>CM024715.1:109774-709774 GCA_014182895.1 Angophora floribunda
ACCAACGCCCATCCCCAGCCCCTCTCCCCACTTTATAATTAAAGGAATCATCATGGCCTCACTCCGCATCCCAGTCCCCTCAACCCCCCTCCTCTCTCCCCAACCTCCACGCTCCCCCGACCTGAGCGGCCATCACCGCAGCCGCCGCCTCTCCTCCTCCTCCTCCTCCTGCGGCATCCGCACCCGTACTCCCGTACTGGCAATGACATCTTCTTCTTCTTCTTCTTCTCCCCGCAGCTCCAGGAGCTGAGGCAGGGGATTGCCGACTTCTACGACCAGTCCTCCGGCTTGTGGGAGCAGATATGGGGCGACCACATGCACCACGGCTTCTACGACTCCGACGCCGACGACGTCTCCCTCTCCCTCCCCAACCACCGCTCCGCCCAGATCCGCATGATTGAGGAGTCCCTCCGCTTCGCCTCCCTCCTCGATCCTGGTGAGTCTCCAATGACCCCTCCTTTTTATCTTTCGTTTTCAATTGTTTTGGCTCATTTCCCAATCGCAGCATCGCCCTGACGCTAGTAGGATTCTATTGATTCCATGTCGTGAAAAAAAAAAAACCACGCTTCCCTGTTTTCTGGCGACATAATTAAATTACACGGCCCCCCGTTTACTTCTCGCTTCATGTTGTTGCCTTGTAACGTTACTACCGGTTACCCCTTTCCGACTCTGAATCTGTGCGTACGCCTTCGTGACGGCGTCGATGAGGACGATATTATATGTGAACGCCAGCCCTGTGGTTTTTGATCCCTCTTCCTCGGTGCTATGCTAGATTCCAAGAGACCGAAGCGAATCGTGGATGTAGGATGTGGGATAGGAGGGAGCTCCAGATACCTGGCTCAGAAATTCGGGGCCCAGTGCTGCGGCATCACCTTGAGTCCTGTCCAATCCCAAAGGGCCAACGCTCTCGCCGCCTCCCAGGGACTCTCCGACCAGGTGTTCTACTTTCCTTTCCTTTCCTTTCCCCTATCAGTATTCTCTCTAGTGAGTATTGAACAGTAGCTGAGTAGTAACCCTTACGAGCCTCCACCCAATCCAGGTTTCCTTCCAAGTTGCAGATGCTTTGCAGCAGCCCTTTCCAGATGCTGAGTTTGACCTTGTTTGGTCCATGGAGAGCGGTGAACACATGCCTGACAAACCTAAGGTTCTCGCTTCTTCTCTTCCATTCCTTCCTCCTCTATCCCATCCTATCCTATTCAATCTCATATTTCCCTTCGCTTTACTTGTTATTTTTATTTTTTGCAGTTTGTGAAAGAGCTGGCTCGAGTTGCGGCCCCAGGAGCCACCATCATCATCGTCACGTGGTGTCACCGGGATCTCGCCCCCTCTGAAGTCTCGCTGAATCCAGGGGAGAACAAACTCCTCCGAAAGATCTGCGACGCTTATTTTCTTCCTGCTTGGTGTTCGGCTGCTGACTATATCCACCTATTGCGCTCCCTCTCCCTCCAGGTAACTTAAGTTGCTCAACTATCTCCACAATCGCTCATTCTGAGCGGCACCTATAGCAGAGGATTGAAGGTGATTAACATAAAGTTCCTCTGCCGTCCAGGACATTAAGGTAGCAGACTGGTCCTCAAATGTTGCGCCTTTCTGGCCAGCGGTGCTGCGCTCCGCATTGACATGGAAAGGCCTCACATCGCTGCTCTTCAGTGGTCAGTCTCTTCCTTCCTGCCAATTTGCCAGTCATTGTCCTGGTCACATATCAATTAACCGTGTTCTGTCCACCATGGTCTTATTACGCATGGAATAGAGGCATCTAGTCCCATTAGTGTGTGTTGGCGATGGGGGTCATAATTCTCAAAACAACGGAGAGAACGTTCAAAGTGACAAAGCTATTTTAGAGGCTTCCATGTGCTATCACATCATTTTACCATGTTTAAGAAAAAGCATTTTCATTTTCTTTGGCTACCTGAACAGTACATTTTTTAAGCCCTTTCTATTATTCTGATAGAGAGAGAGAAGGGGGGTTGGTTTGGGGAATTGGTACTGAGGGCATTGTCCATTGACTTGAATAGGAATCAAGACCATCAAGGGAGCACTGGCAATGCCACTGATGATTGAGGGATACAAGAAGGGACTCATCAAGTTCACCATCATTACATGTCGAAAGCCCGAACAAGCTCCGGACATATAGATGGAATAGATGTGGAGAATAAGTCTTCTGAATCTCACATCATGATCATCACCCCGCTGCCGGCTTACTGAAACTCTGTTGGTGAGGATTCCTAGTGATGAATAAAGATCAGGTGCCTCCTCTTTGTAGTCCCTGGTTGCCTGTACATTGGTGCCTCTCTAGTGGTGTGTAGAAAGCAACCATATGTGTGGATACAGGGGCAAGATAGAACTTGGTTTCTCATTCTGTAACTTGAAAGAGTCCGAGGACATGATGTTGTCAAAAGGATGGGGGCGATGGACATGGTTGCAGTCCAGGAATGCCCCCCACTCCATGATATGTACTTGTTCAAAGCATAGTTGGACAGTGGAAAAGACCAAGGGGTAAAGCTTTTCGGCTCTTGCGGGCCGTGGCCTATGCTTAAAATTTGCAATTGCTCCTAGTTTAGCTTCTTTTTCTTTTCTTTTTTTTAAATGAACGTGAATGCAATTTATTCATATTTGTTGCGATTGAAGACAGTCACATCTCTCCTAACATATTCGATATTTTCTTTTGCTCGTATAAGCAACGCGTCTTCTGCTAGTTACCAAAAAGAGGACGTGGTAAAGTCAAAGCGGAAAAGTTTTCATATATTGGGGAATAAATTGCTAATATTCATACATGTTACCGATGAAGACCTACAAGAAAAGAAAACCAAAGGAAGTGATGGAAAAGAAATAGATGATGACTGAGCCAGAATTAACGATGCTTGAATTTTTTCCACTGTCCATCATGAGATTTTGACTTTTTTTATTTTGCAGAAAATAAATATTTTCATCATTTATGTAGCTCGTAAAAATGAATAAATAAAAAGTATTTTTGCTATTTATAGAAATGTTTAGATATAATTTATTGTTAATTATAAACACATTTTTCATTAATTAATTATTTTAAGTAATAGGAATGATTATTTTTAAGAATTTTTTTTTTAAATCATTCATTTTTCATAAAATGAATAGAATATTTATTGTGAATAAACATGAGTGCAATTTATTTCAATTTGATTATGCGGATGGCATACAAGGTGGACACATAATAATCTCTCTACTCATCAGCGAGCCAGAGCAACACATGACAACCCTGCATTGCCATATCATCAAGAGAAACGGCCTTCTTTTTGTGAGGCCTAATTCCTTAAAATATTCAAGCTTTAGGTCATTTTCAATTTAGTCTCAAACTTTTTTTAGTCTAAAAACTCCAACTTTATCTCCTATTCCAAATAAATCCCTAATATATATATTTTTATCTAAAAGCAATCACTAACTTTAACTTCGGTTCCAAACTTATTATGAACTTTTTTATCTAAAAAAATCACTAACTTTCAATCCAATCTCAAATTTGCCTCCAATAAACTTTCATTGCAAAAATTACCATTAATTGTTTGATGTCATATTTTCAGGTCGATAACAAATCCTCATTAGTAATGCAACGTTGAAAATTATTTCCAAAATGAAACTATTCTTTGGACGAAAAGAGATTTGTTTTGACGTGAAAATTAGGTACAATTAAAAGTGATTTTTGGATAGAGTGCTAATGGGGCAGATTTGGATTGATTTTCTTTTTAGCAATAAAAAGTTTGAGGCAGATTAGTATTGGACCAAAAGTTGAGGTTTTTTTTTTTTAGACAAAAAAAAAGGAGTAAATTTGAGATTCTTTTAGAGGATTAAGCTATCTTTTGGGATCTAAATTCTACTCTAAAATCAAATTTCGAGTCCATCCCAACTTTCTCTTAAATTCATTTATTGCTCAAGAAATCGTCACATTGGAAAACAAGGAGGAGGACATACGGGTGATGTCAACATTAACAAGAGACCAAAAACCATTGCGAGACGGTACAATGGAAATATTCTCATGGCAGCATGTAAGTTGGTGAAAGTACGCATCTGGACCATCCTTTATTGGTGTTTGGAAAAATGAATAAAGAAGCATAAGAAATCACAAATATTCCCAACCTTCGCTTCACCCCAAACGAAAACCGAGAGCAGTGCCAAAGAAACAAAGGGAAGAGGAGAGATAATTTGGTTTTTGGGGTGGGGGGGTACAAGAGAGAGAAAGAAAGAAAAACCCAAAAGAAGAATATTAAAGTAGAGAAAGAATGGGGGAAAATAAGGGGCATTGATTAAATATTTATTTGGAAAGGAATTTTTCCCGGGGGAGAGAAAAAGGAAAGAAGGGGGAGGAGGGGGTGGTGGCTGTCCGAGTCCTCTCTGACCCGATTTCGTTTCACCTTTCACCACCACCTCCTCCTTTGCGATCTCTCTTTATATATATATTTTTCGTTGTTTTGTTTTTCCGTCCTTCTCCTTCCTTCCTTCTTCTGTTTGCTTCAACAATTCGGTTCGGCCCTCCTCCTCCTCTGACCTTGAATCACCAAATCCCCCCAATCACTTCCGATGCTTCTGCCTTCTCGACTTTGATCGTCGATCGCCAATCAGAAACGCTGGCTGTGATGATGGGATTAGATTCCGTTGGTGGCGGAGGGTTTCTCCACTCGGCACTCTTGTCACTCTCCCTTCTTCTTCCGGGGGGCCTTGCCCTTCCCTTCTTCGATTGATCGCTCTCCCTCTCTCCTCTTCCTCTTCCTCTCCACCTTGCTTTATCCTCCTCCTCCTCCTCCTCCTGGTCTGTGTTCACGGATGATATTGAGATGTCAGATGAGGTCAATTCGTGCTTTGGGGAGTAAAGCAAGGCTTTTCTAATGGATGAGGTCAGCCCTAATAATGACGCTGAACCTCACGCCCACGACCTGGGCAGCCGCGCCACCGATTCGCCCGAGCCCTCCTCCTCATCGTCCGCGTCGGCTTCGGCTTCGGCTTCGGCTTCATCCGGAAGGTGGCGTCCCAGGCCGCTCGCTTTCAGAGGTTATGTCTCCCAGCCCGAGGCTGCTCCCATGTCCCCACGTTTGCGTGTCCTTGTTAGAAGACCTGTGAGTGTTCTCTCTTCGTCTTTCCCTTCTGATTCAGCTACTCGAATGTCCTTATTCTTTCCCCCTTTCTCTTCCGATCTCAAGAGTTTTCCTTCGCAATACACGTTCTGTTCTGTGGTGCTAATGATGCATGCTGCTGGGAATGAAACCAAAACCATAAATCTTAATTTGTATTGACCTTTAGACTGAGCATCAGGGATTTGCTCGTTCCAGACTTGATCATCCTGGTAACTTCAGTTCCTCCCACACCACATTCTTTTGGTAATGGTTAGGACAATTACTCTTTTCCTCTCATCTTTGAGGATACGATCGAATTACTGGTGCCAAGTCTTTGTTAAGCCTTTGCAGCGAAAGCTTTTCTTGGAGTTAGACGCAGCCGCCAAAGTCCAAAATCTTGAGTTTGATCGCGACCAGAGAATGCTGTAGTTAGTCTAAAAATGTTGATTATCTGAAACTTTAATTTATCTTAAGGTAGCATATGGAACAATGGGCAGTTTTTCCAGGTCAGATGTGGTACTGTTCAACTCTTTCTTTTTGTGCTTCAGCTGGGTCTTGTTCATCCTACTATTTGTTAGGAAAACGTCTTTCTTTCCCTCTCCAGGTGTTAGTTCTTTGATGTAGATTACCCAAGCATGGGCTCTTTGAACAAAACTAGTTGTTTTAGGTTAATGGACTAGGTCAGTATAAGGATTGTCTTTGAAAAAGTTAATTTCTTCTACTCTGCGAATGAGCCTTCCATCTGCTTGGGGAGAAATCAAGGAGTTTTTGGAGATGCAGTATGCGATGTTTGCTGAGAAATCTACTTGGTGTTTTCTTGAAACATTTTCTTGTAAAAACACTAGCATATGCCTAACTCATTATCATTCAATTGTGAAAGTTCATATTGGGAGATTAAAATAGATAGCCACTATCTGGAAGAATGCTGCGAAAAGTCTAAGATATGCAGTGCCTGATGCCCAGTAAATGGGAATTCCATTTATCTGGTTTACCGCAGAACTAAAAATTTCAATGTTCATTAGACAAATTTAGGCTAGAATATACATGCATTAGCACTTGAAAGAGTTGATTTTGAGGTAAATGTTTTGAGTAATTGAACATTCGACATTTGATCTGCTACATCAGAGTACTTGATTTGGATTTCAAGTGTGGTTAATGAACTTGGTATTGACTGAAAAACTCAACTTTGTGCCAACATCTCCTTCAGTTCGTCTTTACTGTGCAAATGGCACCAAAGAAAGTTGAATTCCCATTTGTTCTTATAAATCACCTGGCTTTCCCTCCATTTTTTTATAGGAATAGCCTCCAATTTTAGTAAGTCACATAACTCCTTCGTTCTCCATTGTTTCTTGATGTTATCAAGTCTTGTGTTCTGTCAGTAATGATGACTTCGGATCTGCTGACCGCCTTGTGGGTCTGTTAGACTGGTAACTTTATTTGTGCTTGCAAATTTAGTAAAGCATGTTTGCCCCTGGACAGTAGGTTAGGCTTCAGTTATGTCTGAGGCACTTGGGGCTAACAGCTTTTTCTACCTTTTCATGTCACTTAGTTGCATCTGCCTTTACTATTGATTTTAACCTCAGGTTCATGATTGCACGACAACCACAATGCAGCATATTCATGTCTTGACAAATGTTTTTATGTTTTGGATGGAATTGAATATTAAGCATTTCCATAAACCTTGATACCACTAATTTCGCTGTTGCAGTTGGTGGTGAGACTAACCAAGGAGATAGTGGAGATATATCGAATATGCAACCCTCATTTCAACTATTCTGAAGAACTGAACCCAAAGCGGTATTTGACCACTCCATCAGTTGGTGTTCTTAATGATGGCTATGACAATGCAAACTCGGACCTTATTTTGACAGTAAACTTCATCTTGGTCAATCCAGATACGAAACGAAGGTGTGTGATTGTTGAGTCTGTGAAGATATAGCTGTTGCTAGTGCTGCCAATTCTCTCTCTCTCTTTTCTCTCTCTCGTGATTAATGAGTTTGGGCCATCTCATTACTTCAGTCTTCTGTGTGTCAAACTCCTATCTCTGTCTCTTCCATTAGCAGAACCAACAGGGATGCTTTCGGACCATTCTTTCCCCTTTTCTGAATTCCTTTGACAAGTTTGTGATATAAATGTTCTTTATTTGTTTCTCATAATTTGAGAGTATTTAGATTTTAACATGGAGGGAATTATAAGTGGCATTCTAGATGTAGATATCCTCTCAGAAGTCTGATTTTCTAGTTGGCTCTGTTGATGAACAAAGTTTGGTTACTTTTCCAGTTTTTCATCATCTTGCTTCACCAGAATGCCTAAAAAGTTAATTCTGTAGGAGTAGTTGATTTCTCTGTGACTTTCATGAAGTCGTTCACTACACTTGAACCTCAATTGAAGTTCCTTAAGTAATTTGTTTCGCTATTGAATTGGTATGCACAGCAAATGGGATCCAACTTACTCTAAACTCATCATGGGCCTTTTAGTTTCTCAAAGTTGTACATCCATCATTAGCACAATTGCTTGAAAGTTATGTGAGTATTCAGGCCTTTACCAGGGTATAATCCATGTGATTGGAATCAAGTGTACTTATCTTCTACTTTTATTGTAATGAAATTATCAGTTGCTGTTCTTACCTGAATGCTGTCTTGCAGATATATTGTCAAAGATCTCCTAGGCCATGGTACCTTTGGCCAGGTTGCCAAATGCTGGGTTCCTGACACTTGCAGTTTTCTTGCTGTGAAAATTATAAAGAATCAACCTGCATACTCCCAACAAGCACTGGTCGAAGTTTCTATTTTGACAACGGTAATTCAATGTGCTATTTTCCAGTATGCAGTGTTTGTACTACTTGTTTTGATTCTGCTCAGCTTGCCTTGCTTTTCCATTTGCAGTTAAATAAGAAGTATGATCCTGAGGATAAGCATCACATTGTCCGTATCTATGATTACTTCGTATGTCATCAGCACTTATGCATCTGTTTCGAGCTGCTTGATACAAATCTGTAAGTTATTTTGAACAACTCATTAGAACTTGGGTTTTTTTCCTCTCGTTAGAAAGTCCAACAAAATTTTTGAAGTGATTCAATGGAGGAAGATTACATGTACATAAAGGGCGTTTAGATCCTGTACACAAGCAAGTAAATAATTAAACACCCCTCTCATGTGTAAAATGAACTGAGAACGGAATGTGGAATTGATAAATGGGGAGCCTCACACATGAAATAAATGAGGTTGAACCTGTTTTTTATACCATGTTCGGAAGTCCTACTAAAACATTTGAGCCATTAGGGTAGACCAAATATAGATAAAGAGCATAAAAATCTCATAGACAAGCGATGAGGGATACTTTAACAACCCTCATAAATCACTGTGTAGGGACTCGGAATAACATTACATTTCTCTCTTCTTCTTTTGCCCTCTTACATATATGTACATAATGGTATTATAATTCTTTCCTGATCATGCAGGTATGAGCTTATTAAGATTAACCACTTTAGGGGATTGTCATTGAGCATAGTGCAGCTGTTCTCCAAACAAGTATAGCAGACTTTTCTAAACAATACTAGCTATTATTTCTCATTTTACTATCGTAAAAATTTACACTTCTCTACTTAATTATATAGATTTTACGTGGACTGGCTCTTTTAAAAGATGCTGGTATCATCCATTGTGATCTGAAGCCAGAGAACATACTTCTGTGCACAAGGTGAGCTAATTTTCTTCATGTCTTTCATATCTTTCAATAAATTATGAAGTGATTGCAGCTGCTGTAAATGATTGTTGCGCCTTGTAATTGCCAGCACGAAGCCAGCAGAAATAAAGATTATCGACTTTGGATCTGCATGCATGGAAGAACGAACTGTCTACTCATACATTCAGGTTTTCTTCCACGCTTGACATTGACAACAATTTTCTCCGATCATTCTAAGGAAACCTAACATGTGAATAACTTCTTTCCTCCTGCAGAGCCGCTACTATAGATCTCCTGAAGTTCTTCTTGGGTATCAGTATCCTTGTAAATGAATATCTAGCTTTGAATCAGTCTATTTATCATGCGACATCTTGGTTGACAATTTTTCGTCCTTTGTATTTTGTATTTGGTTTTAGTTTCTGTCATTTCCTCGTCAGTCTGCAGCTTACTCGAAGTCTGCAGAGTAAAGTTCCATCAAACATGGAAGCCAGCTTAAGTCATAGTCCTTCAGACCATTAAATTCTGTGAAACAATTTACTTTGACAATAGTTGTGATTGCCTACAATTAAAGTGACCAATAAAGCTTTCCAACCAGTTCCAGCTGTTTACATTGATTTTAGTTTTGGCACAAGAATTGTTTTATCGAAATCCAGTCAATGACCAGTCCCTTACCCTGATATAATTAATTTTTATGTAACCCATCAACATTTCGGTTGACTTGGGTTGAAAAACCATTGAAGCAGCGGGTTCATTTCATAAAGCAAAGACACAGATCAGGTTGTAGGACTTATACAAGGACTTGATGTGAGAGATTAATTCGGCCAGCAGCCATCTATCTCAATTACTGAGTATGCTGATGCTGAATTTCTGTCAATCTTGCTATCCTCATGAGGCATAATGCTGAAGAAAGGCATCTTTATACCTGAATTAAAGTTTGTCACCTTTACCTTTCATTTGCTTGACTTGATCAAAGCTTTTGCTTGGGACATACACAGCTGTTGAACTTATTAACATGATTCCACACTGCATATCATGCACTAAATTTTTGGACAGATAAAGAGATAGCCCTTTGACAAAGAGTGTCACTACTTCAGTGCATATCCTCTCTCTCTCTCTCTCTCTCTCTCTCTCTCTCTCTCTCTCTCATACACATGGGGGTCTGAGAATTAGGTTGCACCTTGACCCTTCTTAGATACACAACGGCTATTGACATGTGGTCTTTTGGCTGCATAGTGGCGGAACTGTTCCTGGGATTGCCGTTGTTTCCAGGAGCATCAGAATTTGATCTTCTGCAGAGAATGATCAAAATACTTGGGTACTTTTCCGGTTTCTGTCTTCTGACTTCGTTATTTTGATGTTTCCAACATTCTTTATTAATTTGGCTTGCTTCCATGCTGAACACATTGTTGAAGACAGTTATAATTCTTGGCTGATTAAATTCTGGATCTCATGCAGTTTCCTTTAGTTATTCATCCATTGTTTCCTTTCCTCCCCTTCCTCCTTGAATGACAATTGGTATGAAGAAAGAAAGATTTTAATTTTCTCTTATTTGAGAAGTTTGTCATGCAGCAAAATGAGTCTCATCATTTTTTGCAAACAATTTGCATGCTGTCTTTTCCTCCTCAAATGAAGAAATTAATGAATTAGTAGCAATTAATCACTTTCAGTGAGAATTTGGTCCTTCATTTTTAATGGCTTCTGCTTCACGTCAAGTCATAGGAGTCTAGTCATACGTGTTCATTTATTAAACTCCCATCACCTAAAACATTTTCAAAACCTAATTTGTTGCAATTTTTGAAACTTTAAATCTTTTAGTTTCCATTTTCAAAATTGATTGATACTTTTTAAGCCCAAACAATTGGACCCTAGAGATTTTGTGGCAGTGGTCCATGTAAAACGGTGTAAAGTGGACATGCATAGAAATTCTAAAGAGGGCTGAGTAACTTGATGCAAAGGAAACGCGACAAGATAGAACATACTGATGTTATTGTAAAAGTACCCACATGTATGTCTGTCATCAATTTGTTGTCAAAAGCATTCAGTCGTACCCTTAATTAAGGTCTTATATTGAATACTTTCACTTGATATGTTAGTCATTCATATTCATATGTGAATACTTATACATGATAAAGCACGTTGCATAGGAATTCATAATTTTGACCGTTTGTTTCCTGTAGAGATTTCATGGTAGTTGACATGTAAAAAGGTGAAGGGTAAAGTGTAAGAAGACAATTAAAATCTCTAAGGAGGCCCAAGTAAGCAGAGATATAGGAAATGCTACAAGATAGAATGTACTGATGTTCAAGTACCTGCACATATATTTATCGAATTGTTATCAAAAGCATTCTGTTGCACCCTTAATTAAGGGTTAGATTGAAAGATACTTAAATCATGTCTCAGTCATTTGGACTAAACTGAATTTTTATACACAACATTGTAAATTTAGGGACTCATAGTGATGAATGTACATTTGTATGGACACTCGCTAGCATCTGATGCAAGAGACTCCATCTACCTTGAAAGTCCATAAAGCTTCTAGTAAAATCAATGGGGAGTGATGAAGCCTTTAGCTTGTTTTCTGGATTGATAAATGATAATATTTTTTTAGCAGTTTATAATGGCTGATGTAAGTGCTCTAAGTTGGTTTCCTGCACGTATGGAAATATTGCAGAGGACAGCCCCCTGATTATGTACTTAAGGAGGCAAAAAATACGAGCAAATTTTTTAAGTGCATTGGAAATGTCCATGATATGGAGAATTTTCAGGCTTCCATTTGTCAGAGAAGCGTTTATCAAGTTTTATCAGAAGAAGAATATGAAGCTGTAAGTTATCCAGCTTGGACGATGTTGTTGCTCTCTTTTTCTTTTTTTTTTTGGCCTTTCGTTCCCATTTTGGCTTTCTAAATCGATTCTTTTCTGGTTCTTTTGTTTTAAATAGAGAGAGCTGAAAAAGCCTTCGATTGGGAAAGAGTATTTCCATTATAGGAATCTTGAAGCCATCGTGACAAACTATCCGTACCGAAAGAACTTGCCTGAAGAAGATATCATCAAAGGTTAGCCTCTCTGATACCAAATGTACAAGATGTTGATGACACAACCGTTTTGGGAAGATTGCTACACTCGGTAGTTCCTAAGTTTTTTTGTTTCTTTTTTCCTTTGGCAGAATCTCAAGTACGGTTAGCTCTTATTGACTTCTTAAGAGGACTTGTTGAGTTTGATCCTGCAAAACGTTGGTCGCCATTTCAGGTCATTATCTGATCATCTTAAAGTTGTTTCAGTAACCTCATTTGTTAAGTTTGCTTCCATTGCATTATTTTATGTTTCACTTTGGACTTTTTTTTTGGTAATTCTGGCTAGGTCCTTTGTTTTTCAGGCTTCAGGACACCCATTTGTCACTGGGGAACCTTTTACATGCCCTTATCAACCACCTCCGGAGACCCCTCGCATGGTAAGATACTAAGAACATGTTAGCTGGACTTTTTATACACTATTAGAAGCCGACCAATCCAATATTAGATTGGAGAAATGAAACGATCAAAACATTGAAGGTCCACTATGAAAGAAAATGGGGCTGTGTAATGTGAAGTTATGTAATGCTTATTTCATAGAATTTGAGCAAAAATGATCGTTTGAGATTTTCTTAGCTTTTATCTTTTAACTTATAAGTGTGAATTATGGACATTTTGGGTGTCCTATTGGGTTTACAAGTGTTTCAATAAAGTAAACTGAACATGGATGAATGCTAGTACTATTAGTGAGACGGCTTGCCAATGAGCTGGTGATGCTGTATATTTTCTGAGCACCTTACAATTTTTGCCATGCCATCATATTTTAAGATCTAATTAAGCTAGGGGTGTAATTGAGTCTTGACACAGGTCAATACTCAAGCTTGACTTGACTCAAATATTCAAGGAAGGCTAGAGAGTTGACTTGAGCTCAACCTTTCAAACTCAATTTGGATAACTGTTAAATAAGCTCGTATTTAAATTGCTTAGTCAATAAATCTTACTCAAAACTTGACTTAAACTTGGACTTCAGCTTGAGCTTGACTTTTAAATATGAAAATTAATTATTTTCATCTATTTATTTTATATATGAATCAATATATATAATTAAATATATTTTCTCGAGTATCATTTCTTTTCTTATATTACCCATCCTGTTATGCTGTATGGCCTGTGTTAGTGAAATATAGACATGAAACCTCGGAGTTCCAGCTGTTTCTCCTGATGTTTCCTTTATCTGTCAGGAACAGTCTGATTGTTGTTTATGCTCATCTTTTCCTTTTGTTTCTTTTTATTGTAGCTGGTTGCTCAAAATATCAAGGTAGACCATCACCCAGGCGGAGGACATTGGTTTGCTGCTGGTTTGTCTCCTAATGTGAGATTTTTGCCCCCTTAAAGTACCATTATTTTTCTTGTTTGAGGTCATAAATTTTTTTTTTCTTTTTCAATTTCTATGAATTTTACATGATTGAATACATTCTCCCCTCACAGAGATCTCTTGTTTAGGTAGTTGGCAGGAACAGGGTGCACCCCCATAGCAGCCCTAATTTTCAAGCGGTGCCATATGCTCATGCAAGTAGCTATGGCAGTTTAGGAAGTCATGGTAGCTATAATGATGGTGCTGGGCTTGGCAGCAGCTATGGAAGTTATGGTGATAATGCAAATCTTTTCGCATATTATTCACCTGTTGGTCCATCTGCTATGAACATTAGTTCACAAGGCAATGGGAAGATGTTTGGAAGCAGTCCTGATGCGAGATGGAGGAATTTTCAATATTCTCATGCAAATGGACTTGGCATGAGTCCATCTGCAGGGAACATTGCTTCCTTGCCCCTTGGCACTAGTCCTTCGCAATTTACTCCACCAAACTCCTATGGCCAATTTTCAGTTGGTTCTCCTGGGCAATTTGGCCCACCATCTCCAGCAAGAGGTAGTCTGCAGGGATCACCGCTGGGAAAGACGGCTGCAGCAGGACAGTTTAACAGAAGAAAGAGTTGGACATATTCTGGAAGTTCACAGTATCAGGAAAGTTCATCTTCACTGCATTGGCAAGGGCATTATAATGAAGGAGGCAACTCTGGCCAAGCTGAGGGTAGTTCACACCTGCCAAATGAATCACCCCTGCATTTACCATCAAATCTTAATGCTGTAAGCAGGAAACAGCCGCAAGTGGTTGGTGGAATTTCTTCTGGATTTCCTGCCATGCAGAATGTGTCTGGATCCTTTGGTCAGGGTTCCAATAGGCAGTGGCACCAAAGTATAGGAACTGCTGATGACATGCATGAGCCGGGGTCATCATTGCCCAATCCTGGAGATTGGGATCCCAACTACAGGTCAGTTTAAAAAGATTTTGACAGATCGGTTGAATCTCCATAAGCCAGTCTGTTGGTTGAAATACAGTGCTACTCCTTGCATGCCATAGCATGGTCATCTTCTTGCAATATAGTTGAAACTAAAAATAAACTAATACAGGGGCAATTGACTATTAATGTCAACTTTTGGGGATATATTTTCCCCCCTTGTTTTTTTTGGAGAGAATAAGGGTTCGTATATGTCTACTGGTAGAGTAGGTGCATATATGAAATGGCTCTTTGGGTTTGCTTATTTGTAGTTTCCATACTTAATTGAAATTTTTAATGTTGATGGTTGGACTGATTATCTATCTGTTTGGCAATCAGCTTAGACTTTAGAGAGAGAATATTCTAGTATAGCGTTTGCTACAAATTGAGCTGTACAAACCCTAGTAGACTACCAATTTTCTCAGTTGTGATATTTTTGGGTGTATGCTGTCGGGAAATAAACCTTTTAGCATATTCTCTTAACAGTTCCCCTCTAGTAAGCTGGGTCTTACATTTGAAACAGACAATTGGAAGTACCAATTTTAGAAATAAATAGCAGGCGTTTGGTTGACCAGAATGACTATGTATTCTTAATCTATTTTTATAGAATAGAACTATCATTCAATTGAAGAAACTCAACAGATACAGCTATTCTAGGAATAGCTATTTCCCTGGAAATCAAACATAATTGTTGTTTCCTGCCTTTAGAAATAGTGATTTCACGGAATTGTCACGAGAATTATCATAGAAACTATTATTTATTAAAAATGAAATAATCATGCTTTACTGTAAATTAGTTGCATTTAGTATTATTAGATTATTATATGTATTTAATGTATAGTATAGCTAGAATTACCTCAAATTAAGTTGTGAATAACATATTATACTTTTAATGCCTTTTGTAACTTGTTATAATCTATTTTTACATATAAAATTTATCATAACTTAAATTTAATGTGTGATCTTATGTAGTGAGAAGCTTTTGATGGCTATGCTTGATTATTATTATAATATCTGTGATGTGATATAATTTTTTATGAATAAATGTTTGAATTGATAACAAACTTATAGGATCTTGATTATTATGAAATAATGATATTTGTATTGTATAAAACCAATTATTATAATTTATGATACAAAACATCTGCAGCATATATACATATATTTATATGTTTATATGGGTATATATATCTATATGTATAAATTGTAGTTAAATTTTAAATCGTAGATTTAGTCATAATTAAAAAAATTTATTCAAATTTAGTTATTATAAGGCAATTCATAATAAAAAAACTTTGACAATTAAGTTGTTTTGTTTTTAATTCATAATTATTATAATAAGATAAACAGGCACCATTCTGCTGGCAGAGACAAGTGGGGTTTAATTGTTGTATAGAATAAATTTTATGAATGGATATGGGGGTACTCTGATGTTCTCTCTCTCTCTCTCATTTGGGGACAAATAGGGGATACTATGATTTTCACACGCTCTCAATTTATGGGGAGACAAAAGAAGAGTCTTTAGGATAGTGATTCCATTCTGCAACTCAAAAACTAAGAAATGTCTATCATATAGCTGTTGTTACGGTATTTATTTTCATGCCACTCTATTCTTGTCGTATATAATTCTGCAAGGAAAACAAACTATTATGAAGACATCCTAACAATTAAAGGAGTGTCTGGATGCCCATTCTTTGATATCGTGTTAGATATAGAAAATGATCTAATTAGCATCTTTCTTAATGAACTTAAAAGATAAATTGCTTCTCTGGATTCAAACTTGAAATGGGAGAAAAAGAAGATAATATATGCTGTTGGTATTTGATATGAGTAGTTATTCATATGGCTAGAAGGAGGATGACTAATACGTCAAAAGTTGGACTCTAGGAAAGCAAGGGTGAGAAGGGAGAATGAATTGGAGAATTTTTCAGTTCTTTGGGCGGTCAATAAAAGACCTTAGAACCCACCCATGGGTAGCCCAGCTGGTTAGGGCGAACTTGGACCTCGTTGAGGTCTCGGGTTCGATTCCCCAGGGAAGCACCTGTGATTTACGTGGGGGGCCATGGCGGTGGGTTGCTGTGCTAGTCTCCCCCGAGGAATAGTCGAGGAGCGCGTAAGCTGGCCCGGACACCTTGGTTACCAAAAAATAAAAAAATAAAAGACCTTAGAATTACTGAATTCTGGTTGTGAAACAATATAATGCCAATTAATATTTTTGGCCATGACACATAATAGACTTAAAAGCATAGCTATCTTAAATGTATGTGTAAGTCTCCAGGTAGCTTGGTCTCTGCATTCATGCCCATGTTATAAAAAAGTAATTTCATCATGATTTCTAGATCACAATCTAAACAAATGACCAGTTCATAGAATGAAAACAGCAAGCCTTTTCTTGACCAAAATCCAAATAAACTAGAATTTCGGTTTTATTTGAATTTTTCTTTATCTGTGCTTTAGTTATTCCAGTTTATTAGTTACAGAGCTATTGATGATTTTGGTAGCTTGTCCTCTTTGCTCTAGTCTGTAGATGGCAGTCTCTCTCTCACAAAATCGTAGATTATAGTTCTTAGTGTCTGCTCAAGACTTCTGAATTGCTTAATGTTCCATCAGCAGGAAATCTTTCCCCATTGCACATACGGATACGCAACTGCATTTCTTGACTTTTAATTTGCTATCTCTTACCTCAGTGATGAACTACTACTGGAAGAAGTGGAAGAAGAATCCTCAGATAAAAGTTGCCTAGCCACTGAGTTTGGGAAAGTGATGCATCTCAGTTCTGCAGAGTCATTAGTAGGTGTCAGGAGGTCCACCAACGTCTCCACATCAAGTACAAATTTATTCATAAGGTAGCCAAATCTCTTTCCTTGCTAATTCACTGGGGAATGGAATGTTATCCGCATTTTATCTGTTACATGGGAAGTTTTTGTTTCCACTTTTCCCATTGGTTAACCTGTAGAAAAGAATCCTTTACGTTCGTTTATTCATGGATGCATGCACATGCATGCAATAAGGTGACATCTGCTTACTTATGCTTCTGTGTACTCCAGACAACACGGTCCTGCTCAATCATTTATACACGTAGAGCCAGGCAAACCTCCATCTCATGATCAGTATTTTGGACAAATACATGGCTTGTCAAACCCTTCCCAATTTATGCCGCAGCCCTCTCATAATTCTTTGAGCCGTTTGGGGCAGCAACCTGCTCAACGACCATATTATGGAAGAGCAACCTCTGGGCGTGGGAACGAGTGGAATTATAACAAGATGCAGGCTCCTGCTTCAAGCTTCAACAGTGGGGGCCCACATCCTCATGGAAACAGCTCTTTCATCAATGGCATGTCATGGGGTACTCTCTGAATTTAATACTTTAGAGTTATTGCCATTGCTCAAGTGGCAGAATTAAATAGTTTTATATCTTTGTGGGGGAAAGTGAAGGGGGTTAAGGGTAATTCTTTCTCATGAAGACTGGAATGTTGATGTAGGGCGAAGGGCCAGTGATGCTTTCACAAGCATACCTCCAACAACTCGTGGAAGAAAAGACTATGGAAGAATTGCCTAATAGCAAAAGATTGATTAAATTTTTATGAGGAGGAATCACTGCTTTGGATGGCCAAGAAAGTCAGATTGATGGTTCACCTGTCTCGTGGGCTTGTGCAGAGAGATTCTCAATCATACAATGCTCCTTGCTGTGGTCATGGTGAATATTTATGGTTCAGGTTTGCGGAGCTCTTGTGACTTATCTGCTGAATGATGCTTTCCAATTTGTGGCCATTTAATCAATTTATCTGCCTTTGAGGTGCCAAATCCTATTTGATTCTTGTGTAACACTGATACTGCTCTGGTATAGCATCTTATTTTATTTGTCCTGGTAATCAAAGAAAGGAATGTAGATTGCTTGTGTTCGAAGGCAACTGCCAAGAATTTTGGTGAATGGGAATGTGGAGGGGATTGTAATTGAGGTCACAGAGGAGTTCCCCCAGCTTCTTTGAAACTCAATGCATTTTAAAATGTGCAGTCTCTTATATGCGGAATGTCTGATTGTATCAGTTAGATGAACTCAACGAGCAGCATGGAGCAACAAGTCTTCTAGTTACCTTGATCGAGGATAAATGTTGGGATTTTGGGTATTACCATTTAGTAGACTAAGGTTACTCCTCGTGAGTGTTGAACTTCAAGATAAGTTGGATTCATAGTGATAGGGTTGGTTGTCTTCTAGTTTCTGTGGTTGTGGGATGTGATTCGAAGTGATCAAGGTTCTACTGTTATGACCTAAACTTGAAGTCGTGCTTGAAGTTGACTCTCAGGCTTCAGCTTTGATGTCTGGTAACTTCTAAAGGATTCTTTTGATTGCGAGTATCGATGAAGACGCACCTTTCAAAGAACGGGTCAAAATTAAGTAAACTTCTGGAGGTTGACTAAGAGAAGCTAATGCAAGACGATTAGCAAACTGGAAGACGATTGAGAATGTAGCGTAATTTGGTTATACATCCTATTTCATGACGCAGCATCCTCAAAGGTTGGGGGTAGGGAAATGGGTTGGGTTGAGTTACCGCAAATTTTTCTATATACTATCATTTAACAACTCTTGAAGAAAATTAAGGGCATTAACCGCATCATAACAAGAATCTTCATAGAATAAATTTCCATTTATTATCAAAATAATACATGGCAAGATCTATATAGAATTTCAAAAGTCACCCTAACAAAGCAAATTCATAGAGCGCCAAAACAAACCAAAAATCAAAGTATAGCTTTAGAGCATAGTTGGCAAAAATATTATATATTCGTCCTTCATGAACAAATCTTTAATGACATTCAAGCAAAAAGATTAGCAATTGATCATCAATTCATATATCATTATTAGTGATGAACACACATCGGAATCTTCAACTGTAGTTACGGCTTTATCTTTCAGTGGTGTGTCAAGGTCTGGTATCCCCAACATCATCACTTACTGAACATAAAACTATGAGAGCCAAAGCTTTTAATAAAAATGTGTTAAATGAGCACATCAAAACTATTGTGAACACTATTGAAATCGGAGGTGGAGTACTTATTCATCAAAGCTCCTAAATTTAGAACTAGTTCGGAGAAAAGGAAGGAAAGAAAACAAGAGGAGATAAAAGAAAAACAGGGAAAAACGGGGAGGGGAAGGAGAGATCTAGGTCCAATCCCTCTCCTCCATAAGTCGAAGAGACGGAAAAAGGTTGAAACTTAAGAGAGGAAGAGAGGGAAGGGGAAATGAACACCCCCCCCCAAACACAATGGGCCATTTTAAAGATCTCAAGGTGTTTGCTATTTCTCACCACATCATGTTGAATACTAGGTTGAGTTAATATCAGAAGTTGAGGCCTTCACTGCATAAAATAGAAGTGAAGTGAAGAAGGAAAAATTGACGAGTTATAGAGTAAATGTGCTTCTGATAGTCCTTTGTCACAATCTATTGGGTCTATCGATTGGTTATATATTATTGGAATTTCACAAGAATAAAAGTACACAATCGTAGTGGACGAACTTGGACGAACTTGAGAAAGAAAGGGGGGAGGCAATAGGCAAATGGAGCGTTAAATCTTGATCAAAATCTTGACGCAATTTGACTGCTTCAATACCTCAAGAGCTTTTGGTACGTCTTCCAATTTCATCTCGTGGGTAAGAAGTTCATCAAGTTGGATCTCCTGTGGAACAAAAGCAAGCAAATTCAATAATTGAGTGCATTGAATCTGAATTGGCGTGGCATGAAAAAGCTGATCAAAACCTTAGTTTTGGATTTGTGGAGGAGCTGGGGGAGGTGGGTCTTGCTTTTGAGGCCTCCAAAAATGGTTCCCTTCAATGTTCTCCCCATCAACAGATTCAGGAAAGTAATCTGCACCAAAGGGTCCAACCCCTCACCCACTACCACTGCTGTGCCTCTTCCCTGACCACAAAAACATATATACGTATGAGACTTGAAAGCAGTTTTCTTGTGTGAGAGGGCGCAGGCGCACATCATATTCTAATAGATAATATGATGATATGGATTCATCACCACTTTAGTGGCTTCTAGGGCTTGGTCGATCAAGGCAGTCACTCCAGTGCACTCAAAGCAGTAGTCCACGCCAACTCCGCCCGTCAAGTCTTTGACCATTTGGGAGATGGATTTCGAATCTGCATTATCGGAGGACTGGTGATCATCTGGATTAATGAAATGAGTCATTCCAAAGGCTTCTCCCTTGTCCTTCTTCATCCCGTTTTTGTCCACGCCGATTATGGTACTCGCCCCTTGCATTCTTGCTCCTTCTATGGCCTGCTCAAGGTCAATATCAACTGAACTATCACGGTGTTTTCTCTCCCTTTCTGACTGATGGCCTCAAAACAGTTATAATAGAACACATGTAAGCTAGTACAAACCAACCAACCACGTACCCCGAGTCCAACAGCACCGAGGCCGATCACAGCCACGGAAGAGCCACTATGGACCTTAGCGTCCATCCAGGCGGCCCCAAACCCAGTGGAGAATCCACACGACAAGAAGCTAGCATGTGGGAGAGCTACGCCTGGGTCAACCTTCAAAATATAATTGGCGTCGGACACTGTGTACTCGGACCAGGTGGAGCAAGACAGGAGGTGGTACAGGGTCTGGCCTTGGATGGACATTCTCGACGTGCCATCCGGCAACACGCCACTAAAAGAGAGCGGATGCCGGAGGCATAAGTTTGTCTTCTCGGAGTTGCAGTTCTCGCACTCTCCGCATTCTCCAAGAAAAAGGGGAATAACCACATCTCCTTCCTTCCATTCTTTTACTTCCTCTCCAACGCTCTCCACAATCCTGCCATTTTCCCCTGTCAATCACTTGCATACATGTGTATATGCGTGTGCTTGTGTGTGTGTTACAGCACTGCATGTGCCTGTGCTGAGAGCAACAGTATCTTATGCTGGTTAAACGCTTTGATGAGTAACTATATTCTAACTCAATAATCAAGGGGTGTATCTGGGAGGATAAATAATATAATCGGATCCGCCATGGACGTTATCCTCCCACCGAGGTGTTTGAAAGTCATCACGAAATCATTTTTCCATCAATTTATTTTAAACGCCAGAAGAACCTCAGCCAGACAAACGCTCTCTTTTCAATCCCAATGTTCAACCTTTGCTGACCAGGCTACCAAAAAGGTTGCCTTCTCGCTGGCCAAGCCACTATCAAAACCATTAGAGGCTCGATAAGATCGTCCATGGCCATGGACGATCTTATAACTTCTTGAGGAGCCTGAGGCGGAGATGGTGTTGGGAGCTAGAGAATTGCAGCTGTAGCTAAGAAGAGAACTCATGCTTGGCTATTAGCTTTGTAACTGGTCAGATTCATAGATGAGACTGCTGTCAACTCCTTCTCTGTTCTTTAGACAACAACACTGGTATCAGAGCCTTCTTGATCTTAAGGGGATGTGAGTGACTTGTGAGATTGATTGAGAGGTGTGTTTGCATCCATAGAAGCTAAAAGCAAGATGGAGGCAGGATCGAGTGGTTTTTCAGCAATGGCTCCACCAGCGTTTGATGGAGAAAATTATCAAGCTTGGGCAATGAGAATGCGAGCCTATCTAGAGGGTTGTGATTTTTGGGAAGCTGTGGAACAAGATTGTGAAGTTCCTCCTCTTCCTAACAATCCAACCATCAATCAGATCAAGTTTCACAAGGAGAAGACAACGAGGAAAGCAAAGGCAAAGTCTTGTTTATATGCTGCTGTCTCACCTGCCATTTTTAGCAAAATTATGGCTTGTGAATTAGCCAAAGCTATCTGGGACTTCCTCAAAGCTGAGTATCAAGGAGATGAGAGGATCAGAAGCATGAAGGGGCTAAATTTGATCACAGAATTCAAGAGACTACAGATGAAGGAATCTGAGACAATTAAAGAGTATTCTGATAAATTGGTAAGCATTGCAAATCAGGCAAGAGTTCTAGGCATTGACCTCTCTGATAATAGGCTAGTGTAGAAGATTCTTGTCTCCTTGCCCGAAAGGTTTGAGGCAACCATTGCCTCTTTGGAAAATACCAAGGATTTGTCTCAGATCAAGTTGGCAGAATTGCTAAGTGCTTTGCAAGCACAAGAGCAGAGGAGGTTAATGAGGCTGGAAGGAAGTACGGAAGGAGCTTTGTAGGCCAAAGAACAGCAGAATGTAGGAGGAAGAGTCAACAAGTGGAAAGGGAAGAAAGACAATGGCAGTGGTAGTTCAGAAGCTGCTGCAAGAGAGAATAATGTGGGCAACTCCAAGAACAATTGGGGAAGATATTCCTCATGTCAGCACTGTGGAAAAAAGAATCATCCACACTTTAGGTGTTGGAAGAGGCCGGATGTAAGGTGCAGAAAGTGTCATAAGCTTGGACACATTGAGAAGTTCTGCAAAGAGAAAAGAGATAAGCAGCAAGGAAAGGTACACGCTGCAATCCAGCAAGAGGTAGATCAACTGTTTGTTGCTTCTTGTTTCTCCTCTAGTACTCCATGTGACAGTTGGCTTGTTGATAGTGGTTGCACAAACCACATAACAAGTGATCAAAAGCTATTTACAGAACTTGACAAGTCATTAAAATCAAGAGTGAGGATTGGAAATGGGGAGTATTTAGAAGTGAAAGGTAAAGGGACTGTAGCAATGGAGAGCTATGCTGGAACAAAGCTGGTTTCTGATGTGATGTATGTACCTGGGATTGATCAGAATTTGTTGAGCGTGGGGCAGTTGGTAGAAAAGGAATTTAAGGTGATATTTGAAGAGGAGAAGTGTTTGATTTTTGACTCTAGTGGTCAAGAGCTGTTCAAGATAAAGATGCAACAGAAGAGTTTTTCTTTGAATCCTCTTGAAAAGGAGCATATGGCATTCAAGTGTCAAGCCAATAATTCAAAAATATGGCACAAGAGGTTGGGGCACTTTCATCACAAAGGTGTGTTCATGCAAAGGAATGAAATGGCAACTGGGTTACCAAGCCTGGAGGAGTAGATCGCAAGGTGCAAAGCTTGTTTGTTGGGCAAGCAGACAAGACTTCCCTTCAAGGAATCCACTTGGAGAGCTACAGAGAAGTTGCAGCTGATTCATACAGATCTTTGTGGTCCACAAGTGACTCCTTCACTAAATGGTAGCAGGTATTTCATCATTTTCATTGATGATTATACTAGAATGTGCAGGATTTATTTCATGAAGCAAAAGTCAGAAGTTGCTGAGGTATTTCTGAAGTTTAAGAGATGGGTTGAAAACCAAAGTGGCTGCAAGGCTCATGTCATTAGATCTGATAACGGAACAGAATACACTTCACAGATATTTAACTCTTTATGTGAAGAGGCTGGAATTGAGCATCAGCTTACTCCTCCTTACTCTCCACAACAAAATGGAGTTAGTGAGAGGAAGAACAGAACCATTATGGAGATGACTAGGTGTTTGCTGCATGAGAAAAATCTACCAAAAGAGTTTTAGGCAGAAGCAGCAAACACAACAATTTTTCTGCTGAATAGACTACCTATAAGGGTATTGGAGAAGAAGACACCCTTTGAAGCTTGGTTTAGTGTCAAACCAATTCTAAGAAATTTGAAGGTGTTTGGTTGTTTGTGTTTTTCTCATATTCCACAGGTCAAGAGAGACAAGCTGGAAGAGAAAGTTGAACTTGGGATCTTTGTTGGCTATAGTTTAGTGTCAAAAGCTTACGGGATCTATCAACCACGGACAGGGAATGTGATCACTAGTAGGGATATTCAGTTCCTGGAAGATGAGAAATGGGACTGGACAAATGAGCCACAATGCAAGCACAATGCGGTCTCACTGGAACTTGACAAGCTGGTGGATAATGTTCCAATTAGAGGTACCCGATCTCTAACTGATATATATCATAAGTGCAACGTGGCTGTTTTGGAACCTGCAGGTTATGAGGAAGCTAAAAGTGATCAAAGGTGGATGAATGCAATGAAGGAAGAGTTGGCTATGATAGAAAAGAACCAGACATGGGAGCTAGTGGAGAGGCCTGATGATAGGAAGTGATTGGAGTAAAATGGGTTTTCAGGACCAAATTTAATCTTGATGGCTCAGTGAATAAGCATAAGGCCAGGTTGGTGGTGAAGGGATATGCACAGGTTTGGGGAGTTGATTTCTCAGAAACCTTTGCTCATGTGGCAAGACTAGATACAATTAGAATGATTCTTGCTTT
This sequence comes from Angophora floribunda, assembly GCA_014182895.1. Lineage (NCBI taxonomy): Eukaryota > Viridiplantae > Streptophyta > Magnoliopsida > Myrtales > Myrtaceae > Angophora > Angophora floribunda. The sequence continues at coordinate 134,032 of CM024715.1, forward strand.
GGCAGCTCAACAAGGATGTAAGGTATATCAGTTAGATGTGAAATCTGCATTTTTGAATGGAGTGTTGCAAGAGGAGATTTATGTTGAGCAACCAGAAGGATTTGTTACACCAGGCCAGAAGGAGAAAGTTTATTTGCTGAGAAAGGCTCTTTATGGCTTGAGGCAAGCTCCCAGAGCATGGTACGGTAAGATGGATGAACACTTGCTAGGCCTGGGTTACAAGAAAAGCCTCAGTGAATCCACTCTATATGTCAAGAAGTTAGTATCTGACTTAGTGGTAGTGTCTCTTTATGTGGATGATATGCTGGTGACAGGGAGTAATAGTGCTCAGATTACTGCATTTAAGCAAGAGATGATGAAGATGTTTGAAATGACTGATCTTGGTGAGATGTTGTATTTTCTAAGAATAGAGGTTAGGCAAAATCAGAATGAAGTTTTTATCTGTCAGAAGAAGTTCTTGAAGGAGATCCTAAGGAGATTCAACATGGAGGAGTGCAAGAGTATGAGTACTCTAATGGGTCAGAAGGAAAAGCTTCAAAAGAAGGATGGGTCAGAACTTGCAGATGAAAAGAGTTTATAGAAGTTTGATTGGTTGTCTTATGTATCTCACTGCAACTAGGCCAGACATCATGTTTCCTGTAAGTGTCTTGTCTAGATTTCTTAATTGTGCAAGTGAGTTGCATATGGTAGCTGCAAAGAGGGTGTTGAGGTACTTGAAAGGTACTCTTTCATATGGGATTAAGTTTTGCAAAGTTCAGGAGTTTAAGTTGCAAGGGTATTTTGATAGTGACTGGGTAGGATCGGTAGATGATATGAGAAGTACTTCAGGTTATTGCTTTACATTTGGGTCGGCATGTTTTTCCTGGTGTTCAAAGAAGCAGGAAATAGTGGCTCAATCAACTGCAGAAGCTAAGTTCATTGCAACTGCCGCAGCTGTGAATCAAGCATTATGGTTGAAGAAGCTAATGGATGATCTGAATATGCAGCAAGAAGAAAACATAGAAGTATTTGTGGATAATCAAGCTACTCTGGCCATTTCAGAGAATCCAGTATTTCATGGAAGAACAAAGCATTTTAAGGTAAGATATTACTTTTTGAGAGAAGTGGATGTGAAACTAATGTACTGCAGTTCAGAAAACCAGATTGCAGATATATTCACAAAGTCATTTCATGTTGGTCGATTTGAATTTCTGAGAGCAAAGCTAGGAGTGTGCAGTATTTGATCCAGGAGGAGAGTGTTGATGTATCAAGACCGGACATCTATTTTTTTTGTTAAGTCAGTTTGTTGATGTCCTATTTTCTAGGAGTTAGTTAACTTTTGTTTTACTTGGTCAATCCTTTTTGTTAGTTTGTTGCTGGTTTTGTGGACCAAGTAAGCTGTTAGTGGGCAACGTGGGTTTGTGGTTAAGTTTTAGTTTGTATTTAAGCATTTTTCAGTTTTCTGAGTAAAAATACAGTTTTTGCTGTCAACTTTTGCTGCCAACTCCTTCTCTGTTCTTTAGAAAACAACACAGACAAATTGTAATATGAAGTTGGCTATTCTTTTTCCTCTCATCAACGATGGGCCATAGATGCCGGCAGTGGATGCAGCTAAGATTAGTGTTGGCGGCTTAGCCAGGGATCGCACAAGACACTTGTCCGATTTGTAGCTTGTGGGTAAAGTTACTTATTCCGCAAGCATAACCTCCTCAAGATTGACCGGAGGAAAACATAATCCTAATGAGTAGAGTGCAGTTGTCCATATCGGCTGACTGTTAGAACACTTCCGATGTGGGAGAACACTTGTTGCAAAGTACGTAGATGGGGATTTTCAAAGAATGAGAGATATTAAGTGCCTGGGCTAGGTAGAGCTAGAGGCATCCAGCCATATTGGGGGTAAGAATGAGATGGATGCTGCTCATGGGGAGATGCAGAACTTGGGAATAGATCACGATGGTTGTCTTGATATTCATTAAGAGTAAGTCACAAGTTATGATCATACATACAAGGCCCAGACAAAAAGTAATGATGGGAACGCAACATCTCACTGACACATCTAACAGGAAATAATTAGGGCTAATCAAATTAAGCAGTGAACCAGACTTGGCGTGCAGACGCAACGTTGGAAGAGTGAGAAGATTTTACCCAACGCCTTCATGGCCAAGAACTCGAGGATAAACTGGCTGCAACGCCAACAAATTGGACAAGAGTAAATTATATGACAGAAAGAAAAGAGAAGGAATGCAGAGGAGAGAGTAGAGTAGAGAGAGAAGCGAACTAACGAAAGGGAAACCCCGGGAGCAGATGACATCCGTGTGGCAAACACTGGCAAACAACATCTTCATCCTCACTTCATTCCCCTTGGGAGGATCCACTTGGATCTCCTCCACTTTCCATTCCTCCTCTGCTCCCCAGCACACCACTCCTTTGCACGTTATCACTTGTAAGCTGCTCATCCCTCCTCCTCTCTCTCTCTCTCTCTCTCTCTCTCTCTATTATGGTATTTCTTTCCTTTTTCTCTCACCTTCACCAGTCCATATGGGTTCACTGTTTTGCACCAGGGAACGAGTCTTCTCTTCTTTTGGTCAACGTGCATTTCATGTATTGTTGGAGGTATGCGTCTTTCGTATTACTACGTATCTTCGTGCTTCTCCCGTTAAATTCTCCAACCGGTTGTTGCTATCACCTGTTTAATAAATATCCTACCGTACGTACCAAGCCTCTATGCCCGCTAGAATATTTAAACTTTCATGATGAATAGTAGACTAGTGAATATACAGATTAGGCGCACAACATGTTCAATTTGTCTCCTGGGTTATACTATCGATGAGCAAATGACATCATGTTCATCCATCCACCGTGCTAAATAATTAGCTTTTCAACTCATTCAATCTACTATGGAAACAGACAGGCGAAAAGTAAATGTTAGTGGACCAAATGCGTTGTCATTATCCGACAGTTCATTTGATTTGACCTTTCTTTATCTTCTAACCATCCATCACTTATCCTTTGCTGTAATCACTTTTGTCTATTTCTGTTTGGCTCTCCATTCGCGACGACTAGAGAAGTTACTCATACGAAGACAATGTAAGAGTTTTTGGTGGACGTTAATATTAATTAATATTATAATTTATCATTTTACAGATTGATCAAATAAATAAAATATAAGGTCTTTTTAATTAGTCTAATATGAGGCTAGTTAGTGTGAGTTAAATTGGGCCCGATTCGCAATAAGAGAACTTAGCTGAAAATTCTATAAATAGTGTTCAGGTCTTTCCTCTAACCATAACACACATAGAAGTTCTCACATAAAAAGCAACTACTATATGCTAAGGGGTGAGGGGCGGTCTCATTGCGCTAGCAATACAAAAAACAATAGAAGAGAAGCTTTTGAGTTTTGGATCATTGTTATTATGTATCAAGAATGATGAATTCCAAATCAAGTGCGTAAGTTTTTCTACTCGATTATACGTATTCTTGTTTCTAGTTATATAGATATTGAGTATACTTTCGTGGCCAACGGACAAAGCCCTCCACTAATTCACGGATCATGTCCATAGTTTTGCAAGTCGTGTTGGAAAAGGGCGTCTTGCTAAATTTCTTAACTTTAAATAATGGTAAACATTGCAATGAGAGGTCTCCGAGGAAATAACAGGTTCTATTTATTGAGTGTTCGATTATGCCACTCTTGTTTAAACATTACTCTTTAAAATCGAGATTATAAATTAGTTTGTATCTCGTCCACATGTTCTGTTAAATTAGGAACAATAATTTTTAATATCCGGGGTGCAATAAAATCCAATAATGACGCGACATGATAGTGATATAAAATAGGATTCGTGTGAGAAAATTTATTTATAGCTTTTAAGGGGGCCGTTAATTCATAACACCGTCTTCTTACAAATAAAGTGTCGCACCAAATAAGCTTCATATGCCACGTTGCAGCATCCTCAAAGGTTGGGGTAGGGAAAGGAGTTGGGTAGAGCTTCTGCTCTTTTAAAATTAGAGTCCCGTGAACTTGCTCAACATGCCACTGCAAATTTTTCTGTACTGTCATTTAACTAGTCTGGAAGAAAATTAAGGGTCATTAACCACATCATAAGGAGGATCCTCATGAAATTCAAATTTGAGGGAGTCAACCCCTAATTAAACGGAGAACAATGCCATGCATCTCTCTCTCTGGGCCGTTTGTAAAAATCTCAAGGTGTTTGCTATTTCTTATCACGTCATGTCGAACATTAGGTTGATTTAATATTGGAAGTCGATGCTTTAACTGCATAACATAGAAGTGAAGAGAAGAAGGAAAAATTGACAAGTTGCAGTGTGAATGTGCTTCTGCTGGTCTTTTGTCACAATCTGTTGGGTCCATTGATTGATTATATATTATTGGAATTTCACAAGAAAAAAAAGTACACAAAGCAAGGTGAATGTCGTGCTGGACAAATTCAACAAAGAAAGGGGAGGAGGCGATAGGTAAACGGGCGTCAAATCTTGATCAAAATCTTGACGCAATTTGACTGCTTCAATATATCAAGAGCTTTTGGTACGTCTTCCAATTTCATCTCGTGGGTGAGAAGTTCATCAAGTTGGATCTCCTGTGGAACAAAAGCAAGCAAATTCAATGATTCTGTGCGTTGCATTTGAATGGGTGAGACATGAAAAAGCTTGTCAAAACCTTATTTTTGGATTTGTGGAGGAGAAGGGGGAGGTGCGTCTTGCTTTTGAGGCCTCCAAAAATGGTTCCCTTCAGTGTTCTCCCCATCAACAGATTCAGGAAACTAATCTGCACAATAGGGTCTAGCCCTGCACCCACTACAATTGCTTTGCCTTTTCCCTGACCACATAAAATATATATACGTATGAGACATGAAAGATGGAGTTTTGAAGGGTGAGTGAGCGTGCGAGTGGCGTATTATATTTTCACGGATAGTGTGACGGTATAGATTCATCACCACTTTAGTGGCTTCTAGTGCTTGGTTGATCAAGTCAGGTACTCCAGTGCATTCAAAGCAGTAGTCCACGCCGACTCCACCCGTCAAGTCTTTGACCATTTCCGAGATGGATTTCGATTCCGCGTTACCGGAGGAGGACTGTTGATCTTCTGGAATTATGAAATGAGTCATTCCAAAGGCTTCTCCCTTGTCCTTCTTCATCCCGTTTTTGTCCACACCAATTATGGTAGTCGCCCCTTGCACCTTCGCTCCTTCTACGGCCTGCATATCATCAAATCAACTCTATTAACGTGATATATATATCTCTCTCTCTCCCAACAGACCAACCACATACCCCAAGTCCAACAGCACCGAGGCCGATCACGGCCACAGAGGAGCCACTCTCGACCTTGGAGTCCATCCAAGCGGCCCCAAACCCAGTGGAGAATCCGCAAGACAAGAAGCTAGCATGCGGGAGAGCTACGTCTGGATCAACCTTCACGACATAATTGGCGTCGGACACCGTGTACTCGGACCAGGTGGAGCAAGAGAGGAGGTGGTACAGGGTCTGGCCTCGGATGGACATTCTCGACGTGCCATCCGGCAACACGCCATTAAAAGTGAGCGGATACCGGAGGCATAAATTGGTCTTCTCCGAGTTACAGTTGTCACACTCTCCGCATTCTCCAATATAGACGGGAATAACCACATCTCCTATCTTCAACTCTCTTACTTCCTCCCCAACACTTTCCACAATCCTGCCATTTTCCATTTCCCCTGTCAGCCATATATATATATATACACACACACACAGAGACACAGAGAGACAGAGAGAGAGAAGAATTTACCCAACACCTTCATGGCCAAGAACTCGAGGGTAAACCGGCTGCAACGCCAACGAATTGGGGAAGAGTGAATTATACGACAGAAAAGAAAAGGAAAGAAAAGAGTAGAGAGAGAAGTGAACTGACGAAAGGGAAACCGCGGGAGCATAAGACATCCGTGTGACAAACACTGGCAAACAACATCTTTATCCTCACTTCACTCCCCTTGGGAGGATCCACTTGTATCTCCTCCACTTTCCATTCCTCCCCTGCTCCCCAGCACACCACCCCTTTGGATGTTATCACCTGCGACCTGCTCATCTCCTTCCTTCTTTCTCTCTCTCTCTCTCTCTCTCTCTCTCTATTATGGTATTTGCTTTTCCTATTTATCTCACCACCAAGTATCAGTATGCTTAACCTCGATGTATTTGCACACACTATATAGATGATCACCTGCACCTTCACCCTTCACCCTTCACCCTTCACCCCCTCCGTGCGGGTTCCCTCTTTTGGTCATATGCGCCTTCGATATTGCGTGTCCTTGTCCGTCTCCTATTAAATTCTTCACGTGGTTGCTATCACCAAGCGTATACCAAACAAAATTTAATAGTTTTTAATATTTCAAAATTATTGAAATGTCCAATAACTTGTGCATTGATAGTTAAGCCCACAAGACAAGACAAGTTGAAGATGATACATTCTAATGGCCGTATAAAGGCTTTATAACTTTTCATTTATTTCTTCATAAACTATTCATTATTTTATGATGGCTATAAACGGTCATTTTTTTCTTTAATTACTGAATTATTTATATCTATTTCTTAATTGCTCTCTCCTTCTTTTACCTATAAGTTGTTGCTCCGAACATAATTGGAAAGTGATATCAATATATCAAAATCAGAATATTTCTTATTTTTCTTTTCCTATCTCGTTATGTATCTTTCTTTGCTGGATTATTCACATAACGTGATTATGTTCCTTCTAATATTCAATATAGAGTATAGAAGGAGATCTGTTGTATTTTGGGAGGATAGCCGATAAAGCTTTATGCATCGAGTTTCGTACTCCGAATAGTGGAATTATCTTTAAGGATAGTGTTTGCACACCTCAAACATTTGTTTTTATCTTTTAATATTTTTCAATGTATTTTCAACAATTATTATTATTTTCAAGTATACGAATAATTTTCCAACACAAGAAACCTTTATGCTCGAATCACCTACTTAGCAGGGTAAACATTAGCTTTGCATCTTATATATCTACATCGGGATTTTCCCGTCATGAAAAACAATAACTTGACGGAGAGATAGGATGATTAAAAGAACCATCGCCAGCAGGCTGTTGATGTGGTGCTATGCCACCAATTTTCGAAAACAGGGGGTGAAAAGTGAAGTTTGGGCCAAACAATGAGTCATTATCCGTAGGGGTGAGCATTAGTCTAGTGTCAACCCTGGACCGATCCTAGACCGGCCCAATTCTACCGTTCTTGGTCTGGTTCCCAAGAGGATTGGGTTAATCCTTGGTCTTGGGATCCCTGGACTAGTATTGTGCGGGTTGATTATCGTTCCTAAGAGTTTCGGGTTGATCCAATCTAAACCTTATTTATTATATATCTAATATTTTTTTATAATATTTTTTATTTATTTTAAACTGTAAACCCTAACTCAAATGACATCATCCTCCAGTATTCTTGTTCACTTCTTTCTTCTTTATCTTCTTAGTGTTTAATTTGTCAAGTAAAATAGAAAGAAACAATTTCACTCTTAAGCATCTTGCCTCACTCGCCGCTTGACACTCACCCCGCTTATCTGTAGCCACTCACCACTCGACGCTTGCCCCGCTTATTGTGCTTGCCTCGCTCGCCACTCAACGCTTGCGCCCATAACCCCTCTTCACTAACCTCACTTGTCGCTGAATAAATTAGAAGGAAATAAAGCTCTGATTAAAAATCATTTTTACTCGTGAGCAATGCTTGCCTTGTGGTTTTATAAGCAATCTTAATTGTTTTTATGGTTTCTTGCTTTTAGTAAGTGTGAAATTTTTATTGTTGCATTATTTTAAATTTGTTAAATATGTATTGGTATTTATAGTTTAGTCAAAATTATCAATGGATATATAATTTGAAATAATAGGTTCAACTTTTCAGAAATACAAAAAAATAAAGAAAAATTATCGATTGGTCCTGGTTACTTTTCGAACTGCAGAGCCAACCCATTAGGTTGGCCTGGGTCTGGGTCGCTCGACCCCCTGAGAACCCGATAGGGTCGATCGTTGATCCTAAAATTGAGGGGCCAATCACTATCTGAAAATTGGTCTTAGGATCAAAGGGTGGACCGGTTCGATCCGGATCATACTCACCTCTAATTACTCGACACACTTAAATCTTATAGGAATTTTATTTTTTTGGTTGGAAAATCTTATAGGAATTTAAGCCCCACCATTTATTAGTGGAAATGGACATGATTTGACCACTCGTGTCTTATTTGTGTAGTTGCGCGAATCTGAAATCATTCTTTGACTTTTTCGCCACGTTCCCGAATAATGTCCAAGTTCTGCAATCGTGGGCGACAAGGACATCTTGATAAATTACCTTTACCAATTTGTTATTTTTGTCGGCCACATTATTTTAATTTTTTGAAGATTGGACGACTTAGTTTGTCCTTTCGACACGACTGCTAGTGCTTTATGAGATGCTTCCTTACTAATTAAGGATAAATACATTAAAAATTCGAAAACTAAAAAAGAAAGCGTAATTAAATTCTGAAATTTTTTAAAAATACAATAAAGCTCAAAAAATTGAGCCCTTCCGTTAAACAATTTTCTATTTCCTACATAGAATTTTTTTTTTATTTTCCAAATATTATGTATATCATAATAAAACTAAAAAAAGATTAAATTTTAAAAAATGGAAAAAAAGAAGAAGAATGGTAGGGCCTCACTAGTGAGGTGTTGTTGGTGCCGCCCATTGCCAAAGGGGCTGAAGGTCGCTAGCCTTGGGCAAGGGTGCGGCCTCCACCAGCCTAGGCGAAGCCTCCTCGACAGCAAGTGAGGGCAAACGACCATCACTAGATGATGGTGAGGGTCGACATTGCCCAAATCTATGTGAGCCTTGCCCAAGACTTACGAGAGTCACTAGGCATTTTGGCGATATGCAATTGTGGTAGTGCCTCATCTACAACACCTTGACTTTCTCTTCTTCTTCTTTTTCAATTTTTTATTTTAATAAAAAAATTTAGCTTAAATAAGATTTGGAAAAGAAAATAATAAGAAAATTGTTACATAGATAAAAGAGAAATTAATTAAAAAATGTTTGGTCACCATTTTTCTTAAAATAAAATAAATTAATGATATTAACCAAAAAAACTCGATTGCATTAATTTTATAAATTATAAAATTTTATCCCATCTTTTCAAAATTTTAAATCTTAATTACATTCTCGCCATAAGTTCTAAGCCTTTCGGGGCAATCATCTTTTGCTAATTATAAGCATTAATTGGCGGCCATGGGTTCCGCTCTGATCTTCAGGTCAAATCATGGCAGCTTGGGTTCTGTCACCACTTGATGATCGTGCAATGTCAGAAAGGTTCTCCCTACCGCTTCGCTCGCTTTTTTTGAAAGCGCAGCTTTCTTGACTCAAATTTAGCAGTACTCGATCGAGGTAAGCTACAGGCCCCACCCCCAACAGCCTTAAACTAGGAGAAAGATATGACTTTTTACAAACAAATGAATCAAATTCAATATCGTACAACGGGGTAATGTACAACGCAAGAATAATGAAGAAATACATGTTGAGATCCCTTGAACATGGGTGTATTGGTCGGCCGAGGTGCACCGGGTTTCAATTGGACATTTTCCAGAACATTGTTAGCTTATTTCTACTCCTCCATAAGGCAACATCTCTGCAGCAATGAATTCAAGCCTGCCTTCAAAACTGAAGCCTCTCGTAATATGGAAACACGTGCACTTTAACTGGAGAAAAATCCTTACTCGTCTGCAACGTTACCACCATTGGTCAAGTGCTCTGCCCTGCATTATTCCAATGCTAAAAAATTTAACAATGAAAAGTCATGAGCCGTGGGCTTAATAGCCACCAGTCAGCATTAGTGGAATTTGGAAGCTTCCACAAACAACACACGATGGAAATATACACTTCTGTGGAAACAATTAGAAGAAATTACCCTTCTGATGGGTGACCAATACCGAGCCCATTACAGGTCAATATCATTCCTTTGAATCTGGCAAGATATTCCTGCTTGCAGAGACAGAACATGAGATGAGATCAAGGATGTGGAATGAAAAAGTTCCACTTTTAACCCGAGATTCAAAAATAATCTTTAGTCTCACCCTCAAGGTATACTTCTCGATCTCATAAATCCCAGTTAAGTCATAATCAAAGCGTTTGACAGGATCGCTCAGCACTGCGAAAAGGATAATTTTAAAGGGAAAAATCGAACAGCATAAATGCTATCAACCTAGCAGAAACTGAAGTCTGAATCTAAATCACTTTTCCTTATAGTCACCCAAATCTCACATGAGGTATACCTTCATTAGTGTGTAAAAAAGATTGGCTACTAAGAATATCCTATTGCCCGAGGCTCTATGTTGCGGGTGTCTGCACAAGTCGTTGAATGTAAGCAACACTTCCTTTGCATTGCAGAGAGACAATTCCCTATGCCAGTAACTCAATTCCCATGTCCATATTGCAGTAGAGCCATCACAATTATTTTTCATACTCACCCTGATTTACCAACTATCATAGCAAAGAAGATCCAATGGGAGCAGCTCAGCATATATCTTTCTATCAATTCCAAATTATCAGCATACGTGACTTGCACTGACTAAAAGCTTTCATATTCTTGTGATGATCTGCCCGAGGACTCAGATTGCTTCCGGGTCATTGAAAAGTTTAATCTACCATTAAATAACTGTGCCATCATCCTCAGGGATCCACTGATGAAGGCAATGAGAATAAAATTTTTCATGTGCTTGTGTAGTTGGACCAACTATCCTATTCTAGGGTTGAGTCAACTGAAAGCAATAGGCACCAGGTTACATGTAAGCATTACCACTATAAGCTTCATTAATCTCTTGGAATTTTGAGGTCACAGCATCATCACCCTTGTGTTTGTCAGGATGCCATTTCTATAAAACAAAGTATAGTATGAAGTCAGCAAATTGTGCATTGTAGAGAGCCGAAGATAATAATTCACTGACCAGTTACTGTTTCAATAATAAACAGTAAAAGGAAAACATTTAAAGCCTGCTCAGAGAGAAGTAGACACAGACCAATGCAAGCTTCCGATAGTTTAATCTGATTTTGTCATCAGTTGCATCGTAATCCACCTCCAAAATCTTGTAGTAATCCTTTGTCGAAGCAAAGATTAATTGTCAGATCAAACAATGAAGTAGACCAACATATTGCAAAAGTAATGCTTAGATAGAAGCTATCACCATGTATTAGTATAAAAAACAGTTAATAGACAGAGAATCATTTCAGTAGAAGCTACGGTTTTTTTTTTAGCACATGGCGATCAAATTGAGAACTTGATAACAACTCATTTGGCTGACATGAGAAATATATTACAAACAAAATGCAAAGTTACACGATGAAATAATTGACAGGCAATAGGGTTACTGACTGTATCTGTAGCTGGGGACTGATGGTCTCCCATAATCCGTAACCTTATTCGGCAGCATGTTGCTATCCCAGATTGTCATTCCCATATATCGATGTACTAGACTAGAACAAACTTAAAGCAGCCTAACCGATGCTAAGTTTTGGAATTTGACATGAAAAAAAGAAGGGAGGAGTTCCCTATAATCTAATTCTGGTCCACTCTCCTGTTCTCTAGCCACCCATCTCTTTTCGTTTTTTCTCTCTGGAACAACTAATAACTTGCGTCAGAGAGCGAGAACCCAATTATTGGGGGACAGGAGAAGTCGGCAAGAATCCCAATTTTGTTCGCTGAACAAATGCTGGTGCCTAAAAACAAAAGGGAACCGAAGCCAATTCCACCACATCTATCGAGTAGAAACTCAGATCGAGCCGTTTCGACAACAAAGCAGAACCCAGGTAGAGAGAGAGAGTAAAAATTGGCTGGGATCAGTCAGAAGAAGAAGAAGAAGAAGAAGAAGTAGAAGGGAAAGAAGGGTGGGGTCCAGTCAGACGTACCTTGGGAGGAGTGGGATCATGAGGTTCCATGGGACACGGCACAAGGACATTTAGCTACGACGAGAGTAGCAGAGGCATGACACTTCATCTGATCTCGAAATGGCTGGAATCAATCAGGCACCCGTTGCTTGCTGCTCACTTGGGGGGGAGAATCTCTCTCTCTCTGGGTCTGGTCGATCACAAAAAATCACCTGCGGTGGAGGAAGAGGAAGATGATGAAGTTGAGACTGACGAGGCAAATAAAGGCGATGGATATGGATCGGACAATGGCGGTCACGTGTTTTGGGCCCCCAACGAGGGAATCGCAATCAGGATTCATTAGGGCCCGCCCAATCCATGGAAAACCTCGCGTGTGAGTGTCATCGGTTTCGAGGACTCGGTCGTGGATTGGGTTGGGCTTTTGTTCTTCGGCTTAGTGCTTGAGCTTTGGGCCCCAAACAAGGGAATGCAATCTGGATTCACCAGCACGCACGGCCCAATCCATGGGAAAATCTCGTGTTCGGACAGGGACAGAGGTTTCGAGGACTCGGTCGTGGGCTGGGTTATTGGGCTTTTGTTCTTTCGCTTAGTGCCTAAGCTTTTACACGGACACGCACCATTTCCATTAAAAAGGGGGTGAACAGAGTCTTCTTCTCGGCATCCCCATCCCGTCCATGCCCATCGACTGAACTCGTAAATCCTCCTCTCGACATTTCTATTCGTCTTTTCTCATCTCATCTCATCTCTCTTTCTCTCACACTCGCCATCGCCATCGCCATCGCCATCATGTGGGTGCAAATCGTATGTGGGTTGGTTATCTACAGACTGTTTCGCCGCCTCTTCTCCGGCGACGACGACCTCTTGGACTTCGACTCCTCCGCTTCCAATGCCCTCTTCTCCGTCGCTTCCCGGTACTTTCCTACTTTTCTTCTTCTTTCTTTCTCGTGTCATGTGATCGGAGATCCTGCCGCCGCCGTTCCTCGTTAAGTTAAAGCTAGGCTAAGCTGGTCGCGTGAAAGTGATAATCCATAATAGTTTGGTTGATTTGTAATTCTGTGTGATAGGCTTGAGAAGCTCTATGGTGGGAAGGCTTACGTTGGTCTCCGAATTCCCGACCCCGACACCGGTTCCAGGCAGCACATCGACTTGGCCCTCGTCGCTAAAGGGTCTCTCTCTGTCGACCGCGTCGGTCTTTCATGGAGTATTCGTTTTTCCAGTTTCCTCTTTATTCCTCGACAATTTGCACCTCCTTTTCTTATTTTTCCCCCCGATTGCAGGGAAGTTGTGGTGGTTTCTGTTAAGAACTTTGCGGGCGTCGTTTCTATCCGCGCAGATGGAAGCTGGGTCTGTATAGATGAATCTCATTACAAAGAGCAACCGCATCCTGACCCTGTACGTCCTATTTACTTCACTCTCGTCATCTACTTCGGGATTTAATTTAATCTAATGCCTCCTCTGTTTCGTAAATTTCAGGCTGCAGAGGCTAAGAAGGCAGCTTCGATTCTTGAATCATATCTTGAGCAGAGAGGAGTTGCTTTACCTGATGGATACCTTTCTTACAAAGTTGTTCTTCCTAACCCAAAGTTCTGGTATGCTATTAGAGTTTCCACTGATTATGTAATTGTCTACAGAGTGATTTCACCCACGTTTTGTGCACTTCTACATTTGCAAATATAGGAGGCGTGTTGCATTGTTGAAATAACTGCTCATGTCAAACAGTTTTTGTTGCATGGGATAATTATTTTTGATTGATCATGTTTAAGCCTTAGGAATCGCAACTTTTCAAGGACCTTCTTTATGAGCATTGCATTGCTCTGGTATAGATTAAGAGAATTCTCATTGACTGCGGCATGGCAGCTATTTAAAAGCAAACAGTCGATTGGAACAGGCCCTTTATAATAACCTAAAGCTCGTCTCTTTGTCTTGATCTTCATCAGACTGTCTTTCATTCTTTGATTGGTGGTGAGTGCCACCATCATATGTAGGATTATGGGACATCATGCCAGCAATTGCTTATGTCTCCGGTTCTTTTCTCAGTTCCCACAATTTGGTGCCCTTGGACTATTTTCCACCGGAGGTCATTACATATGAACAATGGGCACAGTTGAAACCCGAATCAAAAAGTACGCTTTCCGGTTGGATCAAAGGAGCTTTCCGTGGTGCGAAGAAAGAGATGCAGGAAACCATGCATCAGCAACTTAATTTTGTTCTTGGCACTGCTCCGATGTGGGATAGGTTCGTTTATTGTGTTTAATACGATTATTGAGTTTGGCCAATGTGTGGATGATGCATGTTTTGTACACTATGGTGATATTGCTATTGATCTTTTCTTAACATCCTTGTTAAGTTGCTTGACTCGCAGAACCTGACCTGTTGGCCTCGTGCATTATGCTTGTAATTACCGATATTGCTATTGATCTTTTCTTAACATCCTTGTTAAGTTGCTTGACTTGCAGAACCTGACCTGTTGGCCTTGTGCATTATGCTTGTAATAACCAAATCAAAATCCAGACTAGACCGATTGGGTTTGATCTGACTGAGCCAATTGTGCAATCGTGTCCAGCCGGTTTAGGGAAGCTGTGCTGGTTTATTAATTTTGGAGTATTACATTTCAATAGCAGGGACTTTCTTGTAGTACTAATTTTGTTTACTCTTTATAACTCAACAGTTTGCACCTGACCGAGCCAATTGTGCAATCGTGTCCAGCCAGTATAGGTTTCTGTAAAATGATGGACCATATGAAAAGAATGTCGACTTTATCCCCTTTACTAATGTGTTTGTGCATGGCAACCTATGTTCTTTGTTTTAAAAGTACTAATGACAAATATCAGTATTTAAAGCTAACAAGAGTAATGTGCAAACTCTGCCAGGCCTTTCTTTGTTTGTTAGATTGCAAATGTTAATAGTTTTTGTATTAAGCATGAAATTCCAGTCTTTGACATGCATTAGGATATATTAAACTGATGGCTCCCTTGACTAGTTTATAGGGATTTAGTGTTATAAGCTCTGCTTTTAATGTGATAGCTAATACGACTTCTATCATATGTTTAGCATGTGGTCAATGTGGTATAAAGATATCAGCTAACTGTGCTTTTTGTATGCTAGATATTAGCTTCATTTGAATGTGAGACTTGGTGATTGCCAAATGATGATGTGGATGAAGAAATGTGTGAGAATTGACAAGGGAGAAGGAGAATCAAATTTTAAGAATTGTACATAAAATACGTTTGAGAAGGCTGGAAAAAATGGGCAGGCCATGCAGGCACATTCTGCAGTCAGCCCTAATTTTGTTGCCTTAGCTCGCCCACTACTAAAAGAAGAAAATTACATGCTATTCCGCAAGGCAGGTGAGGCCTGGCTTGGGCCAGTGAGGTTGGGCACGGCTTTTCCCTAGGTCTGCCCATTGGACCTTTGAGTCTGGCAAAGCTGCTAGGCTTGTGATTGTCTATATTAAGACTGCTCCAAATTAGTTTATAAAAGCAAAAAAGAATTTCCTAAAAGGTCTGTTTTATTTATGTTATAAATGATCTAGCAGAAGTGGTTTTCACAACTTTCATCCACAAGTTTGTTATAACTTGTTTTGAACGTGTGTTTGATGATTTAGGCAGATGTGTTTAGAATGACTTGTATGTTTTATTATATTTTCCCTTATAATGGCATGCATTTGGACTTTTTTTTAACGTGAAACCCTTGGTACCTCTCAAAACATGGATATATTTTATACATAGATTCGGATATTATTTTTTTTTCACTTTCTTTCTGGATTTTGTCCTTCTACTTCCCTCTCTCTACAAAATGTGATGTGATGCATCTAGACTTGCTTGTAAGGAACGTAGCAATGGGACATGAGAAGACCAATAGAAAGGGATTAGCCCATCGAGCACAACTTCCATCATGTTTGGCTGTTGTTATGAACCATGACATTCCTCTGAGTTTTGTCCTTTTATGAAGCTCTATTGCATTCTTACCATTATGTAGGTTGGAGCTTAAAGGGAATAAGTACGTCTTGGGTGAGTTCCTGGAATTTAAAGGGAAACAAGAAGACGTTCAGGTTTTGAGAAATATCAGAAGATCAAAAATTGGTCGCTTGATCATTCAAAAGACGAGCATGTTTGGATTTGGTAATCTCACGACCATTTCTTTGTTGTATTTACCTTTCTAGACTATTTATTTAAGGCTATATTTTCCGTCATTGTTAGAGGAAATTTGCTTTAACTAGGCTTCCAATTGATGGGTTACAAAACTGGCAACACCCCTATTTCTTTAGTTAAGTTTTTCATGTGGGTGATGTTTATATTCGTGACCCAAAAAGTATCTGACCAACCAAGAATGGAGGAAAAAACAATCTTTTCTTTTAGTCCTGATTACTATAGAGCATAGTCTTGGGAGACTAGCCTGGTAGAAACAAAATGTCTGGGGACGTGAAGTTATCAAGTATTTATAGGGAAATTGTTTTTCATTGAGTTGCTGTTTGAACATATTGATGACTTTTTCCATGTGCAAATGGCAGCTCCATCGAGGCTCCAGGTTTTGTACTCTCCTCGTGATTATCGAAGTGAAGGAGCCTCATCTTCGGAGTGGGTAGAAGTGACTGTGAGATCAAGCACCGAAATTCTCTTCCAAGCTGCCAACTCCAGTAAAGTCAGGAAGTTCAAGCTCTCTTCAATTGTATCCATGACACTGAGTGCATAAGATTTTTATGACGAATGGAGATTCAGGCAATGACATTTACCATGTCATTCAAGAATGACATGTCATGGATCTTATCGTCTTGTTTGTGCTGTACAGATGTTGCATGTAAACTTGCTTTAAAGATCCATTTTTAACTTGTATACAATAGTTGCTACGAAGAGGTTGTTTACTGTTATTGCCTTAAAAGGAAGTGGAAGGTTGCGATACTTAAAGCTTATTCTTGGTTTGGCCAATTATTGATACAGTGACATGACTGGATGATTTTCCCCTGACATTGGCTACTTTGACGGTTATCCTGTGATATTCTGCGTCAGGACAAAATGTTATGAACTTGGTATCAGAAGCTCAAATGGTTCAAAAAATTTCCATTGCCTAATGGACTTGATCCTTAGAGCAAAACTTTTTTTTTCTTATAGCAGAACTTGAACGTACAACAGCCCTAGGAAGGATTAATTGGTTTGATAGCCTGTGCTTTGAGGGAAAGATAGAAGCACAAAAAGTAAGGTATACTGTACCGTGTCAGACCTTTGTAAAGGGTACATTCCTTCGGCATTGAGAATGCATAATGGTAATAACATCAATATGGTCCACGCTGCAATGCTTGTTATGATGAACACTTTTAACTCTGAACCTGTGATTCAAACTCTCAGAGAGATTGCTGCTGCATCTGCATACGCGACATTCTTGGATTTTTTCTTAGAACGATCTTTAGATCTCGGTAATTTTCTTTTCTTGTATGCGCTACTTTCCAGCTCCTCCTTGTTTTGGTTTTTCTCCTCACCGGCATTTTCTCCCAAAAGAGCATACTCTTGTTTCTCGAGACCTGAGTTCACTGGAGAGCCATCATCAACTGCCGACCTGTCTACTTCAGGTTCAATAACCGACATTCCTGTCAACGTGTAATCCAACAAATACGTGCTTCTCACAAGCCTGTCTATCCTGCTGAAATGCCTCTGAGAATATGGAATGAGACCTTCAAGGAGCTCCCCGATGCCTTTAATCTATAGACCAAAGAACCAAATTAGTGAACTGATGATCATCTATAGAATGCCACCAAGGCTGGTTGCTCCTTTATGTCTAGATTCAACAAAGCTTGCAGACGATAACATCACATTTTATTAAATGCACATTCCAACCAACCAAACTCTCCATCCAACATATCTTTCTAGGCTACATAGGTCAACAAAACTCAGCCACAATAATTCAGAAAGTGATTCTGCATATGTGACGTCAAAAGAATGGCTAATCAATGTCAAAATATGCAGCTACCATGTACAGCATTAAGCGAAATTGAAGAGTCAAAGGAAGAGATAAATAAAGACAACCACCTCAACTATCTCCGCTGGAGAAAGAATTCTGAAGACTTGTGATAGCACAGATTGGGCGACATGGCACAATTTTGGCTTTGCATTCCATTCCCGGACATACTCAAGAAGCAGACGAACCTCTTCACCGCTGAGAGCAGAAAGTATCCTCTCTACACGATCTCCTACTTCTCTCGTCCTGCAAGTAATTCTTTTAAGCACATGGAAAGTATGCATACCAGTTAAGAGTATACGACTAACAGTAATTCTTTTAAGCACATGGAAAGTATGAATTCCAATTAAGAGTATACGACTAACCTGCAAAGTTCGGAGAATAATTCAAATAACTTATGAGGCCTCCGAAGTTCAAGAGCAAGTTCGATCGCTTTGGTGTAGTCAGCATCAGATAATGCATTTTCTAGCTCTTGACCTTTCAAAACACCTTCTTCCTGCATCAACATCATTGTGTATATTTTGTATATTTTGTATCAAAACCAAGTTGAAAGTTCAACCATATTTGAATACCAACTTAAATCCAAAGAGCAAACTAGTCACCAATTAAAGGTCAGTACTACATGCTAACTAATCACATCTTCACCATACAAACTTGTCTTTATAGGTCTCAAAATTCAACCTTTTTCAATACACACAAATGCTTGGAAAACAAGCCAGTTCAACCAGTTTAATGAAGAGGTTGGAAACAACTCTAGCCAGTTCAACCCCCTAGCCAACTTGGGAAATGTATCAGTCAGGGCTGGCACATAAATCTCAATTGTCAGTCTAATGACCCAGTCATTAAGTTACTAACTTCACCAGGAAAATTCTATGTATGCGGCCTCAAGAAGTTGCACTGACTTCTTCATCTTATTGAAAGAAAAAAGAAACTTCGTTGATAAGAAACCAAGAGTTATCACCCTCAATGCAAACACTCTTTGTAAGTCATACATAATATACAGAATGAGTCAGTCAGATGCCCTACAAAAGATTGGATCTTGCATCTAGGTGAATGAATGATTGCTGCCTTGTCAAATGAGACTCCTCATGAAAATGAGGTTACAAGAAGCAAAAGTGATAGAATAACAAAGAAAAAGGGAATCAGAGAAAACTACCAAAGCGGAAGGATGAACAATGTAATATCGCTCAATAACAGAAATCAGATGCAACCCTTCCCCCACCCCTTCTTTCCTTTCCCCCGCAGTCTCTCTCTCTCCCCATCTCCACCCCCCCCAAAAGACACACACAGAGAGAGCTATTTGATGGATTGCAAAGATGATTCACCTCTTTGCGAAAAGCTTCCTCTTTGTCAGAAGCAGTTGAATCATACCAGAGATTTACAACAGCATCACTGCCACCCGTTGCAAGCATTTCGGTCTTCTTTCCAACAGCCAAAGCCCATACCTGATCATTGCAAATCTTATTGGCAAAAGAAAGGAAAAATGTAGCAGAGGCAAGATGCAATCTAAAACTGGAAACTACTTGTGGAAGCTCCGTTACATCCTGAGCAAGGGGCACTAGACAAGAATCACCATTTTTGAGTAGGGAGATGAGATGCATCCGAAAATGATAAATGAACAATATGGTAAATCAGGCTGACCAAGCACTTCGTGCGTCAGTGTAGCATTGATATTTGAAAAGCAGAATCTCCTCTCTCTTTTTTTCTAAGGACCAACAAAGGAGAATCTCCTTTTTTTCTCTAGGACCAACAAGGAAACAAGTAGTGAACTCAATTCTGGTTCAGCACCTTATCGCCATGTTGATCATAAGTAGCAATGCATTCATTTGTCCTGACAGTCCACAGCTTCACCAAGCCATCAGCACCTGAAAAATTGCAGGCATTTATCACGGGCTTAATGACAACAACTCAAGAGCATCACGAGATGATGTATCTTACCACAAGAAACAAACTGCGTCCCACGGGTGAGAAATGATGCTTTTAGTACACTAGAGACATGCCCTTCAAAGGTCTTCAAGCAAGAACCGTCAGATATAGCCCATATCTTCACCGTTTTATCGCCAGATGCAGTGAGCACACATTGATCAACTGGTGAAAACTCTACAGACCAAATCCCCCTCTTGTGCCCTTTAAGTACAACTACAGATACCAGGTCTGGAAGCCTCCAGACACATGCTGTGCGATCCTGATCACAGTTGAGGTACAATGAAACCAAAGATATCCATAGGAAGAACATCATTCAAGAAAGCTATCTCCAAATATGAAAGTTCTCTCACTTTGACAAACTATCTATGCATGATCAAGACGTGATCTCAGTAACTGCTGGTGAGAGACTAACCTGAGAACCAGAACAAACTAAGCTGTCATTTGGTGCAACAGCAACGGAGTTAATATCTTTATCATGAGCAGCTACAACAGCTTTTGCTTTCAAATTTGTAGAGTCTATACCATCCTCTGAGATGCCATCCAAGCTCCAAACCTTAAGCGTACGATCGCTAAACAAACGCTCAAAAAGAAAAAAACTAAATGTCACTTTCTCATCATTAAGAATCACTTAATTGTAGACAGTTGGAGAGGAACGTCATGCCACATATCTGTAATATTAGTACACATGTATGTCACTATGATCATATGTGAAGAAACTGACAGAACAAAGAAAAAAATTTGACAGAAATTCAAACATTCATATGTAGAACTTCAGGGCAGAATTCACAGTGCAACAAATTTACAACAGAGCATCTCCTAGTTTTCTTGTTGAAATTACTAAGGGGGGCCCACTTAGCTGAAAAATGGACTCATGCAGATTGGGGGCTGGTATCTCAACAGAAAATCTACCAACCCTACAGCAGAGGTGAGGAAGACAGAAAGAAATACACTGCCACTATGACGGCCTCTCTTATTTAAAAATAAAGTTGCTTTGGCAACTCCTTCTCGCCCCCTCTTCACCATCCAGTACTCAGTGAAGACAGTTGCAGTCTCCTCATATATGCCACAACCCATGGGCACCCTTTGTAGACTACCAGCTTCCTGGGCACTCTTCGAAGGCTTACAAACTTCCACTTAAGTCCTTTGCAAAGTCATCATAAAAAAGAAACTGGGGAATTTTCCATTCTATTGTCTTATTACACTCTATAACAAATGACTACTCAGAGAGACAACTCATCCACTAAGTCGGAATTAAATTTGCAACCAAGGCCAGAATCAGGACGGCTAATCATAAATAACGGCAAAGATTATCAGGGTAAATGATCAACCACAACCAGCCACAAGCATAGGAAGGATTCGTGGCCACATAATACCCGTAAATAATCACCTGCTGCCACTAACAAAAAAATCTTGTCTCTTCCTTGAAAAAGCAACTGCGCCTACAGCGCCCATGTGACCAACTCCGACTCCAATGCAATGTTTGCTTCCTGAGTCCCACAACCTAACCTGCAACATTGAACAACATTAGGAAATCTCCAATATGCACCCCCCACACAGAGAGAGAGAGAGAGAGAGAGAGAGAGAGAGACTTACAGAGTTGTCCTTACTTCCCGTGACAATAAGCGTCCTTCCACAACTTGAAATACAAGTGTCAAGGCACAGTACAGTTTCAGTATGACCGGCCAAGACGTATGAACATGACATGGAAGCAACTTCATAAACCCGTACCTGTTGTTGGAATGACATATGAAGAACCAAAGCTTAGTGATGGAGTACAGAATGGTCCCATTGCACGAGCAGAAGCACTTTATAGATCCTGAGCTAAGCAAGAACAGCACTGATAACTTGAATATAACCCAAGGATGGATTCTAGCAGGAGAGCTAAGCCAGTCCTTAAGATGCATCTAGCTGCTATCCCAAGAATGGGTTGTGAAAGTGCAACAATTGGTTGGGGAAGGGAATATATGTGGCAATTGGCTATGCCAACTATACCTACTCACAAGAGAAGGAAGTTGAGATTTATTTCATTGCCTCCCATAAGTTCAGGACTCATAAAACTAGGTGATGGTCAGGAGTTTCGTTGCCAAGAAAAGTTTCAACATGTAACTAACTCTGTCTTAATGTTTATGTAATCTTTCATACCCATAAAAAAAGGTGAACAGGAAGAGCCTTACAACCATTATAAATGCATCTGAGCAATGCTTAATGTATGGACAGGATAGACTCGAGTAGAAGATCTTTACCCCAAACATTTCCAACTTCTGCAAATTACAATGAGTATAGCTACTGCTTATATCTGTGTTTAAGTGTCAACGAGGGGGGTGACTCAGGCAAGCCTAATCCATGCAGAGTTAGGATGAATCACACATATTCATATCAAGGACCACTGCTGAAACCTTTATACCCTCACAGGACATTCAAGTTTTGGAAGGAAAGATAACTTGCAATGCATAATGGCCCAGAAAATGCAAATAATTCTTGAAATGTTTATGGCATCGTAAAAAATGATTTTTCTCCTTTCAGTGTGAAATATTGGACAGTTGAGACTTGAGAGGTTAAAAATAACAAGTGTGATTTCGACATGAAACACAACTTTCACCAATTCAAGAACCATGGTGCACTACCTGTTCAAGATTAGTAGCAACAGCGAGAAAATTTTCCCCCTCTCCTAGGAACTTCATATCAACTATTTCTTCATTGTAGCCTACAAGCCTTCTACATAAGGTCAGCAAGAACATCCCCTCAGGATGTTTCTCTGGATAATAGAACAAAAACTGTTGATCAGCTGTCACGCATAGCAATCCTTGATCCAAGGGTAGCATGACAGCAGCAGTGAAGCCACTCCTTGAGTCATCCTCATCTGAGATGACAGTTACATCAGAATGTTCTTGCTTAAACAGGCAAACTGAACTGTGAAGATGAAAGCAATATACTCATTAGAGTTTATCCAAACATAAAGCATATTTAGTGCCACTAAGTTCATAGTAATTCCAAAATGGTTGTAAAAGTGACAATCCGTACCCTTCAGATTTCCATATCCGTACAATGCCACGTTCACCAACAGTAATAAAGTGAATATTCGATGCACTTTCTTTTGTCGCTGTCAGCTGATCGTCTAACCCCAGTTGTGAAGCCAAAACAGTTCCACCATTTATCACACACACAGATTCAAGCACCTCATACATTGGTATGGTCTTCTTGCAGGCATAACTATGAAGGTCCCACAAAGATACGACCTGAATAAATTCACAGATCCATGTCAACCTAACTGATTTAGTATGACATCAGAGTTCGCAAAATTACGAACCACAACAGGAGAGATTGTTGGCCCATTTGCCTAAGTTAGAAGTATCTTGTTATGTATCCATAACTGCAGAAAAGAACCCCAAGAAAATTTTCCATTTGGACAACACAATCAATAACTTACACTCATGAATCTTCTAGCAACAATCCCAAACGAAAATAGTCCTTTTTTACACGAGAATTTAGTTCTAAGCAGCCTTGACTAGAAGTGAAATACAATGTCCAAGAATGATATCTCCTGCTACTTATAAAGCTTGTCTATAAGTGAACATTGTCAAAAAAATTTATAAGGAAAAGTCACCAAAAAAAACTAATAGAAAATTCACAAAAAAAAATCAAGATAAGCACTGGAAGTGAATTAGAAATAAATAAGGCATTTGCCAAGTCCGCCTAAAAAAATTCCTAGGTATATGGTGCCAGAATCCTCTAAAAGAAACTTCTTAAACTAAAAATGTGATACTATTGACACCCCTTACAGAGGTTTCCTCATTTCTGTAATAGTAGGATAGCCATATGATGGAACCAATGATTAATTAAACAAACTCACTTGAAGCATTCACTATATCCTTAGCACTGTTGATATGCACACACTTCAAACAGCAAGCACAGAAACGCAACTACTATACACGTTGAGGATATAACTCCGATATTTGCAACCCAATAATAAAAAGAAACAGGGAATTAATTGACTGCTAAGCATGCCTTATCTCTTGCAGCGGCAAGCAGGGTCGAGCCATCCTCGGAAAAAGCCAGAGAAGTAACTGTTGAATCATGTCCTCTTAGAGTTGAAGCACACTTCTTTGCCAAGAGATCCCAAACCCGTATAGTTCCATCATCACTTCCAGAGAATAGCTGCCGATGGCCCCCCCCAAAAAAAAAAAATTCACATAATGAAACAAATGAACCAATATATAATACTTACTGCTCATCAGTTCTGCGTAGATATATCTTCTTCGCAACAAACATGCTCTAAACATAGTGACATCTGATAATCAGCGTCATCAAAATCGCAAAAGGCACCCGGGCTCTAGACACATTACCACAGAGCCAACCGCAATATCCCCAACTAACAAAAATCCAAAACCAATTCAGAGAGGTTTCGACAGTGGTCAATGGTTTCATGAGTTCAACTACACTGAAGGTGAAATCGATGCAATTCACATTGTGGTGGTTCGGTGGACAGGATACAAGGCAAATTCTTGCCCCACCAGTTGTTGAAGCTAACAGTTCACTTAGGCTTTGAAACCATTGCAGTGTTTGTTTCAGATCGACTCCAAGAATAGTACTAAGATAAAATTAGTGAAAACCTTCGGAGGTAAAGAGTCAAGACCACATTTTTGAGTTAGATTCATTACAGCATAGCTAACCCAGATTCGAACACCTTGAGTCTTCCCAAACACATAACTCCTAGGAGGACCTACACGAGACACTTGCTAAAGGACGATAGAACCTTAGAAGCATTTTCCTAAAGGATGAGTTCTCCTTGTGCGACCAATCCCCGACCTATACCATTAAAAAATTATATAGCAATCATAGTCCTAGAGCATCAGTAGAAGTACAGAGAGTGCACTAGTCATGAGCTTCCAACAACGCAGCAAAACGATATGATATCCATGGGCCAGGACGAAAAGAGAGGAGATGGTGGAAATTACACACCAAAGAAGCCTACTCACAAGAGAGCGATTTGAGTCAGGATGGAAGAAGATAGTGCTGACAACGCCATCGTGACCTTTGAAGAAATGGGTGCAGAAACCACCATCAACGTCCCACACCATGACTTTCCTATCAGCTCCTCCCGTCGCCAGCAAACCCCCAGAGACGTGGCAAGCCATGCTCATCACAGGACCATCATGCCCCTATCCCCAAAATTCAAACCATTAACAAAGCAGGAATCCAAAAAAAAGAGAAAAGGAACCCCAGCTCAAAGACCGGGGGAGCGAAGAGGAAGACAATTAGGCAAAGGAGAGTTTTACCTTCCAGGAGCGCAGGCAGTGGGAGGTGGACAACTCCCAAACCCTAATCTGGCGGCTGTGGCCGGCGGAGAAGAGCAACTTGCCATCGGGGCTGAGAGAGAGAGCGGTGATGGTGTCGGAGCCGCAGTCGATGGAGGACCTAATGGAGGCGTTGGAAGAATCGACGATCTTGATGGAGTCACCGCAGTTGCAAGCGAGGAAGGAGCCGTCGGATGAGACGGCGAAAGGGCCGCCGGCGTAGAACTGTTGCAGCGCTTGGGCGCACCTGTAGTTCTTCTTAAACGGCAGAGACGCCGCCATGGCTATCGAGAGAGAGAGAGAGAGAGAGAGAGGCGCCTACGCAGCACCCTTACAACAACAAACAAGGGTTTAAGAGGGAGGAGGGGAAGGGTTTAACGGTCGGTGTTAGACGCGATGCGAATGACTGGTTTAGTAGACGACCCCCGTGCATTCAATTTATGAAAAATTCCAAATAAAATTTCAAAATATCCTCATTTTCTTAAATAATAACATGAAATGATCATATTAATCTCAAAGAAAGGCCAGAGCCTAGCCTCACCTACTTGTCGGTTGGCAAAAAATTCCTACCGATCAAGGATAGTTTTGCCTAAACACAATTTAAATTTACATATAATTATATTAAATCTTAAAAAAGTTGAAAAACACAAGCTCCCTGTTGCCTGTGTAGCTGTGGTTGTCGCCCCATCCGCAATGGGGCAATAGCCGTGGTCTCCCACTTGTATTTTTCCTCATTTTTTTCAATTTTTAGTTTATTTAGTTTTTCTATGAAAAAATAGAAAATATAAAGAAAAAAGGAAAAAATATAATTTTAAAAAGACGAAATTGTCCTTCACAATTGATGAATTTAGATTTTTATTTGACACTCATATGGTCACTTTAAACACTTATTTGAAACAATATTAATTCCAGACTCTTGTTTGAAAAAATGATGGCATTTCAGTATTTTATTTGAAACAAAGTTTATTCATGTCCTTATTTTAAAAAAATGAAAGCACTTCAAACTCTTATTTGAAATTTTCCCTTAATTTTTTCTTGTGACCCACTAATAGTGCAAATAAAAATGTCATTGGCTGGCTCCATGCGTTCATAGAAGCTTGCTTAGATAGAAATTAAGTTAATTTTATGAGGCAAAGCATATAATAATTTCGGCAAGCATTTATGTTGACAAAATCCTTGAATGACGGTCATCCGTAGAAAGTGGAAGATCAATTTAAGGTAGATAAATACACTAAATAATATTCATAGTATGATCGTGAGAATAAAACACCTCACGTTACACAAAAATGTCATGATTGAATGGAGTAGGGTGAAAAAAATAACAATCTTAGAAGATGAAACTTGGAATTTCGAAAGGTCCCGTGGTAGGTAAACTTTTAATTCGAGTGGAATTGTGTTCCTGAAACTGCAACGAAACGACTGAGTAATCCCAACCGCAACACCAACAGTAGAAAAAGGCAAAATAAGACACAGGACATGGGGTAAAATCTGCAAAGTATCCAAAGAAGTATACATAAAGCTGGATAGCTGAGTCATTTCAGAAGCTTTTTAAGTCAAACGCCCTAGTGTGAAAGCATGGGTAGAACGATCTCGAACGCAACCTCTAATTTTTAATCTACATTCAAGAGGCATTTAGTAATATGTACATTACAATCCAAGAAACCAAGTGTCATTACGGGTAACTCCACAATGAATGAAAAAGTTACCTTGACATTTATACATATAATAGAGAAAAGTATCAAAAAAGTCACAAACATATCGCATCGATACCAATTCAATCTTAAATATTTTAATTGGATCAATTTAATTATAAGCATTTTGCATTTATACCAAATTGTGCTTATCCAACTAATTTTAGTTAGAAATCGCTAACATAAATATTGATCATTCTACATAGCATAGCCGACGCTGATGTAAACGATTTTATTTTTATTTTTTTAAAAAATTTCTGAATTTTTAATAACTTTTTTGCTTTTCCTTTTTTTTTTCTAGTTGTAAAAGGGCCGGCATCCATATCAATGATTTTTAGCTAAAATTAGTCAGATGAACTCAATTGGCACAAATGTAAAAGGTTTACAATTAAACTAGTCCAATTAAAAGATTTATGACTAAATTGATACCAATATAATATATTTAAGATTTTTTGGTACTTTTTCCACGAGTAATATGTACACCACTGTCATATAACATCCAAATTACATGAGAGTATGAAAAGTGGCCATACTTCCCACAACTAAAGCAGTTAATCAAACCCCAAACCCAAGGGCATTTAACTCTAATCTCCACAGCAAATTCCCCATCAGGAACTACCGGCTCTGATTCGGGCAAACGCATTGTAGGATCAGTCTCAGTACAGAGCTTTTCATAAGACAAACGAGAACCTTTTGCTGTAGCCTCGCTGCCTTAATCAGGAACTAAAGGAGCCCCCATTGCACTTGCTACATATCACAGTCCAGCAAGAGTCCTCAGTAGCGAAGGCACATTCAGCAACTTGATCCAAACTTAGGCGATAGTACCCATTTGCAAGCAGTAGAATTTGGGAATTTAAAGAGGAGTACGTCTTTCTATGTTTCTCACTAGTTCTTGATTAAAAGTCAGCATGCCCTACAATGATTCTAGCTGATTAAGAACAGCAAGAAATTTTGATGGCCATTCGTAAGTCGTTCAGCAAAAGTAAGATTGATCTACCCCAAAGCAACACCAAAGGCATCGCCATGGAAAGCAACGACATTCGGGCATCGCATCTTTAATTAGATAAGCATATTAAGTTTGTTGGGAGATGATGCCTTAGGTTGGAATATAAACAGATTTGGCAGGGTTAGGTATTGGATTAGTTGTTCTTTTGAATGGGATGCCAGGGACAATGGACATCACCTACCTACTAATTACCACATATATAAGAGCCTTCTTGACTAGAATATCAGACTTGACTGCAATCCTCTTAAATCCAGAGGGGAAAAAGTAATTTCATGTAAATGCTTCGAGAAACAAGCGGTTTGCTTTGGATCAAAAGATGGGTGAATTTGATCGGATGCATGAACATGAATACAATTTAGAAGTAACACTACAAAAAGAAAAAAAGGAGCAGTTAGCTTGTACCATGAGATATGATGACAAGCTATATGTAACATCTCCTTTAATGCTTTTACCTAATGAGTAACGAGGTCTTTTGACTTTTTTGGGCCACACAATTGGCTACTTTGAGGAGAATTTTTCTTTTAGAGTTACGTGGGGGGGAGAGAGAGAGAGAGAGAGAGAGAGAGAGAGAGAGATTTCTTGTTTGGCTTTCTAAAACTGTACATTGAAGATATAAGATGAGATGAATAATTGTGCAAGACTCTCGAATGCATGCAAAGGTCAACGCCTCGCTCTCTCTACTTTCACCAAGGACAAACAGCTCTTGTTTACATCCGTATCTATGACTGGCCTCCAGATTTTCCACAACTAACTCCCTCTTCAATCGTACTAATTCCCTCATTTTCTTTGCCCTGTCTGCATCTTTCTCATCATCCAATATATGAGCACGCAACGTAATGTAAGCATATCTATACGGCATGGAAAAGAAACAAAAATTTTACTACGTCGAAAATTTTCTGTTATGGATCAATCTGCAGCTTTGTAAGTGTCATAGTGCTTAAGTACAAATGGAACAAAAAGGCTTTCATCTTGTATCCATGCCTTAATTTTGTGAAAATTATGGATGTGGTGGTACTTGAAACGTGGGTTGGGACTTCGCCTAAGGTGATTGGGAGAGATTCAAACGTAATTAGCATGAACCTTTTATCTGAAAATTGCATTATAAAGATGTGCTATTTTAAGACTTTCAAATCCTTGTGACGTTGGTAATAAACAAAGACCAATGAAAAAATCGTATGCGCTGCCCAATAACTGTCCAGTAATAGACATATCCACACGAGTCTTATTACAAACCAAGAGAGAAGGTCCTATAAAATCGTAATCCAATGTTCTGCGATCCAAATTCCCTTGACTGCAAACTAGAGACCTAAATGGTTATACATAAAAGAAGAAAACATAAAAGAAAGAAAGAAAGAAACCTCCTACATGACTTAATTGTACACTGTGAATGTTACAGTTTAAAATCTTTGAAAATCCCCGTCTATAGAACCAACTGCCCTGAATGAAGCTCCAGAATACAAAGGATTGTGTTTGGTTGCACCAATAGATGATCACTCATTGCCTGCAAAACACAAATATTTGTTATTATAGATGGGATTGGAGCAAGCAACCTGTCTTGAGTAACCAAGTGACTTAAGTGAATCTATATTGTCTACCATTCTTGGAAAAGATTAGTTTTCATAAGGAAACTGTGCATGGCATATGTGCATTTGAGTTATTAATCTTGGAAGTAGGCTTTTAAACCATATGTAGTAGTCGTTTGGACTCATTGTATGGCAACATTTAGGTAATACAACGTTTTCATTGATAGAGATCACATTGTGAAAAATGTCAAATCATATAAAATGAGGGAGCCAATAATGCTAGGTATGCTGAAGCCTGTCACATCATTTAGCATATCAATTTTTCTACGCTGATTCGTAGATGTAATGCAGACATTTATTCCTACAAGGAACCTTACCGGATGAGTTCTTTCCAGAAGGAGTCGGACACCTCATCATCCATGAAATGATGAGGATCTCCCCAGTTGTTAGCTTCTAGCTCCAACCGATCGAAGGTCATTGTCGAAGTGGATGAAGAATTTTCGTACATCTTGCTCTTCTCCATCTCACTGATGGATGAAACATGATGACCTGGTGAAGCACATACGAGTGGAGGGATTGAACTTTCGAATGACATCGGATAATTGTTGGAGTTCAACATGGAATTACAAGGCAACTGAGGCTCCCTCACTTCGAATGGTGTCAAAGCAGAAAAGGCACCAGACGATACCAATCCATCACCGGCTCCAAACCGATTGGAATATTCATTTGTGATTCTATTATTTTTCAAGTAATCCTCCAGACGGTGCTCATGACCGGAAGAAAAGGAAGAAGATGAGCCAACCAAGTTCATCAGGAGCGCATCAACATCATTCACAGGTGGTGGATTACCATTACCGGTAGCACTGAAAGCTTGCAAAAGCAATTGGATTCTAGCAAGTAGTGTCGAGTCCGACTGCAAGTGTAACGTCCTCAGAGCATTATTAATTTCCAAAGGGGAAGCAAACTGATTATTGCTATTGAGCAAGTTGGCGAGTGTGAGCAATTGCTGCAAGTTGGAGAGAATATTGAGGTCGGCTCTGGGCTGGTGAGTCATCGGATCTATACCCATTTGGAGCAGCTTCTTCTTGAGATGGGTGTTCCACAAGTTCTTTATCTCATTGTCAGTACGCCCCGGAAGATGAGTAGCTATGGCCGACCACCTGATTGATGACGATCAGACATGAGATAAACCAAAACCATAAGTTAGTTGCAGATGAATTGCTGAAGGAAGAAGAACACTTTCTCCTAGCCAGCCAGGAGTAGATCATATATAGGGAGCATATGAAATTACAACATCAACTCATATGGATTTGATCGTGTAATCAATCAAGTTAAATCATGTATATGTGCATATATCATACTTGTTTCCAAAAACGGCATGGAGGTTGATGATCATCTGCTTCTCTTCATCGGTGAAGTTGCCTCGCTTGATGTCAGGCCTCAAGTAGTTGATCCAGCGGAGGCGGCAACTCTTGCCACATCGATTGAGACCGGCAAGCTTCGGAAGAGATCGCCAACTGCCATGGCCATGTCTCTCTATGTACTCCATCAGCTTCCTGTCTTCTTCTGGTGTCCACGGTCCCTTTTTCAGCGATGTCCCATTCAACTCCTCGCTTTCCATCGTCGCTTCACTCTGCATCTGTAGGCCAAACATCAAAATGGTAACAATTATTCAGGGGCTAACTACGGCTTCTAGTTCACTGTTAATGCATCAAGCAATAAAAACCTTTGGGAAGTGGACTCTCTTCAAACTGCTGGATTTAGCTGTGAAGTGAGGTGGTTTATCGGGTATTTATATAGTATAATAGGGCAGTGCATATAGTTTTCATGTGCGGGTGTATCATGATTTTGACGTTGGAGTAATGCACAAGTATTTTCCCAGGAGGATG
Source organism: Angophora floribunda (assembly GCA_014182895.1). NCBI lineage: Eukaryota > Viridiplantae > Streptophyta > Magnoliopsida > Myrtales > Myrtaceae > Angophora > Angophora floribunda. The sequence goes on from CM024715.1 coordinate 165,195, forward strand.
TAAACCGCTAAGTTCCAATTATGTCCTCGATCCATGGTCAACTACTTAAACAGTCCTATTTATAATTTCTATTGTGAATTGCATTTCAATAAGCAGCACAGCTAACATAGTTAAGCAATCTTTCTGTCATCCGTCCTCCCTCTACCTTCTCACATATCCTTGATCATAAGGGAGACTAATTAATAATTTGGCCATTCACTCATATGATAATGAGTTGGGTTTTCATTTATATTTGCAGGTATTCGTTTGTGAGTAACGAATGATTTGAAATTATTAAGTAAATAGGCAAATGGATGGTGGATAGATAGTAGCTAGAGAGGGTTAAGAGGGTCAAATTGCTCAGGTATTGTAATGGAGAAGTTATGTGGGGGGCAATAATTTCAATCGGAAGTCCTCACACGAAACTGTTGAATGTAATCGTTTGGGAACCGACCTACCAACCAAACTTCTAACGGTACCCGTTTATAATATTGCTAGTTCGCTAGCTATTCCCACATCACCTTCTTTGGCTCCTCACGTAGCTGCACCAACTTGCTTGCATGAAGATTCATGTACATCACCTTCACCTCGCATTCTGATCACTAGCCTGATTTTTATCAGCTTTTATTTTTCTCGGTTCGAGTTGTTTTCTCGTCATGGGATGTATTTTCAAAATCGTAACAATGATGGTTCGTCTTAAGCATGTACAATATCGGCCCAAAAGTACAGGGTCGTTTCACCTTTATATGGTAATTTGTGCAGCTTATTCACTATGGCCAAACCAGGAAGAGAATGCTACTTATCTCACTCGGGATCGCATTGCATGCACGCATGCTCGATTATAATCATCATGCATATTCATCGAAAGCCTCCTTCCTCAAGCTCCTTTCAGAACGTAAAAACGTGGGTCAACTTGGCTCCCCAACTCATGTTTGAGTATAAGAATGAATAATACCATTGCCGTTTGCACCTGGATGGGTTTCGTAGACAGAACTGCCTTCACTGGTGTCGTGAGTGGTGACATATGTACGCCGTTTAGAAAGTAAGGATAAAATAAGAATGTTCAACGACACAAGCAAAAGAAGTAGGGATCGTGGTTAAGCTGCCATGGAATATATTAATGTCCTCCTCTGATGAGAACCTGGCGGGTCAAACGGAACCCAAATTTCGTTACGGTTTTGTCTAAATGTCAATATTGTCCGTCAAATAAGCTGTTATAAGAAATAAATTTAAGTCGTGGCATACTTGCAAGTTAATGTACATATACGATACGGGAGACAATGCCAATTCCCTGAACTGTGCTATCTATGTTAAACGGAATTAATATGCACACGAAATACACCGCAATGTTGCCTTTTATTATGAATGTTGACATTTTACCAACCTAAGATTTCTGGAACCCGGCATCACTTACAAAGTCTTCTGGTTGGAACGAAAATTTAAAATAAAAAAAAATCATGATACTTAGCATACGGTGATTGATTTGACCGAGTCAAGTAACGAATTGTATAGCTTGAAAATTTCTATCATGTAGAAGGCATCACGAACCCACTAGCTGGAGACTCAATTCTCATCCTCCGTGCTGGCATGGAAATGTCAGATTTTTGTGTGGAATCGAAGAAGGTGCATGACGAGCTGCTAAAGATCGATTCCTGCACAAAGATAGTCAAATAGTGCTGAGAAAGGACGCAAAGGAGTTATGCCTAGATTTGACGGTGGATCATTTTACGTACTTCCCTCTATCGATACCCTCTCATCAACCTATATGCATAGTGTCGGCTCTGAAAAGTGTATCCTCGTTAGCTCTTTCCCGTGGGGATTTTAACTAAGGGGTTCTGTCAAAGAGGCTTTTGCCCCCATCACAGAACTGAGAGGCGGCCTTATCTTATCCGTAAAATCAAACCTCACATGCTTCAACACAAACATTACCTCACGCTCGGTCAACAGGCTCGTCATCCCATTTTTAAAAACCACACGGATGGATTATGATAATATAATGATGATGATTAGGCTTATGCGATCCCCGTTATTACCAATCATAAATAGATGATGATCGTATTCTCTCTGAGTGTGCATAAAGAGTAATAGTCTTAAGGCTGAAATAATGACCTCATTATAGGCGATGGAATGGAATTCTGTAAGTTACCCGTACAAATACAGGTACGTGTGTGCGTATGTATAAAGTTACATTCTTATGAAGGAAATAATAACTCTAGCGTAGTCGACGGACTGAAACTATATAAGTTGCAGATATAAAATATAGGGAGGGGTCGGGCAATACAGAGTTTAGATAGGGTAGTGGATGGAAACATTAGGGAAAAGCTGAAGTCAAAGAAATAGAAAGATAAGGAGATGGACATGACGGCCAACGACAAGAGAGTGGTTTCTGAAAGGAACCGCGACTGCTCATCAAGGTCTGAGCCAGTCCAAACGACGATAGCATTTAGGTCTCGCTGTCATCTGGGGGTTTTGCATTTTTAGAATGTGTCCGACCACGTCTTCTAAAACAGCACCTTATGCATTTCGACTGAAACTTGTTCATCACCCATTCTAAGCAATTCACAGAAGTTGACACCGAGAGTACGTGATAGATGTATGATCCATGTGTAGAGATGTATGTACGCATGCAGTAGAGAAGAGACGAATCACCCCGAGTGCGATTCCGTGACGTAAAGACATGCCCCGCTCCCCCTATAGATAGAAGGCTATAACGAAGAAATGGAGAAGGTGGACGATGCTTTAAGACATGTGGAGTTGCCAATTGGCCAAATGATTGTAGGATGCTATTTTTGTACACGAGCGCGGGCTATCACGTAAGAGACTTGATGGACATATTTTAAGAATAATTGAGCGACCCGTTGCCTAATTGCTTAGGGTTTGCATCGTGGCATGTCACTTCACTTCTATTTCATCTTATCTTCTTGCCTCATGCATGATGTGGATGGCTCTTACACATCACCAATTTTCCCCTCATTAAGTCGGGGATCACCCAAATTAATCTTCATCGAGTGTTGTAGTCCCGCGTCCTCACATTCTAGTGTGAGGATAAACATATTGCTAATTAGTCAGGATTAATGTGCACACCAAACATGGGTAAAATTGTAGGTCTTGCATGTGTCAGTCCCTCGATCTAATCCGAGAAACATGGGAAAAATTTTCAAGATGTTGAACCAAATAGTTGACGAATTGGGCATTTATATGTAGACTAATTCATGGCCAAGATGACCACCAATACGTGGTGGCATGGCCTATTAAGATTAGATTATTCATCGAGCAACCCTTTCCAGTAAGGTGGGAACAACCCATTCAAGCACCACCGTCGAGCTCTTACCTTCAACGTGTTGAGAAAGATTGAGAGCTCAATTAAAGAAAATACACCTTCTTTCGTTGTTGTTAGGGGTGCACTCTCAAATATTGGTTAGGAGAACTTCTTGCACAATAACACAAATGAGAGTAATCCGCTATTCATAGCCTTTACAAGAGGGTGGTTCGCTCCCCTAAATTACTCTAGAGATAAGTGACTTACCCCTCTTAGATCATCCTATAAAATAGTAATTCACCCCTTTAGAAACATCTCTAATTCTTCGGAAAAGGGATAGGCGAATTTTTTTCTTCAATACTCCCCCTCTGCTAATCCGGGAGTTAGTTTATACAATAATTCAAACCAACAAATACTTGTAAACTAAAATATGTGATTAACATAAACAAACCAATAATTGACAATGTCGATATCTTTGGTTAATCGCTCGTCAATGCACAACCTCTCCATTAGTGATCTCAATGTAGCCAATACATTATTTAGGAAATAAGACAACATGTCCTTGTTCTCTACCTTAACTATAGCCCAAGTTATCTCAAACATCTAGCTATTGGCATCTTTCCCAATGATAATCAACAACTATTCCTTGTATGAACCCTTCAAAAAAACATTCCTTCAACCCTATCACTCTTCTCAACTAGACAAAAATCCCCGCTTACATGCATTAAAGCAAATATAAATCTTATCAAACTAGTATTACAATCAAGTAGTTGTCTCTTCAAAACCTTTGCATATATTCTGCTAAATGGGTTTTGAAGCCTATACTCACTAGCACAATCCCAAATCTGAGCATACTCTTCCTTGTACCTACCTATTAGTATATTCATCACCTTTTGTGTGGCTCTTTTGCATTGATTCCTAGACATATCAACTCCTACTTGCTACTTTACTAACTACTTCAAATAAGGACTCTTGATCTCAAGCATTGCTTTAATAGTGTTGAAGGAATGCTTTGATAACTATGCACTCGTTACCCTTTATTGTCAAATACAATGGAGCAAGTATTTTCCTCCTACAAGGGCCTAAGTTGGAATGAGCCGCTCTTCCTACTTAGTGCATCATACATCTTCCATAAACAATTTGATTGTGAACACGTTACTCTCACAAATTCTTGGTATTTCTAATTAATTTAACTCTAATTTATTCGGCAATTAAGTACTTGACAATAACTTCTTTGAACTGTTGGTATCTTTAAATTTCATACCAACAGATAGAATAGGAGTCCCTATAGTTGAATCATAATAAAGATACTCTTCCTTCGACACGCAATTACTTCATCATCTTCATTCTCATTGTTAGGACTATGACTCTCGTAATCACTACCACTTTCTTCATATATGGTTTCATTACCATGAGCTGAAGCTCTTTCATCCCTATATATAAGTTGAGGTTCTTGCTATTCTCCAAATGCCGCAATTTTATTTTTTGAAATTCCCCCTAATTTTTCCTTGACTATGCATGTTCCTCGTTATCATTATCGTTTGGGTAATTTACATTTGGCAAAACTACATCATCCAATTCACTGAATAAAGCAACTTCCCTATATAATCCGGTCAATTTTCATCACCTATGTCTTACCAGAGATTTTGAGACATGTCCCTGTCAGTTGAACTCTCTCTAACACTCTAACACATTCGCGACATGCCTTGCCTCCTTTTCTTGTTCTCCTTCGTCTAAAATAAATTCATCCTTAACATGAGTACTCAACTCAATACCATCTCGTACTTCTCCTACTTGAGTGCTCTCATCATAGCCGTAATACTCAATATACACTTTAGCTTTCTCATTATGAAGATAATGGTAAACAATATCCTTAATACCATTATTCTCATTATCATGGGAGTATTTCAAACCATCCTTCAAACTCTTCCCAAGAAGACAGTGACAACTTCATATGGAGGTCCCCAAAATTGCATCTAATTGATTAAATAATGGCTTAGCAATTGTCATTTACTGGACAAAAAGTAGCAAAACTATCACCGAATTGATAAAACAAATTAAGGACCACTCAATAGCAACTTTGCTATTGTATGACTCCTCCTCTAGCACCATTGTCCCCACGATTGCACTAAGAACCCTAATTTTTCTTGGAGACTTAAATTTTGCTGGGGAGCTCTAATTTTTCCTCCACATGAGTGACTCAAAGAAAGATGATGAACCTGCGTAAGTGAGCCACAAAGACGGCGAGCGACAGTGAGTGACGAGGAGAATGGTGTGACAATCAACTAGCACTGAAGACGATCAAGCCTTATAACCTTCCTTGTGTGCGACGTCGCTTTTGCTTGGTTGAATTGAGCGATGCTGTTTATGCCCTATCCAGCCATGTTGGATTAAGCGACATCGTTTTGCACATCCACATGGAGTGGATTTCTTTAAAAAAAAAAGAGTGCCGATCTATTTCAATTTTTTAATTATCAATGTCATGTAATATTTTAAACCAAAAATTCTCGTCAAAAGCACTTAACTGATTTTTTTTTCTTTTGGCACTTAAGTAAGCTAATGGAAATTTTCGACACTAAAATGAGTGTCATACAAAACTTTTGGCACTTTTATCAAGAAATCTACCCTTTTTTTGTTGAGGGGGAAAATAATAAATCTATCTTTCTTATACAATTATAGCTTTTGAGTTTGCTTGTTTAGCAATGGTTGTGAGTAAGAATTTCTTTTTTTTATAGAACTATTACAAGCTTTTGGTTTTTTTTTTCTATACATAAAAGTTGCTTTGTTTCCTAAATAATTTGTATGGTGAGTAATTTTAAATTTTAAAATCAATGTGTAAAAGTTCAAAATTCGACCGTTCGCATTATAAGAATGTCTATACAATTTTTTTTACTGTTTCATCTATTTTTAGATCGCAGTATTGGTTTATATATTCCAATACAATGGAATTCTTTAGGTTTCCTTATCCATTTAAAATAATAATAATTCGACATTTGTTACATCTACTATGCTAAGAAAAAAATTTTATACCCGGTTCTGTTGTAGATGCGAAAAAACACACGCATCACACTTTTGAGTGATTATTCATTACATAGTAAAATAGAAAATCTATTTCAAACTTGAATTTCGTCTACTATAGTTGCGGACATGTGGTGCAACTTTTACGTAAAGTACGGATGATGAAATGTCTGTCTGGATGGGTAATTTAAAATGTACCAATTCAGTGGCATCATTAATTATAGTAAATCTTAGTGAATATCACAAGATTTAAGAGCTATGATGAAATCTAGCCATGATAAAAAAAAATTAAAAAAAGGAGGTTTAGAATGGAGCGAGGGAAGGTATTCTGAAGACCACGTATAACATCTTATTCACTTTTGTCTTTATTCAGTAAACCTTATCTCCTTTTTCGTAAGCGTAGCTTGACGTCGATATTAATGAGAGCACAAATTTGAAATGAAAGAATAAATTAAGAAGAAAAGCAAATGAATGGGGGATTGTTTTCGAGTCGAAATTCGAAGGTGATTTAATTTTATTGACAACTGAGGATAACCCTCTCATCTCCCTATAATGAAATTACAAGGGAGTCCAGCAAGAGGAAGTTATGGGGTTCCAAACCGCGGGAAGCAAGAACTTCCTGCCTTTGAGCCCGCGAGCATTAAAGGCACCGCCGGTGGCGGGGTCGACCCGGACCTTGCCGGTGTAGCCAGGGAAGGCTCCGCTTCCGAACATGTTAGGGCATGCCGTCCCAGCTTCGGTCCGCTCAAATAGAGACCCTCCGTAGAACCCGTTGTCATAAGGATTCGTGACGGTTGCCGCCAATGCCGTGGCAAAGGATACGACCATGGCATCTGCACCCACATTCCCGCTCGGCGGCTGGAATGTCACACCTTTCGGCCCGTAGTCGGATGGGTAGAATGGCCAGGCGCACGTCCCTGGGCACTCGGTTTCCGGGTCACCAACCAAAATATACGGCTGCCTCCCTACAATATAAATTCATGATATGCAGACGTCACGTATTTATTTTATTTTATATTATACGTCGCCGGAGTCTATGTACCTACGTAGAATTAGTCATCAATACATAGATAGATGAGTCGATGACGGTACATACCGAGGACTCCGTGTTGGGAGCAGTTGCCCATGCAAAGTCCTTGAACGGTGACGCCCTTGGCGGCAAAAACGACGGCAATGGTCCTCTTGTCCCCGGCCGTAGCCTTTTGGATGAGACCAGGGATGAAGTCCACGGTCAAGACCTTGCCGACGGAGTAATTCTTGTCGGTGATTTGGCGCACCACTTTGACCGTAATAGGAGTCACCACGCCCCTCCTCCTTGGCTGGTAGCTCTCCACGACACGCCACCAGGCCGACACCTGAGGCTCCATGTAGGCACCGCGGGGGCCCCTGTAATTGAGGGACTTGATGAAGCTCCGGATCACGTTCTTCTGGACGCGGCCGAAAGGTCCGTACCACAGCAGCGTTAATTTAACATTCCCGGTCAGTAGAGGTCCTCTATGGTACGTAAGCCGAGCAGGTCGGCCACCTCCTCTGGCGGGGGACCCGAGCGCAAGAGGCGACAAAAGTAGCACTAGGAACAAGGAGGAGATGAACAATAGGAGAGGCTGTTTGGGTAGAGAAGACGTCATGGTCGAAAATCCCTCGATGAGGCGCAATCGTACGTCTCCTCTCGCTCCTCCTACATTTGGGCTTCCAAGGTGTATATATAAATGTTAGAGGACAGGATTTACTTTCAGGTAAAGAGACAATGAAGCAACTGATTTCGCACCGCACGACCACCTAAATTGGTGGATTCACCTTAAAAACGCTTAAAAATTTTATTACAAGAAGAAGAAGAAGAAGAGGAGGAGGGACAATCGAGTATTACAAGGATGCCTAATTCTGGGGGGTTTCAGTCGAGGAGAAGAAGCCGTCGATAAAGAACAGGACATTGCATGCATGCACGGGTGGGGGGTGTCATTAAATTGGATTTGTAGAGCCGAAATACGAGGAGTGAACAGACACTCTGCCAACTGCAACGACTCCCATTCCTCAGTAATCCATGAATGAATGAATGAATGAATGAATGAATGAAAGGTGGGTGGACAATTCCCTGCACATTTGTATTCCCACCGTCCCCAAAAATCAGCAAAAACGTCTCTCCACACTCCAAGTACCCGGCAAGAGATTTCATCCATATCACCGGCATCGTTCAACTGCATACATCATCATCAGACGACGAATTGGAAAACACAATAAACAAGTTATTTGCGGCCATATACATCCTTCGTTTGCAAATAAACTAGGAAGCATCGAGACTCTTCGAAAACCTGCATGTCAGACATGACATGAAAGTTGCCGACACACATGGGATCCAATTCAAAAATATTTAATAAATGAGAATCAAATGTAAATTTATAAATATATATATATATATAAAGAGAGAAAGAAGAAAAATCTAATATTTTCTTTCTCTTCCGACTCTCACTTCCCGTGACACATAATTCCCCCCAAGGTTTTTTCTTTGCTCTCCCAACACATGAGTCTAGAATGTGGATTACTTGATTTTTTATCCCAAGTTTTATGGATTATTAAAATGAAATATAGTTATATTTGTCAAATTGAAACAATAAATAATATTAATAAATGATAAATTAATATTTTTAGTCTAAATTCATTTTATGCTCTTTTTTATTATTTATTTATTTTTAAATTTGAATTTAATTAATTTGATTGAAATAATCATAAAATGATAATTTATCATGTATATATAAAAATATAAATTTAATATACAACATGTCCCAACATGTCAGAAGAAAGCGTCAACATGTCGTGTCGCACGCCGATGTCAATACTACTTAGCATATAAACATTTTATCTCACCCTCGAATTTTGGAAAATAAAAACGAACCAAAATGTAACGACGTTGACATTATTTCAACTCACCACGACAGTAGGTGTAAACATGTACAGGTAAGAATACAAGTAAAGGCAGATAGTACATCCGCATCCCTCCTTCAAGTACCAACAACCTGTTGATAAAACATACATATAAAATTCACTTATCCCTAATTCTCTGTGACTCGAGGATTCTCGTGCTCGGGGCTGCCTATATTAGAGAATGAGCTTCTTTACACCTGGACCATCTACCGGCCTTCCTTTCATCGCTCCATAGCTTTGCAATAATTGACTGGAAACCAATCCGTATGTATCTCATGACCACCGTGACGAGCTCCCTACAGGACAGGTAATTTGAATTTTTGGCTTTAGACAACTTCAAATCTCAAACTCAGCATGATGACACCTCAGTCAACTAGTTTATTCAATCCTTTTGATGGAAATAAGAACTCAAGACCATCAATGCTCTGCTGGTAGTTAAAAAACCAGAGCATAGTAGGAAGTGGATCATTGCCAAAGTTCTGCAAAAGAAACTGCCATCCAACTGAATCTAAAAAAGGAGAACAACAAGCAGATGTATTTTCTCTTTTATCAAAAGAGCAACTGGCAAAAAAAGCATCACAGATCCACGTAGCTGTTAGGAAACTTACAGTGGTGAGCAAGGAGATCGACAGCCTTTCACAAAGTAAACAAACAGGTATGAATCATAATGCTGGCCATTAATCAGATAGAAACCGGGCATCCTCCGTATACACTTGAATGACATTTTTTTGTACAGGTGGATGGCAGGAATATTATATGATATCACATGCAAGTAAACAGCCTGACACGTTGGGATGCTAGTGGCATACTTGATAACCTCAAGAATAAGTGAAGAGGCTGCACATGAAAGAGTAGGCAAGTTAGTTCCTTTGGTGCTCACAGCAACAGGATAAAGAGGCATGGAGAATGAGAACAAGAACCCACCTATGCCAAGATTTCTGTAACCATCTATCACTCCCAGCGTCAGAATGTAGACTAATGACCATTCCGATTCTGCAGAATTAGAATTAAGCAACTCCACAATCTGCAAGCACAATTTCAATTACAAAAATAAAAATAAAAAATCACAATTCAGAAACTTAGGTCTGAACAGTTCCAGGCCATTGAGGTGTAATATAATCCCCTAAAGAATCTTCTTCAGCTTCATAACAAAGAACCCATTTCCAGCTATGATCACACTTGAGGAAGAATGACATACAAAAGGAGATTTAATACAAATGATCAGCCGATGACAGTATACACACCTCACTGTCTTTAGCAAGAACAACCCTAGCTGTGACAAAACCAATTAGCTCATCACTTTTTCCATCATCACGGCTATGGTCAACGGCTGCCCAAGACACTATACCACGTCCATGGACAACATTTTGGAAGAACTCAGATTCATACCTGTAAATCCAACTGCTCATTAAGAAAAGCAACCACTCCATCTAAATATCCACATCACTAAAAAACCTCAAAGGACAAAAGTGTTTACAGGGCTAAACTACCTAATGGGAAATAGATCCCCATGAATCTGCTCTAATTTTTCCAGATCAGATGGACGTATGGGCCTATAGCTTATGGTCGGATGGCAAGAGGCTAGCGGGACCATCGTCTATCCAGATCTTAATCCCCAGCAAAAACTGGATATATGTGGAGAACCTGTAGAAAGACTGCTCTTCCCATTTATGCCCCATCAGCCGCCAGATCCATGCAGTACAAACTGTAAACCAACAGGGCAATTCTGATTAAAGCTCTCTAATTACTCAGGGTCATATAAAAGTCCATAAGTAAAATGGCAGCGATAGAATAGTATATGGCACTGTATCAATAATCTTAAGTACAGCTGCCCTGCATAATGGAATGACGTAGAGCATCACATCACAAGCCAAACAAATCTTAGGGTGTATTTGTTTTGGGGAAAACTTCATGATAAAAGAAAGTGTTTTCCCCTTTTCAGGTTGGGGAATTCATTTTCTTAACTTTAAGGATGCACACTTTCTTTGATGGTGAACAGTTTTCCTTTGATTGATCATTTTTAGCAAACCAAACACATAAAAGTCTAGAAAGCTCGCTCCCGGAGTATTCTTTCACTCAAACAATCACACCCTTCGTGTTTTATCTGCACAGAGAAGAAAATGAAAGGCTAAAAGCAGCGGCTGAACTGCCTATCCTAGCATGTGCAAATGCCAAGTACCAAGGTTGCATGCACTCATCAATTATGATTTTGGCCCGGCAACTTCTATGGCTGATAGCAAATGATTTAATTCAGTTCACAGATGCTCCACTGAGCAAAAGGAAAGCAAAAAACTGGTTCTTTGCAATGAACTCCTCAAAATACCTATACTTTTTACTCTCTATGTTCCCATTCTTTTTCTCATTAGAAGTTTCACATGAGTTAGTTAAAACAGTGTCAAGATATTCCCTTCGTGCAGGTGCAAGCACAAGAGGATAGCTAAAACCTTTTGCACCATACAATGCATTTTCACTAAAAAGGTAACTTCAGCCATTAACAGTAACTTGATGATAGTTGAAATAAGCCGGATAAGATAGACAGCATAACAAGGTAAATACGACAGTTGAATGAACCAGTAAATCAAGAAAGTGACTTGGCCTATGCCTCTTCTTTTGTCAACAAGGAATGTGATCAAGATCACCAGATTTCAGTCTCTTCAGACAATAAAGGCAGAACAGCAACCAGGCCACTCACGTGGCTAATCGTCGAAAACTTGATATTCCAAATGATATAATCCCTTTTCATTGGTTAAAAAAGCTACGCTCAAACTTCCAGTAGGCAGCCATAGTGACAAGCATGATTGGACGATACTACACAAAAATGTAGAAGAAGTGTTGACAAGCAAGGAGCTGTAACCTCATCAAACAGCAAGTGATTCCTATGACTGTTAAACTGCTCCGTAACTCTATCACTCTCTAGACACACACAGAAAGCCGCTGGACCACCTGCACGACACCTATTTTTCAAGGCAAGATTTTTCATGCCGATTGCGAAATTGCCTAAAACAAGGGGGTGTATAATGAAAATTGCAGGACATAGAAAAGCTATTTCTTGTAAGAGAGTATTGAGAATCGATTTCCAAGCGATAGGTGACTTCCCCAGAACTAAACCGCCACGCTTACGTAACCAACCACGAGTTCCATCATCAAGCAGCCCAAACAGGACAAAGAGAACAAGGGAGAACCAGGGAGGAAAAACTAGAACTTCAAAGCTACAAAAGAGACATGATACAACAGCTAGGTCTACGGTGAAGAAAGGATCATGGCCAAAAACCCCCCAACGAACGTACACGACGTAAGGCAGATTTCAAAGAAGCTCCGAGCGAATGCTGAAGAGCTGATCAAACAGACAAAATAGCAGACATCTACGAACGAGAACAAAGAATCGACAAAAGCGAGGGAAGCCAAGGCAAGTCGCGAAATTGGAACAAAACCAGTAAGGGTAGAAACCAAGAAAAGGAGTCATAGGTAGTAGGAAGGAGGTACACCAGTGACGTCACCACCATGTGAATCGGGGACAGCACATCTGGAGTAACGAGATGAACCGAACACCGATCGGAGACGAGAAGAGACAGAGGTGAATGATTGAGGATGAAATCGATCGAGTGGATAAGTGAGAGGAACGGCAGATTACCTCATGGATGAGAAAAGGAGGCGCAGGAGACGATGATGGGTGGATCGATGGAAGCAAGGAAGGAAAGAAGGAAGGAAGGAGAAGAGATGAAATGGGGACGGAATCTGGAATTGGCTTGGGCTGTTCCCTGCGGGTTTTCTTCAGTCTTTTGCTTTGCTTTGCTTTGCTTCCCCGACTTCTCTCGTCAACCTACTCCCCCTTCCACCTTCCCCTTCCCCCCCAATCCAACATATTACAAAACCCAGTCGGCCTCCCCTCTCATCTCCCTATTTATTCTTTCCTTCCCCACTTTTCCTTTCTCTCTTTTCCCCCACTTTCTTTTCTTCTCTATTTGCAATTCCGCACTCGATTCAATTCGTTATTAATATAGAAAAAATTGACATGAATTGTTCATAAATTTTGACCCAATATGTAGTATCGTCCATAAGTTTTTAATTTATTGAATGCGGTCATTGAACTTTAATTCAATGCGCAATATTATTCCTAAATTTTTAATGTGTTCAATGTAATCCCTAAACTTTTCATGCATATTCGATTTAGTCCATAGATTGTAATGAAATATTCAATGTTGTTCCCGAGCTTGAATCAATAGAGGAATAATATTGAATATAGTCTAGGCATTAAATTAAATATTTATAAAAAAATTGAGGGATTATATTGAATATTGAGTTAAAATTTAAAGATCACAATAGATAAATTAAAAATTTGAAAACCACATTACACATTAAACGAAAATTTATGGATCATTTGTATGATTATTCCATATTCGGAAATGACTATTTTTGTCACAAAGACAAAAAAGAAGGTATCCTGTCGTTCTAAAATTGTAGTTTTAGTAAAGGAGAAAATGCAAAAAAGAGAGTCGATGAATGGTGTGCTTGCTTCATAACGAAGGGATCTGACTTGTAGAGTGAGATCGGGGATTGGATTGAACCTGAGAAGAAGTACGAGAATCCTAGTGCAAAAGCTGCCGCAAATTAGACTTTCTGGGGTGTAATAAAGACCTTTTTTGGTTTTTTTCACCACATGCAACTTTAATCTGAATAAAGTTAGTCCTACCAAAATCTAAAGAATATCCGAGGGAATGACAAATTTAGGTCCGTTCGTTGGGCGATGAAGAGCTACTCGTGTCATAATTTACTTGTCCTCTTCCTTCCGACATAAAGTCGGGTGAGTTTCGTTTCTCATTCTGGACTTCTGATCTCATTGATTCTATAGGACTCAGAGTTGCTATAATTCGGCCATATAATCAAAACCCATCTCGAATGCAAAAGGTAAATTCTTTAAGAACAACATGAACCCTATCTACGTATAAGATGAGAATCTCTAATTATCACCACAAACTTTAAAATCTTCCCTCGATCCAAAAGCTTATTGAGAAAAAGTTGAAGCATTTGAGAGAGTCCAACAACACCAACTCCTCGCTTCCCTCATCTCGTTAACTTAGCATGCTTCCTAGAGGATAAAACAATATTCACCGAGGTGACATGGCTGATGAAAGCAAGAGAGTCGCATATTACATAATTGGACGAGACACTGGGAGAGCTCTTTATCTGTCGAAGCTTTCATATTCAATATCTCCACCAATATCCTCAATCGCCAACGATGCCTGATCACCGTCTCTCTTCATACTGCTGCCATTTTGTGAAAATAATCCTAGAGTGTTCCATACCCTTGTCATTATTAAGTATATCATCGACTTCCGTACCTCCTCCTCAACTAGACTTCGCTCTTCGGACTTCCAAGATCTGCTAATTCGACTTTCAAGTTCAGTCTCTTATCTTTTTGCAACAGCACAATCTTTTGGGTCGGCACACCGGTTTTGCAATTGACACTACAGCTCCGCTGCCCCGAGCCAGAGGATGAAAGTGCACTTAGGCGGAATATTCTTACTAACATAAGAGTCCCTCCACTTGCACGTAATTGTGGAGCGGCACCAGTCATGTATCACTGATTCCACAATCAGAGAACAGCACCATTCATGAATCGATGCTTCGCTACAGCTTCTGCTATTGGCCGTTTTCGATAGTCAGGATTGAGCATAGCCTGCAGGAAGGAGAATGAGAGCTGTACCTTGGATTACTATAAAATGGAGCAGAATCTTCACAGTAGACAACCAAAATGAAGCAGAATCCTCGCAATAGAGGACAACACTTCATGCACCTTAGATTACTATAAAATGGAGGCAAAGGTGAAAAGTAACGGAAAAAATAAAAAGAAAGAAAGAAAAGAAAACTGGTACTTCAGTTTTGAATGAAAGACGTCCAAAATCTTGTCCAGTTCCAATGGCGATATGAGAGAAACACCAAATCACTATCTGATCTTATATCCTCATGAAATTAGTAATCAAACCTGAAGCAACTCCCAACCAGCTGCATCACCTAGATCGAGAAACTTCACAGCTTCTAATAAGCGGTCGTCTGCCAAACAATACCTGTCAAAAAAGATGTAGGAAACTACAATAAATAAGACTGGCAAGATAAATATTCATGAAGAAAGGACAATAGCTAATTCTCATAACAAAAACAAGCATCTCTATATAGTTAATACAGCCAGTTCCCCGACAAAAGCCCAAAATCCCGTCATACAGATTGGAGAAATCATTAAAGTCTGATAATTTTGTTATCTCTTTCGTCCATGCAAGGAAAAAGAAGTAATAATCTGAAAAAACTTTAAAAAAATAATAAATTGCTTGGTTTGCCACAGATACCATTTCTCCTATCACAGCTCTAAAACATTTCTGCATCAGTATGTATTGCATCAAGACAAAGCGTGTTGTAATAATTACTAAGAAGAAATAAACCAATCTACATTTAACATGCCACAAAATGGAAATCGCACATTCAGGCTGCAGCACTTCTTTCTAGCTCATCCAAATATACATCCAAAACAACCAGAGATCTAGAGCATACTCTCTTGTGGCTTCAACATCTAGTTGGAAAGTGTTCTCCAGCAGCCTCTGCAAAATCAATGTGTAGAATAACCTTAGCAGCGATTTGCTCTGTACTGCAAGGTGTAATTGAAGAACCCCAAACATAGTGATGCAGAAGTTCACCTTATTAAACATTTCGATACTATTCTCCTGACTTTACTTAACAAGTCTAGTTGTCTGGTCTTCAAGGGAAAACCTTAAGCAATGCATTGTGTATATATGTAGATAGCAAAGGCCAAAAAACAAAATTTACCTGACTAAACAAGTGACCTCGCTATAAATCAAAAAGTTCAATCTAAAGTCCTTCCATTTTATTTATTGGAAAAACCAAATCATGCAAAAGCATGCTCTCATTTAAATGTTGAATCTCCCATGTTCCAACAATCATGTACCTTCTGACATGGATTTGAGCCGAAAAGACATATATAAAACCTTTTTTTTTTATGGCATGCACATACATACAAAAAAAATAAAAGATGTGCCCTGATAACAAATTTTAGAAATAGTGCTTACTTGCAAAGAGAGACTATCAATTATGCCCGATTCACAAAATGGAACAAAAGCCAGGTAAGCCAAAAGAAGACCTGCTTCATATCTGGCCAGGAATTACAAGATAATTACTCACAAGTCACAATTAAATGATGGCAAATAATCCAAGAATATAAATTTTGAAATTGTACATGTCATCTGCTATTGCAAAGGCTCTTTTCTCAAATGGTGTAATGGCACCAGCAGCAGTGGCGCGTCTCCAAAGTTGTTCAGAGAGCATTCCACGACCTTCTTCTAGGTATGAGTACCTAGGCCACAGCAGATAGCATAAAATTAATCAAGAGAATGCAGCTCTCATTGCCATATACTAAGATCATAAATCATTGTTAAAAATCCCAACTCTATTGATTATGAACCAAACCAAATTGCAAGACTTGATAAAGTCACATAAACACATAAATAGCAAACTTAATTGCAATGACTAGGGACCATTCGGCATCACTGTTCTTTGGTACATAACTTTCATTTACCTAAAGTATCAACATTTCAATTTTCAATGTTAACATAAAATTTAATCGGATGATGAACAAAAAATTGATCTGTCAATGACAAAATGATAGAATTCGACAAACCAAATCCTATCAAACGAAAAAGCATGACAACGGGAAAGGTGAACCTACAACAAACAGAAAACATATAGTGTTCATCCAGTTTCATGTTTGTGGGATTCAAAATCCTTGCTGTAGTTCAATAAGCAGAATATGAAAGCCCAGCAACATGAGCATTGGCCTTTCTGTGTGATGAGGCTTCATATATTAGCAAGTGACTTGATCATACCTGACATCGACAGAAAATGCTAGGTCTCGAAGCCGTGGAACCAGGTAAGCAGCATCCCTCTCTGTCATGGTACTGCATTAATCAAAAAGAATATTCTCATAATACAATCCAGGACTTAGCGGTTCTAGCATAAGAGTCAAAATGGCAATTTGTAAAACACAAAGAATGAACAACCAGAAACATACTTGAGAACAACAGAAGAAGGACCAAGACTCTGATGTAACCTTTCATGCTCGTGCATGAAAGCAAGACCGAGCATAGCACCTTGCAGAAGCTTAATGACAAAGAATCTTTTGCGTCTGACCATCTCCTCCTGTTCAAAGTAGTTCCATGCAATGCCTCCTCCCAAAGATCGGCTCTTTGATAATTTTTCACTGGAGACTTTTGCATAGTCTGCAGCACTATATATGCCATCATTCCGGAAAGCAAGCCACTGCGAAGGGACACCATCTATCTTGTCGTAAATCGAAAAGACATTTTATGCGTTTGAGTAGAACTGGATATACTTAAACTAACCTGTTCACCAGTTGTTGTCTCAAAGCCACCTATCAGCATCAAGAGATTCTGAGAGATGCCCTTTGGACTGCTCTGCATCGTTGGTGCAATTTGGAAAAACAGAAATCAATGGAAATGTGAACACCCTCTCATTGACAAGCTTATTTTGATATAATCAGAGACGTTCTTTTTTCTTTTCTTTTGTTTTTCCTGGTATTGGGATTGTGACAAAATATGACCTGAAGGAAGGCATGAGAATTGAGCTCGTTGGCAGCCATCATATCGGCCTCAGTACCACCAGCTCGTTGTCCAGGATACACCTAATTAGTTATACAGCACACCCAAATTCGTAGGAATGATGATTTTGACGAAAGGATTGATGAATGCATCTTGCAGGGTCTAGGAGTAGTTCAAACAGTGACCTTAAAGATGACGGAAGAGCCAGCGAGGGGACCCTGGACGACTCTGCCTTCGTAAAGCCTGAAAGAAGACTGCCACGCAAGTGAGAAAGAGGGTCACCCAGTAATTAAAAAGAAGAGAGCTGGGGAATGCAGTGGCACCTGATTTTGACGCTGCCTTCACCGACGTCCTGGATCTTGAACTGCCCAGAATTTGAACTCGATTGGAGGCCCGAATAGCTACCGACCGAGGAGCGAAAAGAGTAGAGATAAGAGAAGAGGGAATGAAGTGAAGACCGGCAGCGGAGGAGGAGAGAATTACCTGGTGATGTTGATGAAGCCATAGCTGCCTAGCAGGCGTCCGACCTGGAAGGAGTCGGAGTCGGTGATGAGGTTGAGAGTGGCTCTGCAACTGGGAGTGCGAGGCTTTCGAGTTTGAAGAGGGAGCGAGATGGGGAGGAGTGAATGGAGGAGCATTGTCCTCTCCTTTCTGGGTGTAAGTGATGCTGATGCTGATGCTGATGCTGAAGCAGGAGGAGGCTAGGCTGGAATGGAGTTGGACCATTTATAAACGATGAGATCGATCGTCAAGGTCGAGGCCTCGAGGCCTCAGCCTCGACTTGGGCCAAGTCCTTTGCATCACACCCAATTAACTCCCACAACCTTTCTTTCTCTGTCATTTTCATCCTGATGTGGCCCTCTCTTCTCTTTTCCCCCACACGTACATATTCCACTGCCACGTTCTGTGATATCCTTCACTTGTTGTCGGATGGGAATATGTTCGCTCGTTTCATTTGACTACGTCACTTGACACGCGTCTCCTCAACCTATATATCTGTCTTCTTCTCCTTCTCCATCATCTCTCTCTCTCTGCTGCGAACTGAACAACCAACACAAAGCACGCCATGGCGGTGAGTATCTGCTCGTTTCTCTGCTATTTTATCTGCCCCAATTGCTCCTTTTCCATTGTTAAAATATTTTCACTAGGTGGTCGTAGTTGCCAGAGCCGTATAATACCTTGCCCCCAGGACATTGATGGCTCCAAAAATTGAATACAAGCACCCATATTTGGGGTGAACAGATCAGATTTGCTTATTGATCAGATTGAGAAAATGGATCATGATAAAAGTTGTCGATTTCATCTGTCAACCATGCATCTTCCAGTTTCATATGTTTATGTTTCCATATAAAGAATCTTGTTACAGCAACTGTATTCTGCTATCGACTTCGTTTAGCAATATATCTTATAGGCTACCTTTTTCATTTTGCATCCCACTTCCTCTGCTTTTGCTATAATTTTCAATTGCTGGGCTAATTATCAACTTCTTGCTGGATGTGCTCTGAGCTGAGTTTATTTGTGGCGTGTTTCCTTCCAGAAGGGTAAATAGTTGCTTGCCCTGAGCCTTGTTACCTGGGGTAATCAGTTACACAATGGTGCTATTTATCTAAGATCAAACCTAAGCATCCCAAAATGTCAATTTGCGTTTTAGCAGTAATTTGTAGCTCATGATTGATTGTTTGTATGTTTCAATTGATACCCTTAAGCTCCTCGGAATTGGAAGAGAAGGCAATTATATGATATCATAGTAGAAAGAGCTTAGACAAAAACTCTGTCAGCTTCTTGCATTCCTCGTCCCAGCCAGCTTAGCTTCACAGAGTCTCCTCAAGTGTTTCTCTCAATGAATATTTTGGGTACCTGACCTTCACAATGTACTTGTCGCAGATAGAATTTCTCAAGTTTCTGAAGAAGCTGCCACTTTTGGAAATATTTTTTGGATTCTTCAGATTATTTGTCTTATTTGATCTATCACGTCCTCAATTTTTTATTTTTTTTGGCCCATGTGGTTGCAGATAAGGACGGTGAAAGTCAATAATCTTTCATTGACAGCATCTGAGCAAAACATAAGGGAGTTCTTCTCCTTTTCCGGTGAAATTGATCATGTTGAAATGCATAGGTCTGTTGTGAATCTGTTAGCATCACACATCCCTAACTTCAACTTTTCTGCCCCTGCCAATGTGGCTGCTTAAAAAGTGCTGCCGAGAACAAGTCAATTGGAATGACCTTTTCAATCTAATAATGTGACTGAACTTCATGAGTGCTGTCCCTCTAGGGCCTGGATATGTACTTTCCTTATATGTTTCTTAAGCAATTCTAATTCAGATTTATTACGCAATCTTCTTTCAGTGATGATGAACGGTGCCAGATTGCATATGTTACTTTCAAGAATCCTGAAGGAGCAGAGACTGCAGCTCTTCTTTCGGTATCTAAAAGATTTGCAGTACTTCCGAATTTGTTTAATATGTTGTTGCACATTTGTGGAGTGTTGCTTTAAGGAGTGTTGCAAATGTGTGGATAGAATCTTTTGAATGGTTAGAGTATACCTTTTCATCATCATGAACAAATTTTGTCCCCCAGTGAATCTCATAAAAATGTCAACCAGTTTGCTAGTGAGCATGACATGAATAGAGTAGTTTTTGAAATAAAATCCAATTTGGTTCTTAATTATTGAGGTAATTTGGAGTCCAAATGTAAGGATGAAGATAAGGCTATCCATGTTCCTAAACGGTACCAAGTTTAACTACATTTCCATAGTTTTCATCTAGAGAATAGTCCAGCCGTAGTAAAGTCCATTGCTATTTTATCATCGGATGTGTCCATTAATACTCCTTACTTGCATGAGCTTCCACTAGCAAGCTACTCCTATGGTAACCTTTTCTGCTGCTTTAAGTTTACTTGTTTTGGTATCATATATAGGGTGCAACCATTGTCGATGAGGCAGTCACTATAGCTCTTGCACCGGATTACAAACAACCAGATGATGCTTCCACATTTCCGACTGTAAGATTTTCCTTTTAAGAGGTCAAATTAGATACTTCTTTTGTGAGGATTTGTTTCCCTGACAGGAAGGATATTTAAATAATTCTCAGGGGACTGAGAACAAGGAAGCTGCTGCTGGATCTCCAATCCAAAAGGCAGAGGAAGTCGTAAGCAGCATGCTAGCTAAGGGATTTGTCTTAGGCAAAGACGCACTTAACAGAGCAAAAGCGTTAGATGAGAAACACCGTGTCACTGCAACTGCTTCAGCAACAGTTGCTTCTCTAGACCAGAAGATCGGTCTAAGTGAAAAATTCAGTGCTGGAACAACCGTGGTGAATGAGAAAATGAAGGAAGTGGACCAGAAGTTCCAGGTTTCGGAGAAGACAAAATCTGCAATAGCAGCTGCAGAGCAGACAGCAAGCACTGCAGGGTCTGCCATCATGAATAACCGTTATGTGCTGACCGGGGCAGCATGGGTCGCTGGTGCATATGGCAGGGTCACTAAGGTAGCAGGGGATGTGGGGCAGAAGACACAAGAGAAGGTGGTGGCTGAGGAGGAATCACAGGGAAGGAAAACCTGAAAGGAACCTTTGAATTCAACAAAAATTTGCTGATGTGAGAGTATCCTTAGGGAGCCTGTCAGCTCAAGGTTTCTTAAAACTTGATTTGGTAGTATCTTTGGCCATGCATGTTTGGTATTTTAAAGATTTGGGTGTTGCTGGTTGATGGCAGTTCTGCAATCTTTTGGAGAAATTCAAATATATACTCACGGTTACCTGTTTAAGAGTTGAGCTTGAACAGTACCACGATAAATTAGGATAACAACCGAATTCTTCTCTTTGCATTGCAATGGAACCTAGTTTCTAGAATAAGCTCTTGAATCAATCATCTGTGTTAGATTAGTCAGTCTTTCCTGCACTACCACTTTCAAAAGCAAAAGGATACATTTATGGCAAATTACATACTTGCCAGTCAGCCCATCATTTGCGTTGCAGAGTGACTTAAGAAGCACTCTCATGTTTATCGGTCTTTTCTTTTCCGCCGACCAAATAACATTATTGGCATCATCTCTTGATTAAATCAACTTTGCAAAGTGCTCTTCTTTTTTCTTTTTTTATCACTTCTGAATTCTCAGAGGCTGCAGTTGGTCTTTTTGTCTTAGCCTAAACAATTACAAAAGTAGCGCTTCTATTTTACTCGTGATATAACGTTTTCCACAAATGTAACTATATCAGTAAATAATTCTAAAATGAAAGTATCTGAAATCGGAAGTTTCTATTTTACTCATAATATAACGTTGTAAATGTTAAAAAAATAAACGTATAAGAAAAAAACTCAAATCTTGAAATATTTTCCTCTTTGCATAAATAGGTGTAGAAGTTCTTCTTATTACTCCAGCAAATTTTTCACTCTAACAAGCAAGTCGAGTATATCACTATAAGAAGATTTCGTGGAATTCTTCCGAATGTAAATTTTGAGCATGCAACATGCGTACACCTTTGCTAGTATAGGTTGAGTTCCCACAGCGCAAAATGTAGTTACGTGGAATTGTGAACCACGAAGCTTTGTTCCGATCAATTTAACCACGACGCAAATGCTTCGAACTTAATTAAAAGGCCTTAGTTGCATGACTGAACCAACAGATCTCTCTTCAAAATAAAAATAAAAACTAAAAGACCCACCAACCTTCTTTAAGCCTAAAGATAAGATTCATCCACTTATAATCACCAGTCACGAATGTCCTCTCAACTTCTCTTTCAATGACATTTTTCCCGTATCCTCCACTTCCATAACGCTAATGATGTCTAGACAAAAACAGGAGAGGAAATGGTGGAAGTGTTTTTGATTCCCCCGAGGAGCATAATTAATTACAAGGGGCCCTTCGTTGACTCGATACTCACTCGTCGGTTGTGCGAATGGAATGATGAAGCGCTGCTGGAGCCATTGCTTGTTTGTTTTGAACGAAGGATGCCGACGCATCGGGCCGGGGCCAACTCACCATTGGAGCATTTGCGTCCATAGGTATTGGTCAACTATCTGCGGAATTTGACAAATCCAACGCAGGCCGACGACTGAAACTCCAAGGAAGCAACGCCTTCAATTTACATTCCCCAACACTTCGCTCCCGATACCGCATTCACGATCAATTTCCCTGGCCACGCCCACAGGTAACTGCTGATCAATTCTCTTTCTTCTTCTTATTTCTTTTCCGCCTCGGATTGTAAGTAGTGGAATATAGGGTCTTTGAATGGTGTCATCTCACCAACTTTCTAGCTATTTTGGTATCTGGCGGTCTCTATCTTTGATGTCCTTCACAGTTGTCTGTTTTACTGGGAGTATGCTCATAACCTTAACTTCGTGACATCTTTGATAGACCCTTTCCCCCATTCCCCTTCACAGTGCCTTCAGCTCGACCTTGAGAACATCTGGTTCCGCCATGAGTGATAATAATTTGATGGAGAAAGTAAGCGCATTGGGCGAGCGTCTGAAGATTAGTGGGGCTGAAGTAGGCCGAAAGATGAGCGCTGGCGTGAGCTCGATGAGCTTCAAGGTGAAGGAGCTATTCCAAGGCCCCACTGAGGGGGATAAGCTTGTCGAGGAGGCTACCTCCGAGTTACTCAATGGTCCTGATTGGGCCATGAATCTTCGAGTATGCGACATGATTAATCACAAGAGGATCGACCGTGGGGAAGTGATCCATGGCGTTAAAAGACGCTTAAATGCAACGAGCCCCACGATCCAATACTTAGCTCTTGTCTTGCTGGAGACTTGTGTCAAAAACTGCGACATGGCATTCTGCGAGGTGGCTTCCGAGAGGATTCTTGACGACATGGTCAAGTTAATTGATAACCCGCAGACTGTCCTTAGTAACCGGAACAAAGCCCTGATGATGATCGAAGCATGGGGAGAGTCGGGTAGGGAACTCAGGTACCTGCCTGTTTATGAAGAGACATACAAGGTACACGTCTTCTATGGTTTCTCTAGGTTGAGTTGTATCAGTGATCTATATCAAAACAAATAAAAGGAAATGGCCGTATATAATGCAGCATTCCTCTGAATGGACTTCTAGTTCGATGAGATTGTAACTTCATCCGAGAGTGAACCAGAGCCTATAGGTTTTTATTATGCACGGTTTCATCAAAGTCTATGAGCTCATGACGTGAGAATTTTGGAAAGATTTATTGAACTTTCAGTCAAGTACCCGAAATAGAGGTAGAGAAGCATTGCTTACTGAATGTTTTGTGGGAGGAGAGGAGAGCTGCAGTATAGTATAGTCCATCTCTTGGAGGAAAAATCCCGACTTATTCCTACTGACCAATTCTTCTTTTCTCCTCCTTGTCAAATTCAGAGCTTAAAGGCCAGGGGCATTTGCTTTCCATGCCGTGATGATGAAAGTTTGGCACCTATTTTCACTCCACCCGCTTCAGTCTTGGATTCGGAAACAGATGTTACCCTTGCCCAAGGTTTGCAACATGATATGCGCGTTCCTATGTTTACTGCTGAGCAAATAAAGGAGGCATTTGAGGTTGCAAGAAACAGCATCGATCTTCTTGCCACGGTTTTATCCTCCTCACCGAGACAAGATGTTATACAGGTCGGTTTTGCAGCCCTGGGTGTAACAAAAACTGCCACTATGCCTACTCAAATGTCTGAAGTACTCGTTGGTTAAGCGAGCACCAGTGGAAGGCTTCAGTCATTTGCATGCTACGTTATGTACCATTGGCATCTGCACGACATTGCACTGACCAATCAAATTGGAATCCTCACTTTCGTCATCACAAGCATCCGCAGCTTTCACTTTAATTTCCAGACGCTAGGGAGCTGTCGGTTACTTTAGGCCAAATGGGCGATCGCATCGTCATCCCTTTCCAAAATAGTTGCCTTACTTCGTAATGTTAATACGTGCGCGGTGATATTAAATGGTCAGTCCATACGGACGCTCAGGAACTGTTTGGTCTCGTGTTTCCAGGACGAGTTGACAGCCACACTGGTGGAGCAATGTCATGAAGCTCAACACAAAGTGCAGAGAATCGCGGAGACAGCAGGAGATGACGAGGCACTGCTCTTCGAGGCCTTGAAAGCGAACGACGAAGCCGCAAAAGTCTTATCCAAGTACAAAGAGCTGCGGGAAGCAACCACAGCAGGGCCGGCACAGCCAGGACCAGAACCTCTGAGCTATGAAAGGGGGAGGGAAAGGAGGCATGAGGACATGATGGAGGATCTGGACGAGATGATATTTGGTAAGGAAGGCGGGGGTAGATCTGAGCCAAAGCAGGACGACCTCATTTCCTTGTGAGGGGCGCGATAAGAGCACCCTTCTACTCTCTTGATTTGGGTTGGGGTTGGTCAGGCGACGAATGATGACTGCCCTCGTCACAACGGGTTCGTTTGTATTCTTGCTGTTTATGTTGCCATTGGAGCTCCGAATGGTAGGTCAGGTCAAAAATTATTCGATCTAAATTGATTCGTTAAATCTGTTTTTACTCATTTTCATATAATCCAAATTTAGTGACTTCTATCCGATTCGACTTATATTGTTAATTCACTTTCTATATTCAACTAAATCTAATAAAATTCATGCATAAATAAAGGTGAAAGAGCGATGGTATAATTAAATAATGGAGAAAAAAAGTTATAGAAATGAGTTGGATTCAAATAAGTTGTGAATCCCTTTAGCACTTATATTATTTTGTCATTTATAACTCATTTACTAAATAATTAACCCATATAACAATTCAATCTACGAATCACGGACGAAGAAATGGGTTTATGAAATGTCTCCGCGTCCGAGCTCCAAGCAAGAAGAATTCCTTTGGGCCTGGCCCACAAGTTTGAAGGCCCACCTGGGCAACGCCGTCTCCGTGTGATTGAATGGTAAAGCTTTTGCTCAAAGCGAGCGACTGTTCCCAGTTACGCACTCTTCCTCTCTCTCTCTCTCTCTCTCTCTTGTGTTGAAGAATATGAACATGGCGCTCCCCCGCCTCGTCGAGATCCGATTGAAGGAAGATTAGCTCGCTTCACCTTCACACAGCCATCTATCTGGCCATGGCGGGCAAACATCTTCCGCCGTCGTCCCTTAACCGCCGGTTCAGGTCCCCGGTGGTCCTCTTCCCTCTCCTCCTCCTCCTCCTCCTCCTTTCCCTCTATTTCTTCTTCTCCTCTCTCTCTACTTCCTTCCACGATCCGACGCCCTCCGCTTCTCACTCCACGAAGCCCGAGACCTCGTTCTTGATCTCTCTGGAGCACTTCCTCGCCCACCGCTCGTCCTCCGCGCTCTCTCGTAATCGAGACGATACGGCCAACCCCGCCACGGACGACGACGTCCGGAAGTTCGACGACTCGGTCTTTGCGTCGGAGGGTGAGAGGTTGCGGGGAGATCCGTACTACCCGCTCGATTTGCCGCTTCGGGTTTACGTCTACGAAATGCCCCGCAAATTCACCTACGATTTGCTCTCGCTGTTTTGGAACACTTACAGGGAGACCTCTAATCTCACCTCCAATGGGAGCCCCGTGCATCGCCTCATCGAGCAGGTCTCCATCCTCTTTTTTAGCATTTCTACCTCCCTCTATAACTGCAATGGCTTGTGGATTTCTGAGCAACGTGTGCCCAATTTATTCTCGCTAGTTGATATGGTGTTGTTAATTTGATTTTTGCTGAGAAGCTCTTCCCATTCTGCTTGTCTAGGCGAAACCGTTTGTTTCCACTTTTCTTACATTTGGCAATTGTGCCTGCAGCATTCCGTTGATTACTGGCTTTGGGCAGATCTCATCGCTCCTGAATCGGAAAGGCTCTTGAAGAATGTAGTCAGAGTCCACCGGCAAGAGGAGGCCGACCTTTTCTACATTCCTTTCTTCACCACAATTAGCTTCTTCTTGCTGGAGAAACAACAATGCAAGGCACTTTATAGGGTGTGAGTGCGCTTTGCGGCTTCATGTTCATTTTATGCGCTTGTCGGTGTTCAGTTGTTTGTGCGGGAATCGATATGGGTTCTTTTGCTGCTTCATTTTTTTTTTAAACTATTTTACGCTGCTGGCGTCAATTGTCTTCTTGGGTCGTCAAATTATCTATCGTTGGCATCATCATGTTTTCCATATGAGTTCGGTGTTACTGATGTGTTAAAGTTCTTCATCTTGTTGATTCTTTTTCAAGAACGAGCCACCCTAGGGAATAGGGACCGTTTTTGCCCCACCATACTCATGTTGCCTTTGATTGTATCAATTGAAGAAATATCACATGTAGTTACAATCTTCAATTGTAGGAAGCCCTCAAGTGGGTAACGGATCAGCCTGCTTGGAAGCGATCCGAGGGCAGGGATCACATACTTCCAGTTCATCATCCATGGTCCTTTAAAACTGTTCGGAGATATATGAAGAATGCTATTTGGCTCCTACCAGACATGGATTCAACTGGGAACTGGTATTACAGAGATTGAGTTTACATGACTTATTAAGCAAGAACTTGCCTGCTTCTCTTTGTGGCTGACATGTATTTTTGCTGAAATTCAGGTACAAGCCGGGACAAGTTTCACTGGAAAAGGATCTAATACTTCCTTATGCACCGAACGTGGATCTATGTGATGCCAAATGCGTGTCAGACAGCCAATCAAAGAGAACCACTCTGCTATTCTTCCGTGGACGGTTAAAGAGGAATGCGGTTGGATTTTCTTATCCCTGACGGACAAATGTATATGGGAAACTGCTTATCTAATTTAGCAACTGCATTGAATTATATGTTTTTCTCTTTAATCCAGAAAAAAATACTTTAGCATTGAGTATGGGGCCAGTTAGTTGGATATAGCCTCTTTGGTTTGTGAGAATGACACTTTGGGTTGGTGATTTCTAGATAGGGCTGCTATCTCAGGAGCATTTAGAAATCCCTATCAATTTATTACCCATTCAGTAGGCCCATTGCTGAAATTAGGCCTGAACAGTGGAGGATTGAAGAATATGACCTGTTAGTGTCTTCTCGATTGGTCAAATGCAGTTTTTGAGCTGGATCCATTGAATTTTCATGTGCCATCTTCATCCAGAAACCACAAATTTTTAGTTGAATTTGTGTGTTTCACTTGTCTTCTGCTGCCCAACTACAGGCTTGTGTATGGAATTTTCTGTTTGGCATGCTAGTGACCAGCGAGGAGGGGAAAACTGATTAATAAAGTAAAATGTATGACTTTGAAAAACAGATTAAGCTCAAGATTCTTTAGTGTGCCTGTGTGTTCATGTTTTTGCTTACTGAGTTTTCCTTGTCATGAGAAATAATCGAATGAATGCAAACGATTCAATAATAAGAGCTCTTCTTACCTTTTTTTCATTATTTCGCTCTATTTAACACACTGTAGTTGTTTATCCTATTTTTGCATTTCTAAGCTGTGACAGGCCACAATGTGTTTTCAGGGAGGAAAGATACGTGCTAAACTTGTAGCTGAACTGAGTGGTGCAGAGGGGGTTGTCATTGAGGAGGGAACTGCTGGAGATGCTGGGAAAGAGGCAGCTCAGAGTGGAATGAGAAGGTTTATTTGCATATGCTTACTTTTCATCTATTCTTATTGGTACATTGCTCTTGATTGTCGTAGCTGAATCATTGTTGTATGACCAGGTCTATCTTCTGCTTAAGCCCAGCTGGTGACACTCCATCATCTGCTCGGCTTTTTGATGCTATGGTCAGTGGGTGCATCCCAGTCATAGTGAGTGATGAATTGGAACTTCCCTTTGAAGGGATACTTGACTACAGAAAGGTCTGTGTATGCATCCTTAATTTTTATTCAAGATTGGATTTCTTAGCGTAGGCTTCAGTTTGGCTCAGCTACACTTTCTCTCTGGTTTTTTTGCTTTTCCTTTTTTTTTGGATGAGCTATGTTTTCATTGAAACATATATTGATCTTTACTATGCAGATAGTTCTATTTGTTTCTTCAAGTGATGCTGTTCAACCAGGCTGGCTTTTAACATATCTCAGAAATGTCAGCACTGCTCAAGTCAGAAGATTGCAAAGCAATCTTGCTAAGGTTTGCATCTGTTCAGTCATGGTGGATTTTCTCTGTTGCTCTTTAGGTGATTCAGTCAGAGACAGGCATTTTTACACTCTGTCCAGAAAGTCTATATAGTTCATCAGGCGATATCTTCCGTCAAATAAGAACTTGAAAAGCTAGGTTATAAAGCCAAGTGGAGATACCTCTATGTGTTTCCTTCTCTTTTCTTTACATTTAGATATTCTGGAAGTAGAACTCTTCTATTGTGAGTTTTTTTGGAGTCACTTTACACCAGATGAAGAACACTTTAACCAGAGGATTAAAGGCGCTTAGTTTTTTCTGCATCTTCTTTCTGATATTGATTTCTTGTGACCTATATAGCCACTAGTACGGTCAATTTTTGCATTAGCTTACTGACGTCACATTTTTAAAAGTCACCCATTCCTTCCTACCTGCCCTAAATTGGAGGGCACTGATGCAATCTTTATCATCTTGGCAGTATTCTCGGCACTTCATCTATTCAAATCCAGCTAAGCCCCTGGGTCCTGAAGACTTGGTCTGGAGAATGGTTTGTTCACTTGCTCTGATATTCCATATGTAATTGTAGATGCATTTGTCTGCCTCGGTATGATGAGATAGTAATGCTGCCTATTTGTTAGATATTGTTGGCCTGCATGAGAATAGACAACTTTGAAAATGGTTGACCAGGAATTGACAAGTTCACAATAGTTTTATTTTGTTTTTTGTACTCCTGGATCTTTCCTGGTGTGCCAAACTTCGAAGGCTTGACTACTGCTTGAATGGATAAACTCTGCCTTGTTTAGACTAAGGTTGTGGATTTGGTGGACAAACTAACGGCAGCACATCTTTATGGGAACTAGCATTTTTAAGTGCGGCCTAAAGTGGTCCCACGAATTCTTCAAATCTAATTAGCTTGATATAATAAACTCAATTTATGCAACATGCAATATTTGCTCCACAATCGTGGTCCGTCTGCTTCATGGATAGAAAAAGTGGGGCAGCATGTCAGTGCAGAATAATTTCTTCGTAAGCTGGCTGCCTGGGAACTGTGATTGGGTGAATCCGAGTGATGTTTAAAAACCTCATGTTCAACTCTGGCAGAGTCAACTGATCTGGAACGTTGCTGAAGAGTTACACGAATTGAACGTTTATTATATTGAATTGAATCACAGCTGGAGCTTGATTGTTGATATAGTTTTATGGTGTTTATTTATGCTACAGATGGCTGGTAAGTTGATGAACATTAAGCTACACACAAGGAGATCGCAGCGGGTGGTGAAAGAGTCAAGGAGCATATGCACTTGCGACTGCAGGCAGGCCAATATTACGAGCACAATGTCCATGCGGTGAACAGTTGTATGTGGATGACCTCCCATTGCTTTGCTTTGGCTGGAAATTGGGGCTTGGCATTAGGAGTTTGTGATCTGCGCAGGGTGGTACGTCATCTATTATGTAAAGACGTATAGTTCCCTTTAAGAACTTGCTGTATTGGAATTTCTGTTATTTATTTATGGGTTCGGTTCCCAGAAAATAGGCTCAAAATTGATTCTTTCCCCAAGATTTGGGGTGCTTGCTCTTTGTATCTTGCTGTTCCAATGCGTTAATTGGCAATAGAGCGTGAAAAAGGGAAGAAGAAAATTGGGGAGTGAGCATGGAGGAACAGTAAAATGTGGAGCGCGAGTTTTAGGCTTTAGCATTGTATGATTTTGTGGGATCCAGTCCAGGAAACTGATTCACTAGCATACTCTAGTCGATGTACCTTCCCTTCTTATTACTGTTATAATTATTTAGAGAGCTTAAATTGAGAAACAATATAGGAAAGAAAGATGGAAGGATGATCATCAATGATTAAAGATGAAAGGACGAGGAAATAAAAAAAAAATGCAGGCGGTGGGACGGGGACGGGCAGTCTAATTGAAATCCATGGGGGTGGAGTTTCCTGTGTTGTTTAATAAGAGAGAAATGCAGGCGGTGGGCTGCATGTTGAGGCAATGGGGGATTGTGGGATGATCATTTTGTTGGGGGCCCCACACGGCCTGCAGCGTGGCGGAACAGATCGGATCGGATCGGATCGGATCCAAGGTTTCGCCACCACGTTCTTTGGACCCTTTTGCACATGGGGGCCCTGCGTGGTTGAAGATTTGTATGGAAGAGATATAAAAAATATGGGGGAATAGGGAAGAGGAGTTGAAGAGGGAGAATTAAGGAATATGATTCCTTTCCGGGTTCCGCGCGTCATGGCATAATCCCCGTCCCCTTCCCATCCATGTCACAAACCCAATTCCTCACGCCTTCCCCCAAGTTGTTATTTTGACTGCGGTGCAGGGGTGGAAGAAACCGTACCCACCAAACCCTCTTTTCAATTTTCTTTCTTATGACAAAAAAAGAAAAGAAAAAAAGACCCCAGATTCAAGTTGGTAGCAAAACGTGTTTTCTTTTCATCGCTTGAAATAGGAAAGTTTTTCAGTGACAACCATTGTGTGCCCTCTGTTCCTACCATGCTTAGACATTATCGGCAAATGAAACGATTAAAATGATCCGGTAATCAAAGCCATGGCTCCAGGGAACAGTGCCCCGACTCTTGTTGAAACGGCAAATGAAAGACGACTTTGCCGGCTGAGTTTAGTGGAAAGGATCGTGTGCAGTTCGAAGTTGGAAAGGGTCCTGTCGGAACAGGTCAACTCGCATTGGTTGGACGTCTTTTTCATCTGATTTATTCAAGTTATAAAATTGAGTAAAGCCAGCTACGGTGTAGATTGGGATACTTAGGACAGACAAAGCAGTATGATGGATCTGAATTTCCCACAAAATTTATGTGGTTCTTTGACGAGGTTTGACATATGACCAATTTAGGCTGGATGGGGAGAGTTGGAGGCGTGCCACTCGACCCCGTCCATCATTCATTGCACGTTATATTGGGAAATGCTTTGTGTGAATCAATTTTTCCCAAAATGTCACTGTCAGTAATGAGCGAGCGAGACGTGTAAAAGGAAAGAAGGGGAGGAGGAAAGAAAGGACAGTCTGTCTTGGCCTGAAATTGAGCTGGTCTTCTGCGTGGAATACGCGTTTGCCCAAAAATCTATTCTGCCCTTCCCTCTCCCTCTCCCTCTGGTGACCTGGATCTACTGAATCGACACTAAGACCAGACTCTCCTCGTGCAACAGCACCTGAGTTCCACCGTTTCTGCAAATGTCGGTAACTCATTCTTCATCGCCCTCGTGCTCTCGACTCCACGTCAACACGTAAAATCCCACAAACATTTATATAATAATATGAATTTTGACGAGAAGACAAAAATGTCCAACTTTTGTTTTTTAAACCAAGCCCTACTGCTATTGTGATTGTCTAATTTAACAATTTAACATTTTTTATCACATTAGCATAGCACAAATCTTTTTGTACCTTACGTTTATTGAATCAAATCAATTTAATTATTGATTCATGAATCAATAACCACTAGTCTAATCTACGGCCGTATTGCCACTATAAAGAATTGGGCCAATCTAGACTACGCTCGGCACGACTTGTGATTTCTCAAGCCATTTCAACTGAGGTACAAGGTCAGTTGTGTTTGTTGTGCCTAAGTATGACTTACCTGACAAATAGGTTAGCTTGGCTCGATACGCTATAACCTACAATACTTGGCAAGGTGGACCAGGCTAGCATGCTTGCCATGCCTACATGGCCTAAAAGGGGAAAAAGAAAGAAAGAAAGAAGAGTGAAGAGAAAAGAGCACACATTTGTAAGAAATGAGAAAGGTCATGGAAAAATAGGGTTTGTGGTTACAAAGGACTCAACACAACGGTCACATGGAGCAGCATCATGGCAAAGCCTTGGAAAGCCGAAGACTTCGATAAAGTCGCTATCCTGTTCGAAAATTTGGACTTTTTTTTATCCAACGAAAACGGCCCATTTGCATCGCCCCACGACGATTTGCCAGAGACCGAGCTCCTACCCTTCCGTTCACTCCCTCGTCTATTCACATTCACAATAGTAACTCCCCATCCCTTTCGCCTCCCCGAGACAGACTCCTCTTATCCCCCCCCTTCTTTCGAAATTTCAAAAAAGGCCTCTTGTCTTTTTCAATTTTCCTCTTTTCCTTTTGGTGTGTCCGAGACACGGTGAGCCGGCGACCCAGCACACCCCAAAAACCCAT
Source organism: Angophora floribunda (assembly GCA_014182895.1). Taxonomy (NCBI): domain Eukaryota; kingdom Viridiplantae; phylum Streptophyta; class Magnoliopsida; order Myrtales; family Myrtaceae; genus Angophora; species Angophora floribunda. The sequence goes on from CM024715.1 coordinate 198,115, forward strand.
CTTCTCTCTCAAAACCCCCCCTTCCCTTCCCTTCAACTCTCTCTGTTTCTCTCTCGCGGACTCAATCTGAGAAGCTTCTTCTTCCGCTCGAATATTTATAATAAAATCCCTTCCTTTCCCGTTATTACCTGTTCCTCCTCCTCCTCCACCTCCTCCTCTGTCGTCTCAAAATCATTTCTTTTTATCTATTTGTCTACTCCTACGCCCTGGGTCGTGACCAAGTAGTGCTTGTTGTTTCTCTCACGACTTGGTCCATCTCTGTCTCTACGACACTTCCTTTTGTTCAAGCAATGTGAGAACCAGACAGCTAGAGTTCACATCTCTCTCTGTGTTTGAACTTTTCATCACCCCCCAAAAAAAAAAAAAAAAAAAAAACAGAAGAAGAAAAAGATCCCTCCTTTTTAAGATTTCTGATCGGACGCCCAGCAGATCTTAGCCCTCGCCACTGCTCACAACTCTCCAAGGTACGGTTCATCACCTGGATCTGATAATTTCTGGGTCCTCTCTTCTGGGCATGGTCCCGATCTTCCCTCCTTCAAGGTGAGTTGAGTTGAGTTCGACCCTTTTGCCCAGCTGTCCTGAATTGCGGAACTGGGCGTTCGTGTCCAGTGTTCCTGTCATTTCCGTGCTCTTGTGCGGTCGCGTTTCCTATGGAGGTCTTGTCCGGTTCCTCAAGGAATGTCTGAGTGGAATATGGGGTGAAAACTTTTCGGGCTTGAGCTCTTTCGCTTTTTATTTTTATTTTCTTACTTCCTTTGTTTGAACTTGCCATAAAACACTCTTTTGGTTAAGAGAAGAAGAGATCTTAAGGATTGCTTGAGGATTTCCTGCTCGATATTGGGCGTCAGCCATTTTTATCTATTTTCCCAGAAAGGGACTACTTTTACGAGTTTTGGTCATTTTTTCATCGGCATCAGCATTTTTTAGTATATGAGTAGGTTTTGACAAACCGTTCGAACCATCGCTGCAGGATTCATTCATAGTTTTGTAGCAGTGAGGGATCATGGCGTCGAAATCATTCAAGGCTAGCAGATCAACGTTATCTCAAAGCTCAGAGTCAGCTGACACTAAGCCTCCACTGCCTCCTACCGTGACCTTTGGTAGAAGAACTTCGTCGGGTCGCTATGTCAGCTACTCGAGGGATGATCTCGACAGCGAACTTGGGAGTGGTGATTTTGTCAACTATACCGTACATATCCCCCCCACCCCTGATAATCAACCGATGGATCCATCGATCTCACAGAAGGTCGAGGAGCAGTATGTGTCGAATTCTCTCTTTACGGGTGGATTCAATAGTGTCACTCGAGCTCATTTGATGGACAAGGTCATCGAATCTGAAACCAATCATCCCCAGATGGCTGGCGCAAAAGGATCTTCTTGTGCAATCCCTGGTTGCGATGCCAAGGTGATGAGTGATGAGCGGGGCATGGATATACTCCCTTGTGAATGTGACTTCAAGATTTGCCGTGATTGCTACATTGATGCGGTGAAGACAGGCGGTGGGATTTGCCCAGGATGTAAGGAGCCTTATAAGAACACGGATTTGGATGAGATTGCGGTGGATAATGGGCGTCCCCTTCCGCTCCCACCACCTGGTGGCATGTCCAAAATGGAAAGGCGCTTGTCACTGATGAAATCAACAAAATCTGTTCTCATGAGGAGCCAGACTGGTGACTTTGATCATAACAGGTGGTTGTTTGAAACAAGGGGCACATATGGATATGGAAATGCTATATGGCCCAAGGATGGAGGTTTTACTGGAAAGGATGATGATGTGGTGGAGCCAACTGAGTTGATGAACAAACCATGGCGGCCTCTGACTAGGAAACTCAAGATCCCTGCTGCTGTTCTCAGCCCATATAGGTACTTTGTCATTTCCCAAATTTATGCTTTATAGCCTTGCTTCATGGGATTTTGATCACTAATGGTTGTCTATGAAATCATATTTTTTCTAATAACTGATTGCCTAGTTGTCTATCCGTTGCGTGTTTTGCTTTATACCACAGAATGGATTTACATGGATGCGCAATATCATGAGTGCCCTCACAAACCCCATTGAGATTGACTATGAATCACAATGGCCATTATATGTTATATATAGACATTCACGAGGCAGAGCCACCAATCATACATATCGGCTCATTGTGATCATACATTTCAGCTCATATTATTTGAAGTGAGCGCATGATCAGAACGAGAATTTCAAAATTGAAATGAATTTCACTTCATTGTTGTTTCCAAATGATCGTATCAGCTTAACATTCTGGATCTTTTTATCATTCACATGCAGGCTTCTCATTGTTGTTCGGATGGTTGTTCTTGGGCTGTTTCTGGCATGGAGAGTTAGTCACCCAAACAATGATGCTGTTTGGCTGTGGGGCATGTCTGTGGTCTGTGAGATTTGGTTTGCTTTCTCTTGGCTTCTTGACCAACTTCCCAAGCTCTGCCCAGTTAATCGCTCTACAGATCTTAATGTTTTGAAAGAGAAATTTGAAACTCCCGGGCCGAATAATCCCACTGGGAAGTCTGACCTCCCTGGAGTCGATGTATTCGTCTCGACTGCTGACCCAGAGAAAGAACCACCTCTTGTCACTGCAAACACTATCCTGTCCATTCTAGCTGCCAATTACCCAGTCGAAAAGCTAGCTTGTTATGTTTCTGATGATGGAGGTGCACTTCTAACCTTTGAGGCCATGGCAGAAGCTGCAAGTTTTGCAAACATTTGGGTTCCTTTTTGTCGGAAGCATAATATAGAGCCTAGGAACCCGGAATCATATTTCAACCTGAAAAGGGATCCTTACAAAAATAAAGTCAAGGAAGACTTTGTCAAAGATCGTAGGCGGGTAAAGCGTGAATATGATGAGTTCAAGGTACGTATCAATGGACTGCCTGAGTCAATCCGCCGCCGATCTGATGCCTATCATGCTAGGGAGGAAATCCAGGCTATGAAGAACCGGAGAAACAACAGAGATGATGAACCAATTGAGACTCTGAAGATTCCAAAAGCGACCTGGATGGCTGATGGAACGCATTGGCCAGGGACTTGGATGAATCCTGGACCAGAGCACTCTAGGGGTGACCACGCTGGCATTATACAGGTAATCCAATGATATTTCCACTTGATCATTCGAGGATGTATGGACCTTGTCTGCTTATAAGGCTGTGGGCACAAATAGTCTTTACATCACTGGAGGCTGATGACTTTCTTTTAATGATGCAGGTGATGTTAAAACCGCCGAGTGACGAACCACTGCTTGGCACTGCTGATGATGCTAAGATAATAAACCTTACTGATGTTGATATCCGCCTTCCCTTGCTTGTTTATGTGTCTCGTGAAAAGCGTCCTGGCTATGATCACAACAAAAAGGCAGGGGCTATGAATGCGCTAGTTCGTGCCTCAGCCATTATGTCTAATGGCCCCTTCATTCTCAACCTTGATTGTGACCACTACATCTACAACTCACAGGCATTGAGGGAAGGGATGTGCTTCATGATGGACAGAGGAGGAGACCGCATTTGCTATGTCCAATTTCCCCAGAGATTTGAGGGTATTGACCCGTCCGATCGGTATGCCAATCACAACACTGTCTTCTTTGATGTGAATATGCGAGCCCTTGATGGACTCCAAGGCCCTGTCTATGTGGGAACAGGATGCCTCTTCCGGAGGGTTGCTCTTTATGGGTTTGACCCCCCGCGTTCGAAAGAGCATCATCCTGGTTGCTGTAGCTGCTGTTTTGCCCGTCGCAAAAAGGTGGCTAGTACCTCAGAAGAGAAAAGGGCCTTAAGAATGGGTGATTCTGATGATGAAGAGATGAACCTCTCCCTAATCCCTAAGAAGTTTGGGAACTCAACTTTCCTGATCGATTCGATACCAGTGGCAGAATTCCAAGGTCGTCCCCTTGCAGATCACCCTGCTGTGAAGAATGGACGTCCACCGGGTGCGCTCACCATTCCCAGGGATCTTCTCGATGCATCTACCGTTGCAGAAGCAATCAGTGTCATCTCCTGTTGGTATGAGGATAAGACAGAGTGGGGGCAACGTGTGGGATGGATTTATGGCTCAGTTACTGAAGACGTGGTCACTGGGTACAGAATGCACAACCGCGGATGGAAATCAGTTTATTGCGTGACCAAGCGCGACGCCTTCAGGGGAACTGCTCCTATTAATCTTACTGACAGGCTCCATCAAGTCCTTCGCTGGGCCACTGGCTCAGTTGAGATTTTCTTCTCACGCAACAATGCCCTCTTGGCTAGCCCAAGAATGAAACTTCTCCAGAGGATAGCATACCTTAATGTTGGTATCTACCCCTTCACATCCATTTTCCTGATTGTCTATTGCTTCCTCCCCGCCCTTTCCCTCTTTTCAGGCCAGTTCATCGTCCAGACATTGAATGTTACATTCCTCACCTACCTCTTGACCATCACCCTTACTTTGTGCATGCTTGCGGTGCTTGAGATTAAGTGGTCTGGTATTGAGCTAGAAGAATGGTGGCGGAATGAGCAGTTTTGGCTGATTGGTGGTACCAGTGCGCACCTTGCTGCTGTGCTTCAGGGGTTACTGAAAGTAATTGCTGGGATTGAGATCTCTTTCACGCTTACATCAAAGTCTGGTGGTGATGATGTTGATGATGAATTCGCCGATCTCTACATAGTCAAGTGGACATCCCTGATGATACCGCCAATTACTATTATGATGACGAATTTAATTGCCATAGCAGTTGGGTTTAGCAGGACGATTTACAGCACAATTCCTCAATGGAGCCGTTTGATAGGTGGAGTTTTCTTCAGTTTTTGGGTCTTGGCTCATCTATATCCTTTTGCAAAGGGGCTCATGGGAAGACGTGGGCGCACTCCTACCATTGTTTTCGTTTGGTCAGGACTCATTGCAATCACCATATCACTTCTTTGGGTGGCAATCAACCCCCCAGCTGGGTCAACCCAAATCGGTGGCTCTTTCCAATTCCCCTGATAGGTTATTCTTTTTTAATATGCTTTATCTGTTTAGTGACATTACTCCATTCTTTTTTAAATGAGGTGATCATGTTGACAAGGACGTGGATATGTTCCATTTCCTATGCCCGTTTGAATTTTGTTCGATAGAGCAGTTGGCGTTTAGATGGCTCGGCATAGGAAAATGGACAGTGGACAAGGCGCTTGTTCATTGCTTGTATTGAATGATTAACGACGCGGTTTTACTTATTACCTATTTCAGCTACTTGTATAGCGTAATTACAACTGTTGGCCTCTATTCTATTGGACAGAGGGAATGCAAACAAAACTTGTCCATGGGTCCTGACGAAGGTTTAGTGAAAGAGTATGCTCTATATGCTAGGAAAATGACATTGTGTCTTCAAACTTGTTGCAATACCAGATGGATAATTTCTAGGGAGGCACCGACTCATCCATTTTGTAGCAATAATCTGCTGAAGAATTTTTGTTCTATAGAAAGAATCGTCTGGGCTGTGATTGAAACTGGAGGCTGATGCTGATTCAAGAAGGGCGATGATTTGCATTCTCGTTTGCTCTCTCTATATTACAATGCTACTTGTAAGAATTGCACCAATTTAGTCGTTGAAGCTGTCCTTGGTTTTAGAATAGTAGTTCAACTTAGCAGTAAATCAGATGAAGTTCGAGAAATGCTACTGTCACCCATGGATCATAGGCACTTGGGGAGTAAATTGAAGTTACAGTCACAGATCTAATATGGAATTACTTTCGCTCAGTATCTGCTTTAGGAAAACTCTCAAATGAGAAATTCCTAGAATACTGATGGGAGGTCATCTGGTGCATCTTAGAGCACATCATGCACTGATCTTAGTTGTTGGATCGTGTGGGCCTTAATGCTGCTCACAATCCAACGATGCATGCTGACCTGATTCAATGGTTGTATATGCTATGGCAACATGCAAATATTGCTCCCAACGGTAGGAAGAAAAACCTGATGCTCACCTAAAAAGTGCTATTCGACCGGAGAAGTCCAAACATGCCGGAGGTATGAGAATGTGTTGTTGAGGAGCGAAGATGCGTGTGCTAGCTAATCTCATCCCATGAAGTACACGTGTACTTACCAGTTGTCGATGTCCCATGATAAGAGCAGGTGAGCATGAAGACAACCCCATTTTGCATCAGCTGTCCCATCCATCAGGTGTCAAAAGAGAATTTGAATGGCAACCTTCAGAGCCTTGTTCATACTTCTTGTGGCACTCAGCAAGCATTCATCGGCCACCGCCCGATCCAACTCACCAAGAAACCCGCACCTTGTCGCCGCAATTGAAGAGATGAAACAAGCCGATTACTTCTCCTTTGTCATGCTCATAAACATGTCTCCTCCCGTCCTCTTTGAAGGCAACCTCACCTTCTTCATGCCCGACGACAGGATGCTGTCTAGGATCGTTCTACCCACAAATGATGTCTCTGATTTTGTGCTTCGTCATTCTATACCTAAGCCTTTGCTCTTCGACTACCTCGAACACATACCGACCGGTTCTCTCATTCCTACATCAGTTCCAGGGTACGTGGTCAGAATCGACAACAAAGGACGCAGGAGCTTCTTTCTCGACAATGTCAGAGTCACAAAACCGAACGTGTGCGTGGCGGGGTCTTCAATTAGGTGCCATGGCATTGACGGGGTGTTGCTGCCATTGACGAACGTCACCGAATCTCCATCACCTCCTTGCCCTCATAACACTGCTCCCGTCACAGCAATGCCAGCGCCACCTCCACCTCCACCTCCACCTCCTCCTCCAGCTCCAGTGAGTGATGTAATTCAGCCTCTGAGTTCAGCTTGGCCTGCATCAGCCCCGGCAGCAAGTCCATTCGCTTCCCCAGAGAAATCGGCTTCTTCACGCCGGCTTGGTCCCGAAGGACTGGTGAATTCTCTGTTGACCGGGATTATTATCTCAGCCGTGATGGGGTTCCTGGGGAAGATGTTGTAACATGAGAATACAAAGTAGTGACTCTAGTCTTAGTACTCCTGCTATTCGGTCAAAGGGAAGGCGTTGAATGATGTATGTCATCTCCACTGCGCTCGCACGACAATGAATCTCGTTTCAGTCGTAATAACCCTTTTTATTTCGCATCTAGCCGCTAACCCGTATCTTAAGCCCCGCAAACATGGTTTCATCACGATGATCACAGTAAAAGTATTGAAATGCAAGGGCTAATTATACCGACCGAGGACGATGAAACACATGAACATAAACACAAACACGGGCGACATCACAAGAAGAGGAGGGTGAAGAAGAAAAAAAGAGCGATTCACCCCGCAAAAGGACAAGGAATGGTGGGTTGCATGCTGATATTGCAATAGTCTGATTGAAAGAGAAATGCGCAAGCCGACATCCTCAATAAAAGTCGGAAATCATACTCAATCTGATGTAACAAAAAGAAATGATAGTGAGAGTTTAAAAATGTGTAGGCATTGTCAAGATGAACGAGTAATTCATGGGAAGAGAGAGAGAGAGAGAGAGAGAGAGAGAGATGGATGGGAATTGGTGGGTGGAGAGGAGTAAAGCGACAGCCGAAGAAACAGGTTTTGGGGGGAAGGGGATTCCAAGAGAGAAGCAGTTAGTTGCTCCTGATTGCCATTGATGCCCCCTTCCCCCCGTTCACGAGATCCCCTCTCAGCTCCATCCCGTTCAGCCCTGGTGGACGACATGCCAACATCTCTATATGCAAAGAAACCTTTGATTCCGGTCAAACTTCATCAATTAAAGTGGTGGGCGCTAGTCATTAGGACTTCATTTTACATCACTGCCCAACTCCAATGTCATATTCAATTTCTCGAGATCTACAAAATGCATAATTCGTTTCTTAAGAGTAAGAGTACTATTTAAATCGCTCTTTTTCTATTTATCTTTTAAAATCTTATCAATTGCGTTATTATAAATCCTGAGTTACGTAACTCACCTCTTTACTATTTCCGTTTCGTATTTGTATTCTTTTAAATTCATTTGCGAATCCCTCCCCACGTTTCTTCTACTGAAACCCTCGCCCTCTTTCTGTGTCGAAGGCCATGCTGCTGGTCCGAAGCAATGAAAGCCCCAAGGTATCCTCATAATTTGTTATGATACCTACACATATAGATTCTCTTTTACGATACCCTTATTACATTCGAATCTGCTTCCATACTTTCACAATGAACGTTTCTGAATTTTTTATTTTATAAAATAAGGCTATCCTACATCTAAGTCACACAAAGAAAACGGAAAATAAGATATATAAATTCAATGATGATATGAAAGAGAAAACTCAAATGCTTTTCTGCATGTCATTTCTCTTGCAGAAATTTAATTCGACACCGATATGTAGACAGAATATAACAAATATAGTCCTAGAGCGGACAAGCATTTTGCCAGCAGTAATACGAACAACTTGATTTGTATGATTGCTGGAAAATAACAGAGAAACAACAGAAAATTAAAAAGAAGAATGGTCAGATTTGAAAATAACTTTTGAAAAGATCGTGAAGAAGATTATGCATTCATTTTAGCTAATTATACAAACTATAGCAGGAGAGAAAAATCTTTAGCTATTGCCTCACATGAATCTTCTATTAAATGCCCGTAAATGAAGAATTAAATCTGTAATTATTGTCGAAACGGGGATTGTGCAATAACTTGTAATGAATAATCAAGTAATAAGCACCCAGCTATATTATCCTCTATTCATGGTTGGAGGAGACTACTAATCATACATAGCCCCAATATAAATACAGGTGATGCTGATATTTGGCGGTTGATGGAAAACGTGACCCAATCACCTTGAACGGTAAGTACGTACAAAAATGATTTTTCTAACTCCACTCTTTGGAAATAGCACTGGTAGGTTTATCATGCTACCCTATGAACCCAAGTTAACTCGTCCAATCATATGCTACTATTACAGTATAAAGTATTGTATAACGCATCGATATCAAATAACTCCACCTGGTATCTCTGAATGGGTAGTATCGAATTCAAAATCTTTTGAGGCATCCTAGTTGTCTCTCCGATGTATATCAATTTTCATCCTTCCTTCATAAGCTTTTTAACTCCATAGGATTAGGTGAATGTGAGAAGAATGGATGAGTGAAGGGGTGGCACGAGGGCGATGCACGTACACATGCTCCCCTAGACTAGACGACAAACGCAATTTACATGTGACTTATATAAGGGTTATACAGCCGGTGCAGAGTACGTCCAAGACATACGGTCATGAAATGGGAATTTTCATGTATAAATGGCATGTGTACATTTGAGCAAAGACTGAGAACTAGGTGTATCTGTCAAGGCCTGAACTCTTTGCGTAACTAATCAAGCGTCAGGTGAAGCTGTGCACGCACATAATGGTGAGGAGGGGCAGGAGGGGTTAGGTGCACATGGAATTTTGGTTTGGAGGGGTTAGTAATGGTCAAGCAAAAGTGGGGTTTGGCATTTGGCTCTGGCTTCGGCTTTGGCTTTTTGGTTCTGAAAAGAACACATTGAAGGTGAGATGGGGCGTGCCATCTGCTCCCACGCAGCCATATGATCGATCCTCCACCCCCACATCTCCATCTACCTCTACCTCTACCTACCCCCCCTTTTCTTTCCTCCTCCTCCTCTTCTTCTTTTCCTTTTCTCTTTTTTATTATTTTATTAATTACTTATTGCCCCCTCCCCCTCTCAAACCAAACCAAACCAAACCAAACCAAACAAAATCCAACCCTCTCTCTTTCCCTCCCTCCACCCAAATCTTTCACTCTTCTTCTTTCTTCCTTTTCTCCATCGCTGTAATCAATCATCACCGCCCGCAGCCACCATGCTCTCCGTCGCCCCCTCTCCCGAAACCACCCCCCAGAACCCTTCAGAAGTCCCTCCTCCTCTTGCTCTTGATCAGGAGGAGAAGCACCAGTCCCCTTCCCCTTCCGCATGCACCATCTTCAGATCGAAGCTCCCCGACATACCCATCTCCAACCACCTCCCCCTCCATTCCTACTGCTTCGATAACGTCTCCCAGTTCTCCGACCGCCCCTGCCTCATCTCCGACTCCACTGGCAAGAGCTTCTCCTTCTCCGACACCCTCCTCCTCTCCCGCAAGGTCGCGGCCGGCCTCCACCACCTCGGCATCCGCCAGGGCGACGTCATCATGACCCTCCTCCAGAACTGCCCCGAGTTCGCCTTCTCCTTCATGGGCGCCTCCATGATCGGCGCTGTCACCACCACCGCCAACCCCTTCTACACTCCCTCCGAGATCTTCAAGCAGTTCGCCGCTTCCCGCGCCAAGCTCATCATCACTCAGGCCCTCTACGTCGATAAGCTCCGCGACCAAGCCAACGGCACCGGCCCTGTCCTCGGCAAGGACTTCACCGTCATCACTGTGGACGACCCGCCGGAGGGATGTATCCACTTCTCGGTCCTCAGCGAGGCCAACGAGGAGGAGGCCCCCGAGGTGGTGATCCACCCGGATGACCCAGTGGCTCTGCCATTCTCGTCGGGGACGACGGGGCTGCCCAAGGGGGTGATCCTGACGCACCGCAGCCTGATCACCAGCATAGCGCAGCAAGTGGACGGCGAGAACCCGAACCTTCACCTGAGGGCGGAGGACGTGGTGCTGTGCGTGCTGCCGCTGTTCCATATCTACTCCCTCAACAGCGTGCTGCTCTGCTCGCTCCGCGCCGGGGCGGGAGTGCTGCTGATGCACAAGTTCGAGATAGGGACGTTGCTTCAGCTGATCGAGCGCCACCGGGTGTCGGTGGCCGCGGTGGTGCCGCCTCTCGTGCTGGCCCTTGCCAAGAACGCCCTCGTGGAGAAGTTCGACCTCTCCTCCATCCGCATGGTGCTGTCAGGGGCCGCGCCGCTGGGCAAGGAGCTGGAGCTAGCCCTCCAAAGCCGCCTTCCCGGAGCCATCTTGGGCCAGGTCAGTCAGTCAGTCAGTCTCTCACTGATCTCTCTCTCTCTCTCTCTCTCTCTCTCTCTCTCTCTCTCTGTGGCCATATCCATAAGAGGTCAAAAATCAACTGACGAACTCCCCCCCGACTGAAACACAGTCATGCTCGCGAGTGGTTCGTACCGTAATTTCAGCTACTTCTGAGGTCCTCTTGTGTTGCCTCCTTTATCACGTACGCTCCCGCCTGTGGTTGTGGCAGTAGACAACGTAGTGCGTGGGTAGCATGTACTTCTGACGACCACAATTTTTTTTTTTTAAAAAAAAGGGAAATGGATATTAGTTAACAATGCTTTCTTGCTTGCTAAGACTGATCTGCCAAAATTACAAAGTCAAAGTGACGGGGCCTACCGGAAGTCTCCTATCTCATTTAGTATGCCAACTACATTTATATCAGTCTCAGTCTTAATATAAAACAAAAACTCAAGGATGGATATTACAAGGATTCATAGCAATAATTCAATTAACATGATAAGTCCACATAAAAATTTATATTAGTTTGAAGTAAATTTGTTATAGATGCACTAATTTTGGATTTTTTTCGTAGTATTAATCCTAATGCGATGTATTCAAGTGTACAATATGGATTTTGGTGTTGCAAAATACCTTAAAAGCTTTGATCTTAAACTTTTGAAACTGGCCTTTGAGTTGATATTGAATCGCTCATTTTAGATTAAGGTGGTGGTTAATAACGTCTAAATCATGAGAAGTTTTCCTCACGAATCCGTACAATTTACGGAAGCTTTAAGCAACGAGGCACTTGTGTTCATGACAAACTACAAAAGAGAGAAAGAAACAAGGGGTCCGAAATTGATGAGTGGACCTATGAGAGGCCTTGCTTGAATGGGGAAGCAGTTGAACTCATTAAATGACTCGTGTTCGCAATCACATGCCAACTGAATTATTTCGGTGATTAAAACTCCATCGCTTTCATTTCTATTGCGAAAGCTTTGACCATCGTGCCCAATTTCTAGCACTGTTTACCGAGAGACATTTCTGTAATCGCATCATCTTTCTCCTCCAATTTTAACCGCAAGACTCTTAACGCACATAATTCCATATTTGACGTCACTGAACAAGGCTTGCGAGTTACGATTGGCTTTAGCATTTGTTGTTGGCCTGGCGTAGGGATATGGAATGACGGAAGCAGGACCGGTGCTTTCTATGTGCCTAGGGTTCGCGAAGCAACCCTTCCCAACCAAGTCGGGCTCGTGCGGGACGGTCGTTCGAAATGCAGAGCTCAAAGTCATCGACCCTGAGACCGGTTCCTCCCTTGGCTACAACCAGCCCGGCGAGATATGCATTCGTGGCCAACAAATTATGAAAGGTTTCTTTCTCCTCTTCATACTTCCTGGTTTACATCATCATCATCATTTTTTTTGGTCATGCGTTTCGTCTACTCTAGACCGAGGCAAAGCTCTGACTTGACTTCATTCCAGGCTACCTGAATGACCCCGTGGCAACTTCATTCACCATAGACGCGGATGGCTGGCTTCACACTGGTGATATTGGCTATGTCGATGATGATGATGAGATCTTCATTGTAGACAGAGTCAAGGAAATAATCAAATTCAAGGGGTTCCAGGTATATGCGGTTCCGATCTGATCAACTTGAAATGGACTAAAAAAGGATGCTCATAGTTTCTCTCAGTAAAAAGTAGAGTGGAATGTGCGTTGCAGCCTCGTTTCCCGTAAACCTTGACATAATTTCTGCTGGGTATGTAGGTGCCACCAGCCGAGCTTGAAGCGCTTCTAGTAAGCCATCCATCCATTGCGGACGCGGCCGTTGTCCCGTAAGTAGGCGAGATAATCATTTGTCACGGCAGTTTCTTTGGGAACAAAAAAAGTTTCGGTCTGACCATGCGTTGTGAACAGGCAAAAGGATGAAGTGGCCGGCGAAGTCCCAGTTGCATTTGTGGTGAGATCGAATGGCTTTGAACTGACGGAAGAAGCAGTTAAGGAGTTCATAGCCAAACAGGTAAACTCTCCTATATGGTGCTTCCTTTTGCCCTCCAGACCCCATTCTTCTTAACCTATTCAACGTACACGACTCTCCATCGCTTTCTCTTTTCAATGCACAATCACCAGCCACGAAGGCTAGTCTTTCCTTGCTCACATTAGTAACATTCAAAAGCTAATAACCATGCTTAGAAAAACGATGACTCGATGTTGCTCGGACGAAGCATTGGGTGGGGTTTAAAAGTGTTATGGTTTGGCTTGATGAAACAGGTGGTTTTCTATAAGAAGATCCACAAAGTCCACTTCGTGCATGCAATCCCGAAGTCTCCCTCCGGGAAGATACTGAGGAAAGATCTCAGAGCCAAGTTAGCTACGGCGGCCCCCATTTCTTAAATTTGTTAGGTGGCGATTTCGGGTTCTGTAAGCATTTTACTGGTTGGGGGGTTCTCTCCATGTTCTTCTCCTTCTCCTTTTCCTTCTCCTTCTTTACCGTCTTTCCTATTTAATTGCATAAACAGAAGTGTTGATTGGGGGAAGGGAGAACGAGAAGTGGTGAGCGATGTGATCCTCTTGAAGATTCAATAATATTGTCAATCTTCCCCTTTTTCTTTCCTCTCTTTTTGGGACGGTGAAAAGGTCATTCGGTTCCCGTTTGCGGTTTCCCTTGGCCGGGAACATCACGGCTCATGATCCGACAGTTTTGTATCCCTGCCCGCAGGACATGTTGTTACCCAAGAATTTGCATATTCATGGCACGTAATATAACGGTTCAAAGATGGGATGGACAGAGAGTTAATGGAGAAATTGGATCATGAAAATCTCGAACAGACTCGTGAACGTAATAGAGTATTTCATTAAGTACGAAAAAAAAGGAAATATCGATTTGAGACTAGAGAATTTATTGTGCATAAAATAAAAATAAAATATATATATATATATATATGATGCACTTTGGGTTGGGATTGATTGGACAAAAGATGGTGCAAATTAGGGATGAGCATTGGTCTAGGGTCAAAATGATTGATCTTGGTCCGGTTTCCATGGGGATAGAATCAGTCATTGATCTTGGGACTCTCGGACCCTGCATTGTGCAAATTGGCCCTCGGTCCAAGACCAACATAATATATATTGTATATTGTTTATTATATACTTATGTCTACTCTAAATTTTAACACCTCCTCCTACATTTACTTCACAGCTCAATTTGTCATATAAATTAGAAAGTATAAAAAAAAAACTCGACTCTAATTTGACCAAAAAAAAAATCATCTTCACTTGCCTAGGCTTCGCTCTCCTCTATTCACTCGTCTTGCCACTTGCCTCGCGTGTTTGTTTTGATGGTCTATTACTTTTAGCAAGTACATTTTTCTATTTTTTTATGTTATCTCACATTTATGTTTGATATGTATTGATATTTATAGTTTGGCTGCTTAATATTACATTGTTGATAAATATGTAATTTGAAATAGTATGTTTATTCTTTTTAAAAAATCAAAAATAAAGCAAACAAAAAAAGTAATCGGTAGAACCAGACCCTTGGTCTCAATCAATATTGTGTGAGTTGGTTTTTGGATTAGGTACTGGACCAACCTAACTAAGATTATGCTCACTCCTAGTGGGAATGGCTGATGAAGGTGACATCGCTAGAAATTGTCCGAGTTGATGGGGAGGATTCTTTTGAAACGAAGAGATTGGATTACATAAAAGCGATAATAAAATGATTGAAACCCATTTTACCCAAAAAAAAAAGCAATTAATGATAATGATAATGATACCCCCCTCGTCCCGAAGACCGACAGAAGACACCAAAGACTCGAACTGATTGTTCGACCCGAATTCATTCTTTCGGGTTTCATCTTCACACGAAGGATCCTCAACCTCTCCCAATCCAATATACTGAAGAATCAGCTGAGAAGGATGGCGAGCTCCGGTTCGGCGGGGTCGCCGGCGCCGAAGATCCTGCTGGCGAAACCCGGGCTCGTGTCTGGTGCCTCCGTCGCCCCTAAGTTCGGACGAGGCGCTCCCAGCGACGACGACGCTGCCTCCCTCCGCCCCCGTCTCCCCCCTATCGGATCCCTCAATCTCCTCTCCGACTCCTGGGATTTCCACTTCGACCGCTTTCTCCCTGTATGTTCTCTGCCCTCTCTCTCTCTCTCTCTCTCTCTCCCTGCTCCCCCGAAGCAGCATTCTCTGACGGAGGAATGTGATTTCGCAGTTTCTGACGGAGAACGCCGACTTCACGGTGATTGGCGTTATTGGCCCGCCGGGGGTGGGTAAGTCCACCATCCTGAATCAGCTCTATGGCTTCGATCCCACTTCTCCAGGTCTGTATCGATTCCAATGCCTCCTCCTCCTATCCTTCTTCTCGGCTTGCCTCGACAGTAACACTAGTCACCATTGTCGTCCAACTTAGGGTACCACTGTATTGTTTTATCGTGATCCCCATTAATTGGGTATTGCCATTGCTCGCCACTGTAGTTCCTGTTTACATTTATTTGGGCGCTCTCTCTTTCCCCTTCAAATTCAGTTGTATAATCACGGACAAGATTAGCGGCAATTATAAAAATGCTTCTTTTTTTTATTTTTTTTCCAGGAATGTTACCTCCTTTTGCAACGCAGTCAGAGGATACTAGAGCAATGGCAAAGCATTGTTCTAATGGCATTGAGCCCAGAGTTTCTGCCGATCGTCTTATACTTCTCGACACCCAGGTAATATGCATTATCGAAAACTTCATTCACCATCAAACGGGATTTATTAGCATTTCAAAAGAAACTTATCAAAAGAAACTTACTGGAGTTCTTTTACCTAACTCGAGAGAAATTGTGATAAACTATCTACTTGAGATGAAACTTGAACCAGTGAATTCTTGGTCACTCCTCTGTTTTTTCTTTCTTTATGCACCGAAAGCATGACACCAATCTTTTATTCCCCTTTATTTGCAGCCGGTATTTAGCCCTTCTGTATTGGCTGAGATGATAAGACCCGATGGTTCCTCCACCATTCCAGTTCTAGGCAATGAATCTCTCTCGGCAGAATTGGCACATGAAATCATGAACATTCAGGTAGCTGGAGATTGGACAATGCAATCAGCCTTATTATATATAAATCTTTCTCCTCGTCATAAGTACATAGCTATGAACAGCTTATTTATTGTCTTTGCGTAAATAGTAACATATTGATCCATTTTGGGAATGCTGCAAGGAATTCTTCTAGCTTGGTGTTCTACTGTCGTCCATTTGCCACATCCTGCTGATAGTGTCTGAGGGAGTTCATGATAACAGCATGTGGCGTCTGCTGTTGACGGTATTGCTTTTTGTCTTAGTTAATTCCAGACTTTGTGGCCTTGACCTTGCTCACTCATTTATAGCCATCTTATGCTTTCCTCTTGTTTACTTACCTGTCTGCTGCTTTTTAAACTTTTGCATTGACAGATAGTTCTACCGGTATTTATCAGATGCATATTTATATTCATAATACATAATTAAAGTTCTACTTGTATACAAGCAGGGATCCATCTTTGTTCTATGCTATTTTGTGGGGTTTTTTACCCCTCCTTGCAATGCCACTTTTGTGGCATCGAAGATTATTCCAGGGAATTCAATCCCTGAGCGCCTCTGGAACCCCCTCAACCCCACACCGCTAGGCCGGACATCTGGGGGCACATTCTGGGGATTAGTAAAAGATTGAAACGTCATTTGAATTAAAGCATCTGTGTTGAGATGTCATATTATTGCATAAAAGATACCTTATTGGTCAATTTTCAAGCGTGATACCTTCCTACATTACGTGGATGAATCTTATAGTGGCTTGTCTTGACCCTTTTCTTTCAGGTAAAAAATATATAGTTGATTACTATCCATATTTATTTTGCAGGTTGACCTCTTGAAACATGGCATACCTGATCCTTCTTCTCTAATACCTGCACATTCACAAACAACTAATTTGGGGCTGGAGAAGGAATATAAGGATAAGCTTTTAGGACGTGAAGAATACATGGCTGCTCCAGTTTTTGTGCACACAAAGTGAGTCAATCTTCCCCTGAATTGTGTTGAAGTCGAACTTTTCTTCTAAGAAAAGGAGACAAGAATCATATAGTTATATTTTAAAAAAAAAAAGGTCTTTCAGTTAGTTTTTCTTGTGATGTTTTCCTGAGTTGAGCATATTGGAAACATCTATATGTGGTTAGAAAGAAAGTTTTATTCTTTGAATCTGAGCAGGTGTAGTATGATATGCCAATGAAGATATTGGGATTCAGAGTTACAGAGGTTATGTCTAGCTAGATTATGTGAAGAATGTATAATATATCTCAGATTTATCTTTATAACAACCGCGGGAAACTTCATCTGTAGGCAAATTTTGCTGCTGAGAAAATTCCAAAGCTTTCATGCTTTTGCATGAGTAAGTTTGCCGCTGAAAAATCAAAACTTGATCTCATTCCAAACCTAGAGTGAACTTCTACTCTGAAGTCTTGGATGTCATTTTATGCACAAAAAGGTTTCAAAGTAGATGGATGTAAAGAGCATAGTGTGACCGCCAGTAGTCATTTATGTCTGTCATGCCTCTATGCATTGTGCCACTTTGTCCTAAATCATTTGGTGAAGCATGTTACCATGTCCTGGTATTGCCAGTGGATAAAAATCATTGAGTAGCATGTCCTTGAAATTTGTTTTTCCAGTATAAAGAGAAGCAAGAAACTGATTGAACTACTTGGCTCTATTGGTAGGCTACATGATCAAGAGATGAATCCGCATAGTGTTGTGTATTTGAGGAAGGCCTTTATGCAATGTTTCAGATCCTCTTCCTTCGTGCGAGAGAAGCAGGACAAAGAAGCTAAACTCATTGATTATGTCTCTGCCTCCACTGATAGCAATGTCCAGGGATCAACATCACCCAATCTATTTGTGATCCCATCTAAGAACATTGATGACTCTTCAGAACCTCTGTATGAGAGTTACAATTCTGCGTTGTGGAAGCTTAGGGATGAGGTCAGCCAACCCCCCCACCCCCCGCGTTCTTCCTTTTTGAGTGTTTCCTATTCATTTTTCCCCTCGTTGGGAATGAATTTCTTTTCATATCTGCAAGTTGCTTTTCTAATTCAGGTTCTATCTATGAGCGGCCCATCTTTTACGAGGACTGTGTCTGAACGAGATTGGTTGAGAAATTCTGCGAAGATATGGGAATTAGTGAAGAATTCATCAATCATCACAGAGTATGCGAAGACACTGCAAAACTCAGGCACTTTTAGGAGGTAGATTCTACTATTTATCTGCTTTCGACATTGAGGTGGGTGCATGGGGTATTTTTGCATCTTGAGGTTAACATAGGGATTTTAGGGATTTTAGGGATTTTAGGGAATTAGAGATATTGGGCTTGCACGGTTTCTTACTCTACATTGAAAATGGCCACTTTTTCTTCTGGAGGAATGTACTTGTTTTCGAGTATACATAGATATATCCCTGTCTGTGTCGTGCTCCATTTGCTGCACCGGTGCCGGTTCATAGTTCTTTTTACTGTTCCATGCACTAAAATTTGGATTAGTCCTTGTGAGAAATAGAAGTGCATCAAACCAAATCCAGTTGACTCGTGCTTTTCCACCGTTTACACCCAAATTATGTCTTGGTTCAGAACTTCTGAGTCTGTGTGCCGGTTTGTTCTTTTCATTCCCAATTGTGCAATTGCAACGTGGGTGGCCCAGCGTGGTGGATCGTAAAGCCCAAGGACCTGGCCTAAACGAACATGGTGGAAACTGAGATAAATGCCCAGGTCCCACCAAATTTACACGACGCCCGCATCAAAGCAGAAAATAGAGAACAATTCTCGATTAACCTGATTCATTAAAGAGGTGAACGATTGTCTCACGAAAGCAATAAAGAAGTATTCATGTCTCAAGGAACCCTGATTCTCTGATAGTCGAAACTGCTGAAGAAATGGATATTATCCACTAAATTATGAAACAAAATCTAACATTTTAATCATATAATCATGCAAAAAAAGAAATTATATATTCAATAGAAGAAGAACTCCTAAGGATAAAGGAGAGAACGAAATAGTAACTCTGCTGGATATCTAGTCCAAGCATCATCCTTCGCAAAATGGAAAAGAATCCGACATTTATCATTGTTTTGTAGGCAGCATCATAAACTTTCTGAAGGAAGAGGTTGGTTCCAAATTGTTCCATCTTGTGTTTTCAAGTAACTGAGTCGAAAAGGTAAAGCCCTCTAAAATCTTGCTTGATCCTTTAAAGAGGATGCCGAAGGCAAGGATAGTAAATGAAGTGAAGTCTATATTGGAAGGTGAAGTTGGATCACCCATGAAAGTCAAGACTGGTAGCAGAATGCTGACTTCCCGAGCTCTGCAATGCGATAGTATGTCTCTCAGCAAGAACCATATCTTGCCCCATATATTTTAAGCAGCTGCATTCTCTCTCTAAATGAATATATAAACGGTGGATATTCTCAGTAAGTGCCACAACCAGCACAACCATGTTGTGTCTAAGATATGATAAAATTGCCAATACAACCTTGTCCTCTACAGGAGTAAAAGACTGACTTCGATTATAGGTAGGAAAAGATGGGGCTTGAGTTTCAGGATATGGGTGAAATAATTCCAGAATGCTAAACTAGAGGTCTTCAAACTCATTCCACAAGCCAACTAGTTTATAAGACTTTCTTGTAGCAAGGGCCGACTTTCATGTGTTGAAAGGGCTCTGTAATGAAACCGCGTGAGCTCATATCCACAAGAACACATCTGTTCAACCATTGATCTCCATCCATTGGTGAACCTGCTTATGCTTCCCCATTTTTTGTCCAATGAAACGAAATGACAGTTTGGAACCAGACTGTTTTGTCTCAAACTAGGGACAAAATCAAAGGGAAACCAGAGGCAGTAGTCTACAAGATGCCCGCATGGTAAAGGTGTGTAATCGGTCAATGGTAAACCCAAAGAGAAAAAAAAAAGGACATGTATTCATATGAACTTAATAGCAAAACTTGTTAATGCACGAGGCTGAATCAAATAGAGAAGTGCACTTCCATCTGCATCCGTCCTGATCAAGCTGCTCCACATCTTCACCGGTTCACCGGCTTGGGTTTTGGAAATCCCATCTACTCTACACTCTGTTCTCTTCTCTTCTCTCCTCCTTTTTTTCTTTTTTTTGTTGTCTTTCTGAATCATCTTAGCGGGGCTACTCCACCATGGAATCAAGTGGAGCTTCAGTTGCTGACTTAGCCTTGCTCTGCTGCTTCTTTCCCTTACCTGTTTCACGTAACAACACCACCCAAATGCAGTCCGTGAGAAGAGACTTTCACTGACCAAATACTGAAGAAGAAGACAACACTTGCCTCTGCGCTTTAATTGCTTAAGCTTCAAGCTCTTCTTCATACGAAACCTCGTTGGAGTTTTGTTGGTCTCCTCCGAAGTGCCCGTTTCGCCTGCAGAGGAACAACAAAAGACGGGAAGCAAAAAACAGAGGGGCATTGCATTGATCTAAAGGCAGGATTGGCAAAATGAAGAGACCAATCCAACTCCAACTCCTACTCCTACTCCCACTCCTACTAGAGGGTTGGATCGGATCCAGTCCAAAGCAGTATTGTCGTGCATATACTTAATTAAAGATTCATTGATATGTTCAACGTATGACGATACGTTCAAAAAAGGGCACACACACACACACACACACTAGTACTGATGCAGGATGGGTTTGTCCGGGGGAGATTACCTTCGGCCACGGCCATCTCCACGTCTTGCATGGTGACGAGCCCCTTCTGCAACGCCTCCTTTTGTTCCTACATCACCATCGTATTCGTTGTTGCCTTTCAAAAATCCAATCCCAATGGTCTCAAGTCACAAACATAAAGTGGAAAATATAAAAAGAACACAGACTCTGCGCCATTTTTTGGAGAGCTTGCGCTTGCGCTTGCCGGAGATGGAGAGAGGTTGCTGCTTATTCTTGAGCTTCCCGGTCAACGCGTCTCCATGCACCGCCCTCTTCCTCTCCGCTGCCAGCGCCCTCCTCCTCTTCTGCACCTCGTTGAACTTGGCCATCTCTCTGCTCCGCAACTCCAATTCCAAAACCCTAGAAGAAGGAAACGAAAGGGAAAGAAAAGAAAAGAAAAGAAAAACGGGCCTTTTGCTTTCGTGGGCTTTTTCTTTAAATGGGCCAAAATAGTCGGGTCTCAGAACCCAATGAACTTCCCCCAATCGAGAACTTGACATTCAAAAAATATCTTCCCAAGATAATCTCGAATCAAATCTGAGCGACTGAGGTTTTTCTCTTTCTCTTATGTTATCGCCCTCACAATACGATCTAGATGCGTCTACATTCAGCCTCATACTCACGTCTTGAGCCACACGTTTGAAGAATCATAGATAAAGAATGATGAGCTTGACATTTAACTTTTATAGTAAACCAAAGGCTGGAATGTTTTGCCTTTGTATCTTGTCCCCCTGTTTCGAATGATCACACATTCGTCGCACTGAGCCCTTAACACGGCTCTCATGATTCTCGCATTTTCATTCAAACTTCGGTTGCCCCCTCGTACTACTAATCCAAACTCAATGGGCCTTCTTCCCCTTTGAAATGCAACAACCTTCTCAATTCATCTCCTTAAATCTCAAAATACAAGGAAAGACGCTCAAAACGTCATTTTGATAACTGAACATGCAACCGGTATCACCGTTTGAAGAAATTCAACGACTTTTATTCGCCGACACAGGACCTGAACATCAGGATAATTGTCATGTCTACTGGGAGTCCGTTTTGGCAGGTTCCCAGGACTTGTATCTGGTCCAGTCTCTCTGCCCCGGATTCAGCGCATGTCCCTTGGAATGATAAATATATGCTTCTCCCTCTCCCGAGAGATTCTCCCTGTGTTCTACCCCATACCTCCTTGGTTTGAGCATTAAAAGCTGCAACAACAGAAACTCTCTGTTAGCAAAACACCTCAACTTATAAATTCACCTATGATAATTTTTATAGTGTAGACTTGCCTCATCTCCTGTGTGATCAGTTACATGGTGGAGCCAACCGTGCCATTCTGCTGGCACCTGGGAAGCATTGTAGCGACCCTTCTCTGCATATTCAACCCACCTATGTCTTCCTGCAGAAGCACTATACTAGTCAAAGCCAGTTGATAATGTGATGGCACGCAAAGAGAACACCAAAACAAAATACCCATTTCAACACTGAGAGTGGTAGCTATACCAGCCAGGAGGAATACAACAGCTGTGCTACTGCAATCGCACAGCTGAACACGCTAATGACAAAAACAAAGGACATGATGCCATTTTTCAAGTCACCATATCTAGGAGAGAGTACAGGTGAAACCACAATAGCATAGAATGACACTAAAACAAAAAGTGTACTCCATACCATTTAAAAGCATATTACGAGGTGCCCAAATTCATAAGTCTGCAACTAGCATACAACCCAGCAAGTTTTCAAATCCACAATGAAAGGCCTCACAGTAACCCAAGAAGGATGAAGGAGACAAGTTCCTGCTTCGTTAGTCTTTCACTTCTCAACACATATGTGCACACAAGAATGCTTGTACAAGGTATATTTTCAGGACGACTTCTGTGAGTTTTCAATCATGTATCAAGTGGAGACTCTGGTTAGAATTTATGCGGAATAGCAGAAGCATGATCTTAGATCTCCATCTGACATAGATTTTACAACAAAAAAGCTTCTTTCCAGCTCAATCCACTAATCCGCTTTGTGCTACTCTCTGCTCCGAGTATATGAGGATATTTCCTCCTTATTTTTGGGGAAAAAACGCATTTAACCAAATATAATTATTCTAAAATTGGGTGAATCAAAAAAAGGATACCCAAAGTCGATGCACATGCTACAAACACCAATCCAATGCAATAAATGAATAAAAAGGAGAGAAAACACCAACCATGCTGAGTCTCTCCAAGTCTCTCATAGTACTTGTTCCCGAATTTGTCAACACCCACAAGGGTGGCTCCTATATTGTGGATCTTGGTTTGCCTGGAAAAGCATAAAGAAGAGTTTTGCCATTTAAGATCCAATGACAGCTTTTGAAGGAAAAAATATTTCTATGACAGCAAGAAAGGCTGGCAGTGTGTCTTTGAATAATGCTCTCCCTTATGCATGCCTATAATACGTGCAACTATTTTGATGCCTTTATCACACTCTTCGATAGAAGGCAATCAATCTTCAAGTTATATCCAAGCGTGGGACATCGCATCTCTACAACCTCTTGAGAAGTGTATTGCAATCCAACTTTGGAAATTGCCTTGGTAAAGCAAGACTATATACCCAAGTGTCTTAATTCTCTTGAAAAACCGGCAATGACATAGAATTCACACGAATAATGAAGGCACTGTGAGAAGCTCATTTAAGTGCGTATAGAAAAAGTAGAACGAAGGACACACTCATCATCAATCCAATAAAAAAGAATTATTTTGAGTCTTCAGAAACATAAAAAGGCATGCCCAATTTCATAACAAGTGAGAAAACCCTATAGAGAGAAATCCACAAGGTTGACTTACAGAAGGTTCCCATCTGCAAGGCACTTCCTGCAAAGTAATCCAAATGACGTGAAAAACTATTTAGTATAATTACAGGATGAATCTCAAACAAATAAAGTACGATACAACTATTAGATACAAGTGGATATTACATCCAAGTCATGAGGCACGAAATGAAGTATTCAGAAGGTTTCTTGATTTACATACTTGAATTCAATGTATCCATGACGGCTTACACATTACACATTACATCACATATCAGCAGACAAGAACGAAAGAGCTACACCACAAAGCCACAAAACCATGTCAAACAGAGACAACCCGCGTGCGTCCGCCCGCAGGGGGTGGGGGGGGGATCAAGCATTACATGGCATCAATGTGGTGAATTTATAGTATATCCTCATAACCTTGGCATGTTACAATAGAGTTCCAATGGATCGAAGCTAACACGAATTGGCACGCGAAATCAAGACTAAGGGGAATTTCAAATTCAGACGAAATGCTAATGTGCAGCTGGACTAAAGGACAGTGTCACTTCCATCGCCAGAACAAGAACATGGGGACTCTCAGGCTGTAAACCGCCCAGTAATTAACAATGGCAATGGTCGACTAAAACAATTTCGACCATTGCCATGGTCTCATCAGTAGCCTGTCGAGACATTGATGAGCTATCAATTCGGGAACTGCGTAGAAGGAAGCAGAGCGAGAGAGAACGAGGCTTATGTCCCTCCTCATCGGCAGGGCTGTATTGGGAGCTAACCGGAGCTAGGGCACAGAAATCAAATGGTGCGCAAAAGGAAAGAGATCTGACACACGAAATCAAGGAAAGCAATCGGAACTCACAGGTAGCCGTCTTCCTTGAGGTCGCGAAGGAAGTTTCCGAGGCCTCTCTCTTTGATGCCCTTCAACACTCCTCTCACGATCGACGCCATCTCCTCCTTCCTCCTTCCTCCTTCCTCCTTCCTCCGCCCCTGTGTACGTTTAACGATGGATAATCGCAGGCGAAGGAAGGCGGTTGCACAGTAGACGCATGTACCGGATAACAATCTCCGAAGGTGGGCTCGGATCGAGATTGTGTGTTGACTGGACTGGGCTCGTGTTTTTGGCTCGTTAGGCTTCTCTTTTCTAAAAGGCCACGCCGGGGGCAGCCACGGGGTTAAAAAAGAGAGAGTTAATACCCTCAAATCGTTACATATTTGATAATTTTTTTATAAATTAATTTTTTATCATCAAAAATCTCAAATCGATATATTTTTGATAAATTTATCACAAACTAATATACTTATAATAAATTTACCTTCTATTAACTTCCATTAAATTTTACAATTAAATTGCTAAATTGAATGATATTTGATAGTTGATTGATGTACTAATTTTGGATTTTACTTTGCGTTTATCCTAGTTGTATCGATTTTGTGATTTTTTCAATATTAATCCAATTTGTCACAAATGTAATTTAGGGTTTTTCATAGTAAAAAAATTAATTTATAATTTGAAATTTTTGACAGTTATTTGAAATAAATTTGTTATATATATACTAATTTAAGTTATTCGTAAGATGAATTGTACTTCATAGCCTGAATTACTTTTTTTTCTCTCCTCCTTTTTGACGCACATAATTTTAACACCGTCGCTGTCCAGAGTGCAAGTTGAAGATCTACCGCAAGAGGATGATTTTTATTTCAGGAGATACTAAGCAGGGAGCCGAGCGCAAACGGTGATTACACGTGGCCATTGATCATTGGGCCAAGAACCTAGCAATGACGCGAATGCTACTCGGCCACCTTCGTTTCCCCTCAAAGCTTCCTTCTTTTCTCGAAGATTTTGGCCATGTATTAGTTAATTTCTCCTCTCCTCCTGCCCTTTGGATTCTGCCGGTCCGATAGAAGAGAGCGACCCGAGCTCGCCGGCGGCGCTTCGATCTCGACGCCGGTAAGCACGTCGGCCGACTGGCCGGCTCTGTTGATTTTCGATTCCACTCTCTATGTTGGGCTGTCGAGCTGCGCAGGTTTTTCTTTTTCTTTTTCTTTTTTCGCCTCCTTCGTAAGTGAAATGGCGAAAGGACTACTAGATTCGTTTTTCATGTAGCCCTTCTTTTGGCTCCTCAGATCGATTTTCAAGACCCATATATATTTCCGGATAGTCAATTCAAAGCTAAATCGAGCGTTCGCTCTCTCTGAAATCCTGAGGCAGATCGCCGTGAAAGGGCAAGTCCGAGATTTCGTTTCTGTCGGTTCTTTTCGATCGGATGATCGAATCCAAAGTTGGTTTTAGATCCATGTTAGTTTTCTTGTTATGGTTTTGATTCCGATTATCCTTTTTTTTTTCACAGGGCGATAGCAAATATGATGAGGTTGCAGACGTACGCGGGGCTCAGTATAATCGCGACGTTGGCAGTGATCTATCATGCATTCAGCAGTCGAGGCCAGTTCTACCCAGCTATGGTTTATCTGTCCACTTCCAAAATCAGTCTGGTGTTGCTTCTCAACATGGGTCTGGTCTTGATGTGCATCCTGTGGCAATTGACCAAGCGGGTGTTCCTCGGTTCCCTACGGGAAGCTGAAGTAGAGAGACTTAACGAGCAATCATGGAGAGAGGTCATGGAAATCCTCTTTGCTATCACTATCTTCAGGCAGGATTTTTCGGTTACCTTCCTGGCTATGGTTACTGCCTTGTTGTTGATCAAGGCTTTACACTGGTTGGCTCAGAAGAGGGTCGAGTACATTGAGACAACCCCTTCTGTTCCCATGCTGTCTCACGTCAGGATAGTTTCTTTTATGGGATTTCTGCTTCTCGTGGATAGTCTGTTTTTCTACAGCTCTATGAAGTTCCTCATACAGACGCGGCAGGCTTCCGTCTCCCTTTTCTTTGCATTTGAGTAAGCAGTTCCGCTTCTACTCATGTCCTTACATCCTGCTGTCACTGTTGGCCTTGAAACCATTTCTCAGGGCTTTTGCATAATGCATTGGATGCATTCAGACCGATTCTGATTTGCTGCATGTCGTTTAGTGGAAGTCGCCTCTCTTCTCGAGTTTAATAGTTATGAAGTCGGATAACTCAGTGGCAAGATTTTATGTTTTGACTTTTTGGACGATCATAGTGTCAGGGCGATGCTAAATAGTGATTTGTAAATGTAGTATATTCTTGATACAGCACAAGCTAGTGAATTTGAAAATGCTAACAGTATGTGCAGCTTGTTATTCTTAGATTCTTTGTATTGTAGACAATCTTATCTTTTAGTTGGCTTGCCAACCCTAAGTCGGGATAATTCTTAACTGGTTGGAGAGTACTGTTGGCTATATATGTTCATATGCAGCTGTTATTTCTCTTTGCCCATCATATGTTTATAAAAGGTAATTTAGCAAAGCTTTTAAGGACTCATTGTTGGTTGGTGCGTTATTCTGTTCTGTAGGTACATGATACTGGCCACAACAACTGTGTCAACTTTTGTTAAGTATATTTTCTACGTTAGCGACATGCTTATGGAGGGCCAGTGGGAAAAGAAAGCTGTTTACACCTTTTACTTGGAACTAATACATGACCTGCTACACTTGTCGATGTATCTGTGCTTCTTTCTTGTGATATTCATGTAAGTAATCCTTTACTTTCAGACCCAAAGCCAAGAGTTTGCATTTTGTATGGTCTGAACATATACATGCTAAGAGTTGGTGAAGTTGCTGACTCTGTTTTTGTGCCTTCTTACTAAACTTTTCCCCCCATGCAATACCTGGTTACAGCCTGGGAAAATGTTTAATGGATGATCTGGCAGGCACTTACATAATAAAAGACTATGATTTAGCAATTCGGAGCTTTTACCGTAATGTGTTTGACATTGATGTTGGGCATTGTGATCTTTAGTCCCTTGTCCTTCCCAATATAGTTTCGGTGATGTTAATAATTTTACTGTTTCTAAGTGTCTAGCATGAGAAGATATTATAATTGTGAAGCTCCATTGACGCAGATTTATGTTCTGCTTTTTTTTTCGGGGGGGCGAGGGTGTTATGGTTGGGAAATGCCATTTTTCTCTTCAAAGTGGTTGTGCTATAGAAGTGTTGTAAATCTTATCTTTTATCTTGGCCGATTAGTAATCCTACTTGGTATATCTACCTTCTATTTGCTAGTCTTGATTTTCTAAAATTGCTTATTTACTCAACTAGACTTGATTATATAGGAATTATGGTGTACCTCTGCACTTGATTCGGGAGCTTTACGAGACATTCAGAAAATTCAAAATTCGCGTTGCTGATTACATTCGTTACCGAAAGATTACTTCAAATATGAATGATCGATTTCCAGACGCTACACCTGAAGAGCTTAATGCGTGAGTTTTATATCTAAGTTGGCCAATCTTTTTAGTTTTAATCATGCATTATTTTAGGTATATCCTCAATTTCTTCTGATAATTGCAGAAGTGACGCAACATGCATTATATGTCGAGAAGAGATGACTACAGCGAAGAAATTAAATTGTGGACACCTTTTCCATGTACATTGCCTTCGTTCATGGCTCGAGCGACAGCATACGTGTCCTACTTGTAGGGCCCTAGTTGCACCACCAGAAAGTGGGACAGCTGCTGCAGGAGGACACGGACAACCATCGGATTCTCGGCAACAAGGTGATGAATAATATTGTTTCTAGTTTTATTTCAATGAGTTTTCATGCATGAGCTCTGGATTTACGGTGGTGTCGGCTAGCAGAATTGATGCCCCTGTTCTCTGGTCAGCTTAAAAAATTGAAAGAGATTGAAGTGCTCTTTTCTCCTGGGCATATGGATTTTGCAGACTATATGAGTTTGCTGCAATGGTCTTTTCCTTCCAGAACTAATTGGGCTTACGGGAACACTTATATAGTCTGTGGTTTCTTGAGCAGGGGCTGCTACCACAAGCACTGCATCTCAGGGCTCAAGTGATGCTGGTTTGGCTGGTAATAATTTAAGTGGGCATCAGGCCAGAATGCAAGCTGCTGCTGCCGCTGCATCAATATATGAGAAGTCTTTTGTTTACCCTTCGACAAACACTTTAGCATGGTAAGCCTGACTTAAGCTAATGCCTTCTTTGTCGCATTTTGCCTTTTAATTTCAGGATGGGTTTGTTATCTATGTATGCATGCTTTGGCTGGCTTTTTGTCTCTTTTGTCCATTGTCCAAAGTATATACACCTTCTAATATGACATATTCCACCCCGCCTTAAATACCACTTGCAGATTGTACAAATTCTTGTCCAATATAATAGATGCAAGGACCCCTTGGTTAGAATTTATCAATTTTCCCAATTACTTGTTTAGTCTAATTGTTCAAACTTCCTTGGGCCTCCATCTATGTATGTTTTAAATAAGAATATGGCTCCTCATCTGATCTTCGTATTTATTTTGATGCAATTACATTGGATCCAGCACCTTTTTAATCGTGTTGGTATCTCTAAAGAAAGAAATTGAGGTTTCGGATATGTATCGCTTATGGCCCATTGGATTGAGAATCTGATAGTATACATGAAAATTGCTTAGTAGTTGGTTTACATATATTGACCATGTGAAATGTCGATATAACTTAATGTTCTTTAATGAAACTTGCCAATTAGAGGTCAATCTGTTAGAATTAGACTGAATATGGTGCTGGTTTTTTTTATGTTACTTTCAGAGTAGGATAAAGTAACTCGATTAAAATTGCGGTGGAGTTAGATCAGGCAAGAGCTCTGGTTTCATATCTCTTCTCCAATTTGCAGGTCGTCAGGGTATGCCTACCTTCCTCAGCAAAATGTGCCATTTCCTAGTAGTTCTAGTGCAGACTGCAGTGGTCCACAGCAATTTACAGCCCATGGTGATCCTGGAAATACGTCTGTCTCACAATTCCCTAGCATTGTTTATGTCCCAGTTCCAACTCCTGTAGCCACTGGAGACAGGATTCAGGGAGGTCATGATAACTTATCACAGACCCATTTGGAAGCTCAGAAAATGTTTCTGCAACAGCAGATTGAGGTACGGTCGCTGTGGTACACGAATAAATGGTAGTGATTAATGACGGTGCACTTAGCTTTTAGAGTACCCTCAATCACTCACTCAGCTAGTTGAAGTGCTCTTCTCTCTTCTCCTCATCCCGTAATGGAGGTGGAATAATCTCATCAAGCTTTGCAGTGTTCTTCTGTCATATGCGGTTGAATTATGTTGTGCAGGCACTGCAAAAGCAACTTCAATTGCTACGGGAGATGCAAGTTGAAATGAACGTGTCTTCAGGTCCCCCAGCATCGGGAGATAACAAAGGGAAGGCTGCTGTGAGCTCCTCGTTCCCTGTTTCGGGCTCAGACTCGTCATGCTGAGAGCCAGGACAGTTGAGAAACTGTAGCCTGCTCATAACTGTAAATGTACACCAGTGGAGAGTTTCTTTCCTGTTTTCTTCCTCCCTTTTCTTGTAGAGAGAGAGAGAGAGAGAGAGAAAGAGAGAGGATTGTCCCTTTGATTTGGCCGGAAACTGGCCTAGTGGATGTCACAGAGCTGAGATTTCATGCCAGTCAAAGCTTCCTAAAATCGCCCCTCGTTGAATTATAAATATTGTGAAGCGAACGGTTCGAAGGAATTATGCATTTGCAAATCATTGAATTTTGAGTGGAGCTGGTAATAATAACACTTATTCCCATCCCTCTCTGGAGTACATCTCAGTAATGAGAGATGAATCGAATGTAATGCTGAATGCGGATAAAAGAGACAAAGGTTGCGACTGGTTGAGCACTGGGGAAATGGCAAATGATTCATTTCCTCGAAAGATCTTTGGCTTAAGTGTATTTTGCTTAAATCATATATTTTTATATTTTGTTATGTTTGAAAGGTATGTAGCGTTTGGTCCATGATATTTGGTGAATTTTTTTGGAAAGTAGATTGAAATTTAAAAAATATAAAGAAAGAAAAACAAAGGAAAGGAAACTGCATATTACTCTTTCGTTGAAGAGCGCCTCTCTCCCATCCACCATTTCTCTGCAAATTCTCAGTCAATTCACCATTTCTCTACAAATCCTCGATCTAAAAGAGTTCCTAACCATTTCTCTACAAATCCTCGTTGGGTGCCGTCCCTTGGCCCTTCAATGACGACTAGCCACTGAACGTCCCCGCGGCTGCAACTTCTCCCTCAAGGTCCCCCCCCCCTTGACAGGACCATCATGACTGAAGCAATGAAGCCACTAGCGCCACCTTCGCCAAGCTATGGTGCTACTTCTGGCTGCCGTTCCTTGGCTCCACCAACAACAACCGGCTGTGGCACATGGCTACGATTATGACTTCTCGCTGAGGTATGTTGACATCATGCAAGCCCTCACGGAAATTCTATGGTTT
Organism: Angophora floribunda; assembly: GCA_014182895.1. Lineage (NCBI taxonomy): Eukaryota > Viridiplantae > Streptophyta > Magnoliopsida > Myrtales > Myrtaceae > Angophora > Angophora floribunda. Next base: position 228,788 of record CM024715.1, read on the forward strand.
TCAATTTGGGGATTCTGATTTTATGAGGGCAAGACTGAAAAATGAAAATTTTAGTGAGGGTTATTTTTAAAAAAAGAAAAAAGAAAAAAAAATCACCGATCTAAAACTTGTCTTTCAACAATGCTGAAAACCCAAGATAAGTCTCCACCTTAGACTTTAAGCTTTGCCAATGCTGATATTTCCCCAAACTGGTCCAAAAAACATTCACCAAACGCATTAGACTTTTTCCTCTCCAAAGCCCCCTAGGAAACCATAACTATGGGGAAGGACGTGGTATTATTTTTACCTATTATAAAATATAAAAGGCGATGTGCTGATCAAGGAAGCTCTCGTAGCTCAGTTGGTTAGAGCACCCGTTTAGTAAGCGGGAGGTCTTGAGTTCGACTCTCAACGAGAGCAAGGAACCGCAATTCTCTTATATTTTTATTTATTTTTCTCCATTTCCTGATTCATTTTAATATTGTAAATTCCGCTAAAAGATCTGAATGATTAAAACGAGATTCATGTAACCGTCAGGTTCTTCCTGGCTTCACCTCAACCGCCCCTCTCTCTCCCAAACGAAGTTAAACCAGAGATTCTCTCTCTCTCTCTCTCTGGCTCTCTGGCTCTGGACTGTCCCCACGTTCCATTTCCCCACCACCACCACACACCTCTCTCTCTCTCTCTCTCTCTCTCAATGATCGACTAGGAGGAGGAGCACCAACCATCCTTCCCTCCGCCCAAGACATGAGGAGCTACTGCTCCTGCCGCCACTCCTCCTCCTCTTCCTCCACGACGACGATGATGTTGTTCCTCCCAAAGTTCCATCCCTTGCGCACCAACTCTCCTCCCCACCGCTTCCGCTGCCTCCTCGACCAGCTCTCCCCCACCCTCTCCGTCTCCTCCTCCCTCAGCTCCGTCCTCTCCTCCGGCAACGCCATCGCCGCCGCCGCCAAGGGCTCCGGCTCCCTCCACGGCGCCGTCACCTCCGCCATCACCCACGTCGCCGTCACCGCCGTCGCTATTGCCTCCGGCGCTTGCCTCTCCACTAAGGTCGATTTCCTCTGGCCTAAGCTCGACGATCAACCCGGTAATTCACCCTTCCCACCATTTCTGTTCGTATCGCGCTTTTGACTTCTCTAACACTCTCCATCGCCTACTCAGAAAATGCTTCTCCACTCCTCTTCTTTCTGCCCCCCCGGCCCCCATTCTGCTCGTGCTCCCTCATATCGACACTCGGCTTCCTTAAATCTGTCTTAAATTAGTTGTTTAAAGCAGTAATCCCGTGGAATTTGTCTCTCGACCTTACTTATAACCCCTTTCGACATGTTTGCAATCTGCTTCACCTTTCATACTGCAGCAATTTTCACTTCAGTACACCTCCTTGTGTCTATACATTGTAGAGGAGTATTTCATCCATCACAATTTACGCAGCAGCATGGTGGAATTGTCTTACGTTGTTTCTTTTTGACACCGCATGAAAAAAGAGCACTTTCCACTTGCCGCAGGTTCTCTTGTGCTGGAAGGAGTTGACGTAACGGGCTGTCCTGTTTTCAACGATGCCAAGGTTTCCATTAATTACATCACCACTCACCGATATTGACTTGCATTCGCACCTGCACACACTAAAACTACTCCCCTGTCAAGACAGGTGCGAAAGGCTATTGCATTTGCCAAAAGAGCTCATCATGGACAGCTTAGGAAAACCGGAGATCCATATTTGACTCATTGTATCCACACAGGGAGAATCTTAGCTATGCTGGTTCCTGCTAACGGCAAACGAGTATGTGAACCTTCTGTCACATATCAGTGTGGCATTCGAAATACTTATTGTACCATGATATTTTGTCTTCCACTGGTTCTTCATTCTGCTTTTCGTGCTTTCTGCAGGCTGTTGACACCGTTGTGGCTGGGATTCTCCATGATGTGGTTGATGATACCTGTGAGAGTCTGCATCGTGTTGAGCAAGAGTTTGGCGACGATGTCTCCAAGTTGGTTGCTGGTGTTTCCCGATTAAGTTTTATAAACCAGGTACTAAACTTAGGGTGATTGTTGACACAATTATTGTTGGAAAAGACAGTCTTGTTTTAGATGATTTAGGTTTTCGCATATCATGAAGATTCTGTTCTTGGCTTTGCCTTGGGGGAACTGGAAACCTTACCTTCTCCCTGAACTGCTCAAAACGCATTTCTGTCAGTAACTTTAGAATAGTCCATTCGTTTCTCTTATTCTCCAGAGGTGGAAATTTAGGCATGGATAAATAGTAGAATTTATATTGAATAAATGAGCTATAAGGGAGAATTGCTAAAAGTTGAACTGGACTCCCTTCTTGAAGAAGTATGTTCTTTTGGTGCACTCCTTTATGTTTTATGTGCTGTTTCTTTTCAATATAGGATACTGTACAATCTCCCATGCTGTAATTCTTTTATGTAGACCTCTTCACTGAAACATATGTGAATCAGTGTCATTACTATTCCACCATTCTTGAGCATACCTGTCCAAGTTGATGAAGTCTTACACCTTCTCTAGATTGTTCTTGGGCTTTGTTTACCCTTGATTCAGATCATCGTAGATCCTAACTAATGAAAAAGGATGTGTCAACTTGAAAATAGATGTCCAGCTTAACTATTTCGTGATTAGTTTATATACTTCTGATTCATTGAATAATCTAGTAAAATTGAATGTTAAAGGGACTATAGATAATGTGAGCCAGACATTTGTAAGTCTTTGAAGTATGGTGATCACCACAAACTAATCTTGAACAGTTGTCAGATTTACCTCAATTGCTATCTACTTTACATGTCAAGGTCCTTTATAACTTCTTATCTCTTTATAGAAGTACCAAAATCTAAATTCTTCTATATATTCGATCATAGTTCTGGTAAGTTTGGCAATCACCATCAGGTGTTTGCACCCGCACCCCTTATTTTTCTACACTATGAAATTAATGTTCTCCTTCTTCACCTTTTGCTTGCTTCATTATGCTTTTCTTGCAGCTTCTAAGGAGACACCGCCGAGTAAATGTGAATCAGGGTAGCTTTGGTGAGGAAGAGGTATGGAACTTAGCTATCTGGTCTAGAAAGTTATTGAATTATGCTTAGCAGTTGGGAGTTTATGACGTATCATAAAGACTAGTCAAAGATGATTTGTGGATTCATACCATGCTTTTTAACTTTATTTTCCTAAGTGTTTACCTATATTAACGGCAAGCAACTTTACATGGTGGTGCATGATTTGTTCTTTAAAGTGGCAGCATTACCTTTTTCTGCACATTAGTTGAGTCATAAGGTGTCTTCTCTTTTGAAATTATGATCTAAAGATTACTTAGTAGCGGTTTCTAGTCCTTCTGAAGTCCTTATTGCTCTTCCAGGCGAATAATTTACGAGTTATGCTCCTAGGGATGGTTGATGATCCACGAGTTGTGCTTGTCAAGCTTGCGGATCGTCTTCACAACATGAGAACCATGTATTGACTCACTCTTTTTCCATTTTCTACTTTTAATTGCCAACCGTCTTACTTTTCTTCTGAGCTCTCCTATTGTTATCCATCTGCTTAAACATCGTTGCCTTTTCCTTTAAGAAATAGCTTTCGACTTTTATTTCCGCCTTTTGTGGAGATCTGAGGAAGTTACAGAACTGAATGCACTCTCAAAATCTGATGATGAAAGATTTTTTCCAATACTATGATTATTATGTTGGTGCATACTGCTTGGCTGTGCTGGTAGATGATAATCTTCCTGTGCAGTTATGCTCTTCCATTGCCAAAGGCTCAAGCTGTTGCACATGAGACCCTGGTAATTTGGTGCTCACTTGCTTCGAGATTGGGTTTGTGGGCAATGAAAGCTGAGCTGGAAGATCTGTGCTTCGCAGTTCTCCAGGTCTGCTCATAATTGCTTTGGTTCTTGAGAAAACTTACGACCTGTATATATGTAGTAGACCAACAATGAGATTGTTGAATTGAAGATGACTTTTCCTTTTCCTACTGGCTATTTTTAGGGATATAATACTCACAATACCTTGGGACGAATTAAACAAATAACCACTTAAAATGAAGGTTAGACTCGTGATTAAAGAAGGCCATCTATTCTGCTACAGTCAATGCTGGATAAGATAAGTAAGTTGGACATAAGTTATGTAGGCACCAGAGGTGGTGGTGTTGTCAGAATATAGAATGTTTACATGTTAATGGACCATCTCATAGAGAATTTAAAGCCTCGAAGGAAGTTGTTGCACAATAAGGTATGGTGGGGAGATGTGTTCTTTGTTTATGGATGTGCAATCCATGTTTTCATCCATTCTGTCAATGCATAAGCTGCTGAAACACTCGACATTTGGTCAACTTTCCGTTCTGGTAACACAATGATTCTAGTGATGAGTTCCATATTTGTTCATTAACGATAAAACGTACAGCCATTAACCATACTAGAGCATATGATTTAATAGTGTCAATGTGATCTTGTTTCCTGTTATTTTCCTTCAAATCTACCATAATATATCAGTTACATTCACATCCTACAGCCACAAGTATTCCGGAAGATGCGTGCTGATCTTGCTTCCATGTGGAGCCCAAGCAATAAAGCAGGAAATTCAAGAAGAAATTTGGCAAAAACTAGCTTCCTGCACTGTGATGAGGAAATTTCATGTTCCAATGACAAAGATTCGGTCAATATGAGGGAGAACACAAAAAGCATGAAGGTAGAGAAAACTTGTTGCTTATTTTCATTTTTTTCATTTTTTGGCTGAAAGTCGCCTCTTTAATGTTATATAAGCTTTCTGGTGTGGAAATACTTGTCATCTTTGCTATATTGACCACATATGTGAAAATCCTGGTGTGGATACTTGTCATCTTTGCTATATTGAACACGTGGTTGCAATTACCTGCCAATAGTCATCAAGCAAATTCCCGTTTGCATACGTGGTACACGTCATTGATGGTTGGCCCTTTTAAACTGATTGACCACTTTTATTCTCTAGAACAAGATGCATTCTCTATAAGCTGCTTCACTTTATTCATTCAGAACTCATATTGCCTATTGCAGGAAATGAGTTTCGTGACAATAAGGGGGGACATATTTGTTGGAAACCATTCTAGAATGGGCATGATGGAAATCTTCTATGCTGTGTGTGCTTTCTTAAAGTAAAATCAATCAAATGATGCTTTTCTTTACAATTCAGGCTGTGACATTGGTTAATGCCAGGATCCTCATGATCTAGCATAGCATCCAGGCAAAAGGGTTTCGAGATCCCTCATGAGCCTGCAAATAGAATTGATCTTCTCTCTTAGTTTAGGTTGATCAAGCTAGTTGCATGAGGGAGAGTGTTGAAGTGGGAGCAACTAAACTAGTATGAATCTATAAACTTGAGCTGTTAAATGAGGTTGTGGATTGCATGTTATTTAGCTTGACAGTAAGTCACAACAACAATGTCTAAGAGAACTAGTATTACCTGGCTCTTGTTTAACTTACGACCATAGGAAGTTCAGAAAAGTTTCATGTGTCTCAATGACTTGCTTCAGTGATGAATATGTATGAAAGACAGCAGAAGAGGGCCTGTTGGTTTTGACCCTCATCTTTGGAGAAATATGGCGGTACAAGATTTTGTAGTGTTCTTTGGAATAGACTCTTATGTGCTCTTCTAATTTCTCCATTAGATAGTATGGTCATAGTTGTCAACATGGAGTGTAGTTATTTTTCCATCCATAAGGAACAATGAGAGTTAATCGCACTGAGTAGTTTGATGGGATCATTTACTTTGCTGGAAGTCTGAAAGAATGGAAGTATGAAAAGGTCAGAAAGAAAGAGTGTTTCCCCTATTTGCTTCATCTCTCTGTTGTTTAACTACAGGATCTTCTGGAAGCTGTAGTGCCTTTTGATATCTTATTAGACCGGAGGAAGAGAAGCAAGTTTATCAGTGATATTGGAAAAGATTCGGGGAAGGTCACAAAGCCTAAGGTTGTGAAAGATGCTGGAATTGCTTTGGCTTCTATGCTTGTGTGTGAGGAAGCTCTTGAGCGCGAGTTGTTTATCTCAACTTCGTATGTCTACTTACTTCTCATTGTTTCTTGTATTGTCCATCTTTCCTATGTGGATTTGGAGGCCATGTTTTACCATCTGGACCATACATGAAGGATCTTTAGCTCTTACTTTTCCCTGTTTTTCGTCAATGCTTGCAGGTATGTTCCTGGAATGGAAGTAACATTATCTAGCCGACTAAAAAGTCTGTACAGTATTTACAGCAAGGTATAAAGGAGTTTGTAGTGGATTGCACTTTGCAGAAAGGGCTCAGTTTTTTGTATTCTTAATGAAGTTTAATCATGGTCTTGTGGCAACAATACAGAAGCACTCACACAAGACAAAGTTTGACAATCGCTACGAATGTTTGCATCTTGATTGGGATTACTTCACCATTAACTGACTCAAAAAGTTTTTGTGAGATAAATTGCAATGCAAGAGATTGGAAACTCAGATAATTTTAGTTTTTTGAATGACAAAGTGCTCTAGGGTCTGCCATTGGGCTACTCGCTGGTACAGGCAATAAGTTTTAAGTGTTAGAGATGTAAAATCAGTCGCATGTTTATCTATTGTGCTGTTCAATTCTTTTTATTTATATTCTTGCATTTATTCTCTTCTGTTTCTCTAGATGAAAAGGAAGGACGTAAGCATTAATAAAGTGTATGATGCCCGTGCATTGCGGGTAGTTGTCGGAGACAAGAATGGAAGCCTACATGGACCTGCAGTTCAATGTTGTTACAGTCTTCTTAATATTGTGCACAGGTCAATATATTGAAACTTTTATCCTCCTTTTCCCTTTCCCACTAAGCAAGACAAATAAGTTCACAGGTTCTGTCTTTTATATGATCTTAAGAGGTTTATCATGTTAGATAAGTATACATTCTCAGAGAAACTGCATTGCTGCTGACAGAGGCTTACACTTTCTTGGTGCCCATTGCAGACTCTGGACCCCCATTGATGGTGAATTTGATGACTACATTGTTAATCCAAAGGCTAGTGGTTATCAGGTTAGACTTCTACCTGACTTGAGCATGCATGATGGTTATTTTACCCTGCTCTTATTGACTATTTGGAGTTAGAAGTACAGTTATTGCTGAGTTCTAGAAATCATGTTTTCCCTCTAGATGAGTATAGTCTCGTAGTGCCTTCTGAGGAGCAGAGTAGAACTATCCACCAATGAGTAGGCCAATTTCTGGGACTTGACTGCAAATCTATCTACTTCCTCATTAGCTGTTTATTTGATGTGTTCTGGGTCAGAGCTTTATCTCTCTAGAGTATCTCTATGGCTCAACAGTGAACATTCTGTTACTGCTTTTACACGGTTCTGTTGTCCTGGGAGTCTAAATATTGTTTTCTGTCTTACATGATGCAACTCTTTCAATGGCAGTCTTTGCATACTGCTGTACTAGGTCCTGATAGTTCACCTTTGGAAGTTCAAATAAGAACACAGGTAAAGGATGCTAAACGTGCTGCTTTTGTTTTGATGTTTCTGTTATCCTAAATGACCACCCTCAATGTTTTCAGAGGATGCATGAGTATGCTGAACATGGGCTTGCTGCACATTGGCTTTATAAGGAATCTGGCAACTGGGTACCATCAGCAAGCAACATGGGTGAGTCAGAGTCCTCTCTCTCCAAAGATATGGAGGATTCAGAGTCAGGGGAAGGTGATCTTTTCCAGAAGTACGGTTCCTTGAAAGCTGGGCATCCAGTTCTTAGGGTTGAGGGAAGTCACTTGCTTGCTGCTGCTATAATTAGGTATACCTTGTTCAGCTTAGTATATACAATGCAAATCTGCATATTCCACATATTCTCTTTATTCTTCTTGCTTCTGCACTCTCAGTGTGGATAAGGGTGGAAGAGAATTACTTGTTGCTGTGAGCTTTGGACTGGCTGCTTCTGAAGCAGTTGCTGACAGAAGATCTTCATTCCAGACAAAGCGATGGGAAGCATATGCAAATTTATACAAGAAGGTTCAGTTGCTCGGACTCGAGGAATTTTTTACGTTATTTGGCAATTCTCAGAGTTTGCGAATAGCTACACAAACAGCAAACGTTTCTAAGATATGGTTACACTTCGAACTTTATATATAGAGTGCCAGGGGTCTGAGTAATTAAATTGTTCTGATTTTTGGCCTATAGCAATTTCAAAGTTTGTCAGTGACTTCAGGATCAGAAAAAACTTTTACAAACAAATAGTTATTCTGGTGCCTTCTCTAGCATATTGGATTGTGTGAATGGAAGACCATATCTCCTTCACTGGGTTTTTCTGGTGCTTATATATCAGCATTAAAATGCATTGACAGTTTGACAATTTATAAGCTTGCAATCATTGGAGGAATAAGAAACAAGTGATGGTGTGTATATGTTAATAAAACTCTTGTTGCCTGTTCATTTATCACCGTTAAAAAGAATGTTTGTATTGTGATCAGGATTAGTCTGAATCTTTCTATTTTGAATCTTGATCTAAATAAAAGCAAGTACCAGTTTTAGAATCAGGATTTATGTGCTTAAGCAATTGATAGTCTTCTGTTTGAATTGCCAATGTGAAAAGCCTTCGTAATAAGGTAGCCCCTTGTTAGGGAGTTCTGATCAATTTTCATCTCAACATCACTATGAAAGTGTCTGAATTTAGTGCTGCAAATTTTGCCTTCTAGGTTTCTGATGAGTGGTGGTGTCAACCGGGACATGGGGATTGGTGCACCTGCCTTGAAAAGTATACACTTTGCCGAGATGGAATGTACCACAAGGTATGTTACTGCCTCACTGCCTTTACTCTTGAGGAGTTCATGGATGGCTTTAGTACCAAATTGCCAATCTTCACACCAACCTTGTGACTAGGTGGTGTTCTTTTTCTGCTTCCTCTCTCGCTTTCTCTTGAGGATAATAATATCAACTATTCATCCTCTGGACTCATTTTCCTGGCTGAAATCATGCAAAATGGCCTTGTGTCCTTGAGCACATCAAGTCTTGTTGCAGTCGAGTCTGTATCATTTCCTTTTTCCATTTCCTGTCAATGGTACCACGTAATTGTTGCAAACACTTTCAGTTGGGTACGTCTCAAACCCCTCTTTTCATGTGTATGTTATACCATGCTTCTGTTTCAGGGAGCATCAGAGATCTGCGTCATGTTATCGGTCAAAGCATTTAATTTTTGGCAAATGTTGGGTTAAATTTTCATTGACCTGTGGCAATATGTGAACATGGTTCTTGTGCTATGCAGGAAGACCAATTCCAGCGGCTTCTTCCAACTTTTATCCAGATTATTGAGTTGACAGAGCAAGAAGAATCCGAATATTGGACTGTCATGTCCGCTGTTCTTGAAGGAAAACAGATCGACTCTATTACATCTAGGCCAAGCTTAGCCTCCATAAGCTCAAATTCCATTGAGGGCGGTATTAATAACAAGGTTTGTGTCCTCACCTATGACATACATTATGGTTTCTGCTTTAAGGTTTCAGTAATCATTTTCCATCGTGGCATTTTGATTTCACTCGGACATATATGCGGTCTTTGAACATCATGAGTGTGCAAGAATGTCAAGATTAAGGTCTAATCAATGTGGACGAATTTCTAGGTGCATCTACTGAGGACAATGCTTCAGTGGGAAGAGGAGTTACGCTGTGAGGCAATTGCTAGCCAGAGCAAGCTTGGTGGAAAATCATGTGGCAATCCCAATTCGGTTGCGCTTGGTGAGGTGGTGATCGTATGCTGGCCACATGGTGAGATCATGAGGTTAAGGAGTGGGAGTACAGCTGCAGATGCGGCAAGGAGAGTAGGGCTCGAAGGGAAATTGGTGTTGGTGAATGGCCAACTCGTCTTGCCTGGTACCGAGCTCAAAGATGGAGATGTGGTTGAAGTGAGACTCTAAACGAGCCATTACGAGGTAAATTCAGATTTGCCTAATAGTAGCAAGTGTATATAGAGCAGGGAATAGAATGAATAGGGCGAAGGTGAAGTCAATAAGGCTAGGGCACTTCTAATCGATTTGTATAGGGCTTCTAGTTCAAATAGAAACACGCCCAATCATCACAGTCCGGGCATCGAGCTAGGATCATGTCACTGAGGCGTGACTTTGGGAGAGATTCATCTGTCCTTACAAACGCAGCCATTCAAAAGTGTACATAATCTGATATCACAGATCAGTAATACAAACAGATGGGTATCCAGATTTTTAACAAAGTGGCAGCTTTACAACCAATTTTTTTTTTAACATCTGAGCCTCTCCAGTTTCCAACTCTGTGATCCATCGTCAGCCCGCGGACGTTGCCCAAGTTTGATAAAAATAAAATAAATAAATAAACCGAAGGGAAGGGCAAGTATGTTTCGAATTTCAACACTTAAGGGCTGATTCTAATGTGATGAGGATGCCTTGTTTGTTGGAGTTAGCTGTTGAATGAGTCAACGTAAGTGTTATTATTTATATTATTTGTTCTCGTGTAATTCCTAATTTTGTTTAGGTAAAATTAATTTTCTCTCCACCTCCACGTTTCTGCTAAAGAAAGAGAGAAAATGGGTAAACTCAACTGGGCACGTGTTTTATGCACCGCACATTTTTTGGTTTTTTCCGGCGAAGCTTTTCTTTTTCCTTAAATTTCTCTGCCCGCCAAGAAAGACTCTTTTTTTGCGGACACGATTTGAGATTTTCAAATATGGTGTGAGGTGTGAACCATTCCCTGTTAAAAGATTATGTGGGATATCTCATCCATATGCTTAAAATTTAAAAGCCTTTGTACTTGCACTTTATTTCATTGACATGGCTAGCTCTAGGTTTTCTCATCCTTTGGAAAACCCTCCCTCATCAATTCCATCGGATTTTATCGCGTCAATTGGAACTACCTACTTTAAATGTAAAAAAACAACTTTGGGATGATTGCATAAAAATTTAAGGAAATAAAGCATAAAGAGGTTTCTTTTAAAAGAAATGAATAAAAAAAAAAAAACCAAAAGTGGGAGTGGGAGTGGATGAAGATTTAGAGGGTGGCGTTTCAATGCTACGCGCTCAGGCCTGGTCAAGAAAATGCTACTAACCTTATCGATTTAGATGTAATAACATTTTTAGGAAGAATTACAAAAAATATATATATTTTTAGAATCTGTTGAATATATCTTTTCATTTTTAAGTATTACGGAGAAAAAAGGGTTGGCGAGAGAGGGTGCCTGAAACGGGGCCCCCCACCCGAGGCAAGATACGAAAGAAGGAAAAAAAAAAGAGAAAAAGGAAAGAAAGATAATGTGGTGTTTGGGGGGAGGAGTGGGTTTATGTCAGAAAAGTGGAGAATTGAAGGCGATAAGCGGGTGCGCTTATCAGCGCACATCGAGACAGCTACCGCGCACTACACGAGACAGTGACCAGTTGCTCCCACATCTTCCCCTAATTTTTCTTTCCCTTTATAAATAAAAAAAAGTACGATTAATAAATGCGTCCGCCTCTCTCTCTCTCTCTCTCTCTCTCTCTCTAAGTTTTTCAAAAATAAAAAAGGATGAAGGAAAGTGAGAGACCATATGTGTGTGTCCATATATATATATATATGTATGTGTGACTTACAAAGTGGGGACTGGGTGTGTACGAGGTGGAGTGACGTGGCGAAACGGGAATCAAACTTTTATCGAAGAATGGACGGATATAACCCTGGAGGAGGCGAGGGTCTCGCCCCTGTTTTAGCATTAGCCGTGGGGACCACTCATCCGTACTACACTTCCTTTTTCCCGATAGATCTTCTTTCCCCCCACCTCCCTCCCCCCTCCCCCAGTCAAATATGGAATTGAAGGCTGGGTCCCCTCCTTTCCAAATCCCGACTTCCAATGCTCCTTAAAAGGATCAAAACAATAATAATGCAACGACCCTGAAATATTCATATTACGTTACACCCCTCCCACGACACAATAAATATCACACGCTTTTTTTATATCCCACTTCATTTCTTTTTATTCTTGTCATTTTATAGCGGTGAACTCTCTCCATGTTCAGGATGCCTTTTTGCCTAACGGATCGTCTGAATTCAGGCCTTTTGTTATGTTCAGAATCCGTAGACAACAGAAACGACATCCAACCGTAACTCGATTCTAACTTCGTTACATAAACGATATGAGAAATATCATTTTTCAGGCTTTTTTCTTTCCTTTTAGCCAAGATGCTTTTATGGCTAATAATCTATCTTCCGAATTATGGACCTCCTTTCTCGGTAGACTTGTATCTTTTCTTATTTTTTGCTTAATCTAAATTTTATCCTAGACCCATTATTATTCTTTTCCTCAAATCAAAACCCTCGAAACCTTCTGCATATATAAATGTTGATGCGTAACTTCACATTGTTTATGATTTAGTGAAATTTGAATAGTATTTTGAATTTGCTGGGGAAAAAAAACTACCTCTTGCCTTTTGCTTAAGTAAAAGCAAAATTGATTTAGGAAAACATTAACTTAGAGAGAGATATTTTCATTTTCTTTTACATACAACTCCTAAATTATGAATCTACGGTACATTAGTCGGGTAAGGACTTGATGCCGCTAGGTGAACGAAGGACACGTGTTTTTTTTTTCTTTTCAAAATGATATTTTCATCTCGTATCATAGGGAGGGACATAATTTCAAAACGAAACCAACCCTAAAGCATTACATTGTTGTGCAAATTTTAAAAATAAATCAACTTGATATAGCACGCAATGACTCACTCGTTCCATAAAAATGGATTTGTCATATTATCGTAACATAATTTGTAGCCGATTGCTAAAACTCGCATCTCATCAGTGATGATTACCGGTTGGAATTTCCCTCGCTAGTAGCTACGGCTTTACTAAAAGGCAATGCTCACTGGCTCAACATCTCGACACCATCATCATGTGGATAATATGTTGAAATAGCATGAATAATGTCTTATAAATCCCAAATCTATGTCTAAATCGAGATAAGAGAGCACTAAATATGAATCCAACTTTAAAACGAGAGAGAAAAGCTACAAATTGGATTTCGGTCTATCACAAAAGCACTTTCAAACAAGCTCGCCACTAGATACAATGAGAGATGAGTTTTGAAAACTTGTGGAGCACTCGACTTTTTGAAGCAAGCACCTAGAGCCAAAGCAAGTGAGTAGAAATGAAGAGAGCAAACTCTTCCAAGGTACTTGCTCTTCCATCTTTAGAGCTCATGGTGACAAAGCCATCCACTTCTATAGAAGAGTCGACAACGACGTTTGCAAAATTACCAAAAGAAATCTTGAAGATGAAGGGTTATGGAGATAGAGAGGGAGAGGCACCGAGGAACAATATTCAAAGAAGGGGTTGAGGGCAGGCAATGAACATCGGCCAACCGCCCTACATAGTACGATTGACGCCAATGTGAATAATTTTCACAACTTTTTTTAATTCTTGAATTTTATACATATATATTTTCTTTTTCTTTTTTTCTTTTTTTTCATTACGGCCTCCGTCTGGACAGAGTTGTGACCGTTACTTGAATCGTGGGTAAAGCAACCCTTGTTCACAACTAGTGAGGGCTACAAACCTCGCATGCGAGATAGTCACGATGAATAAATAAATATATTTTTATTTATTTAAATTTTAAAAATTATTAATGTCGATATTAATCATGTTAAAATAGTCCATCTTTATATCAATAATTTTTTTAAAACTAGTTAGAAAGATCACAATAAAAACGATAAAAAAAAATTAGAATTAAATTAATAAAATTAAAATATTTAATATCGAATTCACGTACGTTGGGTAGATTTGCAGTTATTTACGAGTAATCTTACTGTGAAAATGACAGGAGGGGGCGCGGGGACTAAAGTTGTGGATGGCAAGGGTAAAAGTCAAAGTCAATAATGGAGGAGCAAATGGCTACTATTAGTATTACTACATACAAAAAAGAAAATCCCCAGAGAAGGTTTGAATATAACAAATGAAAGTAGAAAAGAATAGACAACCCCCGAGGGGGTTGGGGGGGGGGGCCCACAAAGCGTTGGAACTGACTCCTGACCTAAATCCATTTCTTTTTTATTTTTTTTCCTGTCCACAGAAAGGGAAGGTAAAGTATCACTCCCCTTGGATCAAAAAAAAAAAAAAGTATCACCCTGCAACCGGCACCCAATCAGAAGAACGTGCGCCGAGGACCCCACCCTCAAATTACTTAATACGATTTATTATTATTATTAATGAATTTCTTTATTTTAGTCAGCCAAGCCAAGGTAGGCGAGAGAGGGAGAGTGACGTGTCACTCCGTCCTTTTCTCCCTTGATATCCCATCTCTCTCTCTCTCTCTCTCTCTCTCTCTCTCTTAGTTTATTATATATGGAAAAAAAAGAGAATGGAAAGATTTCGGGGGATTCTGTTCTCGGGACTCGGATAAGGAGAAGGAGATGGTAGGGTGAAGAGAGCTCCTCCGATTTCATTCAAACGAAGAGCTTCAGATCTCAACCCATTTACCCCTTTTTCTAGACGCTTTCCCATTTGGAAATTGAAGCCTATTTCCATCAATTTCTCGATCTAGAACCCACGTGAATTTTTTTTATCTTCTTTTAGAACATCCTAATCAGTTAATCCGTACATAATGCTTCACCCTTAAAAAGATCACACGTATATGCATGTTCTCTCTTTTGTTTTTTAATTGATCAATCGATATATAATCTTCGGACATTTAGAACATCACCTCAATGTGCGGTCATTTTATACTCTCAATTAAGAGGGTGTATTTACTTTTCTTTCTTGAAATTCGAATTAGGAATTTATATTTAGTTTCATGATATTGAATAAGTAGTTTTATGAGTAGAAAAATACGCGCATCATTATTGAATGGCATTATAAATGCTAGGTAGTCGTCATGTAACGACTAAATATTTATATAGACAATTTAACACTTATTAGGATGGTGGGGTTTTAGGTTTTGCCAAGTAAAAAAAAAGAAAAAAGAAAGAGAAAGGGGGATTAGATATTAAGCTTAAAAATGAGGATGAGATGGAATGACGTGAGATGATAAGGGAGGGTGAGATGATCTTCGAAGAAATTAAACAACTCTCGACCGCTAAAAAAGAAAAAAAAGTCAAAAAGGAAGGAGAGGGGGAAAAAAAGAAGAAAAGGAGTAAAAGCTGGGGACCCCATTTTTTATTAAAATACGAAAGTGGAGTTGGAACTGGAACTGGGGGGGGAACAGTGCGGGGTTTGTCGGCGTGCGTGGAGAGGAGAGAGAGAGAGAGAGAGAGAGAGATGCACGGACAGTCGCACAGTGTGGAGCCGCAGCCTATCATTCCCCTCCCATCCCCAACATTTATTTTATCATTCTTTTAATTCCTCTCTCTCTCTCTCTCTTCATTTCTTTAAACGCGAAAATCAGGTAGACAGAGAGAGAGTACGGTCGGCCAATGGGCGATTTTGAAAGAGAGAGAGACACACACATCAATGTACGTACATATACATATATATATTTGTATATGTATAGATAGAGATAGAGATGTAGAGAGAGAGAATCGGCGGAGCAACGACAGCAGCAGTGTCCACAGAGCAGCCCGACCTCTGCATTGTGCTGAAACTTAAGAGAGAGAGGTATAAATGGGGTAGGGGGGGGGGAGAGGGAGAAAAGAGGAAAGCAGGAAAAGTAAATCCAAGTGAGAGAAAGAGTCCCCCCCCAATTTATGTTTATATATATATTATAATATAATATAAAAGGACATAAATGCGAAGGGTTGTTGCAGACTTAGCTCCCCCAAAAAAAAAAAAAAAAAGGAAGGAAAGAAAGAAAGAAAGAAAGTCACTGAGGGAGAGAGAGAGAGAGAGAGAGAGAGGAGGGATACAAAAGAGAAAAGCAGAGGCAATATTGGTTTCCAGTCCCACCCAGTCCACCAGCCCAGAAAACCCTAACCCTAGATTCTCCTCCTTCCTTCTCCTCTTCCTCTCCCCCACCCATCCATCGAGGCTTCGCATTCTGCTACACCGCTTTGCTTCCAATGAACCCCTGACTCGTCCCCCCTCCCTCTTCTCCACTTTTGTACGTACCTCTTCCCCTTCCATTTCAAAACCCCACCCCCCTTCCCTCCCCCCATTCTTTTCTTCTTTTTTTCCCGTGTTTTGTCTGTCTGTGTGCTTGATGTCTCTGGATTTCGCCCCCCCCCCCCTCTCCCTCTCAAGCCCTGTTTCGAATGCGTGATGACTTATTGAGGGAGCTTCTCTGATCCTCTCTATCTTTTTGCCCTCCCCCCTTTTAGCTGCTTATTCATTTATTTTCTTTCGTGGGTTAAGGGGGGAGGGTCAACATTGTAAAAAAAAAATGAAGCTTTTTTTTTTTTTTTTTTTTTGGGTTTTTCTGGGTTCTTAGCTTTTGTTTGCTATTTGTACACTTCTTAGTCCTCTCCGTGCCCTCCTTTTTAATTCGTGTGATTCCTGCTTACAATGCATTCCTTTATGCTTTACACTGATTTCCTAGTGCTAAATGTCGAATGCATGAGGTCATAATTAAATGCTAATTGCTCGTTTAAGGATTGGGTGGAGGCCCGTTTGTTTGACCGGAACAGAATTATTATGACTGGCTAGTGTTTTCTTTCTTTTTTGCTCTGTTTGTTGGCCGCGATCTCACTGGAGTTTTCTCCCTCTGTTTATTGAAGATGCTTCTTGCTGGCCTCGATTGAATCATTTGGGTGCTTTTCCACGACATCGGATCTTTTGCGCTGGAGCGATTAGGAGTACCCGGGACAATGTCGTCCTTGAGTAGGGAATTGGTGTTTTTAATTCTGCAATTCCTGGATGAGGAGAAGTTCAAGGAAACTGTCCATAAGTAAGTTCCTTCGTATTTTTCTAGCTGTTTCTTAGTTTGACCACCCTGCTTCGGTGCTTATAGTTATGCCGGAATTAAAAAGAACCAAATTCGAGTTTTCTACCTTTTTTCTTTTTAATCATCTGGTGCTCAGTGAAGGGCTCTATTGAGCTTTGCTGTTCCGTTAATTTATTCCACTCCATTCATGTTTATAAGGTGGAGTTGTGCTCCTCTTACTTCTTAAGATGGGCCTATAGTTTTCGCCACTGTCAACAATTCTAACAGGGTCCACTGAACCGAACCGATGCGATATTTGTGTTATATCACACTTTAGGTCTTTGCGTTTAATACATTTATGAATTGCGAGTTCTCAGGCTAGAGCAAGAGTCCGGATTTTTCTTTAACATGAAGCACTTTGAAGACCAAGTCCAGGCTGGTGAGTGGGATGAAGTTGAGCGCTACCTATCCGGGTTTACAAAGGTTGAAGACAACCGTTACTCCATGAAGATTTTCTTTGAAATAAGAAAACAAAAATATTTGGAAGCTCTTGATAGGCAAGTCTTCTAATTTATGTGCGATTCTCATCTTTTGAATCAATGCATCCTTCTATGATTCACCTTGATCTAATTGTCCCATTCTGCATATCAGGCAGGATCGAGCCAAGGCTGTTGAGATTCTTGTCAAGGACCTAAAGGTTTTTGCTTCTTTTAATGAAGATTTGTTCAAGGAGATCACTCAGTTGCTTACTTTAGATAACTTCAGGTGGACCCTTCTTTTTTTTCCCACTTTTACTGCTATCCTTATTTTTTCCATACGCTTGCTCGACTGATTCATTCTGTTGATGGTGCTCTTTGACAGGCAAAATGAGCAGCTGTCAAAGTATGGAGACACCAAATCAGCTCGGAATATTATGCTTATAGAACTTAAAAAGCTTATAGAGGCAAATCCTCTTTTTCGTGACAAACTTACTTTTCCCGCCTTCAAAAGTTCAAGGCTGAGGACCCTGATAAATCAGAGGTTGTTTCACATCTCGTTTGTTCAATTGTTTTTTTTTTTTTCCATTTGAAATTCAGTACGTGATAATTCAGTTAGCACGGCAGATGTTATATTCTCCTTTCTTCCTTTTCAATTCTGTTGCTTGAGTGGTTTTTTGGTTGGAAAATACAATGCATCGTGCAGATGAGTTTCACCTTGTCCTCTTTTATGAGAATTGTTCCTCAAGTGGTCTTCGTTTCCTTTCAGTTTAAACTGGCAACATCAACTTTGCAAGAATCCTCGTCCAAATCCTGACATCAAAACTCTTTTTACTGATCATTCATGTACTCCTACTACAAATGGTGCTAGACCTCCTCCTCCTACCAATAGCCCTCTGGTGGGATCAATTCCCAAAGCTGGAGCTTTCCCACCCATGGGTGCTCATAGTGTAAGTACCCTATAATATCTTAAATATGAGAGAAAAGCTTTTGTAAATCTGTACCAAGTCGCGTGCTTTTGTTGAGCAGCCATTTCAGCCTGTTGTCTCCCCATCTTCTGGTGCTATAGCTGGGTGGATGTCAGGTGCTAATCCTTCTATACCTCATCATACGGTAGCAGCTATCCCCCCTGGTCTTGTGCAGCCTTCTGGTGCAGGTGAGGCTTTCTGCTGGCAAGAAAATTATTTAATCTGTGGCTCTGTCATGTTGGTCTTCATGCAATTAGTTTTTGTTCATTGGGTGAAGCTGCATTCTTAAAACACCCAAGAACCCCCACTGGTGTGACGGGTATGGATTATCAATCAGCAGAATCAGAGCACTTGATGAAGCGCATCAGAACGGGCCAGTCGGATGAGGTGTGTATGATGAGTTGGACAGGCACCCTTTTTTCCCTCTATGAAAGTTATTTGGGATTTGGTATTGCTCACGTTACTATTGTAATTGTGTTTTCCCGTCTGTTTGAGAAAGCATATTTTACCCAACTGTTCTTTTTACAGGCATCCTTTTCAGGGGTGACACATACTCCAAATGTTTACTCACAAGACGACCTCCCCAAGGCTGTTGTGCGGACCCTCAACCAAGGATCTAATGTCATGAGCATGGATTTCCATCCGCAGCACCAAAATATACTTCTAGGTTTGTTCTTAAAAAACCTTTGCTGTTTATCTCTTGTTTTATTATTTTTTATTTTTTATTTTGAATTTGAGAAATTGCCTGCTTGAGCTTATAAAATTCTTGAGTTGACTGTAGTTGGGACAAATGTCGGCGATATCAGCCTTTGGGAAGTTGGGACACGGGAAAGGTTGGCCCATAAGCCGTTCAAGGTTTGGGATCTGGCAGCTTCACAGCCTTTGCAGGTACTTTATTCATATCTTTTTTGCACAGGATGCTGTTTTATTGCTCATATGGAATACTGAGAATAAAAATAAAGATCGACTTACTCATTTGACTTGGAACCTATTATGCTTCCAGACAGCATTGTTGAATGATGCTGTAATAGCAGTGAACAGATGTGTTTGGGGGCCAGATGGACTGATTCTTGGTATGCAAACTCGCATGATCCTCTTCTGTGGATTGCCTTTATTGGCCTTCTTTCTTAGTTTGCGGTTTCATTTTAAAGATTGCTCATGCCATGCTTCTATTTACTACGTTATAGGCGTTGCGTTTTCTAAGCATATTGTTCAGATATACACTTACAATTCAACTGGAGAACTGAGACAACACTTGGAAGTAAGTTCTACAACCTGAATGTTATGTTCATTATAAGCAAGGGAGTAGTAAGTAGTTAATGGTGTACTATCCTGTGACTTAGATTGATGCTCACACTGGTGGTGTAAATGACATTGCATTTGCTCATCCCAACAAGCTGTTGTGCATTGTGACCTGTGGTGATGATAAGACAATTAAGGTATTTCCTTGACAGTGATGCTGGTTTGTTTGAGGAAAATTTGGACCTTCTGGATTTAATTAAGTTTAACAGGTATGGGATGCTGCAGCTGGACGCAAGCTGTACACATTCGAAGGGCATGAAGCTCCAGTATATTCAGTCTGCCCACATTACAAGGAAAATATTCAGGTTCATCTGCTTTGAGAGCACTTAGCAGTTTTCTACTTTGTTGGCTTATGCTCCATCATTTCAAACAGACTGTATTATCAGTTTTTTCGATTTAGATGTGCATGTGCAAGTGGTAAATTTATTTTAATAGCAGTTTCCTGGAGTCTGTCTATATAACTCACTTATTTCATTATTGCAGTTTATTTTCTCCACTGCCATTGATGGGAAGATAAAAGCTTGGCTGTATGACTGCCTGGGATCTAGAGTGGACTATGATGCTCCCGGTCGATGGTGCACCATGATGGCTTATAGTGCGGATGGAACAAGGTAGTTGGCTAGCTGTTTCTCATGACAGACTGGAAAGCATTTATGGAACACCTTTGGCTCATGGGGAATTGCCATGCCAGTACATTGTTTCTCTTGGGCTCTGGTCTTGGATGAAGCCCATAGAAGAAGTTTTCTCAACCAAGTCCTTGGATTTGGTCTCTATGTTAATCCCTTAGCTGTTGTCGATGGGGGATCTTATCGCACGCTTTTGGTCTCTTACAACCAAGCTCGACCTAGCAGTAGCTGCTGTTCAAACACTTAGCATTCTATTGTATTGGTCTTCTATTGAGGCAATATGCTGACACTAGAAGCATCGGTATATTTGGCTTGGCAAGCACTTGCATTCACAGTGATCATGTTGCTTTTTTCCAAGTAAAGTAGCTCCTTTTTTTTTTTTTTGTTACACATCCGAAGTAATAGGTGAAACATGCATTACTCATCATCTTAGTTCTCTCTTAATGCTTACTGCTTTAGTTGATCATAGAAAGGTATGATATTTGGATGTCCATCTTGCAGGCTGTTTTCATGTGGGACCAGCAAAGATGGCGAGTCCCATTTGGTTGAGTGGAACGAGACCGAGGGTGCTATCAAGAGGACATATACAGGTTTCAGGAAGCGATCATTAGGTGTTGTCCAATTTGACACGACAAGGAATCGTTTCCTAGCTGCTGGAGATGAATTTCAAATTAAATTTTGGGATATGGATAATGCGAGCATTTTGACAGCTGTTGATGCAGAGGGCGGGTTGCCTGTTAGTTTTTTTCCCCCCTTATTGTATAGATATGCAAATTGATGCAATAACTAGAATTGGGAATTCAGTTCCTTTTTTTTCATTGCAGGCCAGCCCAAGACTTAGATTTAATAAGGAGGGATCTTTGTTGGCTGTCACAACAAGTGAAAATGGCATCAAAATTTTGGCTAATACGGATGGTCTGCGCTTGATGAGGGCGCTCGAGAGCAGGGTTTTTGAAAAAAATCGAGCCCCTTCTGATAATTCTAAGGTAGCTCTATTTCCCCTCCCCCCCAATGTTGGGTGTGTTATCTAGTGAAATGGAACTAATCTGTTGGTAATTGAAGCTGTGGCTGGAAAGTTGCTTTGGTCCCTTAACATGTCATTTATGCGTAACATCTTTTCTGTGTATTTTTGGGATAACAGTGGTATCATAGGCTTATCTAGGACTCTTCTAGATGCTGCTTTGTGATCTCAGGACAGATATTCTTACTTCTCTTAATAGGATAATGTTATCATCGTAGTGTTAACTAAATCTCAGATGATTTTTGTCAGTCTCTTGTTTACGAAGCTTGTTGAATCAAGGAGTTCAATCAGAAGGGTTTGTGTTATCTTGAACAAGAATGATTGAGCATCAGTGACTGCTAGATGTACCTTATTGATTTGTAACACCATAACATAGCTGAAAATGTGAGAAGAACTTTTGTTTCTTATTATGATTTTTCATTTGAAGTCTTTCCACCTGGACCTTTTGCAGTCGTTGGTTATAAATACTCTTGGCCCTGCGGGTGGTGTCTCTGCTTCAATTGCTTCAACTCCTGAACGACCTGACAGAACCCTGCCTGTTGTATCTATCAACAATATTGTAAGTCTTGCGTTTTCTTATAGATTTTATAGAATATGGTTATTGATTCTGATCTCCACACATTACACTACAGGGAACGATGGATAACAGCAGGCTTGTCGATGTGAAACCTCGAATTTCTGATGATGTCGACAAGATCAAAAGTTGGAAAATCCCAGATGTATTAGATCCATCTCAACTGAAAGCCTTGCGATTGCCTGACTCAGTATCCACAGGAAAGGTAAAATGTTTTTGGCTGTAATTATAGATGAAGTCTTGAGCTCGTGCTCTTAGCTTCAAATAGGTAGGAGTGTCCATGGTTTGTATCAGTGGCTTTAGAATCTATGTAATTAATCAATTGGCGTTATGGATCTTATCACATGTTAGTCAGTGAAGATATGAGGTGGGAACTTATTGCTTTTAATTGAGATACAAATTATATAGCAGCTCAAGTTTTTGGCGCAGAGAAAGAAAAAGGCACCTTTGGGTCTATGGCACAAGAAACATGGCCTTCAGGATGTTAGAATGTTTTACTTATGCCGGGAAAATCTGCTCAATACTTCTGCACTGCTTCAACTATAAGACCATAAACTTGTAGTTGGGGTACACCATTTAAGATAAAATAGCGATATTTCTCTCTTAGTAATGGTAGAGTTATTGCTTATATTGGGGATATCTTTACTGATATGAGTATTTTGTGCTGTTTTGCTTTCACCATAACTGCATAAATACCAGGTTGTACGCCTTATCTACACCAACACTGGTCTAGCTCTGCTGGCTCTTGGCTCCAATGCTGTTCATAAGCTTTGGAAATGGCAGCGAAACGAAAGGAATCCTTCTGGGAAGGTTGGCTTCTCTTACCTATGTGCGATTCTCTATACCATATTTCTGACATCTTCTTTATGCTTCTCTGATTTTATATCACCTGCTTGCCTTTGAAAACTTTCAGGCTACTGCCCATATCATACCACAGCTTTGGCAGCCTCCTAGTGGGACTCTCATGACCAATGACATTAGTGACAGTAAACCAGCAGAAGATTCTGCTGCATGCATTGCTCTATCTAAAAACGATTCTTACGTAATGTCTGCGTCTGGTGGGAAGATTTCTTTGTTCAACATGATGACATTTAAGGTTTGCTAATCGATATTTGGCTTTTGTTTTCAATTAATGTTTGGAAATTGTTCTTTGCACAATCCTTGGTTCATTAGTTTTTCTTATTGTTAGGTGTGATGCATCATTATGTCCTTTAAAAAACATTTTTCTGGCTGCTTCTCAGGTTATGACAACATTTATGCCACCTCCTCCTGCAGCCTCTTTTTTGGCATTTCATCCACAAGATAATAATATAATTGCAATAGGCATGGAGGATTCCACCATTCAAATTTACAATGTCAGGGTTGATGAGGTCAGTTTTACTAGCAATTTCTTCTCTCCTTTACAAGTATTTTGCAACATTACTTTTTGTCTTCTTTTCATGAATAATGCAGATGAATGCAAGGATGATCGTGTAGATGTTGTGTATTGCCCTACTTTAAAGCTGTCTATTGAGTTTGTCTCGGAGCTGTCCTGCAGTCCTGAGATTTTCATGTCTCTTTTCAGTTGCCTTTTATGTATTAGGGTATTACAGTTATTTACCTAGTTTTATGTAAGGTGGGGTTACCCTAGAGTTGAGGGAGGAGACTAGGTTTTGTTGTGCACAATGATTGAAAATCTTGACCAGAATTCTAGAGCGGGGTTCAAGATGTTGACCTTTTACTATCGGGAGCTGGTTATGGAAAGGAATTATTCATTTTTGCTACTGATGGCAGGTCAAAACCAAACTCAAGGGACATCAGAATCGGATAACAGGGCTTGCATTCTCTCAAAATTTGAATGCGCTGGTCTCTTCGGGAGCTGATGCGCAGGTAACAGGCTAACCACTTGCTCAGTGGAACCTTATTAAAGATTGGTAGAGTTTCGCTTTATAAAGATGTTTTAGGTGCTGATGTTCTTATTCAGGGTACTGAAGCATCATATTTCTTCCTTAACTTAGAAAGGATGCTCTGTGGATTGGAATTTTTATTATTCCATGTGCTTTATGGAACTGAATTTTGTGTGTTTCCTCTTCATTTGTGCGCAATAAGGTCGTGCATCCATCAATATCCTTTCATAGTCATTGAAAGCTACTATGAGTTCCAGTTGCATGTTAAAGCCACTTTTATGTGATTGCTGCTGCAGTTATGTCTGTGGAGCATTGATATGTGGGAAAAGAAGAAAAGCAAGCCCCTACAAGCGTCCCCTGGTCATCAATCCCCACTTGTTGGAGATACCAAAGTCCAGTTTCATAATGATCAATTACATCTGCTGGTTGTCCATGAAAGCATAATAGCTGTGTACGACAGCAAGCTTGAATGTTTACGAGGGGTAAGTTCTTGATCTTAACAGTATTCTTACATGTGTGGACTAATGTACAAATTTGATTTTTGAAATGGATATTTGGGGTCAGAAGCTATTGAATACTTAATGGTGGTAATGTGTATTCAAGAGTATCTAATTGGTCAGCGCTAGCGAATTTGCATTCCTCATGCTATAGGCTTGACTGATGCTTCTCTTCTCGAGTTATTACCTGTGCTCAGATCACCCTTTTTGCCCCGAGTTCACTGTGAGCAGGAGTTTTTGGAGGAAGGCAGAATACTGTGAATGGATGACTGATGAGATATGAAAGTTAAATGGCAGAATATAAATCGAGAATAAAA
The DNA here is from genome assembly GCA_014182895.1 of Angophora floribunda. Taxonomy (NCBI): domain Eukaryota; kingdom Viridiplantae; phylum Streptophyta; class Magnoliopsida; order Myrtales; family Myrtaceae; genus Angophora; species Angophora floribunda. Next base: position 253,179 of record CM024715.1, read on the forward strand.
AAAAGTCACGCGAATTCCTTGATCATTGATTTGGTTAGGCTGGTTGGGTCTGTCATTGATGAAATGCAAAACGATGACTGACTGGTGCTGGATGAGCTCACATTTTGTCTATAATAAGTATATGTATGGTAAACTGAAAAGTCCAGGGTCCCTCTTCAACACTGTAGAGAATGGTACAATCTTCTGGTATGGTACATGTTAGAAAATTCTTAAGTTTCAGATATATACGCAGAGAATAAACCCTTAAGATTTTTTTTTAATGTTTTAAAGGAGATCAACTCTAGTTTATTTATGTGATATAATTTCCGTACCAACTTTAGTCATCTCTTCTCTTGCTTACCCCTTCTTACAGTGGTCTCCAAAAGATAGTCTCAGTGCTCCCATTTCGAGTGCCATATATTCCTGTGATGGTTTGCTGGTATACACTGCATTTTGTGATGGTGCTATTGGAGTTTTTGATGCGGAAGGTCTGAGATTGAGGTGTCGAATTGCCCCTTCTGCATACATGAGTGGTGTTTCTGTTGGGTAAGTGTAGGAGATTCGATTCGATGAAGTATTAATAAGCAGTGGGTGGGACTGAGCTCATTTGGAACACGTACATATATTTTTTGCAGTGGTGCTTCTGCCTATCCATTAGTTATTGCTGCTCATCCATCAGAGGCAAATCAGATTGCACTAGGCATGAGCGATGGTGCAGTTCACGTGGTCGAGCCATCTGAAGTTGAAGCGAAGTGGATCGGGGGAGGTACATCCTCGCAGGACAATGGATCGCTTCCCTCGAATTCATCAAACCATTCACTTAGCGGCCAACCATCAGAGATTCCTTCGAGGTGACCCATAGATGAGCAAGTGTTTAGGAAGTGTATTTAGGGACACTGTTATGGGGATCTATTAGAGAAGCGGTTAAATATTTTTTTGGGGGCCTATTTTTATGATGTTCAGGTAATTATAACGTGGTTATATAATGTATTCGTTGTAAATCTTTTAGCATGTCTCATAATTATTCTTACAGAGGATCCTGGTCCTGGTCAGCAGATGGGAAGTAACGTCTTATTAAAAATCCCTCGGATGTCATGTCGTACTGCCATCGTGTCCGCTTAGCTCGTTGTGGTTCCGACGAGCAAGAAGGTCGGGATCTCAGTTTATGCTCTTTGCATGAGAGTGTGTAGAGAGAGAGAGAGACCAGGGGATGTTACAAACCTTCCACGACCCGCCTCAATTTGATTGGTGTTTGAGGTGAGTGAAGTGGAATGTCGAAAAAGTCTTTGGGATTGGGACGACATGAATGAATATTTAAACACCAAACATGGAATGAATCCTCTCGGTAAAACTCGAACGCGACATGAATGTGGATGGGAAAGCGTTCGTTACACTTCTTGGGAGCTCAAATGCCATGCTGTGATATCAAAAGATCCTAAACTTTGCCAATTGTCTTACATTTTTTTAAAACTTTTTTACCGAAGGGTATTTTCGTATGTTACTCTTTTTCTTTCATTTTTCTATTTTTTTCCTTTTTTTTCTTCTCTCTTCCTACCATTGGCCATGTCTGAGGGAAGCTGCCCTCACTAGCTCAAGGTAGGGTCGATGTTGGCGGCTTCCTTTCGCCATGGTCGACAGAGAGAAGGGAGAAGTAAGAAAAAAGAGAGGAAAAAAACAAAAAAAGGAAAGAAAAAAGAGAATAGAAGACAAAAATGCCATTCGCCCAATAAATGTGTCACGATTAGCAAAATTTGGGATTTATGGTGTCATAGAAATAAATTTGGGATAAATGCGTTACATGGGTATAAGTTTAAAATAAGTTTATTACACTAAGCCAAGTTTGAGATTTTTGGTAGTATTTACCCAAAACTTTATGCTTAAAAAGTCATTTTTGAAACTCATCCTTAATTCGATCAAAGTATTTGAGAATTGGGTTGCATTTATGGGGGTCGATTCTTGGTTCTCAAAATTGGGAACTAAGGACTGGATCGATTGATCCTAAGATTGGATCATTGATGCAATTTGATCTAATGAAACCGGTCATACATGAAGTGAAAGAAAAAAATAAGCTTGAAGAATTTCTTTGTATTCACTCCTATTTGATATGTATTCTTGAGATGTATTTATATTACAAAGTGAAAACAATAAAAGGAAACTACAAATATACGAAGTCATTTTGAATCACTAATTGATATCAAATCAACTTTAGATTGATTTAAGTACCTTTAATCAAATTAATTGCACAAATCATATCTCCAATGATTGATTTTTTTGTTATTATTTGGAACCAGATTGGGATAGTGTTTAGTTTATAATATACTAATTTCTTTTAATGAAAAAAGTATATGTAGTCGATTGGTCTAGTCCATCTAGTTTGATCTGGTTCCCCATTGAAATCAAGAACTGGACATTCAAACCGACCGAGCAATTTGGTGAGGTCCAAATGGATCTCAGTTCAAGCGGTCCGTTTTGCACACTCTTTATTACATTGATGTGATTTTTAGTTATCCTTCTTTTTATGCGACAAACGATACAATAAAAATACAAAACTCCATTTAAAAAAAAAGAGAATCGACAGAAAAATTAAATCGCTTAATGGTTTGAATTAGAGAGAGCTTTGGGCCGAAGGATCCCTCCCTCTCTCAAAAAAAAAGAAATTTCGAGAATTATGATTTTACATTTGGATAGATACGACTCTTTCCAGATGACGTGAAAACGGATTTGAATGCTTATCGGTAAAAAAAAGAAGAAAAAAAAAAAAGGTGAACCGGAAAGGAAGGTGCATCTCCCCCGGGTCATCCTCGATTTCAAAGAGTAAAAATTATGAATTAATTAATAAAAAAGAAAAAGAAAAAGAAAAACCCGAAACAGAAAGGGGAAAAAACAAGTGGGGGAAGATACGAAAAATCCCCAAATCCGAGAGAAGATGGGGGGAACCCTAGCCCTAATTTTTGATCGCTCAAATCTGGTATTCCAGGCATGTATGTCGCCTCTCCCTCTCGCTCTCCCTCGATCCTCCATATCTCTCATCTTCTTCTCCGGGGGTTGAGCACTCGTTCCTGAGTCCCATCCCCCCATCCCCCCATCCTCAGATCTGTTTATTTTGCTTCCCTGCGACATCAATCATTCAAAGCGACAAGTAGCAGTAGCGGGGTTCGAGTGTTCTCTCGTATATAGCCGTCTGGTTTTTTTATGTTCCTCGGTGCTTTCTGATCTCTTCCAATCGGGGAAGATGGAGAGTTCTGGAGGATCGGGCGATTGTGTGGTTGGATTGGGAGTGGGATCCATCGTTTGGGTCCGCCGTAGGAACGGCTCCTGGTGGCCTGGCAAGATTCTTGGCCCCGACGAGCTCTCCACTGCTCATCTCACTTCGCCCCGTGCCGGCACTCCCGTCAAGCTTCTCGGAAGAGAAGACGCCAGTGTGTAAGCTCGCATTCCTTGCTTCCTTATTCGAATTTTTATTTCTGGGACGTGTTATTTTGAGGTGATCGTCTCGTTTGCGTGATTCCCGCCGTACGTGAATGGCTGGGTATTTGGGATATGATTGCTTGGCTCGCGTCGTCGATGTGTTCCTTATGTGCCTGTGGCAATTTCTGAATCAGGAACTTACTTCTTATAGGCTGAATGTGGAAGAAACAGGGTCATATATCATCTCTTAAGAATTCTTTCCTGACTGTAAAAATCATCCTTTGAAATGTTTCTTGAGGGGGTGGGGAGGTTCTTCCAAACAATTTATCAGCATTTACAATTTCTGGGAGTGAGTTTGTCTTGCGAGGGCCGTTTGGAGGTTTTTCTTTTGGGTTTCTTAACTTGAAGTGCTAATGCATGGCTCCTGGAATTGCTCGAGTATCATTTATAAATTACAAGGATTGAATGCTCATGGTTATGTTGATTGGCCTTTGGTGAAATTCGGCGCATCTCCTTCTTTGGGTCACAGAAAACAAAAGTCCCTTTAGTGAAGTCTGTGATGTACTTAAAGGCTGCGCTTTTCTAATTCTGCTTTGTCTGTTCAGTGTCTCTCTTCATGCTGGTTCATCCTATTCATGTTTTATCTGCTAGTCTGTAGACACTCAAGGACACTCATGTTTCTCCTGCTTTTAAGATTTTGATGTCGATGAGTTTCAGTTTAGTGCTTTTTCCTCTGAGAAAATATTTTAATGAAGGCTCTCTCTCTAAATGCTCTGTTCTACTTGAATATGGTTGTTGTTCTCCTATATTTCTTCTCTCAGTGGTTATGTGCCTCTTCTATGATTGTTAGGGATTGGTACAATCTGGAGAAATCTAAGCGGGTGAAAGCTTTCAGGTGTGGTGAATTTGATGAGTGCATCGAGAGGGCAGAATCTTCGCAGGGCATGCCAATGAAGAAAAGAGAGAAATATGCTCGTAGAGAAGATGCCATCCTCCATGCGCTTGAACTTGAAAAGGAAATGCTGAAGAAGCAAGGGAAATTTGAGATTGAGTCCAAGTTTGTGGGGGGTAATTCCCCCATTGCTGCTAAAAAGGGTTTAATTGGATCTTCAGAAATCCTGGAAAATGGCAATGATGAACTTGAAAATCCCGTGTCACCTCATTTTACCCGGAGATTGGGGGTTTCGGCTAAAGACAACTTCATGAGTGGTTCTTCATTATTCCAAGAAGCCAAGGATGGAGAGGAGCTTAGGCAAGATGATGGTCTTCCAGAAGGTGTACCCAGAATGAGAGGCTTGCAGGATTTCGGTCTGAAGATTGCCCCCTCAAAGCGAAAGCATTCAATGGCATGGAAACCTAAGACGAATCGTGATGCTCATGCTCAGTCAGGTGATGATCTTAGCATTGGAAATGGTGACATTCTTCGGAGGGAAGAAGCATTACACTATGATTTCAAATTTTGTATTTTTTTGAAACAATTGATTTGCATTGTGCTCTTTCAACATAAATTGAGAGATAGAAAGCCTGCATTTCAGGACTCACCCGCTTAACTATGAAGTTATTTTACTTTCTTTTCAGAATCCGAGGAGGTGGGTATTTTCCGAGCAAAAAGGAGCAAATGCGTGTACTTTCCCACGGGCCTTTCTGATTCTCTGGATGATAAAGAAACTCCCCGTGGCAGAGTGGAGATTTTGCCATCTGTTTTGCGGGAAGTTAGCCGTGATGCTAATCTGATGGCACAGGGTACCTCTGGGATCTCTGAATCTTCTGATACAGGTTCTACAGAATCTGATTTATCTGATTCAGAGTCAGATTCTTCAGAAACTGAAGAGGATGCTGATGAAGAGACAACTTCCTTTTCAGGTTACTATTGTTTGTTACTGTTCTGTGTCAATTATAGTTGCAATTTTGTCAATTTAGATTTAGTGAATGAATTTTGAAATGCTAGACCATGCCAGACAATTCCGCAAGAGTGCATTTGTAGTCTTCATTTAAAAAAAAAATAAAATTTAAGGGCCTGAGGCTGCATTACTTCGTTGGTAATAGTAATTTTCAGCCCTCGCATTTGCATGTTTATTGGCAGTCTTTTTTTTTTTTTAATTTTTTTTATTAGTTGTTTTTCATGGGCTAACATCATGGTGCTAATTTTGCAGAAGCGGAGAGGGGTCCTTTCGGAATACATGAGGCACGAGTACAGCATGATAGCATGAGCAGTGAGGAGCCGGAAGACTCGGCTTTTTCTGGAGACACTTCTCATTTGTTTCCTCGAGATACTGTCTCTGCTAATGAAGCTGTTTCCAAATGGCAATTGAAAGGAAAAAGGAATATTCGCAACGTTGCTAAGAGGCATTTAGATGCTTCAGAGGGAACACCTTCTGATGGAAGGAGAGTCAGTTCTAGGCGAAGGGCACCCATATGGAGATCTGGTGAATATAGAAATTATGACTTCACTTTTGATGACGGTGATGATGAAGAGAAGGATCTTGAGACTGACATCTTTGGTTTGGATCATGAGTATGTATCGACGGCCCCTAGAGCTGCATCTAGAGATCGAGGTTTAGGCAGTTGGAGCACTGTTGGTTTTGAAGACATGTATGGCGGAGGAGAACGCTATAATCCTGTTGTGGTTGGACAACATCATTTTGGTGGGAATGGTAGAGGCATGTTGGTAGAAGTGGATTTAAAAGTTCATGTTACCTACCAAAAGGGACGGGTGCCAATCATTTCCATGACAAGCAAGTTAAATGGCAACTCGATTATTGGACACTCAATCCAAATAGAAGCAATAGAAGATGGTTCGACTGAGCATCTTTTACCTGCAAATTATGACGATGACGATGGAGCAATTGACTATAATAGCATAACAACAGTTCCATCAGCATGGAAGACTGCTAGGAGGACAGCTAATTTTCGAATCCCACGTCCTCATCGATCGTCACCATTTGATGGTTGTGAAGATGGGGGAGAGTCTCTCCTTTTTGGTCAGGAAGGAAGATCTCAGAAGAACGTAAGTGCAGGAAATTTCAGTCGTAAAGGTGTCCTCGTAAGGAAGGCCTTCTCTCAGATTCCTCCGCCTCAGTCTGATAGGAAACTTTCAGGAAAATCTTCCAAGAGAGCAGGCTTGTCATCTAGCCAGAAAATAAGAACGCTATCTTCGATTGCTCTTGAGCCAAATCTAGGTAACAAGTCCATGCACGATAGCTTCGACTCTACCATTGTTGGAATAATTAAGCCGAATTCATCGGGACCAACCACAGTAGCTTGCATACCTGTAAAATTAGTATATAGTAGGTTACTTGAGAAGATTAATAGGCCGCCATCTAAAGCTGTTATGAATGCAGTTCGATTCAATGGTGAAACAGAGAAAAGCGGATCATAGGTACTTGTATATTGCGTATTTTCAGGTGCAATATCTATACCCCCAACAGAGTTTTATTGTTCTCCCTTGGCGAGTGGCACAGATTTTAGCAGTGAATAAAGCAGGTAGACAGGGACAATTTCTTCTCTCCGGCGTACTAATTTTCTTTTGACATAAAGCATAAAGCACCTGCTTATGTGGTAACTTAGTGGGCGAGTGCTTCTCTCTCCTTTTTGTTACCCCTTTTTTTTCTCTACTTCTGAGCTGCTGAAAGGTCGCAATGGGGAAAACAGTCTTCTGTGAGACGGTGCGTTGGTCGTCCAGCTGGTTCTGTCTAGAGCGTGAACCATGCGAAAGTGACGTCTCGTGTTTTCATTTCTGTGTCCAAGTTGTCCATCCATTGTTTTGCGAAAAAAATGTGATTTATCTGGAAAATATTTTTGAGGAAGTCATTTCTCAGATGATGATCATATTCTCTAATGTTTGGTTAAAATCTAAAACTGAATAAGAAAATATTTTAGTTTGGAAAGAAAAATGTATATATGTATATTTTTTCTGAAGTATGTTTCGTTAATCATGTCATCAGATGCGGGGTCATTTCGTTACCTTTCCCATCACTTCATTCCTACTCAAATCCCCTCCCTCGAAATCGTAAATTCTCTACTCATTCCCATACCCTAGATATTCTCACCGGTCAAATTCTCTCCCCTTCTTTCCCAACCCTAAACCCTATACTCTCTTCACCAATAGATGCTAATCCTCCGCCTCTCCCTGCTTTCTTTGCCGAAGCCGCATAAGCCTTCCAACCCCCTAGCTTGCCTTAGCTTTGTATCCAACCAGACCGATGTAGTTTGTGGAGTTGTCGCATCAGCAAGAGCAACAAAAGCCACCGCAAGAGCCTACTACCGTTGTTTCTTTGTAATGAATTATAAAAAAAATTATTCACATTAACCCTAGTTGTGCCACGTAGGACGATTAGTGTAATTTCTGACTAAAATTGACTGTTTAAACTTAATTGAAACTAATATGAAAATATTTAGTATTAAATTGATTTAATTGAAAGGCTTAATGTCTCTTCATTAGCCATCAATCAAATAGCATTCGTATAAGTAATTTTCAATTAAAATTGACTGGACAGACTCAATTGAAAATAATATGAAAATATTTGGAATTAAATTGATTTGATTGAAAGGTTTATGGTGTCTTCCCTAGCCATCAATCAAAAAACTCTCTACGTCAAAATGCCTGAAAACATGTGGAGGGAGAGAGAAAGAGAGAGATTTTCTAAGGTTGAGCTTGGGCTTGAAGACAAAGGAGGACAAGGCACTAAAAAAAGCAAGCTTTATCTTGAATTTCTTCTAGGAGACTGAGATGAAGAATTGAGAAAAGACATTTTCCCCAATTTTAGAAGAGAATTTTTGTTAATTGGAAAATATTCTTTTTGATTGCTCATTTTCCATGCCTCAAACACTAATTGTGGAAAAAATTTCCATTAAACAAACAGAGTCTCAAAACCAAACCCAAAACACGCTTAAGAAAATGTCTCACAATCTTATATGGACACTATGTACATGTAATATGACATGGACCTTGACTTTTAGGCTCTGTTTATTTTGTAAAAAATATTTTTCGAGAAAACATTTTTTTTTCATTTTTCGGCATTTGGATTGCTTACAAAAATGAGTTAAAAGAAATCCTACACTTAAATATAGAAAAATCATTTTATCTTTAAAATTTGAAAATTATTTTTCAAAATATGATTATGTAAATATACACACATGGATTAGAAACTCCATGCTTGGGTATGGGAAGTCCAACACTTATTCCATGTCCTTGGCAGTAGACTCGAAGCCATAGGCCGAGATCGAGTCTAGGCTCCAAACATTTGTGCTTGTAATTGGGTCCTTAGTGCTTGCGCTTAGGTCCATCAAAGTTGAGCTTGGAACTTGATGCCTATGCCTGTGCTCTCGACGCTTGGGCTCCAATTCATCGAGGTAGGGCCTGGGCAGAAGAATACTAAGAATGCCATAACTTTTATACTGTGCTCATTTTGGTGAAATTGTTTTTTTGCTCACTTGAATGCTACTTTCGATTTAGCCGTCGGAAAAGTTGACATGAGCGTCGGTGGACAATATTTTAATATATTTATTAATTTTTTGAAATTTTTTCGTTTTTTTTTAACTTTTTTTCTTTAGGGCCGGCGAGAGTTACTGATGACCCTCACTAGTCACGAAACCTTTGGCCTAGGCCATGAAAACTCGGGACAAGACCGTCGGAGCTCAGCTGGCCGTTGGCGAAGGCTGTTGCGATCTCGCCCGCGGCTGGCGAGGGTCTCACCGGCTAGATCTCCTTGCTAGCCCTCACCCAGATCTGGCCGGTGAGACCCTAGCCAGCTGCAGGCAAGGCCGAGCTTTGACGGTCTCGCCTTGGGCCTTCGTGGCCCTGGGCAAGGGTCACCGGTGACCCTCACCGGCCCTAAAGAAAAAAGAAAAAGAAAAAAAGGGCAAAAAGAAGAGAGATGAGATAAGGAGAAACGACGTCTTTTTGGACTAATGCATGAAGAGAAACGACATCGTCTTGGACTAATGCATGAAGAGAAGCCACGTCGAAATTGAAAAATCCATGTTGAAAATCGAAAATTATTAAAAAAATCTATGTATGACTTTTGACCGGAAGTGGCACTTAACTGAACGATTTCACTTCGATTTAGCACTTAAGTGAGCGAATTTTTTTTTGGCACCAAAATAACCATCGTACGAAAGTTATAGCACTCCTAGTGTTCTTCCCCTTGGGGCCTGAGACCTTGGTACCCATTCTTGGGTTCATTGAGGTGCGGGCGCCAAGGACATGCACCTATGCTTGGATGGATCTATTGAGGTCAGGGCCTCGATGGACTCCAACCCGAGCAGGGGTGCTGAGATCCACGGGTTGGCCTTGATAGATCTGAGCTTGGGAAATGGGGTCTCAGACCTGGCCTCTATATACCCAAGCCTAGGTGTTGAAGACCCAATCCCGCTATCTTGAGACTGATCTCGATGGAGGGCCTGAGACCTCAGTGGCTGTGCCCAGTTCCCTATCTGCAAATGCACGAGTCAATTGCACCAAAATAATGTTTATTTAATTAGTAAAATCAAAATTTTCCTTCTAAATAATGGAAAATAATTTCCAATTCATTATTAAATGTCACCCAAGCATCGCAAGATACTGAAAAATGACTTCTGAGAAAACATTTTTCAAAAATGTCAAATTTTTATGGAGCCCGAATTTTACTTTATGAGCTCGCATCGGTATCAAAACCGTAATAGTCTGCTGGCTGCTTCCATCCATCTCTATCCCTCTTAGAACATTTTCTCCGGTGCCTTCTTCACTTTCGGTTGCATGTACCTCCTTTAAATTGTTCTCGCATATGATCGCATCTGTTCAACATCAAACACGAGACTCATTCTTTGTTCTCTCTTAGCTTGCCCATAGAATAGGCATATGCATTACTCTTAAGAGCTTCCAAGTTGCATTGTCACTCGAAGTACTCCATATGCAGAAAAAGTAATGTAATGTGGGCTTCAGTGCGGACACTAATTTACTCGCCAACAGCAACAAACGGAATTGCCCTGACAATGGTAAAAAAATGGTTTTAGATGCAGGATATGCACAAAGAGTTGCAATGGTCCCTCACATAAAATTGGAAGTGTATAGGAAGAGCAAATACCATCCACCGTGCCTAGAGAAATAGTCATTATCCAGTGAAATGGCAAGAGCAACTGCCACAGCTCTTTCTGAGAGGGTCAAAGGCCGAGCAACTTCCAACTCCTCCACCTGCCAGAAATAAGTAGATGAAGATCAGCAAAGATCTAAGCACAAATGATCCCTTACGTTCCACTAATCTGGTGTGTGAATTTTTACCACACTAGCTGGGCCAGTCTTGGAGATAGGATCAGAACTTCCAAAGCGGATGACATACTGACCAGCATCAGTAAAGATCTGGAAAGTGCAAATGCATAAAATTATCAATAATGGAGATACAAATGCGAATCTGAAATTGCCACACAAGTTATTTGGATCAATCTGATCTTTGCAGCCAGTAAGGCCACTAAATTTGAAAGGATTTTATTAATGGCACTCATGAGCTACATCTATTGTGTTTTGAGGCTAGTATTGTATGTATCAAAGTCATGATTTGTGAGACCAGATTTTGCTCACTTTCAGCCACAAAACGAGAACGTTCACATGAAATTTTTTCATAAAATGTCTTACGGTGAGAGTGTGTTGACGGTTGTTGCGAGACCAAATTATATTGATAATATTTCTAACATTCAGCCAAAATTTAACTATAGAAAGAAAACCTTCAGACAACAATTACTAATTAAGAAGAATAAAGGTTCCTATCACAGAAAAGCCATGGCGATGCTCAAATATGCAGGTAAAACTATGAGCATGACAGAGATCAACAGTCAGGAAGGTGCAAGGGCCTGAGGCCCAGAATTTTTGGCAAAATTGGAAGGAGCAGTGTCTTCATTAAACTTCCTCTACAATACAGATAACTTGAAGAAAGCAGTAGACGATCAACAAACCAATCAGCTAAAGATCCATACACGAAGCCACACAATAGCTTTATGTTCTGAAAAAGAAAGCTGCTTATACACTTCTCTTCTGCTGATTATAGTCAAAATCCAAAGCTATTATTTGCTACTTATTACTACTTCTGCCAACAAAAGAAGAGGAAGTTCAAGCGATGGGGCATTGATAGTCGAGAAAGCACCAATCATTTCTTAGTAGGACAAGTTTATAGTTGTTTTGATTCTTCTGCACTGACAGCAATTGATAGCACCAATCTCTACTTTTTCTTCCACAAAATGTCTCACCAACATCACTTCCTTATATGCAATAATCACATTGCCTAAGCATTTTATTTGAGATGTCAATGGATCTGTGAAAGCATGTTGACACCACATCAATTACTACCCATACACCACTGCAACAGCAGAGCCACCCGCTGACAAGTGTGTTTGATGCAATTGAAGAAACCACAGATAAACTAAGGACAAGAAGCCTCATAACAAAGTTCGTCTGAAGACCTTTGATTCCTAAGAATTTTTTTTTGACATTGGTTAATTACATCTACAATCTGGATTTTCATGACAAAAGACCATTCAATGTTTTTCAGTAGTGAAACCTTCTCTCTCTCTCTCTCTCTCTCTCTCTCTCGTTGCAAACAAAGCATCCCCTCTAAACATGAATCTAGAGAGGTTTTGCTACAATGAAGGTGAAGTGCTGAGTCTGCTTTCCATCTATTGACTAAGAGAAGTCTGACAGTCATCCTATAACAGCACAAAAGTTAAAGGTTGTAAATTACATGAAGAAAAGTTTAAGGACTAAAATGTGCATCCAGTCATTAGCACAGGTAACCATTTAATGATTATGAAGGAAAAAGACGTCAAGTCCAAAAGATCAACAGCTTAATGTTCAGAACTGAATGGAAAAGAAAAAAGAACCTCGAAACCAAAACCCCTCCAATCACGATCTATTTGAGCCAACACTTGGCCATCTATGTCCTTCAAAGTAAATGTCCAATTCCAAAAGCCAGGATTTTCCACCACTGCAAATTGCTTGTTCCTACGCAGAATTATGATAAACTCCAAAGTTAAGATAGCAGATTGCAAAATTGAAGATGTCTCCCTTTAGAGTGAACTCTAGCAATACCAGGTAGCCATGACATATATGAGTGATAATTTATAAGAGATAACCAACTGGTAGAAGGGATACCTATGCTACCTTATATAACAAGAAAAAAGAATGCAAGCAAAGCCAAGTGCATATGTAACAACACAGAACTATATGACCAGATGAGAACTGAAAACCTTGAGAAGGCTTGAGGACTGGTAGACCTTATAACTAGTGGTCATTAGGAATTACTGGAAATCATTAAACAAAACTGAACCAAACCAACACCTTCGCCGTTTTGGTTTATGGGATTGATGTTAAACTGCAAATAGGAAATCGATAAATTGGTTTAGATTTTGGTTTGACATCTTTACAAAGGATAATCTAATGGTTTAAGTGATTCCCAAGCAAAGCCATTTTGCCATCGCATCAAAAACAACGTTTTGATATATTTTTTGAATTTAAAAACATTTCTTTTCATATGCAGGTCGACCTTTTTGCCTTGTTATCTTAAGCTTTGATCATATAAGAGATAATGATACTGACTATTCCTAAATTTTGGCCCAATGTGCAATATCGTCTCTAAACTTTTAATTTGTTCAATGTGGCATCTAAACTACATGAAAATATTCAAGGTTGTCACTTAACTTGAATTAATGAAGAACAACATTCAAAATTTTCACATTGTCTAGAGACTACATCAAACATGTATTGGAAGTTCAAGGACTGAACAAATTTAAAATTCAAAGACGACTTGTACATTGGGCTAAAGTTCAAGGATCATTTGTATCATCATCCCATCATATAAACACTACGTTTCTCATTGTCCATATTTATAGATGATCAATTCAGTTTGATGGTTTAATGTGATGTATCTTATCTTTCAATGGTTTTATGATGAATGTTGAATCTCATGCTCATGGTGAAATTCATGTTTAAATATTTGAAACTGTTCCTAAACGAAAACAGAAGGTACTGTTTTGGTTTGCAATGTGACTTTGGGGATACGATTTGGGTTTTGGTTCAGATTTTTCTGAATGATTAGTTTGGTTAAAAAAAAAAAAATTTCTGACCAAACCAAACCACAAGTGTGCCTCCTTACCACATTGTTGAGACCAATGGCAGACGTTAACAGAGGCAAGGTAAGAAAAACTCGTCAAAATGTAAAATTTATTAAAATTCGACCAAGCACCTAGTCATGGGGGGGTGACAAACCCGCTAGTGCCCCCTGGTCAGCCTCTGGCTGAGAACATGCTAAGCAACATGAACTTTAAGGGGTAAGACAGATAATTTTAATCTAGAATTCCAGAGTACAAAATTTTCTTTCCGAGCACGGGCACCACCAACCCCACTAAAGAAGTTTATCCGAAGAATATGAAGGTCAGTGATAGGACAAGCAATTTCTTCCCAAAGTTAGATAGTACAGATTGACCAAGATCTTGGAAGGAGATATGGCTTGCAGGCCTGTGTGACTAGCAATTTATAAGAAAAAGAACCACATAAAGGAGCAGTTAATCTTACCCTAGATACAAATCATACACCCTCTTCCATAGATGCCATCGTCTGTGAACCACGCCAACTTCCTAGAAATTTGAATTCATGCATGTTTCAGAAAACACAATGATTATTGCACATGCTCTGTAATACTTAACAACAACCTCTGTGTGACGGATATACCTTACCGTTAACCTCTGCATAAATGGAGCTGGTAATCCACCAGAAAGGCCGACGGACCTGAGCATGATAAGCACTAGCCGTCAAACATCTGCAACTTATGATAAGAGAACTATATAACAAGCAGACCGGTATGATTTCTACAGTTTGTAAAGCATGAATCCTACCCTGAAGAGCTCTTTGCCCATAGCATCGGTTATGTATGCAACAAAAGGACGCCTTAGGCGAAGCAACTGATAAAAAGCATGACAAATGTTAGTCCAGTTTTACTACTGATAGTTGAGTAAGAAACATTGCAAATGCAAACAAAGCTAAGGATTACAGATTCAGCAGTTCCAGGCCCAACAATCCTAATTTGCTGATTGCTACAATCAAATGCAAATTCAACAGGAGCAGCCTTGGGTTAAAAATCCATTAGTAGCAGGGCCAGAACCTGTTGAACCTCCTAGGACAACATCTACACTGTCGCTGAACCACCAAAATGCAGGGCGCGAGAGATGATACCCTGGTATGGGGTTTGCATAGGTCATACTCAAATACGTATAGAGTGTTCCATGGTACTGAAGTTACTAGGCCTTGGTCAACTTGAGCTGTTTTAGGGGTTACCATGTTCCACTTAGCTACCAGAATTCATTCAACCAAACAAAGTCCAAACTTATGATCTGGCGGCACTATGAGCACAGCAATTACAAGACCATGATCTGCCACATCATATCAAATTAATGAGCATGAAAACCAACGGGATGCTTGTCATAATAAGGAGCATCCTCAATTTATGCCGCTAATCCACTACATATATCTGTGCATGACCTGACTCTAACACAGGAGGAACTGCTGGATTGCATTTGAGCTCACCAAAGCTAATCCATGCTTATGGGCGTTTATTAATGGGTTTTGGGAATTGACAATGAAACATCCAACAAAAAAATTGGCCATTTCATGCATCCTTGGTCCTTTCACAAATCCAAGTTTTTTCCTTCAAGCTCAATCTCAGATTTATTATGAAAGTAGTTGCAAAAACATAAGAAAAGTCATGGCTTGGCGTTTGAAATTCAGGAACTATTCTTTGCAAAAGTTCAATATGAGAGTGAAAATAGGTGCTTTATATGTCAGGTGGGAAGTACCATGTCTGATCAACTCTTCCAAAGGATGAAAAGGCTTTTCTATTCGGTAAACAATGTATGTACCTGTCTGGCAAGGACGTTGCTTTGTTCGCGTATAAAACCTACAGGCTAAAGCCAATTAAATGAACAATATCTTGTTAAAATTAAAGTTCCATACACAACTTAAAGTAAATAATTATTGACTCTCAATGAGATGGCCACTCACCGACTGAGGGTAACAAACATCCACAATTGCATATCGATTCTCCTGCAGTTTTGGACAACCCAACAAAGATTAAGGACATGAAGCCAAACTTTGACAGTAAGGACTAAAGTTTGCCAAGACCCGACAAGGCAACAACAACCTCACCATGAAAGTACAACAGTAAACTTGTCATCCCAAATCCACAAACAAAATATGGACATAGCAAAGAAGACAAGCACGTAGACGATTGCTCATCTACAAAACAATGGCCAAGCACCAGACAAATTGGTGAAAAACTTCAATCACCAGAATATGGCCAATCATCCACCAATAATAAGGGGAACTATCCATCACAGTCTCAAATCTTTGCCCATGGCAATGAACTTATGTTGGTTATAAGGAACGTAGTTGTCTCCTCACAATGTTAACATAGTTCAAAAGTGCAAATTCAAACTAATAAAGGACCAAACAGCCCTATGAGAAACAATTTACTAAAACTTGTCAAGAAAAAATCAGTGCTCTACAATAAGCATCACAAAGAATTAGTTGAGGTAGTGCAGAAGTTGCTATTCACCATGTAAGAAGCATCAGACAGGATCTCAATATGACATGCATCCGTGTTAGGATGCAGCAGCGTAAAAGCATCCGTGCTCCATTTCCTTTATTTAAACTATTAAACTATGGAAAGGGCACATTAAAAATGATACCAGATAGCATTCCGGTGCCCAAATCGCCAGACTATTCTTATTATCATGATATATATTTTCAAGTAGCTCGGCGAACTGTGATGATGGTCAAGACATGTCGATAGTAATGGAAGTGAAGGCACTGCAAAAGTAGCCTAAGAATATACAGGTTGGGCAATGTTGACTGTAGAAGCTTAGCTAGTGGCTGCCCAATTGTAGACACTCTTGTTACATATCGTCGATAGTCAATGCAGTTCACAAGTTGCCCAACGGATGGCAGATCTTGATAAGCAATATCAAACACAATTTCTTCCCAAAAACAACTTAACACTTCTAAAATGTTGGCATCCTGTTCTAGGATGTGAAAGTCTATGATCTGTCCAAGCAATGAAATGAGAAAAACTGGTATATTCTTCTCAATTTCCTGAGAAATAATATTGAGTTTACTTACTTTTTACTAAGTGAATAACATGCAACTAACCATTCTGTTATAATTGGTCCAAGCTAGATAAGGCTGGGGTAAGGGGAAAAGAGATCGATTTGAAGAAAGAACCTGCTCAAAGCCGAATACAAGGTTAGCCCACTCTATATCCCTCGAGATCAGCAAATTGGACCTGGCAAGAAGAGGTGCAACGTAGGCCTAAAAATTCAAATAAAACATCAAGTCATTTCCAAATAACTCTGGACTTAAGGGAGAAAAACCTTCAGTAGCTGAAATCTATAGCACAGAAGGGAAAAAGAGTTGTGGCACTACCCAACGACATACAAGCATTCATATGTAGGCTAAACAAAAGTAGATTGACATATGAAGCCATTTTTCTCTTAATCTCGAGTAAGTCACGCAACACCATATAGTTTAGGAGCACCATGAGCCTACATGAGGAATAGGTAAACAAACATGTTTCAACTATGTTGTCCTTCCTTGTCTGCCTAGTGGGGACTCTTTACTAAGGCCATGAAGTAGCACAGCTCAGGAACTCAACAGAAACAAGTCGAGATAGATGCTTCGAATGGTCAAAAGTTCATCACAGAAAAAGCATGGACAAAAAGTCTACATGATGCGACAACATGATCATACTATGGGGAGTCAAAAACTTAGGACCTAAGGTTAGCAAGATAAAAATTGATGACGTGGCAAATAATGACCAGACTTCACCTCCTCTGGTGATGCAGGCTTTAGATAGCCAGTAACAGATTGGCTGGTAGGTGGTTGCTTCAGAACCGTTCCACCAGAGCCTGATTCTTTATCGCCCGATAACCTTTCAGATGCATCTCTATCGGTGCCGTAAGCTACTTGACCATAACTCTCGCGCTTCACCAATCTCACCCTTCCTTTGCGTTGAAGGTTGTTCATTTTTTTCTTATCAGCTACCCATTGCTGTACAAAGAAATCCCTATCCACTCGAGATTCATCCGAAGTAGTTCCTCTAACCTGGCGAGACGAGGTATTGACGTTCCGCCCCAAAAAGAGAGAACTAGCTCGTGACCCAGGAGCCACGGTGAATCCTCCCGACGCATTTCCAGTTAAGTCGAGAGATTTCGGATATTCACCAGAGACAGCTCTGTGCAGTTGTGGGGCACCAATCGTGCACCCACTTCGAAGTTGACACAAATGGCGGACCAGAAACCTTTCAGTAACGAGACTAGATTGACGAATCCCGTTCCCATGCTTCAATCTCGTCCCAATGGCCGTATTAAACATAGCAGACAACTTACGACGACTCATGGTCGATCACACAACAGTCCCAGAAAGCCTGCGCAAGCGCAGCAAATTGAAGGTGTAAAGCGAATGATCGAAAACCCAAAACCAGGGGGCTCAAGCTGCCCCGAGAAAGATGGATCAAAGAGAAAGAGAAGAAGAGCAAATTCGGTCGTCAAAGAAATCAAAATGTTGGTCATACCTTCCGACTTCTCTTCGATACCTTTCTTCTTCTTCTTCTTCTTTAGACGACGACACCCCCTCGACTGACGCAGAGAGAGAGAGAGAGAGAGTCCTCGTCTTTGTCTGTTTCTCTCTAAAGAGCCCGCGGAGGTGGCATTAATTCATACAAAAAAAATAAAAAATTGGAGCTGCGTCGTCTCGTCTACGAGCAGCAAAATTCGTCAAAATTACTGATCACTCCCTCACTTTGCCACCTGGAAATCAGGGATGGTCCGAAGTCGTTACCTCGCTTTGTCACGAAAAGGCTCACGGATCGCCTCTCTAAAGAAAATGCTAGTAAACAAATGTTGCCTGTCATTTATTGCTTCTCCCTTTTGAAAAGTCACTAACAAATATGGGTAAAATTTTGAAATTTTTAATGGATAAATGTATTGTAAGTATAAATTTAGGGTTTAAAATGTTACAAAAAAAGGACTGAACATAAATGCATCACGGTGGAGATAATTTGAGACTTTTTTATTTCGATTTTTTCTTTATCAAAAGTTTATCATCCTTTCCTATCGAAATCATTAATTATGTGAGAAGAATTAGTGGTGAATGATAATGGATTGTGATTATGATTCCATCCCCCGCTCAAGTACCTGCTTTTGCTTGCACCACTAAACCTGTAACTATCCTCACCCATTTCATCCGCTTAAAAAACGACACTCTCTTCTACTTGGAGGTGTCTCTCCATCTATCAATTGTCTCTTCTTACATATACCTTCAACTTTTCACACATACTAGATATCAACTCCAATGATATTTTACTCTGTCTCAAAAGATGCAAAGGTTAGCTGCTGTAGCCATAAATAATATTAAAATCCACCTTTTACTGCTAGAAGGTTTCTGACGCCCCTGAGATTTCAGAATATAGCTTTGTATTCATTTGAATATTTGTGAATCAATCAAGCCCATTCCCTTGCAATGCCTCAGTATCTTGCCTGAGTTGCAACAAAAAGGGAAGCACGCACAGAGAATCGCATCCAAATAGATACATCATGTATCGCACCATCTGAGCACGTACAACATCACTACACTCGAACCATCTAATCCGCTATGAAGAAAATGTTTGATGCACTAAATACACACGTGTATGCGCAATTAGGCCCGCCCCAGTATACCGTTTCCTTCTCAAACAGAAACATAAAGAGAGGATAAAGGATTGTCCTAGACAATGAACATTACACATAAAAGATGGTCTTTAGAGCAGACTGCAAACGCTATACTTGTCATCAGGATGGTGGGCAGCCATCTACCGAGAGGTGTATCCCCATGATATTCACATACACATCATGTGAACTGCCGTCTCATGTAGGTATCCTCGTGCACAAAAACAGGATCAGCAACAGTTTGAGGAGGGAATTGCGGATGTCCCATAGCTATGCCTCCTTGATTAGGCACAGGCGCATTGCCCCAGCCTTGGTCGGTGTTGCTTTTGGCTGAAGTCAAGGTGAGATATGCGATCATTCCAAGGGTAACTGTAGCAAGGGACAAGAGGGCACCTGCTGCAAACACACCGGGTTTCACGACATAACAATAATAGTACCCGAAGTACATCTTCTCCACACCATGCCGGTCATTTAGCGCAGCTGCTGCTAGCAACAAGAAGAATGTGATGACGAACGTGAACCTGCATGGCGAGGATAGGAGACAGTGAACATGCATAGGACCATGGGCAAACAATATATACTCTGAACGATCACAAATTATGCATAAAATTCATCACCGAAGTGCAATCCTCAACCTCATTATTAAGTATGCCCATGTCAGAATCTGGCCCACCAAAACTCTCCTCTATACTTATGATCTATATAGGAAATAGTTCTTGAATTAACTCTGCCACTCGCACCAATCAAAGGCATTGTTGACGACTCTGCTAAACCACAAGTCTGCGCTCTTTAGATGATTTAATATTCGTTAATCAAAGAAATCCTTTTCCATCTACATTTAAGCTATTAACAACCAAGAAAATCCAGTTCAATCCTCTGCATGAACCATGTTCCAATCCAAGCAGTCCAGCAATGCAAGATTGGTGCTGGGATTTGATTGCTTATCATTATTTTAACCCTTCTTCGGCATTATCTGATGGATTGTCATCCACCAATTCCGCTGATAAGATAGAGGTAATACAATACTGTTAAATGGGAAGAAGCTCGAAATTCAATAAAATCTAGACAAGGTTGTTGCTAATTGGTTTACCATCCTTACATCTCTCCATAGAAGAATTACGAGTCTGACAGACTTAACCAGACAAAATTATAGAAGAACCTGATGAATCGGTAAAATGACAATGGGAGTATTCATAGCAATATGGAGGAGTAGTAGACACAGAATCACAAAATAAATAACTAAATAAAACAAAAGAAGAAATTGATAGGGCCTCGATTACTAGCTGCATTCGTGCAGTGCACCCACATATTCCTGACACCATCACTCAATAAAAATGCCAAATGTACACGAACACCACAAAAAAGAGATTGTATTTTAACCGCATCTAGGTAGCTGAAATTTTACCAGGAAAGAACAAAGCAGATAACTGCAATTGTCCTGCTAGAGGTCGATGGATGAGGGTTTCTTCTGCAGCAAATGCACCCGGTTGCCGTATTAATGATCACTTGGGCAATAATGAGAGATAGCACAGCTGTTAAACCAAGAGCCAGAGCAGGACTGCGTGGGTATTCACACTGTGCAGGACTTATCAACTCTACTTCAGAAGCCTGCAAGTCTCAAAAGGTAATCAACCGTTATACACATGAGAAAAAGAATAACATCTTCAGCTATCTATTAAGAAAGCATCATATTTAGCCATGTGGTGAGAGAAAAATATCAACCAGTGAAACCTGGCACAAGATTTATATGATTTAGTGTCAGCATATATCCAGAGCAGACCAAAACAATCCACTGTGAGAAAGCATGAAACTAGGACTTTACCTGAGAAAGCACTGGGACCTAACCTCAGACATTATGATAAATTCCAACAAGTGATCACAACGGAAATCACCTATTCACAAGACCACCAACAGGAGTCCTTATACGACAACTTAATCCTCCTCAATAGAATAAAATGAAAGAGGAAATGGCATATTTTTAAGGAAACTGGTCATAAAATGCTCAAGCTCTCTGATGGATTGAATCTGTCAAGTTACATGGTGAAAGAACATTTCTTCTCTGCTTTTACAAGACATCCAATGAAATAGAAACCATCTAGGAAGTACGGAGGGATTTCTGATATTTCGAGTTACATTCTGTATATGAATCCTTGAACTTGCTCTCTTTTACCTCGATTCTCCATCCACCATCACGAAACAATACATCTGCAAGCATGTACTCTCTTCAAAAAAAAAAAAACACAGCATGGGCGCTACGGTGCCAATTGAACACCAGACTATTAACTGCTGAAAAGCAATCCATCTTGCCACAATATAGCAACGAAGCAGAATGCCAATTATCATCCTTCAAGGGCACTCAGATGGGCTCCCAGGAAGTGACACAAGTAAACCCTCCCTGAGCAGCCCCTTACCAATCCCGGTCAAACTATGAAAACACTCCCCAGTGTATCTCCTAACTAAATGAGATGGCTTAACCATTTTGTTTGCTAACATAACCAATCAGAACTAAAGTGGGACGGGTTAAACATTTTGCGTCTGTAGTTTATTAGATCCAGGTCAAGTCCCGAATTCCTGACGCAGTGCAGGCACAATTTGTACATTTAGCAGTTCACTTCCTAGTTTCTGAGTAAGTAATTCACTTCCGAGTAGAGACTGGACTCAGCAAAATCTCTAACGTAATAAGCTGAACCTGGGAGAAATGCAAATGGAATCCAAAAGCAAGTCACTCCTGGCTTTAGAGTTCGCACCAGCAAGAAATTGATACGGTATATAAGACTTCTACTAAGCACCTCGGCAATAACCGGATACAATCTTCCGACTGAGCAATCTTTCAGAGAAAGGAACTCTAACAGGACATACAATGTTGAACTCAAACTCTAATCACTCGAAAGATAGTGCAAAAACACAAATTAGCAATCCATACCCTTTTGCCGGGGGCAAATACAAAAGGGAGAAAAAAAAATCAGAGAGAAAAGGGACTCCAACTGAAAGCTGGAAACTCAAATATCTAAGACAAGCTCACGGCTCGGCGAAGTACTGTATCCGAAACAACCAGAAGGCAAAAGCATACGAGAGGAAACGTTACTTGGCAATGTCAAACGGGGGATTCAAGAGGAACAGACAAATGGAAATGCAAACCCCCCCCAATCCATCATAAGTTTCTCATTCAAAACGCGGGGCTTTTACCTTTATCCTGGTGGCCTCGGCAGCGAAACTTGTAGCAGCTGAAAGCAGCCCCAAGAACCCCACAACCCCACATATTATCATCCCCTTCCTATCCATCTCTCTCACTATCTCTCTGTCTGTAGGACACCTCACAAATGAAGAAATCTCAGAAGTGCAGAGTAGGTGAAGAACAGAGCAGCAATATTAGTGTTTACTCTCGGTGATCTGTGGGAGCTGAGGTTTTCCAAAGAAAATAGAGAAAAGAGAAGGAGGAAATACAGGAAGAGAGAGAGAGAGAGAGAGAGAGAGAGAGAGAGAAGCGAGATTTCCTAAGCAAGTCTCTTCCTTTTTCACAGGTTTAAAGCTGCTGATTTGTATCGCTCACGAGTTAAACAGCCAGAAGGGAGGGGATTGGTTCTGTTTTTTTTCTCGGGGACCGAAGATCTTCCAAAGATAAAAAGAATATCCAGTTGCTCCGAACTGAACCGAAGGTGTATAATTTAAGAGGGGGGTGGGGGGTGAGCGTGCGTCGTCGGTGCAAAAATAAGAAGGCGACAGCAGCTTCTTCCCTATTTTCCAACTCTACGGAGCTCAAAATGGTTTCTTTCAAGTCTCAACTTCTCCTTGCTTTTTGTTTATTCTGACACGAAAACGTCGAGGAGAGGAGCTGAGCAAGACCCCGTTACTTTTTACATTACTGGGGTAACATTGATCACAGTCCCTATCTTCCGAACTCTGTTGGAACAAAATTTCATGGATTCTCCCCTGGCCGTTCAGTTTCCGCAATTCAAACCTTAATTTCTCACGACCCTTGAGTCCTAACCTCAATCAAAGCGAGACTTTGATTCACCCTCACGGCACGTTTTTAATTGTCAAAGATTCCTAACCTTTAAATTTTGTTTTAATATCTTCATCTTCCTCCAGTCCTCCTTACTCTGTGACTCGCACGCTCCGAAACTAGGGATATACAATATAATATCAGAAGGAAATGGATTGACTCATGACGCAAATGAAGTACCAGCACCTTGAGGAGAGACTGCCCTTGAGACTCGGTGAAATATTGTAAAAAAACTAAAAAAAGGCCAATTTTGGTTATTATAAACAAGTAATGGTATGCTAAGGAGAATCTTAGTTGTCTTGTTATTAGACGTTATATTGTGACTATGGTTGGATAACAAGTGATAGATTAATCGATGGAATAAGATTGATCTTGAATGGACATCGTTTGCCATAAGAATGTAGCCAAGTTCTTATATTTCCAAAACGGTTCATCATGTTTCGGGCTGTGGAAAATGTATTCGTAATGTTTAATGAGGAAGTGATGCAATGAGCCTGAACATTAATTTGTGTGAGGTGGAGGTGAGGTTGAACAGCAGCACGTGAGAGACAGATTTTGAGGATGAGAGAAGAGTTCGGTCGTTTATGAACAAAATTATTAATAGACAACTTGATGAATTCATAGCTTGAATTGAAAAAAAAATAGTATAGACAATCTTGAATGCAACCATCAAAGAAGTAACTGTCAACGTAGTGGAATAAAGCAACCGATAAGATAATGGAGTTAAAAAAAAACCATCAAGGTATGGAGACAATACAATTGTCGATGTAATTGCTCGATAACCGTTTGTAACTTCTTTTTATAACCTACCTTTGTAATCTCCAGTAATAATCAGTGATTATAGGCTTTAAAATCTTCAAGACCTCCCACGCACAAAAGAGCAAGCATATTATCTTTCAGATCCTGCAATGTACTTATAGTTTCCACTTGTGTCACAGATTAAATTTCAATGTATTTCTTAACTCCAGTTTCTAAATCTTCTTCGTTGGCAAAATTCCAGTTTGAATCGTTGTTGTAATTCTTAGCTGCCTTGTTGTTGATAAAATTCCTGCATTACGTCTTTATGTTCTTAGGCTGCATTATGGCATCATTTGTGTAAGTTTGGTTTCATTTGAAGTGAAGTTGTTGATGCCCTTCCCCATTTGTGATATTTCATGACTGGAATCGTAACAAAACCTTTTCCTCTAATAAAATCCGAAGAATGATGGTAGTAGAGTTGAATTCTGGCAAAACAGGTTTGTAACGTTGATATAGTAAAGAGTTTAAGAAATCGAAAGGAGAAAACATCTGGTTTGCCTTCAGCTGGATATGACCCGAACTTCTTGGTATACAGGCAACTGCTTCAAAAGAAAACAGCCTTCGAATGGACATTGGTTTACAGTTACCCTTGTATATCCCTCTCAGATAAGCTCTTAAAGGGGGGAACAAAAAATCTCTAAACATCGGACACAAATGGTATGTGCTTCCCATTTGGTAAGCGATGATGATTGGCCATTTATTGAAGACCATAAAGAAGCAAAGCTCCAACTGCACCGACACCAGCTACCAGACCTATGATAACCCCAATCGGAGGCAACCCACCACCAATTGCTTTCCCAGTGTTCACGTCGTACCTAGCAAACCTTTTCTTCGGTGCTTGACACTGAGGGCATCCGTATGAATCCGGCTGCAGATCAAACAAGTGCATAATTACATTACACTCAATCAATTACAAAATCCAAATGTATACTAACAATTATATCAACTTTTTCAGGGTGAAATAGCCTCTATAATTCGTGACAGAACAATCATCTTGCCTGCTCATCAAACGGTTTCTGCAAGGTGTATA
Organism: Angophora floribunda; assembly: GCA_014182895.1. Taxonomy (NCBI): domain Eukaryota; kingdom Viridiplantae; phylum Streptophyta; class Magnoliopsida; order Myrtales; family Myrtaceae; genus Angophora; species Angophora floribunda. Next base: position 278,114 of record CM024715.1, read on the forward strand.
CGTATCCACAGTCTAGGCAGATGTGAGTGGCTCTATCCTGCACACCAAAGTTTCGCAGAGAATGTGAGACCACCTATCCTTTTCTGAACTATACAAATTGAACGGTACTGGAGTTCATGCAAGAAGAGGGTAAACCTTTTGAGCCTCAGTCAACTTCCTCCCAAATCGAGGAGGAGCAGGGCGCTTTGGTAACCGCTTAACATCTACTTCTGCACCTCTGCAATGAAAACATGCAGCGGTTAGTTCAGATGCAAGAATGTTCTCTGCTGCAAGAATCGAGTGCTCCAGGTGGAAAAGTTAGAGACATCTCATTTTCTTAACTAGGAAGGAGATCTCAAACAATGTCTCTTTCTGGCTCTTACTTAACCGTTATCTTTTCCTTTGTGTTTCATTTTTTGTCAATGTGTCTAGGTGGGTGCAATTGTCTTAGCACAACAAGGTGGAGTAAATATTAGATGTGAGCTTCGTCTGCATATATTACAAGACTATTTTCAGTTTCATTCCTCCAAATAACATTACTTGGAGTTATTTAGGCTGAGTGCAACAAAGCTCACTTTGACAGAAGAAGTAAATCTTCTGGCAACCATGCCACAGCAATCTCATAATTTCTTGGAACACACCTTGGCATTTGAAACCCCCGAATCAAGTGGGACTTGGAGATTGAAGTTTAGAACAAATACGCTTCCAACTCTACTGATTCTCATGAAAAATTGCCTTGTAGGGAGCCATCACAGAAAATCTGCAGTTCCTATACGTGTTTGCAAATGCAAAGAAGTGTAGCACCACTTTGAAGAGGAGCTCCCTTATGGACATCAAAATGATGTCTTCTAGGACATAAATCTCATGCCAGTCAAAATTCTGAACTTCGAATCCTCTGGTAGGCTATGCAAGTTGTTAGCCGTACTATGTTCGACTATCTTTGTTCAATAAATCAAGGGGCAATCTATGGGCAAAGAAAAGGAGCCTGAACGGCACAACCTTACCTTCATATCAGTTTATGTCCCTATAATTGATTTTGAAGTTCTACGTAAATTTGAACTGCATTAAGAAGTAAGCCAAACTGTTCTAGCAGTCAAGGAAAAATAAAGGTAAAGCATTTTTTTTTTGCGATGGCATCATGGGAAATAAGCATCTCCATCTGGAACAGGAGTATAAGATCAACTTTACCATTATCCCTTTCGACAGTCCAATAAGCACATAATAAATAGTCTGTTTTTTAACTTCAGTACTAAAGATTCAAACTTCTATATGATTATTGAATAGCAACATATATTACATAGGACAATAGAAATTCAGTTCAAAACAAACACTTATAGTCAGACAGCATCGAGCTCAAACATACTGAGGGAGGGAAATCTACAGTCAAGTTATTTATTTATTTATTTATTCTATTCTTATGCACAAAGCCTCCATACGCCATTCCTTTCAAAATTATGATAAATGCAACAAGAAGCCGAGAAGGAAATTAAAAAGAAGAAATCCTAGAGAAGAAAGGAAGGAGTCACCTGCTAACAACAAAGTAAATGGAATCAGGCTTTGCTTGGATGGCGGTTTTTGTGAATCCAAGCTTATCAGCAGGCCAAAGCTCATCACCAAAGAAGCTGCTTGTGTACAGCACCTGATCTCCTGCTTTAAGCCCTGCTTTTGCCGCGTTCCCTCCCCTATCTACTGCCTATTTGAATCCAATTCAAATCAGCCATTCTTTCCTAAGTCAACATTGACCACAACACGATGTATACGCAGCGAGCATCATGAGCAAAAATAATCAGGAAATCTAGGAGTCATAGCTTGAGGCTGAGAGCTAGACCAAGCAATCAGTCATATAGCTAATTCTAGGCCGAAATGAGCATGGAACTTGCTTAAAGTAAGACAACTTGAAGTCTCGAACTTACAGTGATGACAACACCACCGCCAGACTTTTGACCGAGAGTGAGGCCGAGAGGCTTGTCCACCTCAGCCTCGATGGTCTTGGACGCTCCTGCGGTTCTGGCGCTGATCTCAAGCCCTTTCCTGCTCGCTACATTAGCGGTGGAGCTGCGGTTATTATCGACGAAGAAGAGAGTCGATGCACCCTTCTTCGCCTCATGCAGACCGAGGCCTTGAAAAGTAGTCTTCTGCACCAAACAAAAGAAAACCCAGAATGTCAAGCGATGAGTGAATGGAGGGTCGTCGATGAGATGGACAATGAAGGAGGCACAAACGCAACTAAACCTGTTGATGATGAGGAGTGACGAAGGGTTTCGAAGAGGAGTGGGGAGTGATCTTGCGGGCGATGGCGGCACCGCAAGAAGACGAAGCGCCTGCTGCGACCACACCCGACGACATTTCTCTCCCGCTTTTGCTGTGACTGCGATATGCAAAAGGAGGGAGAGAGTTGCTCTGTCAAGAAAAACACGAGGAGGAGGAAGGAGAAGAAGGAGAGGAAGAAGACAGCGGGTGTCCATGTCACTGTTGACGGATAAGTTATTAGTGGCAGTGGAGAATGGAGAGAGTGATGAGTAGTGAGCTGAGCCACACGCCTCTGCACTCGTGGACGCTCGCCGGCCGCAGATTTCGTTTCCACCCCCAATATTTTCTCCTTTTTGTGGAGGATGCAGCTAGAAATTCACGACCATCGGAAATATTAGGAGGGGACAGAAATTGAGTCAAAGCTGACGTGTAGCTCAGACTCAGGCTACCTAGGACGAAAGTCAGATGTCGAGTTTGTATGATTTTAGAACTCGAACTCAAGGATTTAATCGAATTTTTTTTTTTACTGTATTCGTCAAGAATATTTGATAGTCAACGGAGTTCATAGTCGATTTCTTATGAGAATTATCATGTAATAGAGAGATGCGAGTGAAAGCAAAGTGTTTTTTGAAGTGATCCAACACCCGATGTAAAGAAAAGTATGTATCGAGTTGGTCACGTGATACTTTTAGATCGTATTAAAGATTACAGTCTATTCAGCTGGGTTGAATTGCGTGGCAAGATCGCTGCGTTTCAGTTTGTAAGAATGAGAACTCGACGACGACAGAGTTGCAGAATTATTTTATCGACAGGAGGAGCCCTGCCGCTTCCACGTAGGCAGTGGGCGTACTGTGGTGGCAAACGTCCGTACGAGGACAGGTGTGATGTGCACCGAGCTCGGTGAGCTGCCTAAACTGAAGTGGCGGTGTGGGACACTTCATCGGACTTGACCATGTCTCTCTCTCCTAGCTCTCTTTCACCGCCCTATCCTCTTCCATTCCATTCCATTCGTCAACTAGGGGTTTCGATTCGAATGGCCGCCGTTTCCAGGAGTATCGGTAAGCGAGTCTCCCCTCAGGCTCCGATCTGGAGTTGGACTTCCGTCGCTCGTTCCAGGTATTCTTCATGTTGTTTGGTTACTGAAGAGTGAACCCATCGTCCGTGTTGGACTTGGGAAGCCTATGTTTAATGCTTTCCTCAATGGTGAGTTTTGGCCCTTTTTCCACGTTATCATCCACATTTCGACGTGTCTCGCAATGCTTACCGCTGTTCTGAGTTTTGCTTGATCAATGACTCGGCACTAAAGTCCGCAACACATCCAGGAGAAATGGGCACTCCTCAGCGCCTGAGAAGCTTCCTGAAGATGCGGCGACGGTGTATGAGAAGAACCCCGATGACCCAGTCCCGCAAAATGTGGTTCCCGATGAAGTGATCCAGATTCAATCTGAAGAATACTGGGTTCCCCACCCGCAAACCGGGGTCTTCGTTCCTCCTTCCGATTGTAACGCCAGCGAGGATGTGCCAGAGCCCGAGGAATCCGTGCTGGAGCAGGAGGCCTGGTATCGCCCAACTGGTAACCAAGATCTGGAGAAGCCCATCAGCCTTGAAGTCGAAGTATCTGAATCGAGCGAGACGGCAACTGGAGAAGTCGCAGAATAGTGCAAGGCCGAGCAGCTTCTGCGAATTGTACGTAGGGACGGTTAAGATTAGGTTTTATGCTATCCACTAGACTCGTCTACCGTTGGTTTTAGTCACTCTGTAACGTAGGAAACCATTGAGTCAGGTGCAACTTCCCTGTGATTTGTCTCGATGGTAAAATTCAGCAAAGTTCAATAACCCCTGCTGATGGGGAACTTGCTTATGTCACCGACTCATTCTAATCGATGCTATCTTCGCATCCTCAAATTTTATGTGGGATGGTAAGGGCCAAATCATCAAATTTGCCCAATTATTCTGGGCCCATTTGTGATCAAAGTGTGGCCTGGTGGGGGCTTGACATGCTCCATCCAGCACACTTCTCACCTCATATTGACACTAGGAGATAGTAGAAGATCCCGCTCCGATGACAGGTGATTAAGGACCTGTAGATCAAATCTCGTGTTCTATTAGACTTTGCTTCGTAAGTGTTGTCATCGGCTCATCGTGTGGTCATTATTTGCTATGCCATCAGCCCAAAGACCAGCAAGAGTTGGTTATTGTTGTCAGAACGAAGAAACCAACAATCTTAAGGAAAGAGGAAAGAAAGAAAAGTAGAAAGCCGCTAGCAAAATTGCAAGCAAGAGACTCTGCGGATTCCACTGTACACATTCCAGCAGGTTCTATCTATACAATGCTCAAAAGTAATTACAAACAGAGAAAATAGCAATTCAGGAAGCCATATTGTACAAAGAGGTGCTGCTCTGGTGGTCTTAAGGATGAACTCCATGTAAACAAGACAGAGGCCCTCTGATATTTCTTTGCTTGATTCTCAATTTAACATATTATTCATATCTACAATTCACCTGTCAAATGTATTAGCTTCCTCTGTCCTCCCTCCCTCCTGATGTAGCTATCTCGACTACATTGAAGTAGCGATCGGCTACTTCCCGTGAGGAAGTCGACTCGAATGAAGCTTCTTACAATGCCAACATCATATGAATCCAAATAGGCAGACAACGACAAAGCAGCACCCAATCGCCACAATAGCTGTGGAAAAAGCGTCCCACTCTGGCAATGTCACACGCATCCCCGACGTGAACGCTATCATCAGAGTGATTATGGAGACATATGTAAGCACGGCCGCCAATTTTGTGAAACGGAGAAGGAGATGGAAGTTGTGCTCCACTGATGCCAAGAAGTGAAGAAACACCGAAAGAGTGGAGCAGTAGAAGGCGAGGGCATTTGCAATCAGGAAAATCCTGAAGGCAGCTTTAGTTGCTAATGCGGCCATGCCGTCCTCCTTACCTGCATCTTTATAACCTCCCGGAACTGCTAAACCGGCCGTAAAAGTGACCGTTGCTATGAGTGTCGCCACTAGCAGATGAGTCCCCGATATACCCTTTAGACGGATTGATCTGAAGGAGTTGTCGCTCAATGACGTTATGCCAGATATGGACCTTTCGAGTGACGATCTGTCATTGTGAAGCGAAATGTCTCGCTCGCTGTAGTTGTTACTTCCGTATAAATCTCCGGCTTTCACATCGTTGTTCTCACTGTAAGGCTCATACCTTCGTGTGTCTGCCTCTTCCCGGATCACAAATCTCAAGCTTTGTCGGCTCCCAGCTCGCTCCATCTTCTTCATTATCCTAGTCTGCGACAGGTCCCGCAATCCAAACATCGGCTAGATAACATTCATCAGTTATCCCATGCAATATACTCACACAGACTTATTTCTTCAAAGATAGACTAAATGATACATCACTCAGTTTCCTCAACATTCTCTTCTCTAGTTATGCATGGAAAACTTGCAATTAATTGGCTTGATAATTGACACGGGCTTTATGACTAAGTCGTTAGATTATGGTACTAATGCAAACAACACAGAGTACATCCTTACTACCATTGGTCTTATTCATTAACATCACTTTAATGTTCTAGTCACATATAAGATGATTTTTGTTAATTAGAGATAAATGCACTAGAAGTCCTTAAATTTATCCCAAAAGTACAATTGAGTCCTAAAACTTTCAAAAGTGCAAACAAGCTCTAAAATTTGCCTTGAAAGTACAATTAAGTTCTAAAACTTAAAAAAAATACCATTAAGTCCTAAAACTTGTTATGAAATTGCAATCAAGTCCAAAACTTTCAAAACACAAAATCAACAGAATGACTTGATTGAATCAATTTGACAAGTTTTAGGACTTGATTGCATTTTTGTAACAAGGTTTATGACTCAATTATACTTTTGTGACAAGTTTTGGACTTACAATGTACTTATCCCTATTAATTAACAACACTTGATGCGAGGTAGACCATGTTCAAGTGACATATAAGGCAATGTTTGGTTTGTGCGGTCATGTCGGTATACTGATGGGGCGATCATGGTGATTTTCTTCATGAGATCCGGTACCTGTGAAGCTCATCGCAAGTTGTGTACATCCATGTGTAAATGGAAGAATAACTTTATAAAGATATTCTTTTTTATTGGAATAATTGGTGAGAAATCGGATGGTAATTACAATAAACAAGAAATTGCAGCACACACCTTTACAAGCTCTCCAAGAGAAGTATTGTAGTGAAGGATGTCAATGGCCTTGCAATGCTGCTTGTTCACGGCCTTCTTGTCAACTCTTCTGTCACAAGTGAGCGTCATCAAAATCTCATCCTTGCCACAATTAGCAGCCAAATGCAAAGGCGTGTTCCCTTCTTCGTCAGGAGAATTGATGAGCCCTTGAAACTTCTTATTCCGGAGTATATACTTCACGACCCTCGTTCTCCCGCTCACCACGGCCACGTGAAGAGCCGTCCGACCTTTCTCGTCGAGCAGTTCGTGAATATCCGGGCAGTAATTAATGAGCTCGTCCATGATTTTAACATGCCCTTGTTTGGCGGCCACGTGAAAGGCGCACATGCCTTCTTTGTTAGGTGAATAAGCAACTGAGGAGCCCTTTTGAAGAAGGTGCCTCGTGGCTTCAAGATGACCCAAATGCGCAGCGTAATGAAGAGGGGTTCGTCCGTATTCGTCCGCTTCTGTCACTATGTGCGGCCACTTGTTCACAAGCTCCTTTATGATATCTAGAAAAAACATTTGGGTTTGGTGAGAGATCCTTAAAATACAAACATAGGCACGATGGGGGATACTTGAGACAAAACAAGAAAAGTTAAGGGCAAACTCTTGTCTAAATTATAATGAAGAAAAAGTAGTTAGAAATGGTAAATTTCCCTGCTATCTTCTGGGAAGTTGTCGAGAAGTTAAGAGGAATGAATTTTCTCCAAAATTATTGAGAATGACTTGTTTCGTGGAGTCAATTCTGATTGATTAATGGGCTTCTCTTGAGTAAGGACAAACTTAAAATCTTATAGTGGAAACAGGAGAATTGATATCATTTCCCCCTCTCTTGCCTCCCTCTTTCTCCTCTTCTTCATTTTTTTAATTTCATTTTTTTATAAATGGGTAAGGGTAACTCAACAGTGCATTTTAAATGAGTCAGAATCGATCACTGCATGGTAACCCATGAAGTAGTAGCTTAGTTGATGATATATGTGGTGATTGTCTATCACAAAAGGACTAATCTTACCAATTTGACAAGATTTATATCTCCCGACGAGTTCGTGTAAACTAAGCAACCAGTCCCGCATGATGCGCCTTATGTTTTCCAATGACAAATCAGGGACCTGGCTTTCTAGAGCTCGACCTGAAACAAGGCACATAATTATTAATGATTAGACAAGCAGATGATATTAAGATTTCATCGCGAGGATTCTATCTTGCACAGGCTCATATGATAAAAGTCATAACCCTTTTTTGCCGATGAAAGAGATCATTAACCTACCGTGATGGGTGCGAATTAAGGCGGCATGAAGAGCAGTTAGCCCGTTTGTGCCTTTATAGTGGGGCGACGATGGTGATGGCGACATCTGCAAGATCATGCAACGAGCAATATCGAAGAACCCGGCTTCAACGGCCACGAAAACTGGACTCTCACCTGCTTTATTACCGATATACATGAGTTGGGAATCGGCTTTCAGTAGCAACTCTACCATACCAATGTGGCCACTCTTCACGGCCAAATGCAAAGCCGAATCCCCAGACCCGTTCACCTTCCTCAAGAGACTTGAGTCGTCGGGGCTTGGAGCATCATAGTTACGCATCTCGAGTGCTCGGTGTGCGGGCACTCCCTCGTCAACGAGGAGTTGAACGATCTCCAAGCAACCCATCTTGGCTGCAACATGGAGAGGAGTGTCGCCATGCGAGTTCTGGTGGGGTAAAAGGCAGGGGCACAACTGAATCAAGGTCTGGACGAGCTCAGTTTGTTGAGAGGTGATGGCGATGTGAAGGAGGCTGTTGCTTTGTGGGGTGAACTGGGCTCGGCAGTACCCACTTTCGTCGGTGATGAATCGTTTGAGGTAGTCTGAGTCTCCTGTGGATGCTGCCGAGTATAGAGCGGGATCCAAGGACTTAATGGGTGAATCTGAATCGAACTCAGACGCCTGCTGAACACGCATCTTGCTAATTTGTTGGACTCTCGTCAACCCAAAACAAGAAAAGCATACAGATCGCCAGAAAGGAGAGGCGCATTTGCAGAGTAGAATGTGCTTAAAATAGGGAGGAGGATGTTCAAGAAGTGGACTCTTTCATCTCATTACTCGTTCTTGAGAGAGAGAGAGAGAGAGAGAGACTGTTGACGTCCACCTCAGAATCTGGAAAAGAACCCTTTGTTTTTTCCACGTTGTTTCCAAGTCCCCCGCGTCAACCCGTGACCATGTCAATGTTCACGGCGGTGCCTCCGTCAAAAAAATAACATTTCTCACTCCATTTTGAAGGTTGTATACACTATCACGAGGCCAAAAAAAACAAAAAACAAAAATGAAAAAAGTGAGTGGAGTCGAAAGTAGTAGTAGGAGGGAAAAGAAACTATTTACAAGTTATAATCGATAATCTTCGCAAGGTATTTGCCTCGTTTTAGTATTCTCTCTTTCTCTCTCTCTCTCTCGTTTTCTTCTTCTATCTTTTTTGGAGGGGGTCAGGGGTCAGGACAAGAAGAGCCATCGTCGGCCGTCCAAAAAATGTGGGCATTTTCTCGTCTGTTTCCATGATGACCATTCCCTTCCTCAGTCATTAACGTTGACGAAAGAAGGAAGAAGTCATCGTATTCCTAGGAAGCCGGGTAATTTTAAGGAAAGACCCCTGATGTATCCACTAATCATAATTTTCAGCAAGCTTTGTCAGGGGCAGAGGAATATCCCACGTGAATCTTCTTCCTACCTCAACGGAGCTGTCAATCGAAACCAGACCACATCAGTCTTAGATTCGTTCTTTGGACCGACGTGTTTCAGGGGCACCGAAGCCTGTTTTTGACCTGAAACTCACCTCCATCAGTGAGATGTTCTGGGGTATTATTATTATTATTATTATTATTGAATACACACTGCTTTGCTTCTTACACGACCCACGCTGACTTGACCATAACGGGTTTGTTGGCTTGAAACTCTTTCTAAGTCGTTTTTAACTGCCCTGAAAGGGCACTATAGAATCTTCGCCTAGAAACATAGAGGTGTGACTAAAGACTTCATTCCAGTCTCCAAACTTAATGTCTGACCAAAGAACCCCCGCCCCACCCGTAGTACTTGATCATGGAAAAATCACTTGATTGGCGTGCATTGAAATTTTGCGTATAAGTTTATAATTAACTCGATAACATCGAAAAATTTGAGACAAAATTGATATTTCCACAACGATTCATTATACGAACAACCGACCATCCATTTGACCATCACTTCTTGTTTTATCTGCCTGAATGGTCTTTCTCTTTGACAATTTCATTGTATCTTAGGATGACCGGCCATCATTTTGATGGACCAGAAGGGATCAGAGAGTGCAGATTGCGATGGGAAAATTTTCAATTTTCTATCATTTTCTTATAAATCTTCATATGCTAAGAGTGTGTTTGTTTCAAGAAAAAAATGAATGATTTAAAAATATTTTCTTTAAAATGATTACTCGTATCCCTTACAAAACTTAATAAATGAAAAATACTTTCATCGTCTATGAAAAAATTCAAATATAAATTATTATCAATAATGAAAACATTTTTTAGTAATTATTTCAAACGATGCAAACAATAATTATTAATAAAATATTTTTCAAATCATTTATTTCTATAGAACAAACTGAGCCTAAATAAAAACCAAATTCTGCCTTTGCATGGGATGGAAAATTGATTTTTTTTTTTTTTTGTTGGCCGAATTTCAACCTTTCATGTAGTTTTCTGATTGTGGTAAAAAAATAATGACCCCAATTGTCTTGTTAGGTAAATCGATAAGTAAAATACCAAAGCTACTGGAATGTATTAAGATCCACTAAAGTAGTGAATTGCAATGAAATAGTAAATACCAACGTAGGCGAGGGCGGGATGGCCAGCGAGGGCATCACAATCCTCGCCGAGGCCCTCGTCGACCACAATGAGAGTGTCACATTAGGGGTGAGCATGGTTTTAGGGTGGAACTTGGAACTTGAGAATCGCACCGGTGGGAACTTATGAGAATCTATAGGTTTTAGGATCTAAGGTATGCATGGTAAGTTCTAGGTTCCAAAATTTGGGAAACTTGTTACGATGGATAGGCTTCAGGTTCTAAATTGATAGAACTTAAAACTTGGAACTTGTAACCTTCAACTTAGAATAAGTTTTTGTGTTTTTCTTAGTCTATGTCTTTATGCGATCTTGATGAATTCCATGGTGTTTGATGATAAGTGTATAAATTGGAACTATTATTATTTAACTTTTATTTTATGATTGAGAATTTTACTTTTGTAGACTATAAGACCAGTGGAAATTCCAATTGTTTCTTTGATGTAATTATGTTCAAATTAGAGATGTTAAGGTTTTCATTTTTCTTAATATTGGAACCTAAAATCAGACCGGCTCTCTTGAAAACTGTTGACTTCAGACAGTATGGACGATTCCTGGTTTTTTTTACACACCCCTAGTCCTTCTTAGCTTTTCCTTTGTTTGATTTTTCCACTTTTTGCCAGATTTTTAATTTTATTTATCAGATCTTTAATTCTTGAAGTGGCACGCTAGGGTTTAATGGCCACGTCAGCACATTTATTTATATTTTTTACGGGACCAATTTGGACAACAAAACAGGCATATATTAGGAACCCAATTGCATAAAAAGAGTTTGAATGGTCCATTTTGTAATAACTCAGGAATTCGAGAAAAAAGCAGGTTCAACACGACAAAACTTTTTTTCGGGGGGGGGTTTCCCTTCCTCTTGATCTTGAGCTGGACGCAATTCATATGAAGCGGTATTTGTATTTCCTACCAGACATGCAGATGGAAAACAAATTAACCCCACCGCGTCTAACACGCATGGCAAGGCAACCGCGTTATTCACACAAAGCTAAAGCATCTCGCTATCACACGGTACTAACGTTCATAAATCGAATGACCACAAGTTGACCACAGAGAGGAAGCTGGTCCAATGAACTTAGGATAACGGATAAGCCTTCGTCTCTTCAGAGATCGACTACTTCATGATTCCGAGAGACAGAGAGACAGAGACAAAGGTCATGACACAGTCCAGCATTAATTCTGAATGAAGCAGAAGCTGGGATACTAGTCCTCAAGATTATAAAATGAATTTTTGACCACCTCCTAGAGACAAGATTGCAAACTAGATTACTCACAAACAAGCTCCAAAAAGGCTAAAAATCGCTGACAGACTGAAATAAGGGAACACTCTCGATGCATGCTTGATCTCATTAGACGCAAATGGTTCACTACTATTCAGATATCTCGATGCTAATTTGTTTATCCCAATGCTAAGAGAAAGGCACCTCGTTTTTCAGCTCCATTTTTCTCGCTGATAATAAATGATTTGAAAAGGTATTTTCCTAAAAATGATCGCACTCAATAGAAAGTATTTTTATTACTGATAATAATTCGTTGATGATGAAAATATATTTCATTTATTTATTTTTATAAGTGATACGATAATTTTTAGAAAAATAATTCCAAATCATTCATCCTCATGAAGCAAACGAGCCTAGGTCTCTTCTAGCCACACACACTGGGGAGCGCTAGAAATGATTTCCTTGAAAGTGCTAGCTAATATGTGTATGGTCAATTTGCATTCTAATCAATCAATAGTTTGAATAACTATTAGGTAGATGGGAACAACGAGAAAGAGCATCATAACATCTTTACACTATGGCGGCAGCTCAAGTATAAAAACCGTACCAGCAAACCAAAATCTGAAGGCAAAGTAAGAATGCAAATATATCTCACAATCAATTTCCCCAAGAAAATGACCTCCCTGTATACCTTGTTTCAATCTCTTGTTATAGGTGACAGTACTGATGATTGGTTGAGTAGAGATGGAGAAGCCATGACTATAGCTGAGTCTTTCTATTTCTAAACAGACTTTCAACATCTTCCAACTTGCAATTTCTCTTGAAAGATACTCTTATCACAACTTCATCTCAAAACCAATAATCTAGCAAGTTGGGATGGCCTTCATGGTTGCAGAAGATTGTGTCAATCGAAATTATCTACAGCAGTTCTACCTCTATACAGAGCAAGGTCAAATTAAGTTGACCCAGCAGCTATTCCTGGTCATGATATAATTGGATGCTGTCGATCTGACCCTTCAAATGGCAGTGCTGTCAGAGACCATGACCAGCTGAATAAGTTTTCACAAGTGCACCCACATCATTCCTCCCCACTACCACTTCTGCCATATAGAACATATTCACTTCAATTTCCTCTCAGCCCATCGAGCAATATATGCATATAGGGGACTGCAATGCTCCATCCAGACCCAAACAACAGTGACCCAAATACTATTTCGCCGAGAAAGGCACTACTATCAAGTGCCGATTACAGAATGCATGCCTTCAGATGTTTTCTCTGACCGGATCAGGCATGCATTAGGCTTCAATACTTTCAACCGCAGTCACGTTTCCAGAAAGACCAGACCTCAAAGCATTATGCAAAAACATCATTTATCTTTACACAAATATAAGTCCTGTCAGACACCAAGGAAAGGATAACAAATTAATTCAGTTCATTAATTTACTGAAATAATGTGGGAAAATCAGGAGCAGCATATTTCAGAAAATCATAGAGGAAAACACAGGAAGAGAACAGATCCTATCACCTTCAAAGCAGTATCCTTTCTTTTATTTGGTAAGATGGGAAGAGGGGATATGGACATACCAAGATGTTTCCTAAGTTAATAAGAGCGAACCATCATTAGGCTAAACTCTTGTTTCTAGTACAGAGTTTTGGCCCTCTTAAGAAAATATTATATAAGAAGGAATAGTTAGTTTATCACATGTTTTGTGTGTTAACTTTATAAAACTTTAAAAGGCCTCTAAATCTCAGGAATCCACAGATACCAGTTTCACTTACAGTGCTTCTGTTCAAGTTCCATCAATGCAATTTTCAACATAACTCTGGCCTTCCGATCTGGAGAGCATCCACTTGCCTCCATTTCCTTGTATATCGCAGGAACCTGGATGTATCAAAATAGAAGATGACGAGACACCTTAACAAGAAGCATATTGTCCCTCAGTAAACACTCCAGCTGAAAAAGAAAATTCCTTGAGCACAGGAAAGATTGTGCTTTAGGACTCAAATTCCTTCATTTTCTAGAGGCAGCGATTGAATTATTGCACTATCTGAATTACACACACACACACACACACACACACACACACACATATATATATACCTTGTCAAATTTCCGAGCTCTGATAAATGCCTTCATAAGTGTAGAATAGGTAACAACATCAGGAAACATACCCTACAAATGGGGCAGCATTGCCGTTAGAAAATGAGGCAAGATGATCCTTAAAAGTTATGGGACTACTGAAAAACAGTCCCAAATAACCAAAGAAAATAAGACAGAAAGCTAGGTGAATCTGTACTTTCTGGATGATAGTTATGCTTTGGATTTTGTTATGTCTGCAAAACAAAAATATATGGACCAAGAAAACCTACACTTTCTTTCATAAGGTGGTAAATAGAGAAAGCCTCCATGTGTCTTCCAGCAACACTGAACGCATTAATCAACACATTCAGCATTACAACATTTGGTTCAATTCCGTCTGCTTCCATAAGCCAAAGCACTTTAACCGTATCTTCACATAGTCCCTACATATAGGAAGCATGATCTAAAAATTAGCAGGATTGGTTCTTCTACTTGCGAAAAAAATATTAGTGGTCAAACATTCATCACACCATTCCACTTCAATAACAGAACACGCCCCATGATGCTTATTTTATGGGAAAGAATAATCTCCAGTGAAGATGAAAGTTATATTGATTTTGTTTCACTTTGTTTAATAACCAATGCCTTTCAATGGTTTACCTGTGCTATTTCCTGATCACATGATTTGCTATTTCCCTATACTCACAATAGATTTTTGCAGATCAACTGAAGCACCAATTATTTCACAATCTGACAGATTAATTAACCTTTGCGATGTCAACCTTGTGTATTGTTCGATTCAGAAGCTGCCATCACCAACAGGTATAGAATGATTTCAACAGGAGAATAATAATATCTTCTACTTTCTATTGTTCCTAGCCATTCTACTAAAACAATAAACAAAGAGTTTCAAGGGGAGTTTTGTTCAGGTAATTCTGATCAAGGAAGACATATATGAGGCGAAAAATACTACAAACTCTGCTGTGTTACCGCAGAACCATAGCTTATAGGGGATTTCAATTATTCATTAATTTTTATATACATACTTCTTCCACACTTTGAGAGCTGCTATTTATTGGGGAAGCATGTAAAAAGATAATACTAAAAGATCTATAGAGTTCATTTCCTACAGATTTGAACAGAAAAAAGAACGCCAACTGCTACCCAGCGCGCCCCCCTCCTCTTCCCTTTTCTCTTCTCCTTCTTATCTGAGCATGGGACAAGCAGCAAAGTAAGACCTTACATGGAGTGAAGCTATTGTTGTCTGACAAATATATCCAGAATATTTTATCACAGCAACTGCAATTAAAGCCTAATTCCATGTGGACAGAGAATAAGCTTTAATTTCTAGATACATAGTGTGAATATATATGCGTTTATTTCTACTAGTTGGCAGCTTTATTTGTTGGCTTCATTTTATTCTTTAAGCTTCTCTAGTTAGATTGAAGGATTAAATACAATTGAAAACATTTTCTCTGTAAATTTCTATAGATATCTCAGGCAGCATTCCACTATTCATATGAGTCCTATCATACACCCCCATCTGCATCCTTATCTGTGCTTCATGACAGTAAAGCTTCAATACATGTGGATTGAGGCACATCTGCGTCCGGGACCATAGTGCATGCATCAATGCAACTAAATGTAACAATGCATATTCTATTACTCAGATACAGCAACTAGAGATGCTCAACACTCTTTGGCAAATAACAACAGAAATTAATATACCTGTTGAGCATAAGCATTTGCTAACACACAGTACAAACTAGCTGAAAGCTGTAGACCTTCAGACTTGAGAGCAGAAACACACTCTTCGGCATCCTGATATTTCCCGTAGTGGCCAAATATATCAACCAAAACTGCATATATAGTCCCGCTTTCTCCATATCCCCTGCACCTCATACTCTCAAAATTTTTCTCTAACAAGTCCCACATCCCTTGCTCAGCTAGCCGGCTAATTAAGGTAATGAAAATCTTGGGATCAGGATACAACCCTTTTTCTTGCATCTCACTGAACAACTCAAGAGCCCTGGAGAGATCACCAGCCTTACAATGCCACCTGATCAAAGAATTCCAAGTCATTACATCTGGTCTCACACCCTCCAGTTTCATCCTTTCAAAAACCTCCAAAGCCTCACCCAATTCGCCGTGCTTACCGAAAGTATCAATAACAGCATTATAAAAATGCTTATCAAGCACGATCCCCAGCTCCCTTATCTCTCTAACGATGCCCATCGCCTTCTTCCACATCCCATTGTCCCGGTAAAGACCAATGACCTTCCCATAAACAAAAGAAGACGGCTCGAAACCTCTAAGCCTCATCTCATTAACAAGAGACCAAGTATCCTCCAAACGCCCTGCATTAACGTAATAATCCAAAAGAATCTCATAACTCTTGCGATCTCTCTGGACGTTCAAGTCCTCCATGGCGGCTAAGACTCCAAAAGCGAGCCCTAACGATCCTTTTCTCAAGAACCCACGGAGCAGAATATTGAACAACCTCGCGCTGGGCCTAAACCCGAGACTCAGCATCTCTAGAAGCAAAGACTCTGCTTCTAAGGTTCGACCGTAGTTGCCAAGGGCTTCCATCAAACAAGCGTAAGACGTGAAACTGGGCCTGAACCCCAATGCCTCCATTCGGGAAAGCGAGCTCAAGGCCCCGTCGACGTCTCCGGCTCGGCAGCAGTCACGAATGGAGCGATTGAATGACTCGAGAGAAGGCTCCTCTCCGGTAACGAAACCATTGGAGCGATCAGTGCTGGTTGAGGAATGGACGGTTCTGAGAGACAAAGCAGCGAACACCTTGATGACGCTGCGGTCGGGTGGGAGGAGAAGCGAAGCAGGGAGAGTGAGATTGTTGAATCGCCGATGGAGAGAGGCGGGAGAGAATGAGGATGAAGAAACGAAGCCGTCTGATGAAAATCGCGAGGGAGATTGAGGGATCGAAGACGACATGAGAGTCGCGGATCAGAAGAGCTTTATTAGAGCTCGGAAGGGAAGCCGAAGAGAAAGAGAAAGAGAAGAGAAGAGAGGTTTGCCCTGCACTGGCGACAGGATCATATCTCTGTTTCAACGGTTATCACTAACGAATAGGATGCCGGTCGGAAAAGATTTTGGGTCCACAGCTACGAGAAAATATTAGGTGAGTTCAATAGTCCATGTAGGATGGTGCAGCACACCATTTATCTACGGACACGTGTCCATTCGAGTCCATGCTGTCTCCCTCCTCTCTCTCTGTCAGATCCGGGCCCACAGCGGCAGCAGCAGACCCTCCCTCTTCTCTCTCCTCTCTCTTCTGGTTTCGACTTCTCTCAAGTCATTCGACTTCTCTCTACAAGTCCCAAGCACCGACCTACGCCCAGCCGAAAGCCCACCACGACGAACGTCCATCGGAGCCAGAGTACGCGGACCGAACTGAGCCGCCCCGCCTCGCGCGAGCCCCGTCTCTCCTCGAGCGTGTCAAGTCCATCAACTTCTCTTCCTTGTACAGATCGAGTGATCCCGACCCGGATGAAGACGCGCTTCACCATCTCGGGTTCGACTCCGATTCCGAAGACGATGACTCAGTTCCCTACACCGACGCGGGTCGGATCCATCAAGACCATCAAGTGAGGAGGGTCAGGTCAGACCCGAAGGCGGGCTATCCACGGCCAGTCTTCGGCGTGGAGGAGGAGGACAAGCCCATCGTGGAGCGCCGGAGGCCCCAGACGGCGAGAGAGGGCAGGAAAAGAGCGGCCCGGTGTCGGCACCGTCCGTGGAAGGAGAGGACGAGATCGACGCGAAAGCCGACGCCTTCATCAATCGGTACAAGCGGGACCTGAAGCTGCAGAGGCTCGACTCGATCTGCGCTTCAAGGAGATGCTCGGTCTGATTTTTTTTCCTCGATAACTTCTTCGCGGAGGAGAGAGAGTGCAGAGCGTTGAACCAGAAGAGAGAAGAGAGAGGAGAGAGGAGAGCGGAGAGAGGAAAGGGAGGGTTTGCTGCTGTTGTGGGCCCAGATCTGACAGAGAGAGAGAGGAGACAGACAGCATGGACTGGAGGGGCACGTGTCCATAACTGAGTGGTGTGCTGCATCATCCTACGTGGACTATTGAACTCACCTAATATTTTCTCGTAGCTGTCTCGATCTGCGCTTCAAGGAGATGCTCGGTCTGATTTTTTTTCCTCGATAACTTCTTCGCGGAGGAGAGAGAGTGCAGAGCGTTGAACCAGAAGAGAGAAGAGAGAGGAGAGAGGAGAGCGGAGAGAGGAAAGGGAGGGTTTGCTGCTGTTGTGGGCCCAGATCTGACAGAGAGAGAGAGGAGACAGACAGCATGGACTGGAGGGGCACGTGTCCATAACTGAGTGGTGTGCTGCATCATCCTACGTGGACTATTGAACTCACCTAATATTTTCTCCCACAGCTACTGGCTTCCTTGGGACGTACTCTTCGACTTGACCACGTAGCACCGCTCTTTGCAAATTGAAACTATTCAATGAATTTTCCTGAGGTCACGTGATCAATTAATGTCATAAATAAATATCTTACTAAAGTTACATCACCTAATCGCAATATATATTATGTGGATAAACTTCTTCACCGTTATGCCATAATAGATTTATAAATCTTAAATTTTTATATCATTGATAAAACAAAGTAATTATGACTTATTCCGAAACATCAAAATATCCCGCGATAGGCATGATATATATTATGTGGATAAACTTCTTCACCGTTATGCTATAATAGATTTATAAATCTTAAATTTTTATATCATTGATAAAATAAATTAATTATGACTTATTCCGAAACATCCAAATATCCCGCGATAGGCATGAATTCTTATGATAAAATTCATGACATCTCAACTTGGCAAAAGTTGGAAAAATCTGTTGTTACTAAACACAAGTGATGCACAAATTACATCTTCGCTATTTCAAGCCACTTCCTTAACCAAATCTGTTGAGGGTGGATGACAAACAATAATGCATATCGTGGATGAGCAATCGATGCGGTACCATTGTATTCGAAAATGATACGCGGTCAACGTACTGGAATGGAGATTCAACACTTCTATGCAATAAGTTGGGAAGCACAAAGCAATACTCGAATACAAAAGCCAATCTCCAACTCACAAATTGTTAGATGAATCGTTGTTTACTCATTCCATATCGAGGCCAGCCTTTAGGGTGGAGAAGAAAGACCGACCTGTGTCAAAATAAAATCAGCTGATTCAACTTGTACATGCAAGCGCAAGTGGCAAAAAAAATGTCGAAAATGAAAGGAGAAGGCACAAAAGCTGCAGAAAAAAATTTCTTTTTAATTCCCCTTATAAAAATCGAGTGATAAAAATAGAGAAATTAAGATCCTAATACTATTTGCAGCTACAATGTTTGAAGTACTGTGGTTTACGTATCCCACTGATCTGCAAAGAACATTTACATCACCCGCCTGATGAGGCCTGTCTTCACCGTCCTAATGCTGTGAAAATTTCTCGTCAAATCCTCGGATGAAGTCCTCCATGCATGCCCGATAGGTCTCCGTTCCGGGAACCAGCCCTGCTAGTTCAATCCCTATTTTCATCCATTTCTTTGCCACATCAATTTGTCCAACGCGAATAGGAATTGCTGCCCGATTCCAGGCAGTTGTGACAAGCCATTTTCCCTCTTCAGTTGGGTATTCTCCTTCTTTCAAGCCAATCATTATTCGATAAGCTTGTTTGTACACGTCAAACACAGCGTCATCGTCTGTATCACCCTTGTAAATGCTGGTTAAAGCTATCAGCTTCCGTACAATGAGAGATACATTATGGTAATCTGGTGAGACGGACGATACAAGTTGTGAGAGGCACTGGCTCAGAGCCAAAAAGGCTACCTCAGGGTTGGGCCTTGGCCCCTGTGCTGCAGCGAGACCGATTTGAAGGAGGTAACTTGGAGTACATGCCTTCGAGCTCACAAAATTCTTCACAAGAATTTGTTGGGATCTCGAGTCATTGATCCTGCCATGTATATTATATGCGCTGAAGGTGTATATGAAGTTAAAGTCAGGCTCTAAGGCTGTGTCTTCGTCGTCATTTAGTCGCATCCTTGTTGAGAGTGACTTCAGTATCTGCATCCATCCATGCACAAACGTTAGAAGGGCAGAGGATGCAGTAGCAAAAATAAGGAAATCAAAGCAGCATTATCCATGAAAATGCAATTGAGAAGCCGAATAGATGTTTTTGAAAACTCAGAACAGAGAAATGGCCAAAAGGGCGAATTACAAAATGCTATGTCATGCAGGATATATGTGTGATGATACCTTTCCTGCTCTTTCGAGTAATTCCAAAGCTTGCTTCACTTCAATCTCAGTGAGGGAGGCTTCTCTTTCATTCTCTAAAGCTATCATCGCACATACTGTAAAAATCAATGATTTGCAGAGCATGAGGCTGTGTTCTTCCCCTTGCATGTCAACTAAGAGACCATAGAAATTAGATGATAGTCTCAGAAATTCAGCACACAGCACAAAATTTTTCTTCTTCCCAGCACTTGTTCCAAAATTCCATGAAGTTACAGCAAACCATTTCAGTTCCCGTACTGCAACCTCGTCTTTTCCAAAATAGCAATCAACCCCCATTTCTGATGCTCGATCATTGGCATGTTTTATGAATTTAACCACTTCAGGCTCATTTCCCATGTCTTGCGAGAGGATCGTGATTAAGGTCCGTAGAATGACAACCTCTGATGTCGCTGTTGATTTTCCCAAGACATAGAAGTTCAAGAGATTTGATAAAGAGGCAACAGCTACGGGGAGCCCATGACAAGCCACAGCTTCATGTGCTGATAGCAAGAGGAAGTCTGGAGCAAAGTCAAGGCAGGTTGTCATCACCTGAATTTGGTTTATTGCAGCGCTATGATCATTCTTCTGTAGATAGACTTTGAACTGCATGCATGATAGGTGTCAATTCACAAGGGAACTTGATGAAGAATGAGAAAAATATTTAAACTGAATGTATTTGCAAGTCTCGCATAGATACGACTTGTCTGTGGAGGAGTGTGTCTCTGAGAGAGAGAGAGAGAGAGAGAACCTTGAGAAAAGCACTTGCTATGTTTGGTTCCAGCTGCAGGAACAGAAAATATTGTATATTTCAGTATTATTTAGGTAAGCAGTTGTAATTGGTGAAAGGCAACCAATTTGAACACCTTGTGAGCTTCATCAATGTATTCTTCAGCTCGGTCCAACTGAGAGAGACCTAGATGGCATAGACACAACACCCTGAAACCTTTGGCTCGAACAACTCTGCCTTCTCCGTCACATGCAAGAAAAAGCATAGATTTCTCGAACATTTCTGCACTCGTTTCATAATCTTTTAATTGGAAATGACCAGCAGCGCTGTAAGGAAGTAAATCAGCTACTTTCAGATATGCAATATGGAGCTGAAATAATTCAATTTCACTATTCCACTATTCTTTTCTTGAAGCTAACAAAGATGTACAGCCAGAACAATGTCTCTAGGTTACAATATAATCACAAAGTGCAGCGTGTTAGGATATTCTTAGCTCATGGAAGATCCTTCAGAGCTCCCCATTGACTGCAAATAAAATCCTCTAAATGTCGCCTGAACACCTCTAAAGTAAATGCATCATGAGATGCAATGCATTGCAACAATTGCTGAGTTTTAATCAATTTATGACATTTCCCATATTGATATCAGCTTCATGACTAATAATATGAGACCCTCTAGCTTTAGTCAGTTGAGCCTAGGACAAGAGATACCGTATCTCTCGACTGGGCAGGATTAGTATAAAGAACTAACCAATTCCACAACAGCGCATGCATTGCATTCCTCTCTTTAGCAGTGGCATCCCCTGAAAACAGCGCCACCACTCTTTCATCTGAAACCAGCTCGGCCACCACCTTAGCCCTCACTCTCAAACCATCCGCATCGCCGCCACTGCCGCTGTTACCACCTATCACCCGATGAACCACCGTAACTGCAGCAGCCGCACTGACATGGCACCTCCCAAGGAGCCCCAAGAACACTCCCTTGGCAGTCTCTGCCCCAGCTGTCCCTGCCGACTGGAAATACGCCTCCACAGCCGAGACCCAAACCCCCTCTGGAATTCCCTTATTTACAACCATGCCCCTCAACTCCTTCTCCGCCTCATCGTGCCTACCTAATCCTAACCATGCCTTCATGGCCAGAACCGGCAAGCTCGGATGGTTGTCCCCACCACCTTCGCTTTCTCTTAAAATCCTAACACACTTGATCACGTTCTCGTACTCTTCCATCTGCAGGTGTACGGCCGCGATGAACCGCAGGATTTTCGACTTGAGCGCCTTGAGACTTACCGTCTCTTGCCGCATCCTTGATGTACTGAATGCCTTCTCGCACAAATCCAAAGCGTCGTTCATTAGCTTCAGAGCTTCTTTAAAACAATGAGCCTCGTTGCCTCTATTGGTTTCTAAGATGCTCTTGCCAAACGCCAAGTACTGATTTGCTAAGGCGATGTAGTGATCAGACGAACCAAACAACAGACACTTGGAACGATTCAACAGCGTTACCGCCAAAATCTGGTCGGAAACAGCCCAAGCAGTGCGCGACCTCGCGATCTGAAGATCTAAAAACAGCTTTCTCTGTCCAGCGTCCTTAACTGTGCCTACGTCCACTTTGGAGATGACTTCAGTGGCTTTCTCGAAGCAATCGGAAGCGAGATCGAACCTCTTGAGATCATGCCAGATGATGCCGGTCTTGTGATAGAAGAAGGCGGTCTTCACCTCCGGGGAGGGGACACCGGCGGCGCTCCCGGCGAGGGAGAGCATGTCGGCGGCGACGTGACGGAGGTTGGCCTGATCCTCGGAGGAGAAGGGGGAGGAGCGGATGGAGGAGGCGTTGGAGTGGTCCACGCAGGAGTTCCAGAGGCGGTAACTGAGCTTCCATAGGCGCAGCTTGAGGGAGTTCGGGAAAGGAGCGCGTTCGGCGAGTTGAGAGAGGCACCGCCTGAGGTCGGAGGCGAGTGGACTGAGCTCGGGACGGGGGTGGGTGACGGGGATGGTCTCGAATTGTTTGATTAGAGACTCGATTTGAGAGGCGAGGGGATCATTGGACTGACCGTCCGGCTGGTGGGTACGCCGAAGCTCCGGCGTCGAGATCTCGGCGATCCTCATCCTCCGTTTCTCTTCTGGACCGGAAGGAGAGAAATAACGGTTAGAGAGAGAGAGAGAGAGAGAGAGAGAGAGACGAGCTTTCAAGTGAAGATGAAAATACGGTGATACAGGATTTTGGAGGGAACTGATGGTATGACGTCACCGGTGGAGAGGGCGATATGGTAAAAACTGACAAGTGGGCCCGAGAGGAGCTCAGGCCAGCCCATGGGCCTTCTGCATTTTGAACACGACGGGCCAGACCTTACACTTTCCAATTTAAAGAAAAAAGAAGAGAGATAAGATTTTCTGAGAATGTACAAAAGAGAAACTCAGGCATTACTCTTTTGTTACAATTATACGGACAGAGAAACTTGGTAGCCTTGGAACTCAGAAGTCGATCGTTGAAGTAATGGGTCGGAAAGGCTCGTTCCAGCACAACGTTGGGATCAGGAAAACATATTTGAATAAACCCACATCGACCACAAAATCTAACCATTTATCATGCTTCGCATCTCTTCACATCTACTTTAGCATACAAACATATGGCAAAGTCAAATTTCTAGCATCTTGGCCACGTTCAGAACGGAATTGCTCTTTACAGTCATCACAAGCGCAGAGGAGAGACACTGTTTTCGATTCTCTCTGCTCTCATAGATAAAAATATAAAAACCCTTGCAAGAGGAATCCAGACACTTGCAGAAATCTGATAATTTTAGGGCACGGTATTTTTCCTCGTGCGCATACAGAAGATTTCTCCGCCTTTCTTGCCCGTCTGGAAGGCACAAGCATCCACTGATACAGTTTTTCCAATACAAATGAGCTGCAGAATGATCTTCGCCATTGTTTCTGAAGGGTTCAGTTCTTTCCCTTCTTCAAATTACTCAACGCTCAAAGAGCGCCTAGCTCTGAATCTGCTCGATGTTTGTTGATATTGTACATCAGACTCAGCAAAAAAGCACCCAGCAGCTACTCTGATGAATCACTTTCAAGACACGGTACACTGCGAAACCGAGCCAAGTACCGTAAATAGGACGTTTCACCTTTGTTCGAAGGTTCAGATCTCTTTTGCTTAGCTGAGAAACCTTTCCCAGATAGAGATTCATATAATACACCCATGTTCATCTCATTTTGAACCCCACTGGTCTCTGCTGAGTAACTGAAGATCACGGGAAGAAGAAAGATGAGAGATTATTATTGAACGATATAGCAATGATATATTTGTTAGCAGCTGCACTTAGAATGTCTGCCGGGTTTAACTTAGTAAAGTAATAATACAGGACGAATGTGTGCATACCGTTCCCGAATAATCTTAAAAGCTTCTTTTGTAGCATAAGGTAACCCCGTTTTTGGATCACGGTATCTGTAAACACCATATATATGCATCAGTTGCTAATATCTCTCAAGCATTCTAGACAGATAGACCCAATATAAAGGTCCACTAACATAGATGTAAGATTACCGAGTCTGAAGTTAGGGGTGTGGCTCCCACAACTCACTCAACATGCAATTAAACTCATAAAAATGAAACATATTGTACTCTCATTGTTGGGATGCTTCAGCAAATGGTGATATGAGGAGCAGACGGTGGGGCAGATTACCAAACCATAATCCAGGTATCAAGTTAATATCATGCACTTCTCCTCCTCCCTCATCGTGGTATTAGTTTTCATTCAAAGCTTGTCCATGTAACAGCAAAAACTTAGTTTCTGATATTTGACTCAAAAATGAAACCTAGGGTATCCAATTCAAGCATCGCTCCCTAGGCAACAACTAAAAGAACACATGTTGAAGCATTATTGTTATGAAACATATAAGAAGCATCTCCAAGTTGACTTTGTTTTTCAGAATCATTACATAACAAAGTATAACCTGCCACTCAAATCCAGGGAAACAGAGACGTAATATTTTAGAGGTAATGCATTTGAAGTGAGAATTAAGTGGAGAAGATCTCGTACTTGGCTGGCAATCCTGTGACTGCACATACAGCTTTCTCTGGATCTGAGACAAAATCAAAGAGAATATAACTTCCACCATTCTCGACGAGAAAGATTCAAATTACAATATATACAGCTACAGCATCTTTAACAACATCATACCAAACCATTATCCACTACAGGTCTGTGCTTCATAGTTAAGCAATGTGTTACACTTCAAATAGGACTATTTCTTCAAGTGAGATAAGCTTTTTGTGAACCATGCAGAGATTTCTTTATCACTTAAAGTCATGATAATTTCATTCCACGTACTGTGTCAAATACAAGTTCTGCATCACAATGACCACAACTGTGGCATGACTTATCTTTAGCTAAAAATGTTTTGTTTAGCTTCAAATTCAGGGTTCACAACTTAAAAAAGCAGCCAGCCTTGTTGAGTGAACACAACAGGTTAATCTCTTAAGACATAAATCCCAGATGGGAGGATCATACTATGAGACCACAGCACTTCACCGAAGTAAAAATTCAAGCGTTAAGCACTTAAACAGTAAGTTTTTGAATCTTCATGTCATTCAAACAAAAAGCAATAATATTCAACATCAAATGTGTGACTGGTGGAAATAAAGAATAAGATATAAGCTTACTAAACTGAATCATGGGATATGAATGTAAAGCTAACATACACGGAACAGATGCTGTAGGAATTTCGGACTGAAAAGACACTTCTTTGGTAAACTCCAGAAATGATAGACCTGAAATGATATTCATATCAATCAGAAACTGAAACCCCAAAGAATTTCAAGACTATATTATCCAAGATGGTGTGAAACTAGAATAAAAGAACAGAATTGGGCTAGTTACTAAAGGTTACCATCTTTAGAGATGTATCTGATCTGTGGACCACTGTATACAGCTTTATGCACGATTGCTCTTTTCTTAACTTCTTCCTCCCTTGCCAACACACGTTCTAAGTTTCTTAAGTTCATTATTTCTGCAAAATTAGACATCCAGTGTGAGGCAAACAGAAGTTGCATAAATGCAAACATCTCCCTCTAAACTTTAGTCTACAAAATAAAACCTGTTTGGGCAGCTTCCAAAAGCATTTCTTCTTGGGTCATCCGCTTCTCCTCTCCTTCCTTTTTTCTTTTTATTGGCTAAAAAAAAAAAACAGTTAAGCCATTCCGTGAGATGGCATACTCTCTACAGGGAGCAGCTGCTTTACTAAAAGCACCACATTAAGCTAAAATAAAGGGCAGAACTGGGAAGCATCCTTGAGGAGTTGTGAAAGATGCTTGAGTATGACTTGTTTAACATGATTTATTCATTACAACAACAATGCTCCAATGGATTTTTATTTAAACATACAATTTCTCCACCAATGCACTCATCGACTTTCAGAATGATGTTCAGAATCATTTACTACAAGTAGTATCAGCTACTACCAATCAAGATAAGATTCCTGCATCTTATAATGAACAAAATTAAGTCCATGTTAGAAATAGCCATTACTATGCCTAAACAGCTCCCAAATGGCAGCTAAATTGTTCCAGATGAGGGGATCTTAAAAATACGATCTCATGTGGTGATTGTATTAGAAAGTTCTCTGGCATATGATAATGATTCTACAAGAAACTTCAATTAAAAACAGCTAACTGTTCAAAGAGAGTATGCTAAAGATGAAACTGCTCCTTGCAACAAGTATAAAACAGATGTTTTGTAGAGTGACTAGAGTGCCAGGATGTTCTTTAGCAGCTATACAAGAAGAATGAAACTAACAACAACAAAAAAACCCAACTGAATCTTTTATTATTCTTGAGAAAACCATAAGCAATAAATCATGCATATCTGTCCATTTATTAGCATCACCTGCATACATTGAAACATGGAGCAGTTCTTCGTACATACATAACTACAGCCGAAAATGGTCAAAGAAGAATTTAGCGAACCTTCATTGTTGCTTGCAAAGCAGCGCGTATTGCATCTCTCTCTGCCTGTCTAACAATGACTGCAGTTCTCGTAGACTTTCTCACCGTTCTCTCAACTTCTACCTCATCAGAAACGTCATGGCTCTCGTTCTGAGCAGACTGTTGAGAAGGCTTCTCATCCTTGGGAGTTTCCTCCAAGTTTGTAAGAACTTTCTGTTTCTTTTTCTTCTTTTTTGCAGTCTTTCCTGGAAAGATTAACCGCTTCTTTGGACGCTCCCTGTATTGTGACATCTCAAGGTCATTTAGGCGGACAACTATGCAAAAAGATCCAATCTACAAAAATATACTGACCTCTCATCCCCGTCATCGGCAATTTCTTCATCTGGATCAGGCTCCTAATAGCACCAGTAGGTCAGAAAGGTTGTAAAGTTTTGGAGCTTCAATAAAAAGATCAAATTGATAACAGCTGTTTATGCAGATACCAGACAGATGATAATGGAAGCAAGACAACGTTGCAAAAGCACTCACATCTTCATCAAAGTCACTGTCAAATACATCGGCAACTTCAGGCTCCTCTTCATAATTATCATCATTTTCGTCCTGATAAAAACAACAGACAATAGTATGAACAACTATGTCATCATCAAAAGATTACCATGATGCGAAATTGCTAGAATATCAATCTAACTTGTACATTTCGCCTAATAGCATGCCCAGAAGAAAATATATCAGCTAAACGAGGATAACAAGGTGAAGGCTATCTTTTTCTTTACAGTGGCCTGAGTAGTGAGTAGGAATTAGGCCGAGAGATCCATCAGGCGAACACTGACAACCTCCCAAAACCTTAGACAAATGGAGCAAAATGCGCCAGCGCGGAAATTAAAAGACAAGTATGAGGGACCCAAGCATTTGAGCTAAGGATCATGCAGAATTGTGCAGGGGCGGGGTCAATTCATCAAAAAACTTAAGCGAATAATCCGAGCATGGTTAAATATCTTTAACTATGACTAACACTAGAAGTCGTGAATTCACGAGCATATATACCTCTTTAAGAGCATCTTGGTTCCAGAACAGCTCGTCCTGTTCGATTTCGTCATCCAGCACGTTGGTCATCCTGAACAAATCATAAACGAACGAGTTTCACCCAAAAAAAAAAGAAAAAAAGAGAGAGAAACTTTCCATCAACCAATCCTTACCAAAAAAAAAAAAAAAAAAAAAAAAAAACTTTCCATCAACCAACGGAGAATCCTCTAGCTGAGAAACAAAAGTAGGAGTCAGTGGACTTGCCTCTTTCCTCTCGTGGCTCGAGAGCGGCGATCGAGGAAGACGGGAGCATCCTCTTGAGAGGTCTCCATTGCACTCTACTCGTCTCTTGGACGCCTCCGGCGAGCGAAAGCCGCCTTCGTCTTCTGCCTCTTCTCTCAACCCAATCTCTCTCTCTCCCCCCCTGATTCGCCCGCTCGAGCACACGCTAGAAGCGAGCGCAGTGAAAAGTGCAAAACCTGGGCTCGATGCTCGCACCAGGATTTGGGTTCTTCTTCAAGGAAAAGGCGCGGCCGAAGGAGCGCCTTACTCTTGTCCGCCGTCGCGTCCGCCCTGGTACGCACTTCGTCCTCCTCGGGGCGATCGGCCCGCGCGGCGGGGCTTTGAGAGCAGGACACGTGAGAGAGAGAGAGAGGACGGTGGTGAAAGGGAATTGCCCGGTCACGCGTGAAACGAATAAAGACTAAATAAAATAGGGGGAGATTTTTGCTATAATAACTTGTAATTTGTGGAGTGAGATCAAAAATTAATATCCTCTCATCCAGCTGGACAAGCCGAATGCACCAAGTAGTTATCCATATTTTGGGAGGACAGCCTCTGCTGAAATATTAGTTTTAAGGTAAAATCATCATCTTTGCCCATCATAATACATATCCTAAGGCTGGGCTACTATTCTATTCCAAAAAATTATACATATCCTTGGACATAATAACTATTCTATTTCTATTTTTGAAATAGATTTATATTCCAGAAATAAATTTAGAATAGAAATTAAAAACAAAAAAATTTCTTTCTATTTCTAGAATATAAATCATAATTGTTTTTTTTTTTACTTCTCATCCGAAAGAGTTTCTTGTCGTCCATCGCTCACCACCACCACCACCCTCGCCTGCCACTGGTCATTAGCCGCCGCCCCCCTCCCATTGCTGCCGCCACTTGGGAAAGTGAAATTTTATTGATTATCAAACGAATTTCTATTCTAAGAATAGAAATTTTTTATTGTTATCAAACACGTTTTTTGGTTCAGAAACTCATTTAGAAATAAAAATAAATTCTTCCAAAAATCAATTTCTAGCTAGAAATGTTATCATTTGCAACCTATATATACTCATTTTTAGTATACGACGATGAGATAATTAAAATTATGCAACCATATAAATAGGAAGGGAAATTAACCAATACAATCGAGTCATGTCCTTTTGGTTATTTACTTGTGTGATAATCCAAGTCAATTTAATTTGGTGATGTCATTACTAGTACTTTAATATAGAAGATAAGAACGTTCTTCTTTGTAGATTGATTAGAGTTCACGACGAGGGTTGGTGATGCTAAATTTTTCAAGCCTAGCAGTTAGTTTGATTAAAAACTTTAATTACAATTGGATGTGGGGATTATTCTTTTATCAGCGTTACCCTAAAATAAAAAAGTACAAATTTTTTTGCATGAATAACCTAATTTTGATCCACTGCAAAACTTGGATCGTATTTTGGCTTACAAAGATTGGTCGCCACTATAACCTGACTAAAGTTCATTAAAGATGTAAAAATCTTAGAAATGTAAAATTATCTAGATGATTTAACCACTGTAAAAGTAAAAGTTTCTTAAGCCGGAGTACAATCGCTGGTCCCTGGTGTGAAGAAATTGGGGCCGTTCTATCATCTTCTACCAAAATATGGTAATCAAATACACATGACAAATTATCACTTTTTTTTTCTTTAAAAAAAGTCCATGTATTTGTAATAATAGTAGATTTCTAATAATACTCAATTATTTACACTGATTAACTTCAAGGAATTATCTTCGGCTGAAAAGCTCTCAAGAATTATCAAACCGAAAAAGCTGAACAGATTGAAAAATCTTACTTTTGTGACAAATTAGGGTTCTACCTAATTATTCTCATTTTCTTAAATTTATCAACTTCAATTAGGTTTTCAAAGTATCGGTTTGGTCTGGTTTGATACGGAAAGCGAACTAAGCTGAGATAAATAAACCAAACTGAACTAAATAAAAGCTTGAGATCATATAGAACTAAACTATTTAAACTGAATTCCTCATTTTCTTTTTACCTACTCTCTTGTCTAATGCATCCATCGTCTAACTTCATCAACCTTAAATTCCTAGAGAGCTCATGCTATTATCTAATGATTAGAGGCAAGTTTCGACATAGCAACAATTGTTGCAACCCCGGTTCACACGTTGGTTTTTGAAGACACGAGAACATAACTGATTGGAAAACAGTTCAGTTCGGAAATACTGAACTTAATCAAACCCTACACGTTCTTTTTATTTGCCGAGTTTTAAAATCCACCTTCCCAAACCAAATTTAAATAGCAATTTCAGTTGGGTTCGGCAATTTAGACCAAACATGCCCAGCCCCAGTGCCTGCAAAGCACTGACCTGTTTATAGATGAAGCCCTTGTGGCGCTTACCTTTCACTAGGGGTATCGAATGAGTGGGTCAAGTACGGTTTTGGGTGGGGTTGAAAATAGTCCGAGCCATATTAACCTTTATTTAGTATGAGCCATGTCCGCTAAATTTTACCAGGACAAAATCATCTAGTAAGGGAACAGCAATGCAAATGAACGATAAGTTCTGTTGGCGTTGCACAGTTAGTCAGCAAACCAAGCAATGATACTTAAGGAAATTCTTAACGCTGGCAAACCGTGACACATTATCAGAGAACAGGAACAACAAATACAAACGTTTCAACCGAAACAGAAGGCTTTTACATCTAATTTCCTCTACTTTCCTGTGGCATGAGAGAACTATGATACATATCGAGCAGCTTCTAAAAATGGAACCTTTGGAGAAAAACCTGAAGAGATGGAACTACTTAAAAGCTCTCTGTTCTTCCTTATGCTGCATGGACTGATAAAATCCTGTCATTTCTCCTCAAACTCAACATCGATAATGTCAGGTTCAGACTTTGAAGAAGTGTTGCGTCTTCCACCACCTGAGAACCCATCTCGTGAAAAAAAGTCCCCTTTTGGCTGCCATACAATGTTCCCACAGCTGGCACAACGAACAATTTGGTTTTTGTATCCAACAAACTGCCTTTTACAAGCTGGACAAGCACCCTGTGGCCATCACAAGGTCAAAAGTTTCAGAAATCTCAGAGACAAGTTCCTCTGAGCTTCAAGTCAAGAAGTTCACTAAAGTTTAAATATTTTGTATGCAATTCACATCTTATATTAGAACTGCTTTTGCAGATTCTAATAGCAACAGTTTAACCAAAATTACCACTGTAGCACATGCAATCGAGAGTTATCCACTTTATTGCCCATTGATGGACAGGCAATTTGTAATCTGATGTCGAGTGATGTGTTCAAGTTTATCTTTCATGCACTTCTCTTTCTCTAACATTTCTCAACTCAATCACTGTCGCTTCTAAGAATTCAGTACGCAATTAAAGAACAAAATAAATTTTAGACTGGGTTTTATGTGGGGAATTATTATTGCCAGGGGAACAGTACTTTGTCATTGGGTTTCATGTGGGGAAGAGAAACATACATTCCAACTAAATAGTGTTCAAATATAGGCATAAAACTAACTCAGAGGCAGGAAGAGAAGCCCTTCCCACCCCATTTTAGCGAACTCAATATGAAATTATGGAGGTGACTTACTGTTTGAGACAACTCCTTTTCCCATTTCAATGTATATTCTTCTGTAATCCTTACTTCTTTTATCATGGATTACTATAAACCTATCTGTTTGATATGGGATCATGATTAATATCTAGAAATCGAGTTTCCAAAGAGTAAACCAACTGAAGACTCTCCAGCCCCAAAAAGAAAGACAACTAGGGACTCGCAAAAGTTCAATTTTCCATAGCAACCAGAATATATATTCTTCACATAGAAAACTTTCAAAGTTACTGGAGAGTTTTCAAATACACTTAAGACTCATTGAGAAAAATAATAAGTTAGTGTGGTAGACTTTAACTGGGTGTTCAATACAACCCACTTGTTGCATTGCCCACTTGTAATCTGTCACATCATTTAATATCTCACATTTGTGAACCGTTCTCAATATACCTACACAGAAATGGTAGAAGAAACCCTGCCCTACAATGCACATGCATTAGACATTTAAAATGCGATGTTCTGCTTTTGATTAAAGGAAGTAAAGGTAAAATAAATACCTTGATGATGAGATTATTGGCAACTGTTCCAATGAGAAGGGGACCAGCAAAAGGCAGTATCCAGGTAGCAAATATCAGACATCGGAAGAGCCATCCAGATAACGCAAACCAGAGGAAAAAAATTGTCTACAGACAAGGATAAGGAAACATATAGAATGTGAGCCATCAATTGGCAAAAGAATCTTTGAGTTGAAAAAAAAAAAAAAAAAAAGACTGAGAAATAGGAATAAGAACAAATAGGACACAATGCAGAGAAATGTAAATGCATGGACTGCTCAACTGAAGAATCTTAGAGTTCCCCAATTATCTACTCAATAAGAACCAATTGGATAAAAGAATCAAATTCCTCTGGGGGAAAAAGCAAATAACCCTGAATCATTGAGGGTGAGAGGAAGAGTTTACACAATCAGACACTATCTTCCTTATCAAGTTTCTACAGGCATCATAAAGAAATGAATCACACAAATAGTATTATCAAGATAAACATGTAATTTTCAAGTTACAGATGATACTCACCGCAAAGCCTCTTCCTAGTGGTGTCTCCAAGAAATCATTGAGCTCCTTTCTGTACTGCAAGTAAAAGAAAAAGAAGAACTTGTAAGTATAAATACAAACATCAAGAAGAAAACCCTCTGGTTACTTGACAAACTATATAGTGAAGGTGGAGAAGACCAGATAAATCAGCACCTTATAGAGAGAGAGAGAGAGAGAGAGAAAGAGAGAGGGGAGGGGGGGCGGGGGAGTCATGCAGTTTTTTCTACATTTGTTCATGGTTCAGCTGAACAGGTACAAAACTTGTGAACATCAGTGAACTTCTGGCTAACTAGGAGAAGGAGAGAACAAAAAACAAATTCTAATGAAGATGAGAGCGATGTCTCTCATAATTATTTCTGGGCTGAGTCCTAAAGTAAGTGATTTCCTTGAGAAAGTGAGATCTTTTTTCTCATAAATGTCCAATGTAAATGGGAAGGCACTCTCTTGGTACCACTTGAACTGAATCCTTCCCCTTTTTCACAATGAAATGACAACGTCAATTTCTCTCCATCGATAGAATATTTAAAAACTGAAGCTGGACTATATCTTCCTGAGGTGCGAATACAGAAACTTGTTCTCCAGCCTCAGAATTGTAGCACAAGTAGGGTAAATGGAAACACAGAGCAACAATATCATTAAAAATCCTATTTAACATAAACTCCAGCAGGGTGCATGTCATTCATCACTCTTCCAATCATCCAAACCAAGCAAGAGTAGATCATCTCCAACAAGGTCCTCTTTTGCTTTTGAACAAGCATTACTTCTTGCAACTCCACGAGAAGTTAACACTGGCCAATTCAATTTCACATTTCTCAGAAATTACGACGGAGCTCAGAAGTTTTACCAAATACAAGGGTAGGATAACTTCTCAACCTCTTGTGCTATAAAATGAACCGACTGAGCTTAAAAACGTCATCCATACACAAGCAGAGAATCAATTAACGAGCAATTCCGCTGTACATAAAGCACCTAACGGAGGCAGTGAATGTCATTTTCATTTACATCATTTCGTCATCCAATCAAAAAGAGTAGAAAACAATAAAAAAGACGCCGAGCTCATAGGCTCGTGTCACACGCAACTGAGATTTTAGCTACAGCAAGAACAACCGGCTTGTCTCACACACAGCCGCGATTAACTACAGCAAGTGCTTACCCGCGGCCAGTTCCTGCTGAAATCTAGAGTGAAAGTCCGCCACCGCTGTCCGATCTCGAACTCGCGGTCGATCTCGCGCGCTCTATCGGCGGCGGATTCAGCCACGGCGCTTAGCCGCCGGGAGACGGAGTAGCGGCGGTCGATGCGCTCGGCGGTCTTCCTCGCCTCGAAGAGGAAAAGCTCGAAGCGGTCGTTGGTAGTACGCCATGCGTCTCTCCAGGCCTCGCCCGAGGCGACCCTCTGGGCGAAGCGGTCCAAGTCGCTGCGCCGGAAGGCGCGGACGGGGGGCACGGCGGGGCGCGGCGGGAGGGTGGGGAGGCGCGTGGACGGGAGGCGACGGGGCCGGGCGGGCAGAATGGGGTTCCAAGGGAGGTTTGTGGTCGTAACCATCGCCACCCACGAACGCAAGTAAA
This sequence comes from Angophora floribunda, assembly GCA_014182895.1. Classification (NCBI taxonomy): domain Eukaryota; kingdom Viridiplantae; phylum Streptophyta; class Magnoliopsida; order Myrtales; family Myrtaceae; genus Angophora; species Angophora floribunda. The sequence continues at coordinate 312,167 of CM024715.1, forward strand.
GAATTGGGGAAAAGAAAATGGAAGATTATGGACTGTTCTGCGGCTGTTACCGCGCTCCTTTCCTTTTTCTTTTTCCCCGGTAAGCCAAAATGTAGAGGACATTTCTAGTATGGATCGTCGATTCGGGTCGGGTCAATGACTGGTTATCGAGAATTGGCCCGTTCTGGTTTCACAAAATTGAGACGGCCAATTGAATTTTGGGATGACATTTCTAGTTTGCTTTCCTCTTTCTTTTACTTCACCAAAAAGACTGCAAGTAGGAAAAGAACAAGACCTCTTGTAACTTAATGGGGCTGCGAAAGGTGAAGTAGGCTCTCAGAAAAAATTTCTTAGAGTATTCAAATAAATAATAAAAAGGAAAAAAAATGAGGTTATCATTGAAAACCTTCATGACGAAAATAGAAAAGAAGTAAAAAAGAAAAGAAAAGAGAATGATGTTGGCAACGCTCAAACAATTCTTTTGAGAAAATTAGGACTAGAATTTTCTAAAATGGAGAATTGCTAAGTGGGGCAAGGTTGACCAAATTCATCCAGCATAATTGCCCTATCCCCGGTCCAAAACTCGACGATAGTAATGTCCATTGGACCGGGTGAAAATTGCCAATTCGAACCAATTCAATCGAATTTCCAATTTTACTCGTAAATAGACAAATTTCTTTGTCGTAAAAATTTATGCATTTCATATATGTTAAGTAAATTTACAAAAAAAATACAATTGATCAATCTTATCATGGCTACAAAAGCTATAACCAATGTCAATTCCAAATTCATGAAATTAAGAGTTTAATTAGTTCGATCTAACTAGTACAAAACCAACTATCTAGATTGGTCTAAATTAAAGTATAATATTTGAATTTTGTAAAAGTTACAAAAAAGAAACTCAAAGTTAAATGCATATTGCACCCAAGACAAAATTGCTAAGAGGGCGCACGAAAAACTTTCTTTTTATAATATCTTACAACTTTATTTATTATATTAAAAGTTTACGGATTGCGTTGAAATCTTCTTCTACTTTAAAGTTTCTTTAACATTAGAATGTTATTAAAGCGTTGAAAAAATAACTCATCCGAGACAAGAATTGTTTTAGCAATAGAAATAGTCACTGGGCTAAGTGAAAACTTACTTCTCATGATATTGTACAACTTGGTAGTCAATATGAAAAAGGTTACTATCAAATTGAAAATTTACTGAAATTTAGGGGGTTTTAAAGTTTCTTTTAAACTCGAAAAGTACTAACGTGAAAAGAATAATAATGTATTATGAGAGAATAGTTTAGAAAAAATCACAAAGCAACATGAGAAAGTTATTTTTCATAATATTTAAAAGCTTGGGTAAACTCAATTGCCAGGTTTTAGTGGATTTTGCAATTAGATAGTTGAAGTTCAAATTCAATCTCCCAATGCATTATACTTTTTAACTTTTCATAGTCTATACACTTTGGTTAGAATTTGAATAATTTTTTGACGAATTGTCTAGGTGATGAACACGTGGATAATTTTCAAGACGTCATGTCATCATCATGTTAGCAATTCATCGGCTCAATTCTATCCAAAATGGATGAATTTGAAAAACATAAGTTTTTAACGAATTGATCAATAGAATCAAAACTCAATGATATGATCATAGATCTCCCTAAAATCTAGTGACCATAGGGGAAAATTCACCAATTTGCATCTTACTTCTCCCATCGAGAAGTTCCTTATAAACCCCGCAAGAAAGAAATAAGCGTTTCAATTTGTATACCCCCGAAAGGGTAAAAGCCAATGCCATACCAATACCTTGCCCAGGGGACTTGGATCGGATCGGATCCGATCCGATCCGACACCCGCAACAGAAAGACGGCTCGACCCGACTCAAGGCGATATAAATAAGCGGAAGACGAGACGGATTCAACGGCTCCTCCAACCGATAAGGCCGTCGCAGAGCTCTGCTCTCAACAGAGAGCGCAAGGGCGCCGTAGCATTCATCGTTCATCACCATAAGCATTCTCCAGCTGGTCTTTGCTTCGTCCAGCGCTTGGGGTTCATCTTCACTCTGTTCGGGACGCCCGCCTTTTCTTCTTTTCCTTTCACCTCGCTTTCGATACATTTCTTCAAGTTTTTCTTGCGCGTTTGGCTGCCATGGCGTCCCAACTCATTCGCGAATGGACGGGGATCCAACAGTTTCCAGCTGCCACTCAGACCAAGTTGCTCGAATTGCTTGGCAAACTCAAGCAGGAGGTTTCGCTTCTCAATTTCCGATATTTATGCCCGTTCAAATGTTTTTTTTTTTTTTTTGGTTCGGTTTTGCAAGCACTTTAGCGAGTGAATTGCGATGCTGCGAGTGTGCGCCTAGCGTTCCTTGTGTTTTATGCTTGCACTGCAGTCCCTGTTCGGTTGTTTTGTAAAGCATGGTTTCGGCACATGGGTAATTCTAGATTGGTTCGTGCTCTTTTGCCAAAATATTTTTCTTCACGGCCTTCTGTCTCGAACCAGTTCATCATGATTATTATGTGCGAAAGGAAATGCCTGAACGGCTACTTTCAGATGCTTAGGATACCTGTTGCTGTGGAATTAGGTTTCCAATGCAGTAGCACGCTTCTCAAGTAGTTCTGCACTTTCATTCTGGGGGGACATGATTTTTGTACCATTCTCGCAGAATGTCGGCACATTGACAATCCTGGTGATGGGGAAGGGAGGCGTCGGAAAATCGTCTACTGTTAATTCAATTATAGGGGAGAGGGCTGTTGCCGTCAGTGCTTTTCAGGTACATGGTTTGCCTTTAACCCATGTTAATGCTGTTGGGGTAATCTCATACATAATACATTTGTCTTGTAGTCAGAAGTTCCAAGACCTGTGATGGTTTCACGCTCGAGGGCTGGTTTTACGCTCAATATCGTTGACACTCCTGGGCTCATAGAAGGGGGATATGTCAATGACCAGACTCTTGAGAATATAAAGCGGTTGGTCTCAACTTCATCCATCAATTCTCTTGACTTATCTGGATTGTCTTATGTTTCTTTCCGTTTTGTGCAGCTTCCTTATGAACAAGACCATAGACATTCTCCTCTACGTGGACCGATTGGATACATATAGGGTGGATAACTTGGACAAGCAGATTATTAAGGCCGTTACGGAGAGTTTTGGTAAACAGATATGGAAAAGAGCCTTGGTTGTCCTAACGCATGCGCAGCTCTCACCACCTGATGGCCTGGAATATGATGTTTTCTTCACTAGAAGATCAGAGGCCCTTCTCAAAATTGTTCGATCTGGAGCCAGGATAAAGAAGCAAGATACTTGGGTAAATTGTTCTTTACCTAAGATTTACCTCCTCACCTTTTCCCCTGATGAGCCTTGTGTTCAACCTATAGCGTATAACTTCTATATGTTTTCTCAGCAATTTCTCTCGACATCGATTATTTGCTACTTGTATTGTAATGCATGAAATTTTGTCTACAGAGATTATCCAATTTTTATTTGTTATTAACAGGGCGATGCCATTCCTGTTGCTTTGGTGGAGAACAGTGGGAGATGTAATAAGAATGAAAACAATGAAAAGGTCAGATACTATTCGCTATAAGTTATCACCTTTTTATTGTTTATGATATGGTTGTTTGAGCAGCCATTGGCAAAATATATTGTGTGCCTTCTGCACACAGGTTCTTCCTTGTGGAACAGCTTGGATTCCCAATTTAGTTAAAACAATCACAGAGGTTGCGTTAAATGGAAGCAAAGCTATATTGGTAAACAAGAAGCTGATTGAAGGGCCGGACCCCAATAGGAGATGGAAAGAATTTATACCATTAATTTTTGCATTCCAAGTAAGTTGCTATGGAACTGCCATATAGCTCTTTTCCACATCATCCACCAGACAGTAGTTGATGCAAGCTCTTTTTTGTTTTGTTTGGTTGTTAATAGTACTTCTTCATCATTAAGCCTCTACAACGGGCAATCAAGAATGATATCGCAAAGGAGACAAGACCGGCATGGGAGCTGAGGGATGCTGGGTTGTCTAGTCGAAAGTTTTAATCAACTATAATGTATGCAGTAAATTTTTTTATAGTCAATGTTTGAACTGCTTCTCTGGTATTTCTGTTGAGCATGTTTGCCACCTGCAGATGGAACTTTCTGGCAGTTGGTTATTCGAGATTCTTTTTCTAAATTATAGAACGGCTAAAATATTGATAAAGGAATTCAGTGTGTGAATCTCCCCTTTTGACTCCATCCATTCATATATAGGATCACTGTGCGGACTGGAATGCAGTAGAATGACGGTTAAGTTCAATAGAAGATGGAACTCAGTCAAGGAAAAACTGTCGTGTCTTACATGACTAGCTTGACGGGTACACTCGTGCACATGAGCGCACTTGGCCTCAGTGGGTTTTCAAAAGATGGCTAATTCTGTGATGTTTCTCTGAGTCGTGGGACAAAACTGAACATTATCAGATACCCCTGGTTTTGTAGTTATAAGGTGCTCCGTGATATGTTCATTCATTAAGAAGACCGGTTTAAGTCAGGACATCGCTGCCATGGCATTTGCTTATTTGCAGGCTTTCCACTTCATGAATCGATGGTAGAGGCTCTTGAGAGATTGAACTTCTCAGTGGCGTGCTCTGCCATGTGTTCTTGTATACTCAGACAACCACTGCTATCAATTCCCCTTTATCTGTGCTACAACATTTTTCGCCATGTGGTTCTTGACTATAGGGGATCTGTGTGTTTCGCCTATTTTCTTTTGTTGGCAATTTTCGGGGCTTCACTGTTCTTTTAGCATTCATTACTTGGAATTAGCTGGTTACTAGAGCTTCCTTGGTATGTGATTCTCGGTGTGCATCCACGTCCAGCTCTGTTTCCCCATAAATGATGCTCATGATTGCCACTGCATCATCTGTGGATAATTAATGTTCAGCAGAGCCATTTCATGCTGTTCCTTGCAGTTTGCTCTTAGGAGTCGTTGGCATGAGTTTCTTACCCGGTCATTACTTTATCTAGGGGTGAGCATTGATCCCAGTTCAACAGCCTGGGTTCAATTTGGAAATTAGACTGGACCGGTCGATTTTGAATGGTTCTAGTGAGAACAAGTCCAGTTTCCTCGGTTCCTTATGGCAATAACCCTAATTCCTCTTTTGCACTGGTACTAGCTAGTTTTCATGATCCGTATTTTGCATTTTCTTGTATGTGTTTATGTAGAGAAATCTTGTGGTGGGGATGGTGAAGGATTGTAAAAGACCCATCTTATGAATTTTACGACAGAAGTACAAGTGTCAAAAATTCTAAAAGATATACTTAAATGTTACTTTTTTTAAAGTACCAAGTCTAGTGAAGGGTACTAGAAATCCAAGGTACCTTATTTTAATAATAAAAGTTATCTACGTGTTGGAAAGCTTAGTCAGCAAAAAATGTCAAAACTACATTGTTTTGGCACTAGCATGATTTTTAATATAAATATTAATTAAATTATATAATTTGTTAAAAATAGGGAAGGGGAAGGGTTTGGTGAGGGTTGTGTAGCCCTCGTTGCCGCTAACCTATCATAACTGGGAAGGGCCAGTGATGGTGGGGTAAGGGTTGTGGCCCTCCCCCAAATCTAGCTAGGGTTGTCAACCCTTGCCTAATCGAGCGAAGACTCGCTGGCCGCTGGTTGTGGTGGGATTGCCTAAGCTAGCGGTTGGTGGTCCTTGGCTCAACTAGGCGAGGGTCGACGACCCTCATCGGATTTAGGGGAGGGCTAGGGCCTACAGGCGGTCGACCAAGGTCGTTGGCCCTGCTAGGGCTCGGTAATCCTCGCCCTATTGATGCTGGCCCTTCCTAGCAACGGTGGGGCAACGACTGCATAGCTCTCACCAATCCCTCTCCCCTATGATTTTCTTTTTTAAAAATTTTAATCAATTTTGGGGCTTATTGCTGAAGTAGAATTTTTTTTTTAATGCCGCGAGGATAATTTTTTTAAAATTGCCACGTGGATATTTTTTTTAAAGAATTGTCACGTTAGCAAAAAAAAGTCTCCAAAAAATGCTACACAGGAAACATGACTGGAATTTTTTGCCATTGGCAGTTAAGTGATCTATTTTTTTTTTTTCGATTTTGACACTTAAATGTACATTTCAAAACTTTTGACACTTAAGTGTTCCACATGCTAAGTCTTGACATTTGGGGTGTCTAGCACTCGAATTTTACTTATTGGAGACCAAAAGAAAATAATCTTATGCATATTTGCATGGAGGAAAACAAGAGAAGTTCAATTGACTTCAAGTCTTAGTTTCTTCTCTTCCTTCTTAGAAGAGTCAATCCTACAAAAATAAATAAATTATATACATTATGACATAAATATCCAGAATTGTTTTTGTGTCACTAAAAATCCTAAACTTGCCCATTGTGATTCAAATACCTAAAAAAATATTGTAAAAAAAAAAATCTCAAACTTATACTAGCGTGATAAATTTACCCTAGATGGAATTGAAATAAAGAGTATATAAGTTGCACATATATAAGTTTTGATTTTTTCATAATACAAAAGAGAGTTTGGGATATATATCTCTCATATTGAGTGGTTAGGATTTTTGGTGATACAAAAAAATATTTTGGATATTTCTATCACAATGAATATAGTTTAAGGTGTTCGGTAACATTTGTGATTCTTAGAACTCTCCGACTTGGAGATGAAAGGCGCAACATTAAACTTCATTGAAGTTTAAAGAAATGAATAAATAAATAAACACTCGGCAGGGTCCCGACAGTTGGGATTGGTTCCACGGTTCAGTTCCACAAACGGGGAATTGATCTTGACTATGTGAATTCTAGATTATAGAGTGTGAGCTAACCCATCCTAAAACCGATCATCCCAACTTTATCAATATTGCTTTCTCTCAAAATGATAATGAATTGCAAAGTTAAAATAATTAGTTTCATTGAGTTGTTGTAGTATATATATGCACAAGTATTTGTTTACAGAGTCGAAAACAACTTAAAACATAATAAATAATAAATAAAATCCATATATGCAGTTGAGATCAGTGGATTATTAGCTCAATCTTAGAAATTACAATTTGATTTTAGAATTGAGAATTATCTCTGCATCACCCCCTCGCGTGATGGAATGACACTCCAATCTTGGCCGGAATTGATCTTTTGTGGAGACACGACAATTTGTAAGAGGCTATTGGGAACCCGATCTTGCACAAAATGAAATATCAAATAGATATATGCGTCATACGGGAGTGAAGGATAGGATTCACGCTGAGATAAAATAGCTCCGATGTTGTTGCGGTAAATTGCTTGGGGGTGAGGTGGCGAAAGGAAATCGAGCTCCATTGAAAACGACATCACTTCAGTAATATTTTCGTCAAAACATTTACGTGCATTCTATTGAGTGGAGTACCCGAGAAACACACAAGAACAAGACTTTGAAGCAAGTTTATGACGTGCATAAGATTTTGACCTTGATTAAGTTTGCCATAATCAGGAATTCGATGAAAACGTTTCTCGAAAATCCAAAATTGGTCTAGAGATTCGATTTATTAAAATAAATAGCAATGAGAAGACATGCGACCAAAACATAACGGAACAAAAGCGTGAGAAAGAAAGCTGAGGCATTGTAATAATTGAAACAATTTGTTTGGAGTCAGAGCCAAAACATTTATACGCATTGTATTGAGTGGAGTACCTAAGAAACACACAAGAATAAGACTTGGGAGTGAGTTAATGACGAGCATGGTTTCAATCATGAAAGACAAAAACACTTGAAGACCCTAAGTTTGCAAATGATTAGAAGTTCGATGAACGTGTTAAAGGAGAACGGAAATTCAAATTGGTATGGTGAGTCGATTTACTAAACAAGTAGCAATGAGAAAGGCATGCGACCAACACGTTGATGGAACAGAACTACGAGAGAGAGGCGGAGTCGGTTTCAACGTTAAGTCAATGGCTGAACTGCGTTCAGTGGATCCATTGTGATTGAGATTAATGGGTTGTTAGCTCAATCTTAGAAATCACAATTTGATTCTTGAATTGGGAATTCCAACTCTGGACGACTGGACAAATTTTCCATCTTTTATACCAGTTAGTTGGTCATAATAGAGATCCTATCAACCTCCTCAAACGCTATGCAGGTCAAGTTTCTTAAAAATTAGCCGGAATCGGGAAGGAACTAGTGCCTAATAGCTGGACGGAGCACAAGGAATGGCACCGCATGGATCGCAGGCATATATTGGATATGTCACACAACAAGAAAGAAAGGGATGGCAAAGTTTCGGTCCGTTATCATGGGACCTTATTCGGGCAAAAACCAGGAAGGAGAAGAAGATGAAAAATAGTGTGCTTCTGAACATCCTCAATAGAAATGTATAACTGGAACCAGTACCCACCCCTTCTCTCTTCTTCCTTGTCTCCTTTTAAGCAGCTCGAGCCTTAGCAGCCTCAAGCTTAGCGCTAACTGCGTCCCAGGAAACAAGCTTCTCCATGAAGATCGATATGTAATCAGGCCGTCGGTTCTGCAAGAACTCACAAAGTCGAGTTGGTTAAGGAGTTAGACTACCTTTGACCGTCTATATCAGTTTTCACAACATGAACTTCTGTATCGAGGAGCAAATGTGAAGTAACCTAACCTGATAGTCAAGGTAGTAAGCATGCTGCAACCCGGATAAAAATTTTCAAAGAGTTAGTGACTTCATAAATTTGCCGTCTCTTTGGCAAGAATTTGAGAGACGGAGCTCAAGGAAAAAAATGATAATGAAGAAGAAGAAGCACGAGGTACAATCACTACAATTTCCTTACCTCCCATACGTCAATAGTGAGGAGCGCCTGCAAAAAGTTAACAAAAACCATCCTTAGATCATTCTTGCAGAGCAGCGTTTGTCACCAAAACCTAGAGCCAACGTCTCAGTAACTGCTCGGTAATTCGCAAGCTTGCTCAAGAAAAACGTATGCCTTTCAACCACAAACTCAAAAAGGGTGTGCCTCGCAGGAAGGGAGGAGATCGCTTACCGTGTAGCCCAGAGCCAGGGGATTCACAGCATTGGGAGTCTTCAACACTACAAGCTCCTTTCCATCCGAAGGACGGGGATTATCTGTATTTACGACGGCAAAGCCCTATTAACTTTTCTCAGTCCTATGAAACGCTACAATGGACAGTCCCAAACAGTGAAACCCTCTCGAAAGAAATGCACGTGCAAGGGTAGGATTCACTCACAAGCAAGCCAAGCCCAACCAGCACCGAACTGCGTGGCGGCAGCCGATCTGAATTCTTCAGAGAACTTCTCGAAAGAACCGAAATCTCTCTCGATCAATTTCAGAAGTTCTCCAGATGGCTTCCCTCCGCCGCCCGGTTTCATTGAATCCCAAAAGAAGTCGTGGTTCCACACCTGCAAGCGATTCAATCAAGAGTGCAAAACTGAGATCAAATGACCAGACAAAAATCTGATGAAGCATCACTAGAATTGTCTAGAGTAGAGGGACGAGGAGCGAGGGTAAGCGATCCTTGAAACATCGCGTACGATTATATCAAAGTACATGATCATGCTAATTTCACGTCCACATCGGAGGAGTCAAAAAGATGCTGCACTGAGCTCGAAAGAATTTATAGTCACGCAACATCGGTACGGTCTGTTTTCATTCGTCTCCACACGATCATCTCATCAGATAAAACATCTCAAACAATTAGGTTAGGTCCAGATCACACCATACCTGAGCAGCATTATTGAACGGAGGAAGGAGGTCGCCTTTATTGTATGTATGAACTATGACGTCCTCCAAGGACTTCCCTTGCAGCTCCGTCCCGACGATCTGCTTGTTCAGATTATCGACGTAAGACCTGTGATGCTTCCCCCAGTGAAACGACAGGGTGTTCTCGCTCATGTGCGGTTCCAGCGCATTCTACGACCGAATGATCGATAAGACGAGAGCCAAAAACCAAAAAAAAAAGCCCAGAGGAACTCAGCTACGCAAGGAACGAAATCTTGTTACCAGGGGATATGGAGGAGGCTTGAGCTCGAGTTTTGCAGCAGGAGTCGCAGTCGCCATGGCTTTGCGGTTTCTTGGATGGAATCGAAGGAGACGAAGGAACTCCGATGTCGAGTCAACGTTGGTGTGTTCTGCCGCTTCGAGTGATCGATGATATGGCGTGGGGGGTTGGTGGGCAGGAGGCTAGGAGATGAAAGTGCAGTACAGTGTACTTCGCCACTCACTCGCCCCGTCGCTGCACTGCATGGGATGGGAGGATCTCTCGAGGTTGTGTAGTACGTTGTACTAGACGTCGAGCTGTTCATACTTATCCACGCGAACACGCCTTGCCTTTCAAAGCGTGTGGTGTTTACAGTTATCCACGCGAATCTGCCTTGCCTTTCTAAGCGCGCGTAATGTTTAATTCAACAGATATCTTCCGATGTTGCGATACTTCATCGCAACGTCCGTACACCAACATTGGCATTTAAAACCATCGTTTACATTTTCATATCCTTTTTGTAATTTAAACTATGTTTACTCTTTTCTTTTCTTTTTTATCAAAAGTTCAAAAAGGGGCTTTTGTGAGTTTTTTCTTTTCTTTTTAAGCTTTAAGACAAAGGGTATATAACTTTCTGTATGATTGTACATGCTGTGTTTGGGGAAAGGGTGAAAATGTGGGGAATGAAGGTGGTTGTGGAACATGGTAAGGGTGAGCACCAATTCCAAGTTGAACTAGGAATTTGATTGAGATTAGACTGAATCGGCCAGTCTTGGGTGGTTAATTCGCTCTCGACCTCTTGTGCAACCACTGCCACAATCTCACCGTCTTGTCACCTTCCATCATCCCAATTATACTGTCCCAAGGTGCGTCTCTATTTCTCTCTCTATTTTTTGCCATTGCATCTCCAATTCCATCTTTAATTCATGCTCTTCGTCCGTCTTAGTTTTAGGTTTTAGGATGATAATTGACTCGTCTTGGAACTGCTCACATCTTAAAAAAAATAGATAATGTAAAAAAAATTTGGTGAAGAAAAAAAAAATAGGCAAGAATTTTAAGATGGGTCAACTCCCTACATGTCATTTTTCTCCCCCTCCGTCGCTTCCAAGCACAACATGTAATTTATTATCTATTATCGATCCATCTGTTGCAGAAACGAGATTCCTAGTGGTGACCACACTTCCCTCTTCTAATTCCTTAAAAAATATTAAATTCTTATTTAAGATATATTTTTAAACATAATTTTTTTGGTCGGTTTTAGACATAGTTCAAAAAAATAAATTAATTGCTGATATGGACGTCCAATCTCCATTCAATGCCGATATGGCATCCTCAGTGGCTTTTAAATAAACTTAAAAACCAAATACAAAATTTTAAAAATAAAACAAAGCAAGATAATTATTAAAAAAATTGAAAATAAGCAACTTTTGAAAAAATAAATAAAAAGTGGTGTGTTCACTAGCAATATAGATCCAATCCTAGAGACAAAGCGTCACAGGATTCACTCGACCCCACGGCTGCGTGGCTTGGGATCGAGTGACCCCCTACGTCACCCGGCTAGGATGGCGCAACCCATGGTTAGATCTGACTCCCTCCCATCCCCTTTCTCTTTCTCGAGTTTTAACTTTATTTTTCTAATCTCTCTCTGTGTGGTTCTAATTTCATTTTTCCAATTATCTAATATCTAATCCAATCAGCGCAAAATTGCCAAACCAATGTTGACATGACATTCATGTGTCGGTCCATGTCAACGGTTCCATTTTTTTTTAATGGAGGGAATTGCACAGAAAATTTATATATAATTTAGGGATCCAATTGCATAAAAAAAAAAATCCAAAGATCCAACTGAATAATTTGCAATAATTTGGGGGACCTCTATTTCATCTTCATTATATGATTTAACATGGTTGAATTGTATTACAAAATTTATGTATCAAAGGAGAGACCTTAACACTATAATTTTTTATGCCACGGATACACATTTTGTGCATAGTAGCATCATGAGTTACTATTCTCAGGACAAAAAGAGTAAAAGTAACATATACTATTCTTGGGCCAAAGAGACTAAAACTTATTGCTATAATAGAGAAACCTCTTTTATAGTTTATGTCAAAACTCTCCCTGTATAAACAACTCTAATTGATATAATATATACTACATCAGTAGATGTATTGGCTTACTTGATAAAATTGGATTGAGATTTTATTTAAGTCTTAACTTCAATGGACATACATGAATGTAGATTAGATAGATAGATTCAAGCATTTAGAAGTTTATTCTTTTGCAAAATTATAAAACCCATATAAGTCGAATCTAATTCAAAATTTTCTCAAACATGTAGCTACCCCAAATTTAGAAAATCATGGATAAAGTAAGGTGGGAATTTGGAGGGCATATAGGATTACATGAGCTCTTAAAATCTTATCTTTAATTCGAATCCGTATTACTTCCGGACTTCATTCAAATTGTGAGGTGGACTAGTCCCATTAGTCATTTAATTTAATTTCATGAAATCGACGAAATCTATGTATTTGGCCAGAATTGTCAACGGATGAATATAGAATATAGAAATAAATCAAATTAATGGATCAATTTTGCTTTTCCCAAAAAAGAGAGTACAAGTTGCTATTATACATCGACACTTTGAAAGCTGCGGGAGTTTCCTAGTTATATCATACTTCCTAAGCAAACATTAGCTCCGGAAATTCCATTGTGTTATCTTTTGATTATGCGTGTTCTGCAGGGCCACTTCAGGCCGTTTCTTGCAGTTTGCTTTTAGGGGTAGTCAGCGTGAGCTTCTTCTAACTGGGTCTTTAGGTTATCAGCATTCCTTACTGTGATACAGGACGACTCAAACGATCGGGTCAATTTTCCATCTTTTTTATCATGAAAATGCCGTAGTTGGTCGTCATGGAACAACAACAGAGATACTAAGGAAAGCGTCGTCAGACCTATGCAGGTCAAGTTTCTTCGACATTGGCCCGAATAGGAAAGCAGAATGATTGCTAGATAGCTGGATGGAGCACAAGGAATCCCACCTCATAGATTCAGCACAAAACATCGGATATTTCTCACAACAACAAAGCAGGGATGGCAAATTTCGATAGTCTACCCTCTACGTGCTCTAAGAGAGAACATGTAGGGGTCCGTTATGATGGGACCTGTCGGGGCAAAAAAAACCAAGAAGATGATGATGATGGTGAAAATCTTGAGCTTCTGAGCATCTTCAGCAGAAATGTATAACCAGAATCAGTACCAACCCTTTTCTCTTATTCATCGGCTTGTTTTAGGCAGCTTGAGACTTTGCAACCTCAAGTCTAGAACTAGTTGCTTCCCACGAAACAAGCTTCTCCATGAAGATTGATATGTAATCAGGCCGTCGGTTCTGCAAGAACTCACAAAACAGAGATGGTTAAAAAGTTATACTGCCTTTGGCCGTCTATATCAGATTTCGTAAAATGAACTTCTGTATTGAGGAGCAACTGTGATGAACCTAACCTGATAGTCAAGGTAGTAAGCATGCTGCAACCCGAATAAAAGTTTCGAAGAGTTAGTGACTTCATAGATTTGCTGTCTCTTTGGTAAGAATTTGAGAGACAGAGCTCAAGGACAAACTTGACAGTGAAGAGAAGAACAAACCAAAAGGTACAATCACTACAATTTGCTTACCTCCCATACGTCAATCGTGAGGAGCGGCTGCAAAGAGTCCACAAAAATATCATTAGATCATTCGTGCAAAGCAACGCATGTGACTGAAAATACAGCTAATATACAGCTAGTGATTGCTTGGTAATTTGCAAATTGCTTGAGAAAAATGTACTACTTACAACCAGAAACTAGAAGGCCTCAAACTAGGAGGATATTACTTACTATGTAGCCCAGAACCAGGGGATTCACAGCATTGGGACTCTTCACTATTAGAAGCTCCTTCCCATCCAATGGACGGGGATTAACTGTATTTATGACAACAAAGCCCCATTAAGTTTTCTGTCCTATGAAACAGTGTGACCCTGTTAAATGAAATGCATGCAGGAGGGTCAAATTCACTCACAAGCAAGCCAAGCCCAGCCAGAACCGAACTGCGTAGCAGCAGCTGCTCTCAACTCTTCACACAACTTCTCGAAAGAACCGAAATCTCTCTCAATCAACTTCAGGAGTTCTCCAGATGGCTTTCCTCCACCACCTGGTTTCATTGATTCCCAAAAGAAGTCATGGTTCCAGATCTGCAAGCGATTCAATAGAGTGCAAAACTGAAATTAGAAGGGTAGACAAAAGAAAAAAAAAAACTTAATGAAGCATCACTAGAATTGTTGGAGTGGAGGGACTGAGTGTGAGGGTAAGACATAGTTTGAAATTGGGTATAGGATTCGGTGTTGTTAGTGTATATATGTCCAACATTGATGCACAGATTTTGGGCCTCGGCATGATTAAAGTACATGATGATTGCAATGTAACCCTGGCATCAGACAAATCAAATTGATGCTGCACTGAGCTCAAAAGAATTTATAGGCACGCAACATTGGCACGGTGTGTTTTCATTTCATCTCCAAACAATCATCTCTTCAGATAGGCATCTCAAACAATTTATGTTAGGTCCAGATTACGCCATACCTGAGCAGCATTATTGAACGGAGGAAGAAGGTCACCCTTATTGTATGTCTGAATTACGATGTCCTCCAAGGACTTGGCTTCCAGCTCTGTCCCGACTATCTGCTTGTTCAGATTGTCGACGTAGGCTCTGTGATGCTTTCCCCAGTGAAACGACAGGGTGTTCTCGCTCATGTGTGGCTCCAGCGCATTCTACAACGGAATGATCGATAAGATGAAAGCAAATCGTCAAGTGCAGAGGAATTGAGCTGTGCAAATGACAGGTAATGTTACCAGGGGATATGGAGGGGGCTTGAGGTCGAATTTCGCAGTAATTACAGCTGCCCCGAGCCTCCTCGAGCTCGACCTCTGCATCACAGGAAGAACACGTCTCCACTGTCAACGACATTCGAGATTATTAATTTAACACGACAATCGAAAGGTCAAAATACACAAAGGAAGGAGATGATCCGCTAGATTGTTCCATTTCCAAGTCAATCAAGACGCACGCGCAGGGACACTGGGTTGACCCCTAGAGCCGATAAGAAAATGGTGCACTGCTCCGGACTCCATACCTGGCGCTGGTTCTTGGTCCATTGCAAGCTTCGAGTCGCTTTCGCACCTTCATTTGACCCTGTAACTCAATCACAGAATCATTGTCAAAAAACGAGCTGTCAAAGAATCACAAGTGTGAAGTGTGTGTGAGAGAGAGAGAGTCGAAGGACGACCTCGCCGCAGTAAGAAAGCGTTTGAGAGCGGAGCGGTGGAAGCAGCGGTGGTGGTCGCCATTTGTCGCCCTTTCTCGGATCGAATCGAAGGAGACAGAGGAGCTCTGATGTCGAGTCAATAGAGTGTGCACACCACACTACGCCGCACGGCTCATCTTGGTTTTCGTGGCCCGCGGATCGTTGATTCTGCCACGTCGGGCCGTTGTTGTTTGATGGTTTTGGGCGGGGTTGGTACGAGCGATATAAAAGTGCAGTACAACGCTAGTCTGATCGGGAGGAGTTTGAGTAGTACGTCGTACGTGAAAGCGCGAAGCATCCACACAGAGAGAGAGAGATTTTAATTCGGACAGAAAGAACCGGTTTTCGACAGGTGTTGAAACATTTGTGGACGGTCTCGATTTTTTTTTACGGTATCAACACGAATATGCTATCCGATGATTTGTCACCTCTTCCGTACACAAACCTTTTAATTTACGAACCACCATATTTTCATATTCTTTTGTCCAAGTTGAGCAAAGTTTTTTTTTCTATTTTTTTTACCAAAAGTCAAAACTACTTATTGTTTTATTAATACTATTAGAAAGATTTCAAATTTATACATTTATGATAAATTTACTCCTAAATTATAATTAAAAAAATCCAAACTAATATATTTATAACAAATTTACTTCTCATATTAATTTTTATTAAATTAGATTAATATTACCAAAAATTACAAACGATACATTTGTAACAAATGAAAAGTAAAACTTCAAACTGATATATTCATTAATTGTTATGTACCATCCAACTCATTAAATTTGACAATAAACTTTAATGAAAATTGACAAAATATAATTTTATTACGAACATATCATTTAGAAGTAAATGTACCACAAGTGTACAGATTAAGAATTTTTTGTGGTATTAATTATTTTTTTCGTGTGGTTTTGTTTGGCTTTAAGACAAACGGTACATAACTTATGGGTAACTTTGCAATGTGTGCATGTATATGCTCTGTTTGCGTAGAGGACTAACATGTGGGGAATGAATATGGGCGTGGAAATTAGTGAATTTTGAAATTTTGGTGAGAAGAACCCTGGGAGGAGAATTTTAAGATATAGTCAACTCTCGGAAGAATTGCCAAAAAAGTCCTAAATTTATTGCAATTGTGCCAATTCAGTCCTAAACTTTTTTTTTTTACCAATTCAGTCTTAAACTTTTTGCGATTGTGCCAATGTATTGGATATAAAAGAGCAACATCAAACTGCAAAAAGAACTAAGCAGTGCATAACTCATACACTTTGCTAACAATACAAGCATATGATAATTGCTACTTGACATACTTAGATAAGTTAATCAAAATTCATCGAAAGAAAATTCATTCATGGTCACTAGAGTTGCAACAACAAAAGCTAAACAATATTATTTGTTACGACAGCCTCCCAACTACCAATTTGCACTCGAAGTTTGTGTAGTGTGACAATTGGAGGACAACCGAATAAAAGGATTGGTTGGGTACATAAGGATTTAATCTTACTCAAAGTCTAGTTTTGATGTTGAATCCTTCAATAACACCAGCAGCAGTACCTCCAAGAACAACAACCCTGCATGATTGATGAAACATAATCAGACAACCAAAGAAAACTAGTCTTTCCTTCTTTAGGTTTAAGGGCTTAGGGCTTAGGGGATGCATTAAAGTTGTGACAGAACTTCACATAAAAAATTTAGGGCTTCCAAAATTTGAACTATGTGATTACCAAAATATTATAACAGTTGTCTAATCCAACTGATTCCCTACAGGGATTCTTGACCAGATCATAATAGTGATGATTTGAGGCAGGTCAATGTTTATCATTTGTGGAACACATTTTATTACGAGGGTGCTCCCCTGCTATGCAGGTCATATTGAAGGATTGTCGACAAAGGTACTGTCACTATTGCTTCAATGAATTACCAGTGGATGTGGTACCCTGCTCTTTCTGTGCAGTACCACGGTACTGCTCTGAGCATTGCCAACTAAAAGCAGGAGGACATCGATCAAGAAACAACATAGAAGAGGTTGACCTTCATGTAAAAGTTCCTGCAGAGATTGAAAATCATATCAAAGAAGTTACTTCTGAAAATGGGGAGGAGAAAATTCTCGAGCACTTTGCGGAACACAGACATGAATGCGTGGATGCAATCTGGCCAGCTGTGTTGCCACACGAGGTAGTTTTAGCTGGTCGGGTGGTAGTGAAGTCCCTGGTGCAAAGAAGAGACCTGATGGATATAAAAGCTTGTATTAAATCATAGAAATTTTATTGATTAATTATATTTCCATTAAGTAATAAAAATATTAACCAATCCAAATTTTATTAAATATTAAATAATAAGCTATAGTATAAACTATACTAATATACCTAAAATATGTATAAAATATGTAATAAATATAAATACTAAATAATAAATTTTAATACTAAACTAAATATATATTATATATATAGAAAATATCTATTTTAGAATAGAAAGAAATTCAAATATAGAAATAAAAAATAGGAAAAAATAAAAACGAAAATTGTTGTTATTTTGAATTTTCTTTTTTTTTTTATTAGAATTTCAATATTATTTATATTGAAATTATTAGTATCTTATGACAGTAATTAAATTATCTAGTTCCTGAACCTTCTTAAATTTTCACAAGCTACATGAGCATCTCATGGATCGATTTAATTGCAGGATCTTTCTTATAATTACACTGAATTGGCAGTGAAGGTTAAACTGGAACTGTGTAGTTACGCGATTGTATTACTTGTTTGTCTTCAACACTCTCCCTACCTTGACCTTCTAATAAATCCTTATTTTGTTTGTTAGGTCTCTCTCGATCGAGAAGTACATACTAGCATTTGTATCTATGATATCATAAGCGAACATGGACAATGGCATGCGTGAGCACACACCGGGGCGCACTCTCAGATGAGAAAGACGAATATCCCCGCTATTCCTTCTTCACTCCTGCAACTAGCACTTGTGTCCTTTAATTTGCAGTTGAGAATATTACTTCCATACATATAGTTCTGATAGTTGTTTCTCATTATTGGTCAGGAAAGAAAGATCTTGTAGTTGTTCTCCTTTTGGTCGGAAGCAACATATCATACTTTTGGGCGTCTTTTCAACTTGTGCAGGCACTCTATATACGTCCCTTGATTTGCGAATAGCTTCTCCATTGACCTATACCGCTATATTTGATTATTCTTGTTTCATAAGAAGGATTTGTGGTTGCCAATTTAAGAAGTGTATTTTTTCTACCATCAAATGCTTTTTTTTTTTTTACTGATTACTTCAATTGGTAAGAATTTGTTGCTCTCATCATCATTTTTCTTAATCTTTTGATAGCTGCTATTATGAGTTTTGTTATCCTTAATGGACAAGATAAAGATTCTGAGGTTGTTCGTATTTACCTTTATCCAGTGATTAATGCTCCACAGCCATTCTTGTCGATGCAGATTATCATCATTATGTGTCAAATAAGGCTTAATACTATGGCTATCATCCGGATGAAATGTAGGGATCCCAATGCTCTGCAAGATCCTCATAGAAAATTTTCATCCAGTGAAGGTCCTTCAGCCAGCTCAATAGAACAGGTTTCTCCTGATAGTACGCTCTTTAATCAAGCCTTAGCATTTCTTTAATCAAGCTTTCTGATGGAATGTCATCGAGGTCCTTTTACTGTTCTTTTTTTTGGCTATTTAGAATTGTATCTACCATTATTGAATATGTCCAAGCAGAATTGTTTCTTTTCCTGTAACAAAGGAAGAAAGTCTTTCTAATCTTATTTGATCCGCTTTGGTAATATTATCTAGGTCAGCATTGGTCAAGCTATTTACGCCACTGGCAGTTTGTTTAACCATTCTTGTCATCCAAGCATTCATGCATATTTTATTGCTCGTACTCTCTTCATCTGAACAGCGGAACCAGTGGAAGCAGGATGTTCCCTAGAGTTGTCTTATGGTCCACAGGTACTATGATCCTTGATCACTGGGTTCGTTCTTTTAATTAATCAATCATCCTGGGAGTTGCTAAACGTCTGTGCAGAAATGTATGGGGGATAACTATGATAATAGCTATGCATGTAACTTGTTGTTCACAATTGTCCAGTTTATTAATTATATTGATGATTCCCTGATTGCAGGTTGGCAAATGGAACTGTCAAGACCCCCTTAAATTTCTGGAAGAGAAGTATTATTTTTGATGTCAGTGCAGAAGCTGTTCAGTCGTGAATCTCTCTGATCTTTTTCTGAGTGCTTTTCATTGTGTTGATCCTCATTGCTCTGGCATAGTTTTGGACACATTTGACATAAAATCTGAAACTGAAAAACTTAAGCAGTCGAGATATGCTGGAGACATATATAGCTTGGAGCCTTATGTACAGGTATCAAAAGTAATTCTCAGCTAGGACACATGTTAATCTTTATAGGCTTTTCTGTTTGAAATATCAGTGTCAAAAAACTACTCATGAAGAAATTGTTGGCTGAGGAATCTTTTTCTTGTTCCCATGGTGGGTACATAAAATTTTTCACAGGTAGAGAAGATATTGCTGTTGGAAACTACTTGGACAGATTTGCTTGAGTCTCGACACTGTCCAACGATCCTAGCCCTGGATACAATATTGAGCAGGTATGTCACCATGAGTGCATTCTACTTAAAGTTGGACTTGTGGCCTTTCGCTGTACCTAAGTTATTTTGTTGATTTTAGGATTTAGCCAATTATTGTGTCTATTCGGTATTTTGGTGGTCACTATGCATATGATATTCAGTTAGAAATGCTATAATTACACTTGTAATGGACTTTGGCCTTGCACCTCATGCTAGTATTTTGTAGCTATAGAATTTATGGCCTGGAATTCTGGGTGTCCGATACCAGCATTTTGCAGAGAGAATACTTCGCCAGAGTGTGGGCACATACACAGATAGAACCAGAAATGAGTGTCTTCGAGAAATAATTTGTGTGGCCTTACTCTAAGATTGGGATGAGAGAAGCTCATTTTTAGGTAATTTGAACACATGAAACACATGAAAAGATAACAATGTAGAAGCTTTAGTGAGAAGGTGTTGATGTTATGATGGGAAATATCTTACAATATGTGGATGGAAGCTTTGAAAAAGATCTTGAGTTTTTGGATCTCACTGAAGACTTGATATTAAATGGAATGTGATAGCATAAACTGATCCCTGTAGAGGGCTGCAACTGGTAGAGAAAGGGTCTCATCATTGTGATTGTTTGTAAATGTTAATTATGTTGGGTATTATGTTTGTACTAGGGTTCATAATTTCGTGTGCATCATTCCTATTATTGAGTTAGGATATGGCTCTATTCACCCAATATTGCGGATTTGTTGATTATCTTGGTTTGCCTTCTCTAAAATGGGCGTGGTTTACTGTTGTTATTATTGTGCCGTTGCTTTCTCACCAAACCCTTTTTTTTTTTTTTTTGGTAAGATAAGTATATTAAGCTTTCAACCAAGAAATCTCGTACAGAGAAGAGACCCACGGCACCAGCAATCACTCTATGAGACAACATGTCACTAGATTGAGGGGGTACCGTAGTCACACAGAAAAATAGAAAATTACAACTTCACAAAAGAGCCCAGCGGCCCTACAAAATCCTCACTCGGGACCTGTACTAAAGATACATTGATCTATTCCCCAACTTCGCTGCATTCTTCTATTACTGGAGTTATCCTCCACCCGCTTGAAAGCAATCGCTTTATCCTTGACCGCCTTATAGAGGTATTGTTTTAAGGCCGGGAGATACAGTGTGCGCTCGAAGAGGATATCATTTCTAGTCTTCCATATTATATAGCATAGTGCACCAAAAAGAGAATCGAGCAATCTCCTTGGAGAACCCACTTCCGACAGTGAATTGATGGCCCAAAGAATATTGTTTGTCCATGAGGAGTTATACCAAGGAAGATTGCATTTAGAAGCCCAAAACATGGCTAGAGAGTTGGAAGTACCACAGGCAAAAAATAAATGGTCAACTGAGTCTGGCTGAATATTACAAAAGGCGCACAACGCATTAGGAATCCTTCCCAAGGACATGAGGAATACCTGGGTTGGAAGACGGTTTTTGACAATCAGCCAAAGGCAAAATTGGTGACGAGGGACAATGGCCTTGTTCCAGACAAAGGAAGCCCACTGCACCAAGGGTGATTTCCTGCGAATAGCAGCCCATGCCGATGCCACCGTAAATTTACCTGAGGGATCCTCATTCCAGGTGAAGGAGTCCAGGCCTTGGGATAGGGGGGAACATAATTTGCCAAGCTATAAGTTCTTGGCGAAGCGTTTGACCAAATGGAGTGTATAGGTCTGCCACTTTAGCTTGCTTATTGAGATCAGATTGGTATATGAAGGAGTTCGAGAAGAGAGTAGAGAGCGGACCAATATCAAGCCAATGATCAAACCAAAGCGAAGTGGTCAAGCCATCCCCTATCTTCCACTTAAAAAGAGGGAGAGATTCACCTCTACTGGCAAGGATTTTCCTCCAAGCCCAAGAACACTTTGTAGGAGGATTAGAAGTCCAGAAATTCTTGTGTTTGAGATGTATGGCATGAATCCATTTGCACCAAAGAGATTCTTTGTCAGTAAAGAGGTTCCATATGTGTTTCATCATAGCAGCTTTATTATTATCACGAATCCTGCGAATACCTAAGCCCCCTTCCTGTTTGGGGTGGCAAACATCCTCCCACGACACTTTTGAGCCTCCTGGACCCATGGCTGGCCCCTTCCATAAGAATTGTCTGCAGATTTGCTCTATTTTGTGTACTACCGATGAAGGCAGCCAGAAGATGGATGCCCAATATATATGGATTGCATGCAGGACAGATTTAATTAACTGCAATCTTCCGGCAAAAGAGAGAAAGCGATGTGTCCATGATTGGACTCTAGCAGTTAGAAGACTTACCAGGGCGTGGCAGTCCACTTTATTTAGCCTCAATGTAATGATAGGTACACCCAGATAGCGAACCGGGAATGAACCCAATCTAAAGCCAAACATTTGTAAAATTTGATCTCTAACCTCCAGTGAGCCCCCAGAGATGGAAACTTCACTTTTGTTGGCATTTAGAGTCAATCCGCTCCAAGCAGAGAACATGTCAAGCCCATCCTTGATGCATGAGATAGAGTCTAGACTCGCTTTATTGAACAAAAAAACATCATCAGCAAAGAAGAGATGAGATAGGCGAGACGCCCTACATCTCCAATAATAGCGGTATTCTGGGCGCTGAGTATGGGAGTTTATCATCCCTGTGAATACCTCCATGGCCAAGGTAAAGAGATATGGGGATATGGGATCGCCTTGCCTCAGGCCCCGCCCACTAGCAAAGAAACCATGAAGTTCGCCATTCATGGCAATGGAGAACTTCGGAGTGCGAACACATGTCATTATTAGATGTATGAAGTGGTTTGGAAAACCAAAGGCCTGAAGAGTTGTTTCCAAGAAGTCCCAATTTAGAGTATCATATGCCTTCCTGAAGTCAACTTTGATGGCACATTTCGGGATATACGACTCGGTATGAAACCCACAAAATAGCTCTTGAGCGAGGAGAATATTGTCAGTAATTCTCCTCCCTTTTACAAACGCATTTTGAACTGGACTAATGAGGTCCAGTAGGACTGCTGTCATACGTTTCGAAAGCAGTTTAGTGATGCATTTGTAGATGGTATTACAACATGCAATAGGCCGGTAGTCTGACACAGATGTGGCATTGGGGGTTTTAGGAACCAAAGCAATGATAGTATTATTGATCTCCTTAAGCATGTATCCAGAAACAAGGAAATCCAAGACAGCTTCAGATACTGAGGGACCCACTATGTCCCAATTCTTTTTTAAAAATTCCGCATTGTACCCATCAAGTCCCGGAGCTTTATTTCCAGCAATGGAGAACATGGCATCACGGACCTCTGATGGTAGGAAGGGTTTGGATAGGAATGTAACCTGGTCCTCATTGAGCGGAGTCTGGATGACCTCTGTGATCTCCTGAATGGATGGCCTCATAGGCACCTCAACCGGGGCAAGGATCTCCTGAAAGTATGAAACAAACACCCATTGGACTTCCTCTATGTTAGTGATCAAAAGACCAGAATTATCCCGGACCGATATGATCCTATTACGTAGGTGCCGATGGGTGACTAATTGGTGAAAAAATTTGGTGTTGTGGTCCCCCTCCTTGAGCCACCTAATTCTTGACTTTTGCCTGAATAGCGATTCCTCCTGAGATCTGAGATTATAGTAGTTCTTGATGTGTTGATGTTCTAAGTCCACCAGTTCCCTGTTAAAAGGGTCTTGGAGCAAAGCTTCTTGAGAAGTGATAAGAGCCTGCTTAGCTTCAGATGCTCTCATGGTGATGTCTGAGAAGGCTTCTCTATTGAGCATCTTAAGACAGCCTTTGAGGAGCTTGAGACGACCATAGAGCTTGAACATTGGTGAGCCCCTTAAGTAAGTTTGCCAAACCTAGGAGACTATCATAGAGAAGTCTGGATGAGTCATCCACATATTGAAGAACTTGAAAGGTGAACGCCGAGAGTTGGGTGCAAGAATCCTCACTACCATTGGCGAGTGGTCCGATATTCCTGGGGCAAGGAATGACGCTTCTGAATAGGAGAATATAGTGCACCAGGTATTATTCACAAGTACCCGATCTATTTTCCGTTGCTTCCTATTAGCACCTGAGAAAGACGACCAGGTGAAACGGAAGCCCACGTACCTTAGATCAAATAGTTCCGCTTGTTCTAGACATTCATTGAGCTCATCAAAAGCAGGGATCCAAATGTCAGGGCTACCCATACGATCCGAGGAGTCCAGGATTGCATTGAAATCACCTGCCACCATCCAAGGACTATCCTTAAGCGAGGAGCTTAGCCGAATCAAATCATTCCAAAGAGGTCTCCTGGCAACAAAAGAATGCTCCCCATACACCACTGAGAGGGATATACTAGCCCCGGAGGACAAGGTTATAAGAGAAACATGGATAATCTGGCTAGACATATAAAGAACATTAGCATCTATCAAAAGCGGGTTCCATCCTACCCAAATGCGGCCACAGGTAGCATAATCATTATTAGCAATCCAGACCCAACCAGGAAACAGACCAGAGGAGATAGTTTTAAATCTAGGGGGAGGTACCTTGGTCTCAATCAAACCAACACAGCATATATGGTTGGATTTTACAAAATTCCTGACTTCAGATTGCCTAACCGGGTCTATTAGACCACGGGTATTCCAAAAACCAAAATTCATATATATTATTTATTCCATCGTAAACCGGAGGCCTACCTCCTCCTAGGACGCCCACGGCATCCGGTCGATACATGATTGGTCGGGGGGGACAAAGACTTGGATACTAAGCTGCCAGGGGGCTCAATTCGGAGGTTTGGCAGCTGGTCTTGAACGTCATCATCCAAGTCATCCTCCGACGAAAATGAGGTTGAAGTGTATAGGTCCAGCACTCCTTTTGTAGCCAAGGATAGAGTGGGAGTAGCTCGGGGAATGGCCCTTTTCGTGGTGTTTTTGACCAGCGTAGAGATTACCGGCCTAGATGGAGTTGGCCGCGAAACCGACGGCCGGGGAACGTCTCTCCTGCGGCCTTTGACTTGTTGCCAACCCTCTGCCACAACAGGCTCCTTACCAGCGGGATGGGGGCTCCTAACAACATCTGGGGCAGGTATTAGTGCAGCTTCCCGAGGAACCTGTACATACAAATCAATAGCAGGAACTTCAAGTGAGTGAGGCGGTGAGTGAATGCCACTACAAGACACCACCGCAGCCTCTACATGCAGGGGAGGGGGCTCCCGAACAGCAGCAAGGCCGCCATTTACAACAGTGAGGCCTTCCATCAAGGGGGGGCCTGGGTACTAGCAACTATCTCCGGAGAGAATACCATACCAGCAACATCCTTGGAAGACAATACTGGCCCTGTATCATCCAGCACAACAGCAACTTGATCAGAGTTGAGGATCAAGGGGGGGCGGGTTGCAGACTCCACCATATCAGCTCCATCAGACGTCCTCTTTGATGTCACAGCAGCAGGCATCCTAACTGCATCAAGCCTCTGAGCTTCAGCATGGAGGTCGGCAGCTTCAATAGGCATACCAGTAGGACCAACGTGCACATTGGCTTCATTGGGGGTAGTTCGAACAGCTTCTACATCAGCAATGACAGCAGCATTGCTGTCCACTACAACAAATGGTTCCACCGTTGCTTGAGGAGCAGCAGCACGTACCTCTTGCGTGGGGGCTTGCACTGGACATTTATGTCCAAAAGTACCACATATTTTACATGAAATCGGTTTCCACTCATACTCCACTTCCACCACTCGCGGTTCCCCATCTAGATCAATCTTCAAGGACTTACAGCAGTCCTTTGTTGCTGTAATTTCGACGCACACTCTCGCATAAGAGATCAACTTCAATTGTTCCGTGCGTTGATCTACATATAGGGGCTTCCCAATCTGACTTGCAATGGCACTAAGACCCGGGGCAGTCCACAAGGCATATGGCAGATTTTTGAACCTTATCCAAACCGGGACCGCGGTATGGACTCCTTTTCGTAGCTCTAGCTTAGGTTTCCATTGCTGAAGGATTAATGGGACCCTCGCCACCGTCAACGGTCCATTCTCAGCCACCTACCTCCGGAAT
Organism: Angophora floribunda; assembly: GCA_014182895.1. Taxonomy (NCBI): domain Eukaryota; kingdom Viridiplantae; phylum Streptophyta; class Magnoliopsida; order Myrtales; family Myrtaceae; genus Angophora; species Angophora floribunda. The sequence continues at coordinate 338,050 of CM024715.1, forward strand.
TCATGGTAAGGTAAATGGAAGAAAAAGAAGCCTTGATCATTTGCCTTTACCTCTTTCAATTGGTGACCCCATAGATGCTTAAGCGCTGTTTCTACTAACTTGAAGGGGAGTTTCTTGCCAACAAGATACCCCACTAGACTTTCCTTCCATAGTGAATCTGCTGCTTCCAGAGTTTCATCCGAGAAGTGCACAACATCATCTTCAATATCAGTATGTGGAATATAGGATAAAGCATACCCTGTTGTGGCTGATTTAGCCACATTCGCCCACGTTCGAACTGTTGTGGACAAAGGTCCTCTTTGCTGGGTCAGGGAAGGCATGGTTTTATCAGTCATGGCCGAGTCTTGGCCCCGCCGAGCCCCGGCTACACCTTCACGTACAGCAGAACCTCCCCCCCAACAGCAGACTCCACCCTATTAGTAAACTGAGCTAGCCCTTTGTTTTTCGCCAAACTCTCACGGGATCTAGCGTTCGGTGGTCTGCTTAAGCTGCGAGCACGACCTCCGCCCATCCTAGGGAGGCTATTACTAGCTAATGGCTCAAGTATACGAGCATTTGCAGATCTAACCAAGATTTCAGTAGTATCCATGGGAAGAATTTCGAATGGAGCCCTAGCATTTCTCAGCGAAATGCGGAGAGATACAGGCTTACCAGGTGAAAACCAAGTTGAAGGATGCGAAGGTCCAAGCCTGCTCTACATCTTCTCCAAATCTCAGCCACAATCGTCGCCAGAGGCCGCTCGAACGGAGGTGCCCTGTGTCCGGAGCTACAGTACGTCAGGGGAGAAGCTCGAGAGCAGAGAAGGTTGAAAAGCTTTTCGCTATCCAGCTTGTTCGTCCCTACCGTTCACCAAACCCTTTCATATCATGAGAATGGAAGTACTTTCTTCTTCCTAATGACTGATATGCCTCTAATCTCTACCAGCTTGCCAAGAAGGGAGAAAAATTCATTGATCTTCCTTATGTTGTCAAAGGGATGGATGTATCTTTCAGTGGAATCTTAAGACTTATTGAAGCTACTGTTGAACAAAAGTTTAAAAATAACGAGTGAACCCTAGCCGATCTGTGCTACTCTCTACAGGTAAATTGGACTTGCATCCATCTCTAAAAATTAGCAGTTTTTACTAGCTTAACTGCAGCTTTGGAGAGTCACCTTTGTTCTGACTAGGGATGAGCATTGTTCCCGATTCTAGGGAGTCCCGGTTCTTGTTCCCAGTTCCTTTTTTCGGAACCAGCGGTTCCCGGTTCCTATAAGAACTGGAACTGGAACCAGGACTGGGGATAAACCTAAAAACCCCTAAAAATCCCATATTCAATCCAATCTCATATTCTCTCTCCCCCTCCCCGACTCCCTGATATTTTCCCCTCGCTCATCTTGATGACTCACCTCTGACGTGCTCACCCCTATCGGTGAGCGACGCCCCCGACGCTGCTTGCCACCCTCAATGCCGCCTCTGGGATTTCTTGAATCGGCGGCCCCCTCTCTCTGGTATGTCCTTGTGAGTGTTTGTGTCGCCATGCTTTCTTTTCTTTTCCTGATCTTAGCTTTTCGTTGCTCTAGTATCACGAAGTCACCCTTTTGTTCTTTGCGCCTCTTGACCATTCTCGCTCTCGCGGGACTGCTCGCTCCTAAGCTTGGTTGTTTCGGAATTGGAGGTACATTAGTCTCGCTTCTGCTGGGTTTCTCCCCCACCCCCATTCCTTTACTCTAGTCGTCTCGCCATCTACGCATCGTTCGAAACATATAGACTTTCCTTGTCGATTTCGAGATGCTTTTTAGTTTTTTATTTACTTTCTCCCTCTCCCTCTCCTTGCGTGGACGTATCTGGTTATTCTGTGTTTGGGTTTCAGAGCTGCTAACTGCTGAGGGCAAAAAATACCGGGTTGTTTTGGGGTATGGTTTTGCAGTAAAACTCTTGAGAGAAAAGAGCCTTTGAGGGAAACTTTTTAAGAGTATTTCTTGATAGGATTGATTAGGACGGTTTAGAGAGATTAAAGAAAAAGGTATTTCTTTGATTGGTAGGAGGGATTGAGATCGAGGGATTTAAAGATTAAGATTTATGGGAGGGATCAGAGTCCCAAATTCCTTTGCTTTTTTCTGATCTCTTGAAATCAATCGAAATCCGGATGCTGTGGGAGACTCTGCAAATACTTTTGTTCCCTCTCTTACATGTCCACCCCCTCATTATGTCTATAAAACATCAACGTCTTGTGTACATTAATTCTCTTTTATTGGGTTTTTACATGTCCGCCCCCTCATTATCTCTATAAACCAGTACCTGTTTCAGCAAAGCCAACAGTGGGGAGGGATGGAAATTCATGGATACCAAAGCTTGAATTATGAGCCTCATTTGAAACAGAAATGCATATTGTAATCCAATGATACTGCACAGTGGAAATCCAATTGAAGGAATAGACTATACTTTCTTTTATATGTTCATATTTGACTCCCAGCTCAATTTATTTTTATCATACTCTTCTTGGCTTCATTGCCGTATTGCGGTGTTTGATGTTGTGCGCAGTGCGCACTTACGCTATGTAAATGATAATGACTAATCCATATAGTATCTTTATGTTAACTTTGTCGTGACCTAAAATTTTTCGAAAATAATAAGTTTAGGGGTATTGTTAATTTCGGGCCGACGGCCTTTAATTAACTTGGGCTCTCCCAAGCCCATACCCCGTGCGACGTTGGGATATTTGTAAAATTTTTCAAATAGGGAGTCGCCACTAGTCTATTGAGGTCGACTAGGAACCGAGCGAGACATGGGAGCGCGTCTCGCTTTTTACGCAACCAGAGGGTCTAGGGTCGGGGGCTTGATTACGTTAGTCATGTGACTAACGCCCTTTCGGTACCTAACTTGATCATGTATTAATGAGGTCATGGCAACATATTCGAGAATTCTAAGATCTGTCCTAACCGTTCTAAGGTAAGAAAATAACGTTCGAAATGTTATCGCAAAAATAAGGTGCAGGAATAATTCTAATAATGTAAACTAGGAAAACCTATTATAGAGCCCTAAAGGCTTATTCAATTTTAGTCTTTTTTCCTTTTTAAGGGTTTTCAAATTTTTTTTTTGGAATTTTTCTGAATTTTCTGAATTTGTAATATTTTCGAATTTTTCGAAATTAAATAAAAAAAGCTTTCAAGATTTTTGATATTTTCTGAATTTTTCGAAAATTTAAGAAAAATATTTATTAATGTTCTTTTGGAATTTTCTGATTTTTTCTATTTTTTGGAATTTTTTTAAATATTTTAATATTTTCGAAAATAAAATAAAATAATTTTTTTTTTTTTTTTTTTTTGAAATTTCCAGATTCCTGAATTTTTCCATGCATTTTCTGAATTTCCAAATTTTTTTAAATATTTTTTTGATTTTCTGCAATTTTTTTGGTTTTTTTAGATTTTTTTTATTTTAAAAAAAGTGATTTGGACCGGGTCGCGAGACCCGGCCCTACTAAACCGACCCGGACCCTATCGGTCCGGGCTGGACTAAAACAAATCGGGCCGGTCCTAAACCCACTCAAAAATAACGAGGATGGCCCGCGAAAATGCTTCTCTCAAAATAAGCCCACATCCAATTCCTAATCTTATCTTAGCAATCTGTCACCATGGCCATGATGCATAAGCCCACCGACCAGCCGAACATTAGAAAGCCACAGCCCATTTCCCTTTCTTTCTATTTTCCTGTTTTTAGCTCTTTTTTTTTTTTTTTTTTAATCTTTTTTTTATTCTTTCCTGGCCTTCTTCTTCTTCACGCCTGCATGCCTCCCCATGCATGCCCGACGTCTTCAACCCTCCGCAGCAGCAGCACGCTCGTCCGAAGCTTCGCTGGAGCGAGACCGACGCCACCGCGAGGCTTACCTGTCCTAATGAAGTCGCCGTGTCATCGCTGGGCGTCGGTCATTCTGTCCGATCGACGCCGAGCACCGCTGGCCACCGTTGGCCGGCGCTCCGAGAGTCGTCGGATTGGCACCGGCGAGCTTCTCACGTCTAGATCGACGCACCCAACCCAGGAAAAGTCACCGAAAAGCCAAGAAAAGCGCCTAAGGCAGTGTGCGACAATGATACGGTCTCTAGCAATGTAGAAAAATTGAAAACAAAGCCCCAATCGAGGGGTCAAACTCGGATTTCTCATTGAGACAATTCGTCGAACATATGGTGGGCATTATCGAATGAGGATCTACGGGTTCAGACCAGGCATTTCAGGGGTATAGCAACACGAACGAAGGCTCGCCGGGACCGATGCTCGCGCGAACAGGTCGGCTGCGAGCTCCGGCTCGGCGTTTTTTTCCAGTATTAAAGCACCGGTAGTTTAGAAAGCCTACCTCGTTCGAAGGGAAAGCCGCGGCGGGCAAGGGCAGTCAGGGGGTCCTCCGGCGACGACGAAACGCTCCCTCGAGCCTGTCTCCGCCCTCTCAATCCGCTCTGTCACGCTGCCTCTCTCCCTTGGACTTCTAGCTCTATCCTGCCCGTCGCCCTTTTCTTTCGGTTTCCCCTCTCTGCTTCTGTTGTTTCCGGTGCCGGAGTTGAAGCACGGCAGAGAGTCGTTGGCGGCGGATCAGGCGTGGCTACCGGCGACTTGTCCTCCCTCCGTTCGCTTCCCTCTCCTTTTCTCTTCTGGTTCCTTTTTCTCTCTCGGTTTTGGCCTCTGCTTTCAGATCTGCCTTCCTCGGAGCCCTCTCTCTCTGCCTTTTCCTTCTCGCTCGTTTTTCTTCTCTCGCTCCCCTTTTTCTCTCCGAAAATCGTCGTCTCCTCTCTGTTCGTGTTCTCCTCCCCCCATTTTCTCTCCGTGGTGGGGGTTATTTGAGCGGCGTCGTTGCCCTTCCCCCCACGTTCTGCTCCGCTGCATTTTCGCGTGTCCGTGTGGTGTGTGCGTGAACGTGGGAGAAGAAGAAAAAAAATCCAAGGGAGGATGGTCAAGCCCAAAATAAGAGGGAGGTGGGCTGAAAGAAGAAGAAAAAGAAAAAGAGATGGGCGAATAGAGGATTGGGTTGAACTGAGCCCATCCGATTTTTTTTTAAAATCTTCTTTTTTTAAATCTTTTTTTTGTAAATTAATATGTATTTATAAGTGCAAAATAAATGGGCAATTGGAACAAAATAAATAAAAATTCGGGTGTCAACAAACTTCACTGTGTATTCTAGATCTTAATTGTGTCTTTGCCATCATCTGTAATGCAGTGACAAAATCTGAAGATCCGGTTCAAATACTTGAGATGTCAAAACTTATATCTGCAAAGATTGTTTGGCAACTGAATGATAGGCCTACATTGCGTTTGAAAATGTAATTGAATGTGATGGTCAGTTAAGATTATTATTTACTTTATTGCTGTCTCATTCTTGCGCCTTTTGTTTCTAGCTTGTTCAATCTCTGCAATCTCCTGAACATTTCGTATGGCCAGTTTCATGTATATATGTAATCCCTGAGTTGCTGAGCACACTGTACCTTCTTTCAAGAAGATCGATAGCTTTTTTTTTTGGTTTGAAGTGTAAGTATCATTTATAAGATGACGTACAATAGCTTAGGGGCATTCCCCATAATTACAAAAGATAACTAAGAACTCAAAAAAATGGAGTGAGGGATTCTCCATATAGTAGCCAAAATTACATTTGTCTAGGAAGGTTTAAAATTTTTGTAAAATGATGCTCGGCCCCTGACAAGCTTACGAATTTTAGCCACAATGATGGAGACATCATTTGACTTGTTTTGGAAACGTCTATAGTTACGTTCCATCCAAATGCAATAAATGGTTGCTAAAAAAGTTACTTTGAGAAGCCTTGCCGCCAAATCCTTGCCTTTGGTAGCCCTGATCATCCATTGGATTTCATCATTCCATCCTCCTAAGTTACGGCGGATTCCGTATTGTGCAAGGACAATACGCCATATGCTTCTCGTCCATGTGCACTGAAAGAATAGATGATCTCGATTTTCCAGATTATCCAAACAGAAATTACAATGGATTGCTACTGCGGGCATCCAACGTGATATGATATCTGCTGTTGGAAGTTTGCCTCTACAAACTACCCATCGATAAAATTGTGTTTGCTAACCCCACCTGTCCATATCAATTGGTACCATCCCACAATCGGTCTCACATTCCTGAGTTCATCGTATAACTCTTTGCAACAATATCTTTGTCTAGATATGACTGGAGCTAAAGTTGGCCTTAGTTTAAGAATACCGCGCCAACTCCATGCCATACTACCTTTAATTTCAAGCTGCATAATTGGAGTGCTTCTACATTTGGTACTATGAACCCATTTACTCCATAAGGAAGACGATGGACAGTTTATGAGGCTCCATAGTATGCGGCCCAGTAAAACTTTGTTCCATAGGTTTAGATTGAGCAACCCTAGTCCTCCCTCCCTTTTTGGCAAGCAAACAATTTCCCAAGCAACTTTATGCGATCGATGGCCTTCCATATTTCCACTCCATAAAAATTGTCTAATCTTCTTCTCCACTTCATATATGGTTTGCTTTGGAAGTAAAAATACTTGCATCCAATAAGTACAAACGGAAATAAGTACAGATTTGGCCAACTGAAGACGACCGGCATAACTGATATGTTGCATTCCCCAACCTTCTATTTTTTTGAAGATTTTGTCGGTCAAACTTTTGTAATCTACATGCGTGAGTCGTCTAGTGACAAGAGGAACACCGATGGATCTAATTGGAAGGGTGCCTATGGGGAAAGGCGTGTGATCCAATATAATACCCTTTTCTACCTCGGTCAATCCAGAGAAAAAGATTTGGCATTTATCTGGGTTAAAATGTAGTCCAGTGAGATTTGCAAAGTCATCAAGTGCTTCAATAAGGCAAATAACAGAATCGGCGTCCCCATGAGCAAAAAGAAACAAATCATCAGCAAAGCATAAGTGAGTGATTTTCTCGTTTTGCAGCGCCAATGATACTTGAAAGAAGATGCAGCCACTTTTTCAATGATAATTCTGTTAAGAATCTCTATAACCAAGACAAAGAGATAAGGAGAGAGTGGGTCGCCTTGTCGTAGTCCATTGGTGCCAGCAAAGTAGCCAACGTGCTCGCCGTTAAGGTTTATCGAAAACCTCGGTGTAGTTATGCATTGGGCTATCATATCAATCAATTGTGGTGGCAAGTTAATAGCTTTCAAAACCCCAAGTACCGCCTCCCATTTTACCATGTCAAAAGCTTTCATGAGATCAATTTTTATTGCCACACGTTTACCTAAGATCGATAGCTTTTTAAAAGAGTGGAATATTGGCATCAAGGATCAGAGAGAGAACTCTTTCTTATCATCTCCAATGTGTTGAGAGAAAGTAAAAGGCACGAGTCATCTTCTTGTAGCTCTTTTATCCATTTGCCTTGTCTTCTTTCCAGTCAATATGCTTAAGTTTTTTCATATTTTACAATCCAGTTCAGCGAAGGATTCTTTCAAGTTCCTGACAAAATACTTGGCCACCTTTTCTGGTGAAGATGCGCATGTGATGAATGAGGCCAAGGAGGAAGTGGTGCGAGCAATTGTGGAATTTGTGAAGGCACTTGATATGTTCCAGGTATTTTCTGCTATGAAGAAGTATGTCTTGGAAGTGAAAGTATTGTCATAAGCTTGTGCAGCCATTTCTCAAGGTAATTGTTGTGAAAGTTTTGTTTAACTAAAGATTCATATAAAAAGAAAAAAAGAAAGAAAAGAACCCGTTAGAACCTGGAACCAACCGTGGAACTTGTAACAAGGTAGGTTCTAAGTTCCAAATCCCGACGGGTAAATTCCAAGTTCTAAAAAATGAGAAATCTGTATCCAAGGGTAGGCTCTAGGTTCCAAGCAAAACCTGGAATTGATCACCCCTAGTTTTGACAATATATTTGAGTGGCGGTTAAAATTTGCTTTATGCTTTATGCTATAGGAAACGCTTTTTGCAATGCTTGTGGAAATCATGGAGCGAGCGATGGCACATTGCAACAAGAAAGACATTTTGATTATTGGTGGCATGGGTTGCAATGAGCGGTTGCAAGAGATGATGAGAGTTATGTGCTCGCAGTGAGGTGGCAAATTGTATGTGACCGACGGTAGGTACTGCATCAACAACGGTGCTATGACTGCATACACTGGGCTCCTTGCTTATGCTCACGGGATATCAACTCCATTAGAGGAGTCGACTTTCACCCAAAGGTTTCGCATGGATGGGGTGCACGAGATCTGCAGGGAGAAAGAGGAGTCGAAGAATGCGAACGGTACTGCAGAGCAGATGAGATTCCTGGATTAGTTCACACGTTCGTATTTAGCAGAAGGGACTAATTCACTAGGATTTCTATTCAATGCAACAGCCTTAATTACAAAGAAAGAAATGCTGTGCTTTTATGTAGGATGTTTAATTCAGCTTGTGGCACTCAGGTTATGAACAATTACTCATATCAACTGGTGATTACTTCAAATTGTAGTCATTTCTTCTTTGTCGTGGAGTCTTGGAGCAGTCAAAATAACTATCTGCGATTTGGGAGATAATAGCCCCACAAACATTTCATAATACGACTTATGAAATTTGATAAGGACGATATGGTTTCACACTGAAACACGGAAATAAGTGTTATTAATCAGTTTACGTAGGCACTATACAAGCAATTATCAAAGAATTAGAAAAGTAACACGAAAACCTTAGGCATCCCACCTTGAAAATAATAGCAGCACGTGTTTTCTGGGGAGAAGCTTTTGACAATGCTTGTATTGCTCAAATATTTGGTTGGATTCAAATGAGGGGAGGGCATGAGCCCCGATTGTTACAACTGTAGATTAAGATTTACAATCCGATCTAATGTTGGAGATAAATTGGGAGCCTTTAAAATATAATCCATTCTTTTCTAAAATAGTTATTTAGAATAGACGAGTTATTAAAATAAAATTGTCATAATCTTTAGGTATACTGCTGTTACTATTCATTCATTGAGTTCATGCTTTTGTAACATACCTCGAGGTAGCAATTAGATAACTACCTCTTTCTACATTCTACTTTTCAGTTTTCATCCTTTGCCATCCCTTACTTATTTAGGGAGATTTGAGTTTCTTATTGATAAAATTTTGGTGGTGTTCTTGTTATAAGATGGGTTCAAGGAAATCATGGGATTGCAAAGATTCCAATTTTAGAGATTTATTGATTAAAAAGTGATCTTATTGATAGAATTGGGTTTTGATTTTGTATTATTAAAACAATGGTAGCTACCCAAGGGAGTTGGAAGGCCAAAGATAAGGGTAGAAGCTAATGATTCTTTCCATCCTACTCCTCCAAGCGTTCAACTAATTTTGTCCCAGCCTCATGAATGATTTTTAGTAGGCACACAATCATTACTGGTGACGTAACGCCAAAATTTGCATCCTCTTAGAAAGTTAGATATTTTTTAAACCCATAAAATATAATTTTAGAAGACACACAAATATTCTCAAACGCCAATTTATCTCCCATGTTTTATATGTCCACACTTTAATCTTAGGCCAAAGTTCAGTTTATGCTTGAAGGGGAGTTCTAAAATGTTTAAATATTGAACCACTAAACTTAAACTGTTAAAATATTTAGCTATGGTCCCCTAAATTTTAATAATTCAGGACAACTAAGCATATTGTCCCACAAAATGCATTCTCTTTTAGACACATTTTCAGTCTCTAATTAATTCTTTCCACCATGTACCGTCTTCACGTCTCCTTCCTATGCTAAGCAATATTGAAACGACGCTCAATGAGCACTTTTCAATCACAAAACACAAGCAATATTAATGCCATCTAAGTGATAAGATCCTAAATATTACTCTGATTTCAATGATTCATCTACACTCCATATAAGGCAAGGGATCTATAAGTTATACTCTAAATTCCATACCACGTTCTACTACTACGGTATTAGACATAAAGGAGACCCATGAACACACATGCCATGTACTCTAAACAATACAATTCTCTATTATCATCCAAAGGCTAGAACCATCAAATAGGTGGGTACAGATGGGTTAGGTCGAGTTTGGGTTTGAGTTGAAAATGGTTCAATTCAAATTACCCATTTAACCTGTTTTGATTCATTTTGATGTAATACAAATATAGTGATTTATACTCGACCCAACTCATACGCAACATATACCTAATTCAACCTATATTGATAAAACACTTTTATATTTAATTCAATCTAGAAAAACTCATATTCAAATTAAGGTGAGAACGTGAGTGAGAAAGCACTAGATATTGAGTGACGGTAGGAAAGAGTGAAGAGAAAGTCATAGATATCAATTGGGCCTAAGTAAGTTGTGAACCCTTTTAATAGTCGTAATATCTTGGGCTCTATCGTTATAAACTTATTTATGTCCATTTATTAAATAAAAATAATATACATATATATATATATATATAGATGAAGAGAGCGAGACTTTATTTGAGTACGTTCAAAACCAGTGCAATTTGTATTGACTTTCGTTGTGTTATATCTTTTGTCAGTGCGCCACCCTAGCTTCAACCCTAATTTGTATGTTTTGATTTTAGGGTTCAAAATTTTTCCATTATATTGCCCTTTTTCATCTTGCTTTTTCACGTTTTCAAGTTTGTAACCATGACAAGATTTAAACGAGGTCGTAAGATCTTAGGCCAGATCTAATTGCCCCTCTCTCTCTCTCTCTCTGATTTTTTTCCCAATTTTCTAATATCTAATGCAGTCAACATAAAATTACCAAACTAGCACTGGCGTTGACATTTTTTTGTGTCTTTTTAAAAAGAAATAACTAACTTGAACAAAAGAAAATATAATTTAATTCAACATTTTCAAACATTAAATTTTTTTTGATAAAGTAAGTTGGGAGTTTTTAGGGCGTATCAAATATTTTAATCTTTCCTTATATTCTTCTGGAATTTATCCAAATTATGAATCGTGGACTAGTCTCATTAGTCGTTTAATTTTATTTCCTACTAATGGAAAGTTAACAAAGTATGTAATTAGATGTCATGAGACCTAACAATTCTTCGTATCGGGCTGCAATTGTGGATGGATGAATGTGGAATATAGAAAGAAATCAAATCAATGGATCAGTTATGTTTTTCCCAAAAAAAAAGGGAGAGAGAGGGAGTATAAGTTGCTATCATACATCGACAATTTGAAACCCGCGGGAGTTTCCCAGTCATATCAAACTTCCTAATCAGCATGCTCTATCTATAGCATTAAAATTGGGAGAATTGCCAAAAAAATCCTAAACCTATTGAGGTTGAGCCAATCTAGTCTTAAACATTTTTTTTTTACCAATTCAGTCATAAACCTTTTGGGATTATGCCAATTTAGTTCATCCAGCCAAATTTGGGCAGCCAGAACTAACGTGACCGGCGACAATATTTTAATATTTTTCGAATTTTTTATTTTTTATTTTTTTTCCTTTTTTTATTTTTTTTTCTCTTGCCCCTTCCCCCTCGCTAGCAACAGTGGCCTACCAGCTCCGATGAGGCTTGCCGGCCACTGCGTGAGGGCCGCGAAGCCCTCACCGATGGCCAGCGAGGGTTGCGGCCCCCGTCAGACTGGCCACCCTCGCTGGCTTCCTCGCCCTGGTCTGTGCGAGGCCGCCGGTGAGGGTCACAACCCCCAGGCCTCCCCCAGGTTTGGGTGAGGCCGCCGGCTAGGGTCGTTGGGGCCGCGACCCTTGCCGACGAGGGTTTCACGGCCCTCGCGCAATGGCTGGCAGCCTCGTCAAAGTTGGCTGTCCATTGCCGCCTGGGGGAGGGGCAAGAGAAAAAAAAAAAAAGGAAAAAAAAAACAGAAAACTTTAAAAAGTAATAAAAAATTCGGAAAATAATAAAAAAATTCAAAAAATAATTAAAATATTGTTGCCGGCGTCCAGGTCAGTTTCGGCCGACCAAATTTGGCCGGATGGACTAAATTGGCACAATCGTAAAATGTTTAGAACTGAATTGATAAAAAAAAAAAAAAGGGTTTATGACTGAATTGGGTCAACCTCAATAGGTTTAGGACTTTTTTGGCAATTCTTCCCATTAAAATTTCCTTCTTTTCAAAAAGGTTCTATACTTATCTCATTGAATTTGCCCTCACCATGAACTCCGTTTCTGCCCAAGTACTCGGTTCCTTCGACCTGATGAAGGAACACTTACTGTGAAGTCTCCCCGTTGCTTAGAAGGAGTCCGATCGATTACGCTGATCTGGAGGGGCGTGGAGAAGCATGGAAATCGTGACGATCTTCTTCAACAAGGCTTCGTGAGGAATGGGGTCTCCAGCCTTGGCGACCGTGAGTACACATCGATTCTTATTTGTACTTTTTCCCTTCAATACATATGTTTTTTCTCAATTTTTCAGGATGCGGGTTTTTAGGGCTCTCAAGGCTCTTTCGGCATTCGTGTTAAACCTTCTATATTATATTCCATGTGCAATGTCGTCTTGTCCTCATACATGCCCTCTCATATTCTGCAATTTTTTGAAGGAAAAAACCGTTTCGTGTGTACAAATACAGGAGGGGACAAAAGTAAAACCGAGGAAATAGAGTGAGTCGGCATCTAATTTCAATTTTATTTTCTAAATTATCGATGTGAAATTTCTGTTAGTTAAATGTTAATATGTGTTCATGATATGATCGAAGTTCCGAATCATGTCTTTCACAAGGACGTGGATCCTTTTTGCTCAAGGATAATTTGTCCAGGAAAATAAATATTAGGGTGGTAAATTAACTTGAATGATCTCTTTATAAGAAATCATCACACCGTTCGAACTTCCTGATGAGTTTCTCAATCCCCCGGAAACTCCAGAACCGATCCGTAATAAATATGATCATTTTGCTTCCTGCGTGTGAATTGTGGTGGGAGAGGATTCGCCTTGCAGACGTTCTCTTGCTCGAAACTAGAGTTAAGAACCCTTCTCTAACTTCTTTGAAATTAGGTCACACGTGATTAGAGTCCTAAGATAGACAGTTGGGCAAGTAGTACGCATTCTTCATAGTCTAAGGTCGGAAGCTCTCTCTTCAACTCATATGGACAATAGACATACATACATATCCCCTGCAGATCCCTCCTGAAATCGCCATAATCGCAAATCGCAGATGGAGTATCTGAAAGATCACGCCCATCACTTGGTCATTGCATGTCTTCTCTTGGTGGGTCTCCTGTACATTTTCTTCAACTCGACTCCTAAAGACACTCACCTCCTCTTTCAGCTCCAAGGCAAGAACCCTTGTTCCTCCATTGTTTCGGTACGCAAACTTCCCTTTTCTTCCTTACTTTTCATTTAACAAAATTAGCGACATAAGTGACAACATATATACTCTGGTGCAGCCGATACAAAAACTTAAATCCAAGGGAATATGTGCATACAGTGTAATTTAGTGTGTTGTGTGGTGTTAAATGTGATCTAGGGTTCAAACACAACCGATTATCCGGATGAGCTTGAGGAAGCATTGGCTAAGGCGTCAAGGCCAAACAAGATGGTGATCATAGCGATGGTGAACGAGGCTTATGTAGAAGGGGATAAGCCGATGCTCGACTTGTTCTTGGATGGATTTTGGCTGGGTGAGGACACACGCACCCTAGTCGACAATCTCTTATTGGTGGCGATCGATCAAGTGGCATTTGAGCGGTGCTTGTTTCTGAGGCTTCACTGCTATAAGCTCCAAATAGAGAATTATTCAGCTGGAGAGAAAGTGTACATGTCCCAGGACTTCATCAATATGATGTGGAGGCGAACTCTCTTTTTAGGCGAAGTGCTCAAGCGAGGTTACAACTTCATTTTCACGGTGTGTCTTTCCATTTCGTTTGACCCCCTCTTACAAATGTTTTGCGTTTTCATGGTTTGGAGGAACATTCATCTGTGCAAAAAATCTTCCAGATATACTTGGGTAGTGTAAGTTTGCTACTAGACGTACTGGTAGTATTTTAGTTTGGGGAAAAAAAGAATTTTGGAGTCGACTTCTAAAAGTTGGCAAAGCCAACCACCATGGCTGCTCCATTCCATTTTGAGGCTCTAGTATAGATGACCAGTCATCGTAGTCATGCCTAAAACAATGAGAAGTTCAACTCTACGTGATAATTGTTCAGGTTTCGATCATCCTGGTTGCAACCTGGCTTGCACTTTCCATAAACACTACCACAGATCCATCCGTGATGCTAGATGTTTTATTATGGCTAAACACCACCTAGGCTGACAATATTTCGCGCTTGCCTTTGCTAGGACACGGACGTGATGTGGCTAAGAGACCCATTCCTAAGGTTGAGCCCTGAAGACACCATCGACCTCCAGATCAGCAACGACCAGTTCAACAGCGACGAGTGGAGCCAGGCCAACCCCATCAACACCGGCTTCTACATGGTCCGGTCTAACAACAAGACGGTCGCACTCTTCCACGAGTGGTATCAGAGAAAGAACGCTTCCCTCGGGCTCAAGGAGCAGGACGTGCTGAACCGGATGATGAACGAGGGTGTGTTTGCGCGGTTGGGCCTGAGGGTGAGGTTTCTGGACACCGCCTTGTTCAGTGGGTTCTGCGAAGATAGTAGGGACGTGAGGGTCGTGTCCACGGTCCATGCCAACTGCTGTCGCACCATCAAGGCCAAAGTGGCCGATCTCACCAAAGTTGTCCATGACTGGAAGAGGTTCAAGAGTAGTCCTCTGGCCAATGATACGGCGCCGTTTCCTTGGTCGCGACACTCAGCTTGCAAAGAATCGTGGCATTATTAGGCAGAGCTTCAGCATTGCCTCGTGGTTATTAGCTTCATCTTTGAAGCAGTTGATCGGCGATTCTTGACTATTAGAACTTTGCTTGACTTGACGAGCCACATTAGGTGGTCTCATGTAATGCATGGGCTCAACCGGAGCCCATTCTAATGTATATATGATATAAGCAAATTTTATTTACCGGTGGCTTAAATTTACCCACTATTATATAAAAATAGTGACCTTCTTATGACGTGACTTACCGACTAACTCCCAATTAAGTCATCGACTTGTTTTGGGTTACTAATACTCATTTGATAATTTATCTATATTTTATTATGTCATCAACATTTCTGTGGAGGTATTTATCACTTTTAGTTATCATGCTGATTTTCCTTCGATTAAATTACTAATTAGTTTTGTGTCACCAACTCTAAATTCGCTACCGAGATTTATCAATTTTTTTAATTAGCATTTTTTCTTATCTCTGACACAATAACTTCTCTAATCTTCACAAACTTTTATTGACATTCTTACCAACATCTTAAGTTTACCAACCATTATAAAAAAAATTACCCACATTTCTTTATTTTTTCTTAGCAACTCTTCACCAATTAAATTACCAACTAGTTTTGGTTTACTATAACTTTCATTTGAGTTGCAAACCAACGTTTGTATAGTTTTTTTCCAAATTAAATTTACCAACAAAGTACCTGCAAAAATTTATTGATAATTTTTTTTTTTACTGACAGTTTTTTGACAATTACCGATACTCGAGTTAAAATTGACCAACACAAAAAAAAATCTGCATTTTTTTAATGGAAAAATGAAATGCTGCCTCGAACGTTGTCACGAGGTTCATGGATATCTTCAGCTCGAAGAGGTCGTTTTGATTAATCAAAGTGGTATTAGCATGTCTTTGACCCTTTCATCAGCCTAGAATAACCGATGACCACAAAGTCTTTCTTTAATTTTTTGGTTTTCTATTTTTCCAGATAGTCTCTCATTTTGAGGCTTTTGTCATGACATCTTGAAGCCCGAACTTTGTAATAAACGCTTGACATAAAGGTGAGTTTCAGTTTGAAGTTTATCACATATCAAAAAATTAAATAAAACTGGTAGGAAATAATTGAAATCTAACTAAACTAATGATGAGAAATTATCAATATACATGTTAAGCAACCAGGGAAGTACTCGTTCAAAAAACTTGATAAGAAGTCAATTTCAGTAAAAAAAATCCCAAAACGTTAATTGTGAAAACTGGCTTTTAGCTTAGTTAACCATATTTCTTAGTATGAGAATTTAATTTGCATGTAACCTTGATATATATGAGTTGACTGTTTCGAGCTAGATTGTTTGCGAACTTGATAGCTAGTCCGTGCCCACCCAGCTCAAAGTGTACTTGCAAATGCGAGTACCTGAAATGCCATTCTACAAATCTATTTATTTCACTGAAAACTTCTTGTCACTGGAAAAAAATTTTATGAAATTCAATTTTAGAGAAAATAAATCAATTTCTGATTTTTGTTTGCGCAGAAAAAAAATTCAAAAAAAAAGATTTGATGATATTGATAATAAGTGAATCTACTAAGGTAGCTTCTATCGATAAAAATGATGTGTAATGGCTAACAAATTAGAATTGACATTTTCTTTATCCGTGATCTATCAAAATAACAAGAATTCCACAAAAATCAGAAAAGAAATTAAGAAATCGTACTTGTAAATTATTACAAATGATTTTTTTTTTTTTGAGAATGTAGATGAGAGCACGAGCACTAACAAAGTATATTCTAGAGATGGTAGACAAAAAAAATGGATGAGACTCACCGAAAAAAAAAATTAATGAGGTTGGAAATAGACAAAGATGGGCTCGGTTTCTCCACTCGAATGTGCAGCTAAGAAATCGAAGAAAATAATCTCCTCGTTACTAGGAGGAAAGTCCGTTTTTCCAAATCATACTTGTTATTTTCAGTTTATGAAAAACGCTTTCCATCTGGCGATTGGTTTCCCAATATCGAAACCACTGATAACAATTTTCTGGAAATGGCTCTTCAAACTGACCCTACATTGTAAACCGATGATGTTAGATATTGGTATGCTAATTTAGGCCTCACATAGAAACCAACAAGCGTCGACCTCTCCCCACCTCCCACACTTTTAGATTTCTTTTCCCTATATATTTTCCCCATTCTTCTCTCCTCAGATCTCATCCTCCTACACAGCTTCCACTCTTGAAAAGCAAAACGTATCGCAATTCTCCTTCAGAAAGATGGCTAAGAAGTTGGCATTAAGAGGGGTCCCTCCTCTTGCGATCGCCGTCCTGTCCCTCCTCGTCGCCCTCGCCCAGATCGCCGTCTCCGATGATAAATCCCCGATACCTGCTGATAAATCCCAGGTGAACGCCTGGTTCAACAACAACGTGCAGCCTTACACGGCTCGCAAGGGCACGTTGGACCCGAACCTGGAGGCGGCAGAGGCCAGCTCGAAGGTGATTAAAGTCTCCCAAGATGGGGCCGGCGAATTCAAGACGGTGACCGACGCCATCAACAGCATTCCCGCGGGGAATAGCCAGCGTGTGATCGTGTCGATTGCAGGTGGCGTATACAAGGAGAAGATCAAGATCGATAGGACGAAGCCTTTTGTGACCTTGTATGGATTGCCTAGCAACATGCCGACGCTCACGTTTGGAGGAACGGCTCAACAGTATGGGACGGTCGATAGCGCCTCCCTCATTGTCGAGTCTGATTATTTCGTGGCCGCCAACATTATTATCGAGGTGCGTATCATTTGTGCAACCTTTGGTGTTTTTAACTCCTCTGAATTTCTCTCGTTCACCCCCATAAACCTTTATGTCCTCGTTTCAAGGTTTACAAGTTTCAGATGCAGTTTGACACTTCATTTTGACCAGTTCCATCCATGCGTCATTGCATGCGTACATATTCATGCTAATCGCGACTGATTTGTTCCAGAATTCTGCGCCAAGGCCTGATGGGAAGGCAGCAGGCGGACAGGCAGTGGCGTTGAGGATTTCCGGCGACAAAGCAGCCCTCTACAATTGCAGGCTGCTAGGGTTTCAGGACACGCTCTGTGACGATAGGGGCTTCCATTTCTTCAAGGATTGCTACATCGAAGGCATTGTAGATTTCATCTTCGGTTCGGGGACTTCTCTTTATTTGGTATGCATGCCATTTCTCCATGCTCGTTCTCAGAAGGGTTTGAGACTAATCCGAACTCCATCATTGGTTGCGGGTGCATATTGCAGAACACCGACTTACGTGTCCTGGGAGATACTGGACTGACCGTAATAACAGCTCAAGCTAGGGAAAGCAGCGCGGAGGACACCGGCTATTCGTTCGTGCATGGCAGCATCACAGGAACTGGCAACGGCACGTTCTTAGGAAGAGCTTGGAGGGCCAGCTCGAGGGTGACCTTTTCTTACACCGACATGAGCAGCATCGTCAACCCCCTCGGCTGGTCCAACAACTTCCATCCCGAGCGCGACAGGTACATCACAGTATCCACCAACTATGCTATTGCATGCAACTTTAGTCCATGAAATATAGCGGTCCACCTCAACGAAGACGGGATGGGGTGAACGGACGTAATTGCTCGAGCACGATCATGCATGGTTTCATACACGCACGTACATATATGCATGGAACAAAATCGTAACGAAAGGGTCTTCAAACTTGGCAGCACGGTGGCGTTCGGAGAGTACAAGTGCTCAGGGCCAGGATCGAACCCGGCGGGGCGGGCCAAATTCACGAAGCAGCTAAGCGACGCAGAAGCCCAAAGCTACATCTCCTTGTCCTACATCGTCGGCTCCAAATGGCTTCTTCCTCCCCCTAGAATTTAAAAAGAAGTCATTGTATTGTTCAATTATTTAAAAGCAGGCTCTTGCCTTGCCGAGTACGCACTATAGCGAATTATGATGGGGCGGAATTCGGTCACACTGTTCATGCCTCCACACATCTTTTGTGGTGAACATTTCGTTGTGTTCCCATGAGTATATTTGTCTGTGTCTGAATTTTGATTATATGCACTCCTTTTACCCCTGTATTCTTCAACAGGCACAACGTATGAGGTCATAGTGACCAAAATTAGAATATTAATTAAGGGTATGCTTATTTTGAGGAAAAACTTCTTTGAAAAGAAAAATGCTTTCCGACAAATCATTTTTCCTGAATAATGTTTTTTTCCCCTCATCAAGTTAGGGGATTCATTTCTCTAATTTAAAGTATGCATAATTTTTTATACCATAAATGACTTTCCGTTGACTAATCAATTTTAGCAATTAAAACGCGTGAAAATTCAGAAAACTAATTAGTTAAAATTTCTTTTACACAAACAAACACACCATAAGATTCAAATGCTTGAATAGTTGAAGTGCTCCGTATTGCTATCCAGTCCTCGATCAGATTGGACAATAAATATGAAGAAACTAGGTTGTGGAGAGCATATAAGGAGAAAATAAGCCCAAAAATGGACTCTAACACCCCCGAAATATCATAGGAACCGGTCAAGAATCAGAAATAAAAATAAAAAAAAAGGTCAAAAACTTGTTGAGCCGGTCTTAAAATATCTTGGAACCAATCGGATGGGCTTGGTTGAAATGGTCATCGCCTGTCAATCCCGGTCAACAGTTGGTCAAACACCGGCCGACATGGACCACTGACGTGGCGAAGAAGACCTTACGATGAGGTTAGCATACGTTAGGCGGGTCTAGCCCGTGGATCTCGCGCGTAGAAACTTTGAGCAGCCCTTGTGAGCGTGAGTGGTGGTGGCTGGCCGTGAAGTGTTACAAGCTGGCTTGACTGGTGGTGGTGAGTCTGGTGGTGTTGTTCGTTTTTCAAAATAGGTGGTGGAAGATATCCAAATCAGCACTCAGCAGCGGCGAGCTCAGCAGGTCCGAGATGTGGCGGCTTGCAGAGGGGAATCCGGCATCCTTTGGCGACGAAATTTCAGGATCCGATTCTTATGAGGGCGACAAGTCTAATGATCTAATGGTGATGTCCGTTCTCCGACATAAGCTATGGAAAAGTCGTGAACAGTAATTGAGGATGTGGACTTGAGGGTGAAGCCGGAGCAATGCCGTCCATGAGGCTGGCATTGTGATGACCACCGCGGAGAAACATTGCTGATGCGATTGGCTTTACTAAATAGACTTGATAAGCGCTTTAGAAAATTATAACTTTGATACTAAGTTGGCTTTTGAGATGACAGAAGTGTAATCTTTATTTTATTTTTTAAAGTGAAGAATACATCAACTTATTTGATTGTATAAAGTAACAAAATATTAAGTACACTCAATCATGAGCCAATTAAGGGAAATATATAGAACCACGGAAATATCTCAAATATATCTCTAACGATTATAATGGTCAAATCTTTTGTTCGTCCCTTTCGTCAAAGGCAAGTTGTGGCATCCCTTTCCATTCGAAGACGAAGACCCACGGACATCACGGTTGCGGGTCTACATAGCCGTTGAATCATCCATCAATTTTTCTCTTTAAATGACTTTGAGTTTGATTTTAGTGTTTGTGGAAAAGGACTCATGCATTCGAACTAAATTCCTTTCTGGTAATTGAATAATTCCGATCACTTATAAATAATAAAAAAAATCTAATGATGATATCATAACTTTTTGTTCGATATTTGAATAGAATAAATCTCACTTGTTAAAAAAATGAAACCGAGAAAAAGGAATAATGGAAAAAAAATACTTGTCAAGCAAATAGACCCTGAAACAGAACCCGAAAAACATGCTAAGATTTAAAACCAGTTCTAGGGCAAACATGGTAGCTTTCGGATTCTAAAAATTGAGAATTGGTTTTAACATGATAGATTTCAAGTTTTAACTTAAGAACTTACTCATTCTAGAACTAATCATTCCTAATTGTTGGCCATATCAAATGATTGTTAAATGCACAAATCCAAATACTTCAAGAACTCTAGGTTACATTATCTCTCAAATAAGGAGTCGTCGCATCGCTTTCTGGCTTGGACCCTAGTAGAATGATGCTGCAACAGTTGGTCTTTTGCGGGTCAACTACGCTGTCAAGCCATCGTCATCAGTTTTGACGGAAGGCACCTTACGCAATTGCAATTGCTGGGGAATTGCTCTTCAAAAGGACCCATGACGTTTTCATCTCTTTGGAATCGCGGCACTGTTTCCACATGAATTGCTAAAGCCAAAATTAATAGCTGTAGGCCAAAACAAGAAAGCGACAATAGCGGGAAGCCGAGGGGAGAATTGCCAAAAAAGTCCTAAACCTATTGCAGTTGTGCTTAATTCGGTCCCTGCTAAACCTTGTGATTGTCTTGGGTTAGTCATCCGTGCCAAAATTGGCGGCCGGAATGGCGTGGACGCCGGTCGGTGCTGCGACAATATTTTAATAATTTTTTATTATTTTTGATTTTTTTATTATTTTCCGAATTTTTTATTGTTTTTTTAATTTTTCTGTTTTTTCTTTTTTCTTTTTTTTTCTCCCCTCCCCTCCCCCTGCCGGCGGCAGTGGCCGGCCAGCGCCGACGAGGCTGCCGGCCACTGCGCGAGGGCCGCGAAGCCCTCGCCGGCGACACAGGGGCCGCCGGCGAGGGTCGCGGCCCCGGCCGCCCGGATCTGGCGAGGCCGCCGCGGCGAGGCGGCTTCGCCCGATCCGGGCGCCGGCCGCGGCGAGGCCGGCCTCGCCATGGCCTAGCCGCGGCGAAGGCGCCTCGCCCGCGGCCGGCGAGGCCATGGTGACCTTCGCCCCGCCCGCCATGGCCTCGCCCGCGGCCTCGCCGCGGCCGGCTTCGCCCGGATCCGGGCAAAGCCACCTCGCCGCGGCCGGCACCCGGATCGGGCGAAGCCGCCTCGCCGCGGCCGACTTCGCCCCGATCGGGCGAAGCCGCCTCTCCGCGGCCGGCCTCGCCTCGCCGGGCGAAGCGGCGAGGCCGCGACCCTCGCCGGCGAGGGCTTCGCGGCCCTCGCGCAGTGGCCGGCAGCCTCGTCGGCGCTGGCCGCCACTGCCGCCGGCGGGGAGGGGGGGAGAAAATAAAAGAAAAAAAAACAGAAAAATGAAAAAAATAATAAAAAAATTCGGAAAATAATAAAAATATTATTAAAATATTATCGCCGGTGCCGGCCGGCGTCCACGTCAGCTCCGGCCGGCCAATTTTGGCCGGATGGACTCAACTAGCACAATCGCAAAAGGTTTAGGACTGAATCGGTAAAAAAAAAGGTTTATGACTAAATTGGCACAACTGCAATAGGTTTATGACTTTTTTGGCAATTCTCCCGGAAGCCGAGCAGTTAAAGATGACTTCCAAGTTCACAGCAATTCCCAGTAGCTGACTTCTACTCTTCGTTTGAAAATTACCATTTGATTTCATTGTTCAACATAGACGTTATTTAAGAACATTCATTTCGATTCTAGAAGGAGTTATTAAATGATGAATTTCGCTGGAAACAGCAATATCCGAGTTTTTTACCTCCCTCGTTAAAAGGAAGGTTTTGTATACAAGTATGATATAACTTGCTTTTACAATTAATTTAATTTGTCTACGGGTGATATTCATATTTTTATAATAATCCGATTGGAAATTTCGTTCAATTGGGAATGGAGGAAAAATTAAACCCAACACGTAAAGCACTATTATGTCGGGCAATTTTTTCCACCCGATGTTTCATACATGCAAGATGACATAAGCAACCCTTCATTCTTAAACAGATTTTCACATAAACGCGGGTGCTTGATCAACTGCGCTTCTGTTGAATTGATCAACTTCGGTTGAAAAGTCTCGTTACCGACACGATTATCAGATGTTTCACCAAGCATCGTCAACCCACTATTGGATAATTTCTTCCGCGTCGAAATTCCTCGGTCTTGCTCGTGCTTGGACTTCCTTTACGTAGATGTGAACATGAAGTATGTGTTCCGACACAGACCAGATCCATCGACTATCCCAACGTTTGTTTTACTCCATGGCCGGCCAGATCTCTCCGTTCATAATGTCTATAAATTGAAGGGCATTTCTTCGCTCTAATGCATCTTCTACTCACCACTGATCAAACATCGGAGAGAAAAAGAAAAGTAA
This sequence comes from Angophora floribunda, assembly GCA_014182895.1. Taxonomy (NCBI): domain Eukaryota; kingdom Viridiplantae; phylum Streptophyta; class Magnoliopsida; order Myrtales; family Myrtaceae; genus Angophora; species Angophora floribunda. The sequence continues at coordinate 360,771 of CM024715.1, forward strand.
GAGAGCAGCAGGAGTATCGATGATGAGATCGGTGTCCAGAGCGGTGATGATGCTGGTGGTGGTCGTGACCATAGTCGTGACCATGAGCAACGAGTCGGTGAGTGGCCAGACGAGCCCAAGCCAGTGCAAGGAGGAGAGGAAGCAGTTGGAGAGCAATTGTAGGCCTGTGATATTCGGGAGGCAGCCAACTCCCCAGTGCTGTGCGAGAGTGAGGGCGACTCATGTCGAGTGCGTGTGCCCTTATGTCACTCCCAAATTGGCCGCTCTTCTCGGTGTCGATCGCACCATCAAGCAGATCAAGGGCTGTGGAAGGACCGTACCTCGCAACTTCAAGTGTGGAAGTACGCCTCTCTCTCTCTCTCTCTCTCTCTCTCTCTCTCTCACCAACCAGCCGGAGGTGCAATTATCATCTCCTTTCGTTTCCAATACTGTAGTTTATCAATCGCATGCGGCGAATGAACGTTGAAATCGAAGCTCTTGAGCTAGCTGATAACATGATTCTGAGCGTGTCATTTTTCCTGATGCAGGTGTTACCACCCCTCCTTGAATGAGGATCGATCCTGCAAGCACTTGCGCGGCTTTTATAATAAAGGTTTACTTGAATAAGGGATGTATTACTCAAGCGCGACGGATTTTGCTGGAGAATTACGATGTAGAATGGCCTGGATCAATACATATCACGTGTCTCTTGTATTGGGCATTCTTCCCTTTTCTTTTCTTTCTGAAATCTATTACGTAATCTTTTGAATTATGGAATGTCATCCGGTATTAAGATTTCAAGAGATGTGTTGCAATTACGTTTGCATTTGAAAATTATTCTGGATCTTATCAGCTGCACTTGATGCATGTCAGACATTATCTTAAGCTAGTTGATATACATAGCACTTAACTTCGTAAGAACTTTGCAATGATTCAACCCAAGAAAAAAAAAAAACTTTGCAACGTTCATCAAGTTTGACCGATTTCGAGCAATAACAAGTTGTTTGGAAAATGCACACCCAGCATGCCACAATGAGCTAGGCCTCGTTTTTCTACAAGTCAGAAAGAAATGAAATACAATAGAGGTGCTTTCTCATTTTGTAAGAACATGTATTGTAACTACATAAATTTCCTAGATCTCAACAACTTTTTGACTTGTCACATGATGTCGGGGACAAATGTAATTTATGTCGCTTATTTTGACCCGTCACACTATTTTTGCCCAAATGTGAAAAGTCGCTATTGAAGGAAAATTTCCCCGCTGCAAATTGACAACAAGCTTAATACAAGGAAAATTGTCCAAAAAATCTTAAACCTATTGCGTTTTTGTCAATTCAGCTTTAAACTTTTCAACTTTGCCAATTAAGTCCTAAATATTTTTACGTTTTACTAATTTAATCTATTCGGCTAATTTTGGCTAAAAATCATTAACGTGAACAATGGATGTCATATATGGCGCAGCTGGCATTGATGTGAATAATTTTTTTATAATATTTAAATCAATTTTTTACTAAAATTTTTCTTTTTTCTTTTATTTTTATTCCTAACCCTAAGCCAGGAAGGTCGCTAGCCATTGGCGAGGGCTAAGGACCTCGCTTGGTCTAGGTGAGGGCATCGCTGCCCTCGTAGGCCACTAACTCAGGCCATGACACCCTCACTCAGGCCATTGCAGCCCTCACTTGGTTCTAGGTGAGGATCAGCCGGTGACCCCGACCTTGCCACCTAGGGTTAAAGGGGAAAAAAGGAAAAAAAATAATAAATAAATAAACTGGTGTTGCTAGGTCTTGAGAATAACGGTGAACTTCCAACCATGGATTCCAAATTCAAAGAGAGGGGCAACCGAAAGGTCTAAGTTTGGTCCTTTTTGCCTTATTTTAGCCATTTTTTTGTGCTTAAAGTTCTAGTTTAGGTTCTGTGCAAAAAATTATGCAACACCCACTTGAAATCTAAGAAAGAAAATTAGATGCACCTCACCGAAATATTGCTTCTATATGGGTACTTTGCCACCCAAAAAATGAAATTTTCACAATAAAATAGGCCCATTAAAGCATGTCCATTGAATGATCAATTAGAGCATAACACATTGATTATCTAGCAAATAATGCGTCACAATCTAATGTCATATCTCATTGAATAATACAAATCCGTTGTTCATGATATGTTTAAGATAATTTTCTATTTGAAAAATATCTTTAAGCACATAATTTATATAATTTATTGGAATACTACATAAAATTCCATAGATATTATCAAAAGAAAATTTGTCAATAAATAAAAAGGATGAAAAAATCACTAATGACTTGCTTACGCATTCTCTCATAACAAGTTTTCAGTGTTCAAGGGCAAGGGAAGAAAGACGAGTAAAATAATTTTCTAAAAATTATTATCAAAAGCAAAGATTTATAGCATTGAAAAAGAGCAAATAAAAGGAAGGTGTAGAAGTGGGAGTGGAATCTAGTTAGAAAAGTTTTGAGGTTTCCTTGTAGAAATTTGTGGCCTAAAATGGGCCACATAACTCTCACAGTTAATTTCCCATCATCGATTCAGCATTTCTCTAAGAATAAACTCCAGCCACATCCTTACAATTGGGTCCAAGATGGATCTGGTCTATACGAGAACTTTTTCCATGTGACTGCAAGGTTGCCGGGACTTGACAAAAGCCAAACCAAAATGGCCCTTAGAATAACGCAATGTGTTGATAATTTATTTAAACAGTGAATTTTATTTTATTTTCTTTATTTTTCTTGTTAAATTAAGTTGCAATCGGAAAGTGTAAGTCAAAATTTATCATCTATAACTCGGCTCGAGAATGAAGAGTAGTTATAGCATACATTGTTCGTGTAAAAAAGAAATTTACTCAAACAATCTCATACATCATACATTGCGTAATATTTCCTTTACACCCACATGCATCGGCGCTGTATGCTCCACTTTTTTGAGGATTTAACACTCTCATTTGAAAAAACATAAGTCAAATTAATGTTGTGTGAGTCTTCCACGAGCACGTGGTATAATGGGAATAGACCCTCCAGATGGAATTTAGGTTTTGACTGACCGATTCATCTAGAACGTAATTAATTCATGATCACATGTTTAGCTGATGCCCAGCTGATTAGCAAGTGCAAAAAAGCATAAAGAGAAGGGCACTCGACAGGAGCGAGAGACCTGACCTTGTGATGACTGGTGAACGGTGATGGTGTGTTGGTGCTTCTTGTCACAACAGTTCTTGGGACAATTATCGTTTACGACATTCATGCAATTTCTCTATGTTGGCCTAAATACGTCTTGGTTTCACTAATGAAAAGCAGAAGCTTCTCGTCTTTTATCTTGGAAGTAAATGGAATGGAACTTCACATGTATGGCCCCTCGTCTGGGAAAATTCTTTTGGCGTAGAGCCTGCCGGGCTAAGTCTGCCGTCGACTGCTGACACAGAATCGTGAAGAAGACGAGAGACAGCACGACGGGCATTCTATATAAGCAGTCGGACTGCTTGGTCTTATGGTGGAGTTACACCGTAAACCTACTCGACGGTAGAATTAGAATAACCCGAAAGCTGGAATATGGGGAGGAGGAGGAGTTCAGGGACGGCCGCGATGCAGGTAGTGGTGCTCTGGCTGCTGATATGGGGTGCTTGGGATGTCGCTGCGGTGACTCCTGGGCAGTGGAAAGAGGAGAGGGATCGCATCGAGAAGGCGTGCCGGCCGTCGATCCTGTCGAGGCAGAAAGTGTCTCCGGCGTGCTGTCAGAGGATGAGGGTCACGCATTTCGTGGAGTGCGTCTGTCCCGTCTCTCCCAAGTTAGCTTCCCTCGTTCGAGCCTACGGCGTTAAGCGTATCGTGGGCGAGATCCGAAGGTGCGGCGGCACCATCCCTCGCAACTACAAATGTGGAAGTAAGCGAAACACCAACTTTCTTTCTCCCTCTCTCTCGATTCAAGTAAAATGGTCGCGACGATAGCATGCTTATGAGACGATATTTTATGCCAGCAAGTTTTGAATTGTGATCGATTTAGGTCCTGTCGTTTTCTTCGATTGCGATTGATTTCATCTACTAAATGCAAATGACTGAGCAATGATACTTTCTTCTCTTGTTTCGGGTATCACTACTCCCCCATGAATTGTCGAATGGAGCATGTACAACACACACTTAATGTATATCGCGGTGAATTCTCATTCAAAAAGATTTAGAGTGCATTTTGCCTAGATGTCTAAATTCCAACTCTATCATTGTGTTGTAATAAATAAATGATCTTGAGGTTTAGCTTTCGTGATTTTGTATAAGTATCACATGAAGCTCTCCCTTAAGATGTAATTATTATATTATATTTTGCAAATACGAGGTTTTCAAAACCTTTTAATTTGACTAATCTCATGAATGCACACGAGCCATCTCCATGTAAGGCCTGATGTGTTTGGTTGTTGACGTCGCCACATAAATTGCTCCGAATAATCAATGCTTTGATTTGAGTATGGGATTTGTCATATCAAAGGCAAATGCTTATATCATACTATGTAAGGGAAAATTATCAAAAAAGTCCTAAACCTTTTATCATTTTGCCAATCCAGTCATAAATATATTTTCTTGGCCAATTCTATCTTAAACATTTTATAGTCATGCTAATTTAGTCCGTCTTACCCAATTTTGACCTTCAAATTGAGAATCACCCCCATTTATCTTCAAAAAACTAATGATAAGTCGCATCAAGAGCAAATTGCCTTAGGAATTGAAATAAGTTAATAGAAAATCACGAAACCTGTTTGTTTTAGGCATAAAAACATTACTTCTATTCAGAACAAATGTACCATATTTCTTTGGAATCATGGTTCATACTCGTTCCTGTTTAGAAAAAAGAAAAAGAAAGAAAGAAAACCTCTAGAATCGTTTGACCACCGATTTGGAGTTTGGCTCGCGTCTTACTCGATCGTATTTCATGGAATGGAGTTCAACTGCCTGAGATGGACTTCTTGTCTTTACCACTTTACTATTCCCGCGGCTGGGGCTTTACATCAAGTGGAAAACCAGGCACCACGGATGCTGCTTGTTCCATCGTGCTCTCTTGGTCTTTTGCAATATCAAGTGCTCCTTCTGGTTCGATTAGAGAAAATGTAACTGGTGCTGCTAGTGGTGGGGGAGCTGCCTAAGCGATGGGTTCTGACCCTGCCCCAAAAGCTGGCCGTGGAAATAAAAATCTATAGATTTGTGATAATTATGGACTTAAGAGCTAGCAGGAACGCTACCTCTTGTACTCTACGCTTTTACCAGTACATAGTAATGATGTTTATGATATTTCCAATGAAATTTTTATACCTCACGCCTCCCTAATTAGGTTATAACGAATTTTTGTCTCCTTCTTTAGTTAATTTTGTAATTATTATAGCGCTTGTATTCTTGTGATTTTGAACAATGGCCATGTTTTTTTTTATAAAAAAAATTGCGAGCTTATTAATCGAAAATGATATTGCACATCATGTAATTGTCTTTGAATTTTCAAATATCTACATTTCTTCAATGGATTATATGCATATCGAGATAATTATCTAAGGACTCTCTTACAAATATATTTGATTTTTGAAATAATAACATAGAAATTAACACTTCATTTACCGCAATTTTTTAGATGAATAGTTTACATGTACTGATAGGAAATTGAGTTATTTAAAATGGATGGAATCGTATAGATTTCATCAAATTTGACTGTTCATGCATATTATTTCGTTTTATATATGATATATATACACACATGTTTCCTAGTAAGATGACAAATATCGGTGCGTATTGTTAGTTAGAACTGTCTTATGATAGTAAAGTGCCATGCTCAAAATTTTATATATATTATCTAACTACTTATCTAAACAAAAAACACAAATTTAGCTGATCCTTCTTTATAGAACTTCCAAATTTAGAGTTGTAGGGCATGCTAATTAAATTAAAACTTCCAAAGCCATTTAATTTGTGACTCCATAGTACCGAATTTACAGAAAGTGGCCAACATTTTCTCAAGATGTGGTGACGGACTTACAAGTTTAAAATAGATAATTAATAATTTACGCCACCTTTGATGCGTACGGTGAGTTCTCACCAATTATAGGAAATTCACGTACATCGTTGCTAATGTTTTTAGAGTCCTTAACTAATTTTACCTATGAGTCAAAGAAAGTTTCGGGCTTTCATGGAAGGCATTTTACGGTAAAACATTTTTCTTAATTTCTGGCAATTGATTCGCTTAGGAAAATTAGACAATGAAAAAACCTTTGTTTAAATTGAAAGAAATGATTTCCTTTTTAAAAAATTGAAAATCATTTGTAAAATATGACTAAGTATTAGTGTTTGAGCACGGAAAAACCTAACACAAATTTCCAACATCCAAGACCATGTTTCTGACACTTGGGCCTAGGTCTAGGTAGGCTAGGCCTGTGACCCTAGTGCTCGTGCCTAGATCCCAGCACCCTCGCCCACATCCATCAATGCAAAAATCAGGATCCCAATGCTCCTACTTGAGCTCTCGCTGCTCATGCCCAAGTCAATTGAGGTAGGGCCCAAAGCCTAGGTGCCAATGCTGGTGCTCGATGCCTCGGCACCCAAGCCTAGGCCCATCCGGATCCACCCTCCCACTCGACTTCTAATGCTAGCCTCCCCCCTTGCGCCTACCCTTCTATGGTGGCAGTGACAACAACTTTGCCTCGCCCCCACTTCCACAGTCCAACGTGTATCACACCTTGCACTTGGTTCCCTAACTACCCATATAAGTTATTAGCACTCAAATAGTGAATATTTATTTAGGAAAATCAAATTATATTTTTCATACCAAATGACGAAAAAAAATTTCGAATTCACTTTCAAATTTCAACCAAACACTAGAAAAATATTTTCATTTTCTTGAAACATGAATTCCTAGAAAATATTTTCTAGAAATGTCACATTTTTCACAAAATAATGGAGCCTTGATGTCAAATTTTTATTTAAAAAAGGCAAATATGTAAAGAAAAATTAAGAAAGAAAAAAGGAGAGAAGGAAAGGACAAGAAAAGCGAGAAGTAGGCACAAATGATTGGTAAAGTTCAAATATAGATATGCCTTTTTGTTACAACGGAGATAAGTTAAAAAATTAGGGCGGCGGCTGGATTGAATTTGTCAAAGATTCATTGAACTGGTTTTAAAATACCACGGAACTAATCGCATCGGCTTGATTGAATTGGTCGATGCCTATCAGTGTCAGTCGATGGTCGGTTGATGTGAACTGCTAATGTGGCAAGTAAATGGTAAGCGCGTCTGGCACGTGCAAGGGCGCTTGTGGAACTGCACATGTGGGCGCATGTGGTAGCGATTGGCCATGAAATGTTATAAACTGGCTTGGCTGGCAGCAATGAGTCTAGAGAGAGCCATGTGGGCGCATGTGATGGTGTTCGTTTTCAAAGATAGTTGGTGGAAGATGTTCAAGTTAACACTCGTAAACAAACGTTACCGATGCGATTGGCCTTATTAAATAGAGTTGATAAGCATTTTTCCAGAAAATAATGATTCTGACAACAAGTTGTCGTTTGAGATGACAAAAAAATATATAAATTTTGGTAAGTTCGAGTAAGAATACATTTGCTCTTTAATTATCTAAAAAAACTAAATATCAAATACACTCAATTTTGCCTGATTAAGGAAAATAAACAGCACCACAACATATCCAAAATATATATATCTAACAATGTCAAATCCTTTTGTCCTAAGAGAAGATGTGGCATCCCTTTCCATTCAAAGACAAAGACCCACGGGCATCGCGGTTGCATGTCTACATAGCCGTTGAACCATCCATTAATTTTTCTCTTTAAATGACTTTGACTTTGATTTTAGTTTTTTGTCGAACAAGACTCGTGCGTTCGAACTAAATATCCGAGGTATCATTGCTTGCATTAGACTTTTCCCGCGTGAAATTCCTCTTTAAGTTTATTGCGATCGCTTATTATAAAAAATAATCTAAAAATAATATCATAACTTCTTTTTCGATATTTGAATAAAATAAACCTCACTTGTTTAAAAAATGAAACAGAAAAAAGGAATAAAGGAAAAATATGATGGATAGATCCTGAAATCGGACTGCAAAAAATAATAAGTTTCACAATTAATTCAAAAGCAAACATGAAAGCTTTCAAATTTTTAAAATTGAGAACCTTTTAATAGGTAACCCATCTATTCGGGGAATCGATCACCTTAACTGATACGGCTGGCAAATGGCCATTAAATGTACGAATCAAGAAATCTAGTTTCCATTATCTCTCTAATAAGGAGTCGTCGCATCTCTGTCTGGGTCAACCACGATTGGTCTTTTGCGGGTCAACTACGCTGAAAAAGCCATCTTCAGCAGTTTTGAGGGGAAGTCCTCAGAAGGCACTTTGTGCAATTGCAATTGCTGGGGATTGCTCTTCAAAGGACCCACCACGTTCGTATCTCTCTGGAAGCGCACCACTGTTTCCACGTGAATCGCGAAAGCCAGCAATAATAGCTCTAGGCCAAAACAAGAAAGCGATAGTAGCCGGAAGCACAGCAGTCGAAGGTGATTTCCAAGATCACAGCAATTCCCAGTAGCTAACTTCTACTCTACGTTCAAAAAATTACCATTTAACTTCATTATTGTTCCATACATATGTTATTTAAAAACGTTCAGTTCGACTCTAGATGAAGTTATTAAACGACGAATCTCATTGGAACCAACAATATCCGAGGTTCGTGTTTCTTTTTCTTTTCTTTTTTACCTCCCCCTTTAAAAGAAAGCTTTTGTATATAAGTATCGACATAACTCGGTTTTACAATTAATCTATAATTTGTCTGCAGGTGATATTCATATTTTTATAATCATCCAATCGGGGATGGAGGAAAAATCCCACATAGCTTTGTAGTTTTAACTGCGCTTCTGTTGAGTTGATCAACTTCGGTTGGAAAGTCTCGTTAACGACGCGATCATCATTTGTTTCACCAAGCATCATCAACCCACTATTGGATCATTTCTTCCGCGTCGAAAATTCCTCGGTCTTGCTCGTGCTTGGACTTCCTTTACGTAGATGTGAACATGAAGTATGTGTTCCCACACAGACCAGATCCATCGACTATCCCAACGTTTGTTTTACTCCGTTCATGGTGTCTATAAATTGAAGGGCATTTCTTCGCTCTAATGCATCTTCTACTCACCACTGATCAAACATCGGAGAGAAAAAGAAAAGTAAGAGAGCAGCGGGAGTATCAACGATGAGATCAGTGTCCAGAGCGGTGATGATGCTGGTGGTGGTCGTGACCATAGTCGTGACCATGAGCAACGAGTTGGTGAGTGGCCAGACGAGCCCAAGCCAGTGCAAGGAAGAGAGGAAGCAGTTGGAGAGCAATTGCAGGCCTGTGATATTCGGGAGGCAGCCAAGTCCCCAGTGCTGTGCGAGAGTAAGGGCGACTCATGTCGAGTGCGTGTGCCCTTATGTCACTCCCAAATTGGCCGCTATTATCGGCGTCGATCGCACCATCAAGCAGATCGAGGGATGTGGAAGGACCGTACCTCGCAACTTCAAGTGTGGAAGTACGTCTCTCTCTCTCTCTCTCTCTCTCTCGCTAACAACTGGCCGGAAGTGCCATTATCATCGCCTTATGTTTCCATTACCTCAGTTTATCGATGACATGTGGCGACTGAACATAGAAATTGAAGCTCTTGAGCTAGCTGATAACATGATTCTGAGCGTGTCATTTTTCCTGATGCAGGTGTCACCACCCCTCCTTGAATGAGGATCGATCCTGCAAGCAGTTGCGTGGCTATTATAATAAAGGTATGCTTGAATAAGAGATGTATTACTCACTCATACGCGACGGATTTTGCTGGAGCAGAATGATGTAGAATGGCCTGGATCCATAAATATCACGTCTCTCTTGTATTGGGCAATCTTCCCTCTTCTTTTCTTTCGGAAACCTATTGTGTAAGCTTTTGGATTATGGAATGTCATCCGGTATTGAGATTTTGAGAGAGGTGTCGTAATTACGCTTGCACTTAAAAATTATTCTGGATCTTATCAGCTGCACTCGATGCATGTAAGATATTATCTTAACTTCATAAGCCAGTCGATATACATAGCACTTAACTTCGTAAGAACTTTGCAATGTTCACCGAGTTTCACCGATTTTGAGCAATGAAAGTAGTTCGGAAAATGCACGCCTACGATGCCAAAATGAGCTAGGCCTCCTCGTTTCCACAAGTCAAAAAGAAAGGAAATACAACAAGGGCGCTTTCTCATTTTGTAAGAACATATATTGTAACTCCATAAATTTTCGACATCTCAATAACTTTTTCGATCGATCACACGATATCGAGAACAAATGTAATCTATGTCACTTATTTCGACCTGTCACAGTATTTTTGCCTAAATGTGAAAGGTAAATTTCCTCCCACAAATTGACAACAAGCTCCATACAAGAAAAATTATCCAAAAAGTTATAAATCTATTACATTTTTGCTAATTCAATCTTAAAATTTTCTTTTCCCAATTAAATCTTAAACATTTTCACGTTTTGCGAATTTAATCCATTCGGCTAGTTTTTGGCTGCAAATTACTAACGTTAACAATGCTTGTCCTATGTAGTACAACTGACACTGACGTAGATAATTTTTAATAATATTTAAATCAATTTTTATTATATTTTTCTTTTTCCTTTCCCTTTTCCTTTTTTTTTCCCCAACCCTAGGTCAATTTGGTCGCTAGCCATTAACAAGGACTAATGACCCTCGCCTGGTTTGGGCTAGGGCATCGCTGTCCTCGTTGGCCATGGGCGAGGGCTGGGCGAGGGCCATGTCACCCTCACCCAAGGCTTTGCAACCCTTGCTTGGTTTTGGGTAGGTTTGGCCGATGACCTTGACCTTGTCAGCCTAGGGTTAGAAGGAAAAAAAAGAAAATAAAAAAGGAAAAAAGAATAAATAAATAAACGGGTGTCGCCAGGTCTTGAGAATAACGATGAGCTTCCAGCCATTTATTCCAAATTCAAAGAGAAGAACAATTGAAAGGTCAAGTTGGGTCTTTTTGTCTCATTTTAGCCTCTCTCTTTTTTGCTCTTAAAGATCTAGTTTAGGGGTTATGTGCAAATAATTTTGCACACTAAGTTGAAACCTAAAATAGAAAATCAGACGCAACTCACCGAAATATTGCTTCTATAAAAGTACCTTTGCCACCCAAAAAATGAAGTTTTCACAATAAAATGGGCCCATTAAAGCATAGCCATTGAATGATCAATTAGACCATAACACATTGATTATCTAGCAAATAATGCGTCACAATCCGAATGTCATATCTTGCTAAACAACACAGGTCCATTGTTCATGATATGTTTAGGATAAATGCATAAGGCCGCTTGTACAATATTTCCTTGACACCGACGTGCACCGGCAGTGTATGTTCCACTATTTTGAAAGGAATTCAACACTCTCGTATGAAAAAGGTATGAGTCAAATCAATGGAGGTACGGACCTCTGGAGTGCCAAAAATTGGCACAAAAGGACACTTAAGTACCAAAAGTTACAAAAGTTACACTTAAGTGCTAAAATCGAAGCAAAAGGGATCACTTAAGTGCCAACGGTGAAAAATTCTGGCCAAATTGCCACGTGTCCATTTTTCGGCAACTTCATTTGCTGACGGAGCATTTTTTTCAAAATAAAAAATCCACGCGGCAATTTTTTTTAAAAAAATTGTCCACGTCAGATTTTTTTAAATAAAATCGATTTTATAATAATATTTTTTAATTTTTTAATATTTATTTAATTAATAATTTTTAAATTCACGTCAGTCAAAATGACGTCGTTTTGGCTAATTTTTAGCTGATTCAGTTTCCGACGAGCCACGTAGGCAAGAAAATTAATAAAAAATTGCCATGTAGGATTTCCGGCAGGATTCCGACGACTTGGCACTTAAGTGATTTTTTTTTTTTTTAAAGTGGCACTTAAGTGTACATTTTGTAACTTTTGGCACTTAAGTGTCCCTCTGTGCCAACTTTTGGCACTCCTACTGTACTTATGCTCAAATCAATGTAGCCAGCGAGTCTTCCACAAGCACGTGGTATGATGGGACTAGACCCTTGACATCGGACCAATTCATCTAGAACTAAATTAATTCATGATCCAATGTTTAGCTGATTTCCAGCCGATTAACAAGAGAAAAAAGCATAAAGAAGGAGGTACTCGACAGTAGTGAGTGACCTGGTGATGACTGATGAATGGCGATGGCGGCGGCGGTGCTTGTTGTTACAACAATTTTGGGGTAATTATCGTTACAGACGTTCATGCAACTTCCCTAAGTTGGCCTAAATACGTCTTGGTTATACTAATGAAGAAGGAAAAAATAAATAAATCCAGCAAAAGTTTTTTCGTCTTTTATCTTGGAAGTACACGGAATGGGAACTTCAAATATGGTCAGTCATCTCGGAAAATTCTTTTGGCATCCGATTTGAGGCTGTCGGATTAAGTCTGCAGTCGACTGCTGACAAAGGCCGTGCGGAACACAACGGGTAGGCATTCTATATAAGCATGCGAACTGCTTCTTGATCTTGTGGCGGAGTTACACCATAAACTTGCTCGACGGTGGAATTAGAATTAATCTGAGAGCCAGAACATGGGGAGGAGAGTTCTGGGACGGCATTGACGCAATTGGTTGTGCTTTGGTTGAGGGTGTGGGGGTGCTTGGCATGTCACTAGGGTGACTATCGGGTGTTGGAATATAATCTAGAGAAAATAAACTGTTTGTTGTAATCAAAACATCAATGTAAAGAAGATGATGACAACTGTTTAATATATTTCTTTTTGTGTAAACTTACAAATTTTGGAAAAGATGAAAAAAAATATCACTGAAAAAATCGCATAAAATTGAAGATGGGGTATGGATATCCGAATCTTCTTTAGGCAAAGGTGCTTCACAAATTCACAAATTATGCCTCTCAAGATACAATACCTCGAATATGTTTGGATTAGCACTATGCAAACATGACTCAGTTGGACCGTTCAATTGAACCAGCACATCCAGAAAAATCAAAAGAGTAGAGTATTTTTTCAAATCTCTTTTAGAATTGTTTTCTCGAATTTTTCTTTCTGAAAACCATATGATGAAGCTCTATTCTCTTATCTATTTATAGAGCATGTATAGAAGAGATACATGAATTAAATAGACGCGTGTATCCAAGAAATTCATGAATGAAGAGATATGTGAATCTAAGAGATTTATGAATTCAATATGTATCCAAGAAATTCATGAATAAAGAGATTCATGAATACAATATGTATCCAAGAAATTCATGAATTAAGATATACGTGAATCTAATAGATTCATGAATTCAATAAATATATGAATAAATACGTGAACAAAAAATACGTATTTTAATTTGTTGGCTTTCGTTAATCCATTAACCATATTTATAATACCGGGTAGTGCAAGGAGGAGAAGAATCGCATCGAGGAGGCGTGCCGGGCGTCGTTCTTGGCAGGACAAAAAGCGTCTCCGGCGTGCTGTTAGAGGGTGAGGGTCATGCACTTCGCGGAGTGCCTCTGCCCCACCTCTCCCAAGTTGGCTTCCCTCGTTCGGGCCTACGGGGTGGAGTGTCTTGTGGGCGAGATTCAGAGGTGCGGCGGCACCGTCCCTCGCAACTACAAATGTGGAAGTAAGCGAAACACCAACTTTCTCCCTCTCTCTCTATTCAAGTAAATCTGTCGTGACGATATCATACTTAGGAGACAATATTTTATATCTACAAGTTTCGAATTGTGATCGATTCATATATCGCTATTTTGTCAAATTGTGATTGATTTCATTCACAAAATACAAATGATTAGGCGATGATACTTTCTTCTCTTGTTTCAGGCATCACTACTCCCCCGTGAGTTGTTGAATGGAGCATGTGCAACATGCACTTAAAGTATATTGCGGAGAATTCTCTTTAAGAGAGATTTATAATGCATTGCCTAAACATATGAATTCCCATTCGATTCTTACATTGTAATATATGAACGATCCCAAGGTTGAATTTCTATAAGAATATTATGAAGCTTTCCCCAAAGATGTAATTCTTATGTTATGTTATATGAATACGAGGTTTTCAAAACCTTTGATTCAACTAATCTCATGAATGCAGGCAAGCCATTTTCGTGTAAGCCTTCATTTGTTAGGTTGTTGACATTGCCGCTTAAATTACTTTGAGTTATCGACACTTTGATTTGAGTATGGGATTTGTCATATCAAAGGTAAATGCCTCCATCATACTATGTAATGTATGTGAGAGCTTAAGACCTTCCCTTATCAAGAAATTTCATCATCAAATACTTATTCAAAACCCATGGACATAAAAACTTCACTGGACTTCAAACTCAAGAAATGAAGACCATTACCGTAACTTGAGTAACGAGATTTCCTCACTTGCAAATTCAATGATTTGATCGAACCACAAGAACTTAATCTTAGGTCTTGACAAATTCAAGGACCGATAGTGAAAGTCATTTTCTCTTGAAAACATTCTTAAGTGTATATCCAAACATATTTTGATATCTGTTCCACGATTGAAATGAACATTTTGTGAAACTCCATATTTTCTTTCGGTATGCTACTTGCGTGGTGCCACGATTGATAAATATATATCAATTATTGGTAATGCTATCATAATTCACAATTAAAGGGATATATATGTGAAATATATGTATTTTGATTAACTCATTGAATTGATTAGTGATTTGGTAACAACTTGTTTGCGGTTTAAGCGCACGAGATAAGTATGACTTCCAATATCATCAAGCACTTATGATGTTTAGGATATGTCCAATGAAATTTTTATATCTCACCCCTCCCTAATTAGGTTATAAGAAATTTTTGTCTCGTTTTAATTAATTATTTATTATTATTGTAAGCTTATAAATCGAAAATGATATCATACATCATGTAATTGTCTTTAAATTTTAAAACATCTATGGAATTTGGTACATATCTAAATTAAAATTGAGCACATATTTTTTGATAGTTCATATACATATCGAGATAACTATTTAAGGACTCTCTTGTCAATATATTTGATCGTTGAAATAGTCACATAAAAAGTAATATAGTCTACATGTACTGATAGGAAATTGACTATATAAAATGGATGGTATCACATAGATTTCATCAAATTTGAAAATTCACACAATTTTTTTTATTATGTATGTAATATATACACACATCTATTCTCTAATAATTCTTTAATTTAGTGTTTATAAGAAGGCTGATAAGATAAGATTTAATGATGATATGCATAATAAAAGAGAAAATTTATAAACATATAATTCTAATAAATAATCGTCTATGTCAAATTATTTCTAGATTGTACTCAACAATTTATCCATAAATTTGGTCGAATTTTAGAAAAGAATTAGGTTTCATGAAAATTTATGTTTTCAACAAAATTAATTTTTTTGAAGATAAATTCTAATAATTAAAAAATATATTGCCTTTGAATATACATGGGAATTTTAATCTCTTTGGTAACTAAATCCTAAAAGTAAAAAAGAACTGAAAAAAGAAAGTAAAAACAAATTCGAGACCACCACATCAAAATGCGAATGAATAATTGAGGGCAATTTTATCTTTTTGATAAAAATTAGGTAGATTTAGCCATACAAGAAGTGGGGAAAAGGCTGCCCAAAAATTAAAGTAATTTGTATTCCCCCGACCCTTCCCCCTCAAATAAATAAATAAAAACCAGCGTTAGAAATTTTTTGAAATCCGGCAGCAGGAGGAGGGAAAGTCTAGCTCTGGCTCCATCTCCAGCTCCGGCAGTTTGCAGACAGTAGAAGCCATTCACCGCCGCGCGCTTCACGCTTGTGGCTGCGACTGCGTGAGCATCGTCGTCGACTTTCAGTCCCGAGGACCTCGAAGACGAAGAGATGTCGAACGAAAACGCCGACGCCTTGTCTCAAGAACGAATCACGGAGGCACAAATGGCTCGAATCTCCCAAAAGTTCCGAGCTGCCAAGGCCCTCCTCGCTCGCAAACGCCCCTCCTTCTCTCCCTCCTTCCCCGGCGCTCTCCGCCGCAGGTACGATCGATCTCCGCGCCGATGCTTAGGTTTTATGCAATCGATTCCTTCGGTGGTGTGCTCAGCGATTGAATGCCTTTTGGTGGTGTCGAACTCAGGCTTGAAAGTGCGATTCCGCGTTCCCCGCTATCGAGCATCCAACGTATTCCGCTTTCCGAGATCTCGACGAACGTATCGTTGTCGAAGGGACTTGAGCCGTTGGATAGCGGTCTAGGTGAGGTTCAGTCGGTCGACGTGATTGGAGAGGCGAGGACTAGCGCGCAGGACGGATGCGAATTGGATTCTTATAGGACTCCGGTGAAACAAGCCGAATGCTGCAGTGTAGGTGATTCGTTTTCGAATTGTAGCATTCTAGACGATGCTTTTGACGATGCCCTCTTGGAAGAGCTCGATGCATTGTCCGAGGGAAAATCTTCGGCATGCAGGGCAGGAGACCCCAGTGGCCCCGTTCGAGGGGAATCTTCAGCTCAAGTTAGCTGTCCCGCTGATCTTGACACCAGTGTCGCTTTTGTTGCTGTTGACGACAACACTGGGAACGGCAACCAAGGAATTCCTGATGATGATGACTTTAGAGTCGTAAAGAGCACGAGCATGCCTGAAGGGTACTCAAAGTACTTGGATTCTCTGAATGAAAGGCAACAAGAAGCGGCTTGCACTGATATAGCAGTTCCTTTGATGATTGTTGCTGGTCCAGGCAGTGGAAAGGTCTTCTTCTCTCTTGTTTTTTTGTTTCTTCCCCTCCTCCCAAATATGATTTAACATTTGTTCCACGGCAGAGCTGACTCCCTTCCTTTCTCATTTCAGACTTCAACTATGGTTGGGCGCATTTTGACATTAATTAATCAGGTACTTCCTACTGCATCATTGGATTGTTTGTCTTTGGCATAAAACAACGAGTTAGCTCTTTTACTTTCTATTTGAACCTTTTCTTGTCCTTTTTATGTTCTAAGTAGCAAGTACTATGTGATTTTCTGCTTCAATTAAAGTTGAATCAGTATCTCCAAGTTCGTGGAATGTCTCACCTCTCAATTAAGTATTCTTTCTTCACCAATACTTTTTCCAGGGTCTTGATCCTTCAAACATTCTAGCAATGACTTTCACCACTGCAGCGGCTTCTGAAATGAGAGACAGAATCAGAACTATTGCTGGCAAGGAAGCAGCTAAAGATCTTACAATCAGCACATTTCATTCATTTTCTTTGCAACTCTGCCGTAGTCATGCTGAAAAGTACATTTCTTCTCTTATTGTACTTTTTACATTCCAAGATGTATACATTTCAAGAGAATACACTTTTTGGCTCTGGGTTTGTGTATGAAAGCAGTATATTGGTTGCATGTTCTGTCGTCCCAATATCGGTGAAGTGTTGTGTTAATTTCCTCCTAGCTTCA
Organism: Angophora floribunda; assembly: GCA_014182895.1. NCBI lineage: Eukaryota > Viridiplantae > Streptophyta > Magnoliopsida > Myrtales > Myrtaceae > Angophora > Angophora floribunda. The sequence continues at coordinate 378,192 of CM024715.1, forward strand.
CCAGAGCTTCCCATAGTTTACAGATATATGATTCACTTCCAATTTTCAGGTTTTCCTCATGATTATCTTTGTTCCAACGATGACATCTCTTTCACAACATTCTTATCCTAACTATTTCCCTCCCATAATGAAGTATTGACTTAGTTAAAGTTTGATTTGATTGTTATATAGGATAGAGCGTACCACAGATTTTCAGATATTCGGTCATGGACAACAAAGAAAAGCAGTCATTGAGGCCATAAGATTGTTAGAACAAGAAAATAGTAAACAAAATGAAGATGCTGGTGAACTTTCTGAAGATATTAATGGCTTGACGTCTCCACAGCTTTTCAAGGATAGATCAAAGAAGTGGCAGAAGTTTGTTACTCAGGTCAGTTGCCAGCCTAAAAGAATGCAGTATTTTGCTTGAAGTTTCAAAAATCATCTCAGATTCAGTTTTGGGTTACAGTAAAATTTATCTTCATATAAGAAAGAACTAAAAACCACCTCATTGAACAATATCATTTCTCAGTTGTTGTCATTTCCTAGATTTCTCAGATGTTCATGCCATGTGATTTGGTTAAAGGGGAAAGGTGCAGATAAAGCATAGGGTATGGGGAACACTTATTTCACAAGCACCAAAGTCCTGAACATTTACTTTTTTGGCGCTCCTAAAACTACTCCTCCTTTTTGGAAAATTCATTTGCTTTGCCAGTGAAAAAGTACAGGGCACTTTACATGTCAAGGCACTGTGCTCTCTCTTTCAGGCTAAAGCTTTTGGAGGGAGAGAGTGAGGTAGCCCACTTTCTATGTCAAGGCACCATTGTTTTCTCTTCGAGGCTAAATTGCGAAAGCTTCTCTTTGGGAGGGAGAGTATGGTTCATGAAAAGTCCATGGCACTTTAAATCATTCATCCTATTTTGTTTGGATGTATGTATCTCACTGACTATAAATGTCTCCTAGGTTTGTGTTTGGGTTGGTTTTTAGTACCTTTTCACCTTTCAACAAGCAACAAAGTCCAAACAAGTACATGTCTGTGGCTTCTTGAATCTACTTGTTTTTGTTTAAATATTCATTTGCTTGACCTGGGAAAAAGTATTAAGATACTTTGTGTTTCAAGGCATTGAGGTTCTCTCTTTCAGGCTAAAGCTTCTGGAAAAACAATTCAAGATTGCAGTAAGTTGGGCAATGATACTGGAGTAAGCTGATTCTCTTTTAGATAGTTCTTCAGCTTAAATATTTAAGTTTGCTCCTATACTTTCTTTTGTTATTCTGCTATTGAGTTTCTTGTTTTGACCTTAATTAGGCTGCAATTCTTCACAACTACAATGATATATTGCGATCTTGTAATGCTTTGGATTACCATGACCTAATTAGCTGCTCTGTGAAGTTGCTCACTGATTTTCCAGAAGGTTAGTACTTCCTATATATGAACTCATCTAATTCGTAATTATTGTCCAAAGTCAAGTTAACATTTATCAATGCCCAATTTCAAGTGCTCGAGGAATGTCAGGATATGTATAAGGCCATCATAATAGATGAGTTTCAAGATACAAGTGCCATGCAGTATAATCTCTTGCGGATTCTTGCATCTCATAACCGCATAACTATTGTTGGAGATGATGATCAAGTATGTCCACAAGATCTTGGTTTTCACGTCTTGACCATTTTTGGCAAGTCACTGCAAAGCCTTTATGTCTTTATATTATTTGGAGTTAAACCCTCGTGCTCGTGCTGCAGTCAATATTCAGTTTCAGCGGAGCAAATATATCTGGGTTTGATTCTTTTCGTGAAGATTTTCCAATGCATAAAGAGGTCAGCTTCCCTAGTCTGCCTTTTCTATGATCCCTTCCTTATCCCCCTATCTTAAAATAGTCGAGATTGTATCTTCATACTAGACTTGACATAGCCTTTATGGTGCAGATTAGATTAGTAAAAAACTATCGTTCCACAAGGTGTATTGTCGAGGCTGCATCATCTCTTATAAAAAATAATGTGAAGAGGTGCCAATTTAAGAATGTCCTCACTGACAATTCCACAGGATCTAAGGTGTCTATTATCACTTTTTTTTTGGTAGAAGAATAATTTGGGGCGCAAGCAATAAATTTATACTGAATTTGATTATAATATGTAGATTACTGTCAAAGAATGTCGCAATGAGGATGCCCAGTGTACATTTGTTATTGACAAGATCCTGGAAGCCATGTCTAGTGGTTCTACTGCTAATTGCTCTTATGGAGATATTGCAATACTTTACCGTAGGCAGGTCAATCTTCTTTGTTCTTTTTATTTTTATATAGATGGAAAGAGCCATTTAGCAACTATTTGTTCTGATGATCCTGGTTCTGTAGGTCTCTGGGAAACCATTCCAAAGTGCCTTTCGAGAAAGAAAAATTCCTTTTAACATGCATGGTGTGGCCTTCTACAGGAAAAAGGTTTCCCCCCTCAATTCTTCTGAATCGCCATACCTGCAATGCTGTCATGTTAACATCCTTATCTTAAATTTCAGTATTAAGTCTCTAATACACATGGAGTTTTGAAACAATTTTGTGTTAATAACAAAGTTAATCTATCATTTGATACTGATTTTGCCATTAGAGTATTTACTAACTAGCTTTTTTGTAGCCCTTCTTTTCTTCCAAAACCATTTCCTTCTTAAATCTTCTCTGCTGCTACATTGCTAAGCCTGTATATACAATTGCTATGCTTGCCCTTATGATAAAAACTGGTGCAATTTATCAACCAGATTATGTCTCAGAAGCTACTGAGTTTGTGTGCACAGACTTCATTTTTGCTTATGACTATATAGGGATCTCCCTATGTAGCAGTCTGCAAGCTGGTTGAGATGTCTGATACCTTTCCTATTTTACCGCATAGTCATGTTTCATTACAGTTCTTTCATAATATGGTGAAGTTTCCAGTGAAAATGGATTTTAATTTACTAATCACATTTTAACAAAGTTTGGGCTCTTGTAAAGGACCAAAATGTTGTTTTTGACATAACCAAACTTATTTGTGAAGTCTTAACATTTTAGTTTTTTGCCCGTCTTATGGTCACGCTGCCCACCTTCTCTGAATATTGAAATAGTTGATGTAATTAACTTTTCCCACTGGCAAACTGCAGAATTCCGCACGAGAATTATACCTGTTTGCTGACTGAAACCTTCTTCTGCCATAGGTAGTTAGAGCCATAATTGCTATGCTCAAGTCAGCAGTGCCTGGTTGTGATGATGGTCCATATAGACAAGTCTTGAAGGTTTTGCTTCCTTTCGAGAAAGAGGAAAAGAAGAGGGTATGAGTCTTCGAGTGATGGCTGGTTCAATTTTTTGGAGCATGTAAGATATCCTTGCCTGACTTTTAGTTTTCCAACAAGTGTTGAACTCTCTCTCTCTCTCTCTCTCTCTCTCTCTCTCTCTCTGTGACAGGTAATTAACCATATAGACAAAATATCAACTGTGAGGAAATGCAGCTTCATATCCGTTGCCTCTGACATCTTCAGTGCAAAAATTTCTGGAACATTTAAGAGGTTTATTTTCTTGACTCTAAACATCACATTGTCTGATGACAACAAGAATTTCTTTTTTTGTTTTTTTTTCCTTGAATTACAGTCATTCGTTTACTTCCTGGCCATATATGTAGCAACTGTCTTCTTGGCTTCCCTCTTTGATTTTGTTAATTCACTTGTCTATTTTCAAGTAGGATTACTTGGTTTTACATCCATGAAATTTGTGAAGCAACCTAACAGCCCGTTTGATTGCAGTAATGGAATAAGCTTGAATGTAACAGCTATCATGCTATAAAATAATGGGGATGCAATAGTTATTACGCTTTTGGTTTAAGTAATGTGATACCTATTACACTGTTTGGTTTTGTGAATGATATATGTAATGGGGTAGAATAGCATAAGATTTTCCATCAATAACATAGGTTCAGATATTGAAAACACTATTTTTTGTTAATCTGCAATTGACATATGCCCCCACGTGTAACAGCCAGCAGATACACTTGTATTAGGCTTAAATGGACACTGAAGGGTGTTCTATCATTTAATTTTGTCATAACACTGTTATGACTAAACTGTGCAGTAGGACACTCGTGATGATGTAGAACTTTGGATGCTAGAATGTTAAATTGGCCCAATATATGTTGTCGGTAGCATTTCATTGCATATAGCTACCTGAGTTTGTGAACTGCCTCTTGGATCTTATCTCGTGCCGTTGTCTTGCCATTCTGTTCTTTTGACAGTTAATGATCTGATTGGTACGTTTTTACAGAAGTCAACTTACGCAAGGACGCAAGGTGTTGTCAACTCTGGAGATGATATCTAGACTGGTTCACAGGGTAAACATTGTTATTTCTAAGTTCATTGAACTCTTATCAGTATTAATAGAGGTTATAGTTGTTTTAAATAGTCTGATACCTTGAAGGGAAAATATTTTACTGAAAGTCAGCATTGCGAACCTTTCTTTTCTTTGAATTTTACTTTGGTTGAATATTAAGACCAGGCAGTTTTCTTGCTTTGTGGCAAAACTTAATTCATATGTTTCCAAATACAGGTGTTGTTTCTTTTTAAGCATGGACTTATAATCACTTCTCTGTGAATGTCTTATTTTAAATACATGTGTCACTTCCAAATACAGGTAGTTTTCTGTGAATGTTTTTTTTTTAGCATGGACTTTATAATCATTCAGAATAGATTTCTTCTTCATTGTAGTCTTTTTTTATTGCAGGAGCAATCGATTTCCACTGTGATAGCTTCAGTTGCAAATATGATTCCACAGGTCCGTCTTTATTGCCATTTTGAAATTCATAAATCAATTTTTGTAGTTCTTCAGAACTTCAGGTACAATAGAGTCAACATTGTACACACACTTGGGCTCACATGGCCACCGTACCTTTTTCAGTCCGTCGGTTGTAGACCATGGTGCTAATCTTTGGTTAATTACAATAATTTCCATCAACCTTAACATGAAAGGGGAATGAAACTGTCCCTTCTTTCATATACAATAATTCATGGAGATCTTTAATTGGTTGGTTTAAATAGTATTTATCAAACATCTATCTTTTAAAGTCATACGAAAAGCAATTTGTATTTAGACAGTTTGGTCAACAAACAATTTGGTTATGTTGATTGGCTAAATTAAAATTAAGTTTCTTGCAATAGCTATAGAGGTCTCCAATAAAGTTGGTATATTGCTTTTCCTGGCAAATAAAGATATTGGTTCTCAGATTATGTTTTAGTAATTGCTGTATGATTTTCTCCTGTAGAAGTATCTCCTTGAGCAACAAGCAGTTCTAGATGTGGATGGGGGGAAGCTGCTGAATGAAGACAATGACCTTAGATCTGTAAGCTTTTTGTCCCTGAGAAACATGATGCAGCATCTTAATCACTTAGTCAGTCACATTTGTCCATAGTGATGTATATTTATCTATTAGAAACTGAAATGGCATAATTACTAACATGATGCTTTCTCTTAAAGGTACTGTGTGTAGCCTCTATGGAATATTCACCATGAAATTTTCATCATCCTGTTATGTCAGCCATGTTAAAAAAGAAAATTTACATATGAATGTTAGCTCGAGTGTGGTCAATGTATTCAGAGTTCAATTTGGATGAGGCTTCTCTTCTCTGCAGGTTCTTCAGTATCTACTGGATGATGTGTCAAGCTTCTTATCAACTCGTGCACTTGCTGCAGAAGGCAATACAGACGCAAAAGAAGAAGTAGGAGGCTGTGGCAATGTGCTCAAAGCTTTCCTTGACCATATAAGTGAGAGAGAAAGGGAAAATTTTCGTTCTCGGAGACATGACAATGAAAATTCCATAACATTGACCACTATTCATCAGGTACTTTTCTCCGACATAATAATTAATCACTAGACCATGGGAAATTTCTTTTCTTTTTGGTTTTGTTTATTGTGAATTCTGGTCTTTCCGGTATGACATTTCTTATGCTTTCTTTCACTTGCAGTCAAAAGGCTTAGAGTGGGACATTGTTTTCATAGTGAAGGTACTTTTTAAGCAGTGTGCCAAATTTACTTTACCTAGCCTTTTAAGCTACTGGCACTTGATATGCCTTTCCTAACTCAATTTCTCGTACTATGCATCGTCATGGTTACTTCTCATTGTGCCAAACTTCATAGCCTTATCCGTTGTCTCTAGCATAACTTTAATACTTTCAGTTTGAATTTATCTGGTCCACTCTAAGTTATTGTTTAATTATCTTGATTAAATTAATGGGCAAACACTCTAGATAATGTTATTTACACGTATCTTATTTCAACTCATGCATGTAATGTTTGTTCTGCACATGTATGGTTAAATTTGTGATTATGTAGCATAATTTTATGAATAAGTGGAAGAATGTATTGACTTCATGCTCTTTGTGTATGTTAGATCATCTATATTGTTATTATTCAAGTGCAAATTATCGTCTTATGTGTTAGCTTTTTTGTCACATAGCTTGAAAAAACAAAACACATGCCTTTGGTTCCCCTATTTACTACAATGTCAGAAAGTGACTTCACCAAATTTAGCACTTGCTATTTGCTAATTCGTTTCAGGGATACACCGCATCTATGTGTATGCTAAGCTTCTTCATTGAAGATACTTGGAAGTAACAAGAAGCAAGAGAACTGTCTTGTTAGTAAAAACAACTCATTGGTTTGCACTGGCATTCAACTTGTAGATGCGGATAAGCACTAGTGATATAAACTACTCAGCACAATAGCATAAAAGATTGAGATTATTAACATCACAGAGCTATCTTTTGGATTTGTTTCTTTATCCAAGAAGTGGTCTTAGTAAGCAAGTATATGTGAAACTTTGATATCTTCCAATTGTTTCTATAGGCAAATGAATCTGAGATCCCACTTTTACATGAATTTGACGGTGCTACTACGGGGAATGGGACTTCTGTGGAGGTTAGCTTGCTGCATAAATTCTTTAAATGCCATGACCAGCTCTTGAGGAGTGTGAACAATTGACTTCTTATGTTTTTTTGATCTTAGGAGGAAAGGCGCCTCTTATATGTGGCAATGACTCGTGCCCGACGGAAACTTTTCATTTTGTATGTTATGATGGACTCTAGTTGGCAGGTTTGGCCTATATCAGACGTTCCAGTCAGTATTTTTATTCAAGTTAGTTATATAATCCTTCACTCTCCCTTTCAGATGTTGCAACCATCGCGTTTTCTGAGAGAACTCCCAGTTCATCTTCTAGATGTTCAAGTAAGTACCAACATGCCACTAAACTATACCTTTTCAATTCCTTTTTCAGGTCAGATCATTCTTGTTGCCTGGTGATCAAGCATACACTTTATAGCCTTCTCAACATTGAGAGTTGGATTCAGTTTGAAACACCAGAGGGACAAATTTATTTGGAAAATGGCACCTGGGAAAGAGATATCAGATTTGTAGCCCAAATAGATAAAATGGAATCGATGAAGTACACCATAGTTATTTTGTGGGGTGGAATTTTTTGAACTTGCTGATATTAAGTAATATGAGGAACTCTTTTCTTTGGTGAATCTTTCTGGGTAATGAATCCAGAAATTATCAGCGATCCCTTCCAAATTTGAGTTGCTTTCTATTACATTAAGTAAAATTACATGCATTTGCTCTTTATTTTAGGAGAAAGTTAGAGGGCCTATTTGTCATTGCTATGGATTGCATTAGTATTCCTGTTGTGTAATTTGTTTTTATTGTCATCATCAAAGATGCTTGTTTGGTGATGTTGACTCCATCTTAGTGACACTTTTTGCTGTGTTTGGATGGGAAGAACTTATGTTAATTGTAGGCATGTCTAAAGCAGGAAAATTTAGAAGAGATAAATTGGTTGCCGAGTATCACCTTCTTCAAGACAGACACGAGTTAGTGTTCAGCATTATAAGTACATGATCAAATATTCCTGTCCCCTTCACTTGCTCTTTCTGCAGATTACTATCCATTAGTCCAATCTTTTAGCCTTCACCACCAAATCCCTCATGAATGTGTGGCCACATGATTTATGTAGGTTGAATTGAGTGCAAAAGATTTAAAACCAAAAGATCAAGTGACTCCAAAGGACAATACAGAATTTCCCTCCATTTTTACAAGAGAACTACAATGTCCTGATGCTGAACCGTTGCCCTGTGAGCACAGCTATCAGAATGACATGGCTGCCAAGGATTCAGGTGCTATGGTAGACGTTTATGATGGAAATAGTTTCTTGAGAAGGTAACATCCTCGTGGACCCTTTTTCATGACAAAGACTATATAAACTAACGCAATGGCTGTCAACTGCAACTGGTCTACATAATCTCTTTCATTACAGATTTAATGTTGAGGACAGATCATTTGTTTCTCATCTGTTCCATCAATGGGCCAAAAAGAAAGCCTTTAAAGATCCCAAAAGGTTGCTTGATAAGGTGATGTCCTGTCTCTTGAAGATATTTGGTCAGTTTAAAGAAGTAATTACCGGGTTTCATAGTAATTGAAGGGCAACTCTGGCCTGTCTGGCTATATTTCTGGGGTAGCTATTCTCCGTTGTATTAATTCTCACAGTGGTTCATATGTATGTAGATATCCTCCATTTTTTCATATTGCATTTAGTTGCCTATCCTTTTGATTTCCACTAAACCAGCTCCTAAAATTGATCTTTTGGTGTCTGCTGACTTGTTGATTACAGGTGGTTTCTTTGGCTCATCTCATTTGTATTGAAAGACTTTTATAATCTTAATCTTTATATTCAAATCTGAATCAGAGAATAATGCCCCAGACAACCATTTTTGTACTCATGCCAGAGAAAATAGATGTGAGCATCATAGGTTGTCTCTTCATTGGATTTCATCTGCCAAAAGATGAAAGGAATCTTTTTAGTTTGTTCTAACACTGCTTCGAGATTATTGAGCTCTAGTTGTAAATCGAATTAACTAGTCTATTATCTGCAAACTGATTATGTTCACATTCGTCATTTTTGTTTATTAGTCAACTCAAGTGTGGTTCTAATTTTAAAATTACTGGCTTTTTTAATATGTCTTGCCCCTTGCAGGTTGGTTTTGTGATTGATGAGCGGATGAGGGTCAATAAGAACAAGCAGAAGGTAATGCAACTTTATCTGTACTTTCTATAACACTGAAAATCAGGGCCCTCCGTGTTGTTTGTGTTTCAAGAATTGTTGTCCTCCAGCTGTAAACTGTCATGGAGACTAGATTGGATAAAGCACTCTATAGTTAGAGCCACCATGCCTCTAACAGCTTATGGTCCTTTATCTTACATCCATGGTAGTAAAAGAATCCTTGCATATATGAGAAGTTGAACTAGGCAATGATCAATATGGCTTTCTATTACTTGTTGAGGACGACATCAGGAAAGCAAAAACAGAGATTGCATACATATATGCTTTTATCTACTATCCGATATCTGGGTTAAGATGGAGGAACGTCATCATTGAAATTCTATAACAGGAGAAAGTGGAATTCATGTGCTATTGGCCTTACCTTCCTTAGGGCAATTGAAAAGCTCTTTTAAGTTAAATTCTAGGTGATTCAACCATAAATGGCAATGGTCTTGGAAGATCAACGTAAGTAGATGATTAGCTAGACATTTCAGTAAGCGCAGCTCTTCTACTTTTTCATATTTATTGAGGCAACCGGTACTTGCAGGGTGATTTTGCCTTTTGCAATTAACAAGCGAAAATAAGAATCTTCAATTTTTCACTCAATCTGCTAAGACGAGTGTATCTATCGAATCAATATTAATATGGATAGGATACACTTGAACTATGCCTTCCGTTTCCCATGAATATGTAAATTTGGTTGTAAATCTTACATCACAAATTTCCTATGTGTAAGTTTTCCCATCTACTTTCTTCGATTTAACTTCCAGTGTCCCTGAAATGTTCCATACATGATAATCCAGGATCTCCTGCATGCATTAAAATGTTGCTTGAAGACTGATGAAGCAATTCACTATGCACAATACGTGAGTACTTTTATCATTTCTTCAATTAGCATTTAATCATTGGAAGTTTGTGGGCAATAACACAAACTCCAACGTTTAGTACCACTAATTTCATGTGATATCTCTGTAACACTAGGTTTTGAGGTGGGAAGAAATGCCTGCTGTTGAACGTGCTCATTTGTCGCGGGAGAAACAGGCAATTTTTTTAACTCCTCCTTTTATCACCAAAGTTCAATATCCTGATTATTTCTCTTCTGAAAAATTCATAACATAGGATGTATTTGCGAGCAATGTACTGCAACTTATTTGGGCTACTATGGCTATCTGTTGGTGTTTATCTGCTAACAATACACAGTCTTGAGTGGACATATGAGTAGAGTTGCATCTTCATGAAACTCAGGGCTTAGTACCTTGGTTCCTTTCCTCTTCACATTGTATTTCCATGCAACTGTTTCCACTCATGTTTACTTGTGCTGAACTCCGGATGTGAATCGCATAGGATGTACTGCCATAGCTCTTCTAAAGATTTCAAGAAGAGCTACTTATCACTGAAAGGTAGAAAGGAAATAGAAAGGAGGGAGAGAGACTGCTTATTAGGAAAAGCTATCGACTTCTTATCTGTCAAATGGTTTGATCTGGCCACCCGTCATAAGACCTTTTGAGTATCATTTTCAGCTTTGGTAACTAAGACTGGGTCATTATCTCTCCAGGCAGAATAGTTAAAATGCTACAACAGCCTCTAAAAAGTGCTAGGAATTTTCACTTTGCATTTGTCTTTTAGCATTCAATGTCGGGAAAAACAAGTATCTCTGGCAATTAGGATTCGTTGCCATTTGATGGGAGATGCCCGGACAGGCACATAAGACTGCTCTGTAGGACACATATTCTTCTGACCAAACTATGAAATTTGCTTAGCCAGATGGCTCTATATGGATTTCTAACCATTGCTAATGACCCTTTATGTGTCTAAGCACATATTCTTGTCTGCGTTCCTAATTTCTTGTATTCCCTCTTGCAGGAGCACTTCCAGAAACTAAAGATAGAGAAGTCTATGGGTTCAGCAGCACCAACATCAAAGCAGGTATCTGACGCTCTAATTTTTCATGGATAAGTAATTTTGCCTTTTGATAGTTGCTGGCAAGACACACCTAAGGTGCATTTCCATGCTAATATGGTGACAAAAAGTAAGCTTCAACAACACTGATGTCCTTTTCTTCTAAGTAGGCCAGACATGTTGATCTTTCAATACCTTTGCATTTCTATTTCCATGGACTGCTGCAACCAATATTGTGTACTGTTTTTTTTATAGGGTGCCGAACCTCATTTATTTAAAAGGTCTCAATGTGAAGCCGTCTGAATAATGGCCAAGAATGTAGTTTGAATGAATTGTTTCTAAAGTGGGCATGAATGAGCTTTTTCTAATTGCCTCTCCTGTCCAATAACAGATGTCTTATCTGCAAAAGTTGGGATGTACAATTACCCCGACATCACGCCTCCATGCTTCTAAACTGATTGAGCAGTACAAGTCACTGTAAATGAGGTGTACCCTTGAACAAGATGGACTGCTGCCTGTGGATGCAACAACTTATAAAACTCGTGAATTGAGTTGACTGAGTTCAGTCAAAAGATTATGAGGCAAGGGGCGCTGCCAGCGCCAGACACGTTGATGGGGCGATGAGCGACATAATGTCATTCTGCTATCTGCTGCAGCAGAACGGTAGTTTTAAGGATGCATCTTCAGACTCTAGCTACGCTGCTGAACGGTAGTTTTGGGACGCATCTTCAGATTCCAGCTACCACCATTGAAACTACTGGAAGCTGCTTGTTCCTTGATGACTTTGCTATTTAACTCAAATGCAAGCTTACAATCACAGTATCTCTGTGATGATGGAAATAATTGGGAGTTTGTACAGCAACATGCAAATTTAGCAGCGACATTTGAATCGCAAATGTTGCAAATAATGAAAATTTTTTATTATTTGGAAAGAGAATGGATTGATTTAGCCTCCACGCACTTATCAATGTTCCAATTCCTTTCAATGTCCGCACTTTAAAGTGGATAGGTTAATGCAGGACCTTATAAAAGAAACACCTTGTAATGGGTGAATGAGAGGACAGGCAATTGATATTTCTAGTGATTCTGTGCGTGAAAATAAGGAACAATATTTCATATCGATAATTTTTCAAAATGTGTTGATAACTAAATTTTTTAATTGACTATTTTCTTAGTTTGTACATGTCAGTGAATTCCCACTGGGTTTATGGAAGTATATATGGTTATTTAACCTGCAACGTTTTTGTGGAAGCATAAATGGTTACTAAATATTTTTAAAAATTGCTAGTTAATTCTGTAAATTGCTTATGCTTATTTGCATAGCTTACCACTTTATGCCATTGCCGGCGGCAGATGAGGGATGGCGGCAACAAGAGGAGCGATTGCACGGGTGCCTTCTGCGGTATGTGATCTCCAAGGGAGTAAGGTTATGGTGGGCTTCCTTGAGGGAGCCATAACATCAAGGATCGCAAAGCAATGGAAATGAACATTTTGGTGCTCGAGAGGGTTATAAATGCCAAACTCCTTAGGTCATAAGCACATTAAGCTGTGTGATTCTCATTGTTGATCTCGTTCTTACGGCTACTATTTCTTGATTTTGCTCTTGCTGTTTGTCCTGGTCATGTTTGGACTTTCAGTCAATGAGTTGAATTTGCACTTAAGAACTTCATTTGCAAGAATAGATGTGCCTTTTTCTTCTTTCCTTCTCTAAGCATAGATTTATTCCCTCCCTCGTTGGTCGTGGAGAGACATTGCTCCCAAGTGCTCGTACAATTGTTTATTTTAGATATACGAAAATTCAATATCTATTTGCATAGAGTGAGAAAAAAAAAGCTTCGTTCTAAATTAGACAATTTCCCAAAGTCGTATCAGTTTGCTTTTTTATTGAAAAGACGAAGATTATTGCAAATGAAAAATGAGTCACTTGCAATAAATTGTATGTTGCCTTGGTGGGCTCCAACTTTGTTCCCAATATTTAGAGCCAATTTTGAAATAGAAATTCTCATTGGCTGGTAAATGGAACTCTTCTTTGATCAACTTGAGATACTTGAACCTTTTGGACTTATTAAATGGGATCAACTTCAAACATGGAAGACTACCCAAATTCCCCGGTTTGACGAAACAATTGAGATAACTCGATTTCTCATTTTGTTACTTTCATGGAACGGCTCCTCAACAATCGGACAAACCTCACCAAATCGGAAGTCCCTGATCTTGATGATGATGATGATGATGACGATGATGACGGATATGTGGCTATTGTTGACTTCCGATGGGTCAGCCCTCCATCGGATGTTTGGGTCATGGACCCTTCTTAATTATCCATCTATTTCAAAGACAACAAGCTCCTTGCCCCCCATTTTCATCTCTTGGTTGGTTTCCATCTCACATGGGCTTCCTGATGGCGAATTTCGGGCCGGAAAGCCCAATACCCTAAAAAGAGAAAGCCGTTGCATATGCACTGCTCTCCGTTCCGGCGATGCGATTGCAGAGAAGATGGAACCCTAGCAATTCCCTCTTCCTCCTATAAAACACAGAATCGAGAGTCTCGTCTCTCCCACCCTGTGCCGGCCGCTCTTTACCATCCCTTCCTTCGCCGAGCGCGGCGATGGGGGAAAAGCTCTCTCTCAATCCAGTCTGACATTTCGATTGCAGAGTATTGCCATCTGCTTATCGGGATCAATCGAAGCCTCTGAAAAATGGGGGCGGAGGTAGTATAATCGAACTTCGATTCGTTCTCTTAGTGCACGGCTCCTTCGACGATTGCAGTGCGGTGCGGCTCACGTATGGTTGCTTGCATTCGTTTGTGTGTCTAGCGGGAAGTCGAGGCTTAATGAGTAATTGTCCGCACCCTTAATCCTGCGGATTTGTAGACAAGGTAGCGACTTGGTCTTGGTGTCGCTGATGTCTTAGGACATCGTTACGAGGCAAGAGAAGAGCCGCATTTGATCGGGTTCTTGCCGTGGCGAGAGATGGGTTAGGGAGCAGCTAAGTCGCATGCTGCATTGCTTTCGCCTTATTGTCATTTGTATATATTTAAAGAGAGGACTGAAGAGAAATGCGAAACTGAGTATGGGTCTACTGTTCTGGAGTTGAACCCGCTATCGTGTTGCTGTGGTGGAACAGGTTTCATGGCGTGGTGCTACTGTGGATTAGCATTATCGTCTTGTGGCGTCTCAGTACTCCCCCCTTCATTTTGCCATTTCACATTACATGACGAGTTGAATTGTTCGTGGGGTATTGGCAAAGTCATGCATTGCTTTCCGTCGGTCCTATGAAGTTTCTTAAATCTTGCTCTCTGCAGCATAGAATTCTCTTGCAGAGTTGCCTTAATTCGTTTTCTTTGGTGTGCCATATTGATACTGATAATCTGGTTTTTCGCTTTTTAATTTATTTATTTCGGTTTTAATGTCAAGCGGAGAGGCCAATGATGATCTTCTTATAGTCTTGCCTACATTGCCTGACTATATGTATGATTATGTTATTGACTGTTCTGAGGCCTATTGGCTAAGATATATTTTGGTTTGATGGGTTTATAAATTATGAGTCACAGCTTGGTTTAAATCCATTTCTTTTTTCTCTATGAAGTTTCTCGAATCTTTTGCTTTTGTAGCACAGAATTCTCTTTGCTTTCTTTGGTGTCCCATATTGATGTGGATAATCCAGTTTTGTTTGATTTCTGTTTCTTTGTTAGCGGAGGCCTGTGATGATCTTCTTATAGTCTTGCCTACATTGCCTGACTACATGTATGATTATGTTATTGACTTTTCTGAGGCTGTCTATCTTTTTGGTTTGATTGCTTAACAAATTATGAGCAACAGCTTGGTTTAAATGCAGCCATTGCCTTTACTATTCAAGTTTTGTTGGAACTGTGCTTATCTTTGCTTCCTGTTTATTTAGGTTATGGTTTTGCTGGACAACGTCTTTGTCGCTTGTATTTTCTACCGCTTTTGTGACCATAGAGCAACAATGTCCTCCTTAAGTCCATTAAGTTAACCCTACTTTGCTCATTTCTCATTTCTGTTGTTTTAACTTGTTTATTGTTCTTGCCCATTCATCAAGCTTGGTTCAAAATAGCTTAAGTATAACTTTTGAAGTATACTTACTCTAGAGATGGCGAGGATGACCTTGCAAATATAAATTTCATTAAGTTGGTTTCAGAGTTCTTTCTTGGACCGTCACTCTGCTGTAGAATCTTGTATCACTCCTTTGCTGCTTTGAGTTTTCTCTGATTGTGGTTATTTGTTATTAAAATGGTTTTCGTCTCCTGCCTGTTTATTTACTCTTTTGGAGCTTGCAGATTGCTTTGTGATGGGGACATGCTTTATGCTCAGGCATTGCCTGTGATGCATTTGGATAGATTATGTGAGTCCAGCGAAGATTGCGCGAGTTTTGAAACTGTGAGTGCAGAATGCAGAAAAAAGATACAAGAATGATGCAAATAGGTGAGCCCTACAGAGATTGATTTTTGGGGTTGTGAGAAGCTTGGGAATCAAATGCATTGTTGGCTTCAACTGAGCATGCTTTTTCCAGCGAATGCCTTTTGGGCATGTGAGGTCTGGCCAGTGGCATAGACTCTGCATTCTTGATTTCAGACATCTATTCAGTTTGGGGGTCAGCATACTTCTCTAAATCTGGTGTCGCTCTTAAACCATCTTTGTGTAAATATCTTTGCAAACAAGAAGGTGATGCGGTGCATACATCATGTGGTCCACTTTTTAAACTTCTCGGATATCCTTGGGCAAGTCTCTTGTTGCAGAAATGGGTAGAAACCTAGCACTATCTTTGTTTTCCTCTCTCTCTCTCTCTCTCTCTCTCTCTCGGCACAAATCATGCCAGACTAATACGTGTAGCATTAAGTCACTTTCATCTTGTTCCATGTTAGGAGCCAAGTGACGGGGATAAACAATAAGCTGGTTAATGTTTTTAATCTTCAATAATGACATTTTTATAACTGGTGTCCAAAAATTAGACCTGTCGAGACATATTTCTTAATCCATATTTGATAACTTAAGTTGTTATATGAAGTGTAAATTGATCATAAATGGATTTATAATTGGAAAATTTTAAATAATATAAGTGTTAAATAATTTTATAATTTATTTAGATTCAATTTATCTGTCTTTTTATACGGGTTTAAATTCAATTTGGATTGGATATTTTTTATTCCATTCAAATCAACAACGTAAATTTGGGTCTACCAAAAGTTATGTTTTTTGACTGGATGGGTAATTCGCTATTCTCTATGCAGGCTTACGTCGCCACGCGTGTCGGCGAGTCGGCCGATAAAGAGTAACCACCACACCACAGGGAGTGGGTGGACCATCCCTCCATTTCTGCGAAGATATTTTTCAGTTGCGATTTGAGCCCACTTTTTGCAAGAAATAAGATATTTTCACTAAAATTCGATTTGAAATATAGACACTTGATTATAAAATAAAAAGAAGCATATAAACTCCGACGGTTGAAAGATGCCGACGTAGAGGGACACATTCTTCTCATAAATACAAAGGGTCACATTAAAATCAATTTTCAGGCAAGTTTCGAAAAATAAAAATCCAAGTAAATTTTTGATATTGTTACTTTACAACTCTTGAGATGAGACACCTACCCACCTAAATTAATAGAAAACGCTGCTAATTGCATAAACTAAGCTTCAATATGAGATTATTGGTTTTGGTGGTAACAATAGTGGAATGTGTATTATAGCCAAATTCATACGTTTGTCCATTCTTTGACCATGAGATTGTAATTGATGACGTGAAACTTTGTAATTGATGATGTGAAACTAACTTATTGACGACTTAGTCATGACATTATTAACATTTGATAATATAAAGATTTGAATTCGTATATATTATATGAGATTGTTGGCATATAATTCGAGCACAAATCTTCGTACATATTTTACGTCACGCTCGGCCAGGACGTTTAACTGGCCCAGCACATCATCTATGTTGGAACTTTAGCTAAATAAAAAACCAAAACAAAAGAATAGCATAAGAATGAAAAGTTAATCGTTTGAAAGAAAAGTAATAGTAAAAAATGCCGCCAGCCTTCACTAACGGAGAACACTAGGAAGCATTAACTAGGTTCACAAAATTTGAACTTTTCGCTACAAATACTAAGAATTGCACCTTTTCAACTCCGCCAAGAGACAGGTGGATGATAGCTATTGAAGTTGTCTTAATAAGTATGCCGGAGCCTTTTGCCTACTTTACTTGTACAGTTCATTCTTATAACCCGTATCATATGAGCTCAGAAAATGAATTCCGTCAAGCTAAAAACGAAAAACGATGAAGCACCAATTGATGGAGGTGAATTTTATTAATAAAAAAGAGAAGAGATAAGATGCACGTTACCGTTCCGAACTCGTTAACCGCAGGCCCAGAGCAAATTAAGAAGAAGAAAAAACCAAGGTCCTCAGGGTAAAAAAGCAAAACTCAACTGAAATTGCAGCAATCAGTGGACGTCAATTCTTCAAGTTGAGAGGCGGTGGTGCGGGCGTGGCGTGGTTAAAGCCCAATTGTTTGTGGGTGATTTTATCTGAGATGTCGACAAGTATCCCCGCCCCATTTAAATATTAAAGTCACGGGCGTTCCTATCAACATCGACCCACAAAAATGCAGCACTCGCTTACAGGCCCCAAAAATCTCACAGGTCACATGCCACTAACCGCCTTTTTCCGCTCTATATAAACTCACTGCTATCCAAGATAAGCACAACCTGGAAATGCATTTGCGTTCAACTATGTCATCACAGTTTCTTCTCTTCGCGGTGTTCTTAGCAATAGCCTTCTCATCGCCTGTGAATTCTGCGAGGACGTTACACTCGGCTGAGATGTCTACAGGCCCAACCAGCGGAACCGGGAGCCCAACTGGTGAGACTGGCTCAGGCCACGGCCCCAACTGGGACTACAGCTGGGGCTGGGGTTCAAGTCCAGGGAGTGGCTGGGGCTATGGTTCGGGGTCTGGCCATTCACCCACTGGATTCGGAAAGGGATTCGGGTACGGCTTCGGCTCAGGGACAGGATCGGGATCTGGGTTCGGGTATGGTTCAGGGGGCGGTGGCGCTCACGGTGGAGGCTATGGGTTCGGGAGCGGTTCTGGCAGATCTGGAGGTGCTGGAGCAGGTGGTGGGAGTGGCAATTCTGGCGGATCCGGCAGTAACACCCCACGGTACTCTAGAGACAGAGACCGCCGTGGTTAGTATGCTGGCATGATCAGCTTAAGAAAGAATTTAACTTATAGAGAAAATACAGTCCTCCTGGTCTTAACGCGTGCATCATGTACGAGATCTTGTTTTCAGCATGAGATATAGATATATATGGCAGCATAATGTCGGCAGGATAGTACCGATGTTCATCTTTTCTACTAGACTACCAGTAATAGCTGTATATATATGCTGGATCACATGCCCGAAAATATTAGCTTAGAGCAGCACAACAGCCAATAACCAAACAAATCTCGGTCGGCCACTCAGTTTCAGTCAAAATAATTTCATCCATAAACATACAGCCTAAACCGTAGATAATGTCGAGGAAAGTTCTCGCTTTTTCCAAAGATCGCTTCATCTTCTCCAATCACAGCTAGATACTCAATTCAATCAGCAGCATAGTCGGATAGAATACTAGAATGGCAAATGACTAAGGACTTTTCCCATTGAAAGCCCATTTGCCACATGGAATCCCTGTTTATGCAAGCACCATCCTTTTAATTGATTCACCACGTCAAATAAACTTCTAGCTGTGGCCTGTGTCCTCTAATTCCAAGCGACACCACCATCCAGTCTTTTCTTTCGGAAGGATAGAATTTCAATGAGCGATACCATGGAAAGAGGCATTTCTCACACCCCATAAGTAAAGCAAATTAAATGAAAAAAGTGGTAAAATGAGAATAACAACTCTGTAAACAGATACATCCATCCAAATCATTATAGTCACTCAATAAACCAAAAGAGAAACATACTCGAAAGTAGCTTATATAATAGACCCTACCATGCTCCAGCTGCATGTGGAACCCAGTATCCCGCGAAATCTGTGTCACTCATCATAGAGCACTCGATCTAAATTCAACCATGAGATTTCATTCACTTCTGAATCGTAGCTCCAATCACAACATTTTCATTCTATCACTAAAGATAAAAATAAAGAGACGAGCAACTTCTATCTGCAAAAATCCGCTCTCCAACGATTACAAATGCCAAACAATAAGAAGTAACGATAAAACAAACATAACAAAGACCTGTCGTTGTGCTTCTAAGCCATGAACCTTTGCCTGCCATTCCGATGTCCCTTCAGCTTCCACATGGGAAAGCAGAAGCAACTTCAACATAATAGCCAAGTTACATAACCAAGATTTAATGTAAAAGTATTTGATGTACAAGTACATCCCTTGGGCTAAAAAGGTCAACAACTTGACAATACGGATCAGGGGTAAAACATATTTGTCAAAACTGTGAAGGAGCACACTATCAGAGCCCATTAGCATACCTCATCACCAGATTATGATTAAAAGCTGTGGCCTCATAAAGCTCAATATAAATCTGTTCAGCTTGAATCAGCTCAAGTAAAACAAACCAACTAATTACCAACCTACAGTTGATGTCAAGCACTTCAACCCTGTCCAGACATATCTGAAGCCTTGAAATTAGAAAACCAACTATCTTCAAGATGAGATCCATGTAGATTAAATTCTCTCCTCATCGATTCAAAAATTGAAAATTGCACAGCTTTGTTGAAATTGCTCGCAAAGTGTGGATGATGTGGGGCAAGGAAAGATAAAACATAGTTTTTTGCTTTCACAGAATTTGAAATTATGACTAGCCATGAGACTGAGGCAAGCATACTTTTGCAGTAGTAAGATACTTAGGCATTAGAAGGCCAAAAGACAATTCTCCTTCCCTGCAATTCTATAAATAAAACTTTGTCAATCCCTCTCTCTTATCCTATTACCGATTGTTCTCCAACAACTTTACAGGTGACAAAGTCAGAAAACAAACACTAAATTCAATGATATACCAATTTCAAAAAAGGAAATGCATATTCCAGTGTGACCTTTAACAACTTCATTTTCTTCATTTGGGACGCTTTTCTTTACAAGCTATAGCATTACAGTAACATTTCATCCTCTGCAGGACATCAGCACAACGAACATGGCTAGCTCTGTAGTCAAAAGTCAACTCTCTTAACGGGGGTATGTCTTTTGAAGCAAAAAGCATTATGTGAGGCATTCTCTTGTCATTGTGATCAAAGAGCACATTTTGTGCATATAGATTTGGAGAGCAACTGTGGTTGATAAACCTCCCGATATTTCCATGCGTCCTGGCATTAATAGTAAAGCACTCGCCATTCTCCCTGTGGATGGCACCACTGACCCCGATATTAAAGAAGTACTGGTGTTTGTTGAACTCCGGCAAGACTAACTCATCTGGAAGTACTTTGCCAATGTACTCGCAAACAAAACTTCCCAAGGGGATGTGTGATCGTGATCTAATGCCCCATCCCTTTCCTCGAGTTTGAAATATCTCTAGTTCAAACTTGATGCCACTTTGACTTGCTCTATTTATGCAAGTGTGCAAGCAAGTACAAGATGGGCCACACTCATAAACAAGGGGCTTAAACTTCTTAATACGTCCATCTTGTTTGTATGGCAATTCCCCTCCGTTCTTTATCACACAAGAACATATCCTGGAATGACATCCTTCCTTGCAATTGCAACCGATTGGACGAGACATATATTTTGGCTGTGGGTAAATGTTACAAACAATGTAATTGAAAGGCGAAGGTTGCTCCTTACCAACTGCACACAAAACTCGAATTGATACCTTTTCTCTCCCTTGAGATATATCATTCACAGAGACATGTTCAAGAGCTCTTGAACTACTGATACTAACTGGAGCACTCCCATCTCTTGTCAGGTTTCTGGTCGAACCAACTGGAGCACTTCCATCTCTTGTCAGGTTTCTGGTCAATCTGAACTTGTAAATCAGCTTTCCGAAAGGCCCTCTTTCTTTCCAATACTGATGCACGTAGAATTTACCTTCGTAAACATACTTGCACTTAGAAAGTCTCTCGTGGTTGGCCTCCCTAAGACCAGAACCATGCTTTGTAAGATTATATCTGCAAATAAAGCGCACGGGATTTTTGGAGTGAAAGCTATTCTTTAGGGCAAGATTCCCCCCGCTCAGCTTTTGATCCCTGAGGCGACCCCTTCCCCCGATTACAGGGTTTCCACCTTCGCCACAATAAACTACCTCATCGTTGGACTTCATGCTACTTGAGTATTGGCCAGACTCAACAATACTCGTGGCATAACGTTCCCCGTTCCTCACCACCCAATCTATGCCTCTCATAATTTGACCGTGAACGCCGGTCACAACCAGTTCAGCCCTACAACAGAACTCCTGCCCTACTTCAACACCAGGTACAGAGCCTAGCGATTTTCTAAGATTGACACACTTATTTGAACTTTTCATACGCTCCAAAGCCTCACTAAAAACTGAAATTCCAGAGTCTTTAGCAAACACATTCTTTGACTTCCGTGCACGTTTAACCTCTTCAAACATCTGGTGAAACGTATCCACGGCCTCCTTCACCTTCATCTGATCACTAACAACTTCCTCGCGTTCAGCAGCAGAAGTTCTCAAGCCTCTCCTCGCAACACTACCGCGAGCATCAACGGAGGGCACGTTAACAAAATTTACCTCAGTAGGACGCGTGTTCGAGCGCACGGGAACGGCGATCGCGTCTCCATCGCCTGATGTGGAGCGAGAAGCACCGGCTCTGTTCAAACGGCTCTTGAACGTACCACCACCACCTCGGCCTCGGCCTCCATCCTTGGGGGTCTCGGCGCGAGCGATTCGACGTTCGTCCGGTTCACGAGATCCTCCAGAGCCGTCAACTCTCGGTCGCTTCCCCAGGGAACGAAGCCTGTAATCTCCCATTACCGAAGTCGCAGGGCGAACAAAAAGCGAAGCACTCTGGTCGCGATCGACCACGACCGGCAATGACCGCCGCAAACACACCCAAAAAAAAAAAATCATCAGAAGCGAACACTAGAAAAGGGAAACAGAAACCGCCAGGAAAGCGACATACAAGGTGAAAGGAGCATAAAGCCGAAACACAGAAGAAGACGAGAACGAAACGATCGCGCGGTTCGCACAGAAGCTGCACCGCCAAACGCGACGAACGAGTTCAACTACAAAAGCGCAAAATGAAGCAGAGGAAGCAGAGCTACCAAGCACAGCACGAGCAAGCAAAGAGGAAACGCCGACGGAGGGAGCGAGCGACCGAGAGAAAGGCGCAGAAAAAGAAGAACCTGAAGCAGAGCCTCGGGACGGGGAGCGAAGACGGAGACGAAACGCCGTTCTGAAGGAAGAAGGAGAAGGAGAAGGAGAAGAGGAGAGAGAGTGGAGTGAAGAGAGAGAGAGAGAGAGAGAGAGAGAGAGTCGGCAGAAACCGTCAGGGAGTAGCAGAATGAAGTGAAATGAAACGATGTGAGGGAAGACGTACGGGCTGCTAAGCTACGCACGGGGGCGAATTATGCACCGGCCTGCGTGCGTGCTCGCTGCTCCATACGATGGAACAACCAAAAGCGGCTTCCGCTCCGAAACTCGAATAAGTCGGTTCGTTCATTAAATTTTTGTTACGCTCTTTTTTAGTTAGGAAAATGGATGGCATTTAACCAAAGAGGTAAGCCTAGAGTTCATCTCAATACCACCAGAATTTCAATTTCTAGCAAAATGATAATAACAATAATGATTATAACGATAGAAGTGTGCAACGGAAACTATCCAAATCGAAACCAGTCGGTTTTAGACAATCCTAAGAAGTGTCAATCCTTAATTCTTATTTTAAGAATTGATGGCCAGTCGATCTGGTTCTTGATTTCAAGTTGGGAACCGGATCGATAAGACTAGGCCAACCATTCATAATTTTTTTTTTAATTTTTTTTAAATTTCGAAACAACCATTCCGCCATTAAGTCCATTACTTTCCCATCTCTTTCTCATTTTGCCCTTACTTTCCCATCTTTTTCTTATTTTGTCCTTACTTTTCTCATTTATTTCCCTTCCACTTCTCTCTTGCTAACCCTGATTATGCGAAATCAATCCTTTATTAATTTTCCTCTCGTAGGCATAGCCTCACCTCGTGCCTTGCTTCGAGCAATTCTCGCCTCCCGCCTCACTCGACATTTTCTTGCAACCTCACCTCACGCGAAGAAGTGATTTGGTCAATTGGAACTAAACCGGACCTAGTGGTTTGGTCCGGTTCTCGATTCTGGGATTAGTTTGTCCAATCCACAGCCTCAAAAAATAGAAACTAATCCTCTCGGTCGGGTTCTCGGTTCTTGGGTCAAAACAGATCGAATTGGAAGCCGATGACCTCTGAATAATGATAATAAAAGGAAAATAATTCACTTCACATGCTCTATATCTTTAGAATGCCTTTTCAAATCCTCAATTTTAAATCAATTGTCAAATTTCGTCACACCAAATCCTTTTCTTTTATTTACCAAATTAACACTTTCTTTTCTTCATTGCTCTGGTAAGCCTCTCTCCATACTCCCCCTGTAAAATCATCTTTTAAGCATTTGAGCTCCGTAGACATCATTGATGGCCACGGCTGCAACTTGTGATCTCATATGCAAGGTCGTGAGCTGCCGTGGATGACCACAAATCACGTCCATGGGCGCAAGGAGGCTCACAACCTCAACCTAAGGTCGGGCGCCACCAAGTCCTCCATGGCCCCAGAAAGTAAGGTAGGCAACAAAGTTAGACTAATGTGGCCAAAGGCGAGCTGGCATGATGTAAACTCGAGAGAAATAGAAAGAGATAATTTTGAATTATATTGGTCAAGTTGGAAAGTTTATAGCTAAATTAGTAACTATATATTATGTTTAGGATTTTTTTGTTCAATTTTCTCGATAGAAGGGTGAGGGGTTTTTAAATAGAAAAATGATAATACTATATAAGTGTACAATATTACCGAGTTGAGATATCAAACTGGTTAGGAAATGTATGCTTTTGATCATATGGTAAAATTTCTGGTAAGATTTTGGTATTTTTTTTCCATTTTCATTTAACAGGAAAATAG
Organism: Angophora floribunda; assembly: GCA_014182895.1. Lineage (NCBI taxonomy): Eukaryota > Viridiplantae > Streptophyta > Magnoliopsida > Myrtales > Myrtaceae > Angophora > Angophora floribunda. The sequence continues at coordinate 402,259 of CM024715.1, forward strand.
AACTGCTTTTTTTCTTGTGCAGTAATCATGTACGGAATAGTTTCTCAATCTTACCTCTCGTCGTGTCGAGGAAATTATTGCATACTACTTGCATGTGACTCGTTTTTTAATACGCCACTCACAGAGGGACGCGTGTCGACTCGGGCCCACCTTTGAAGTCTCCAATTCCCCTTCTGCGTGGGGCCCACTTTTCTCTCTCCCTTCCTGTCACTCACTCACGAGCTTCCCAGTTGACATTCTCTCTCCAACTCCCCGCAATTCCTCATCTCCTCCATGGACACCAAAAATCGGACGACGTCGGAGTGCGTCCCAATGGCGTCACCGACGTATTCTCCGTCCCCAGCAGGCTCGCGGCCGCCATGGCCGCGGAGCTCGACCTCGAGCCTAGAGCTTGCGGTAGCCATGGCAGCTCGAGTTTCGAGCACACAGATGTTCTCTCTGTCTTGTTTCTCCATTGTGCTAGCTCGCCGCACCCAAAGAGCCCATGGACGATTAATCTGCAGTCTCGCAGCTGCTACGGCTGCGCACCTCGGGCTTGAGCCTAGAACTCGAGTTCAAAGCAGCCATGGTCACATGAGCAGGAGCTCGCGACCACGGTTACTCGAGGTCGAGCTCCGCAGCCATGGTGGCGAGAGAAAGAAGAAGAAGAAAAGCAAGTGCAGTAGTGGCAGAGGAGAGAGAAGGAAGAGAGATATTTATTGTAGAAGTCTCCAACTTGGTGGAGAAAATATCCCTGACAAGGGGGAGCTTGTTGGAGGTATGGGTGTGCAAAACAACCGGGATTCGCCTAGATCTGGATTGGATCAGTTCAGAACCGGTGGTTCTTAAAGGGATTAGTCCGGTTCCCGGTTCCATGGGTGGATCCGCCCGTCCGCCCACGCGGATCGGATTGGTATAATAATAATAATATATATATTAAAAAAAAAATTAGTTGAAAAAAATTAAAATTTTGAAGTCCCATGTTTAGAATTCTTATTGTTCTATTTAGAGTTATAATTTCTTATTTGCCAAATAGCCCTTGTAATTCTTATTGTTGAAGTCTTGAAGAGCACAATAAAGGTTAAGAAACTGATTCATTAATGCATATTGAGCATGTGTGATATCTTATGAGACCGGTTACATGGATCCACCAGGAATTGGACCGGATCGGACCGACTATCCAGTTTTCGAGTGGATTCATAGAATCAACGGGCGATTTCCAAATCTAAATTTTTGGAATCGGTCCTTAGTGGGCGGTTCCCGATTCTAAGGTGGGAACCGCCCACTCGGACTGTGCACACCTCTAGTTGAAGGTGCCGGGGAATATAGCCAGAGATGCAGTGGCTATTTGGGCAGGTATTAAGCCTGGCAATGTCGAAAGGCTGGGGAGGAGCCCACATTGAAATGGATAGAGAAGCAGTATTTCACAAGCATGTCCTGTCCAACTGGGACTTGCGACTGGAAAACGACATAAAGACATACAGGTGGAAGCAGCGTCTGTAGTAAAAGCCATGCAATGCAATTTCTGTCGTTTTTGAGTGCACGCTAATGCTTCAATAACTCAGTCCCATAAAATGAAAAAAGAAGAAGGAAAAACCCCGACACAACAGTACCCTCAAATAAGACAAATCATTACGTCTCTGGATACACGAACGTATTTGATTTCGTAAATGATGAAAAGAATCGTCATACATGGGCCACCCACAGCACGGTGGCTACAAGGCCAATCAAACCCGAAACAATCTTGTAACTCCGACCGTGGAGGAGCCCATTTGAGGAAGATGAAGATGGGGTGTTGCTTTTTGAACCGGGTTGGGTTAGAGCGTCCTGCCCGGGAGCTGCTTGCGGTGCACCGGCGGGCGAAGCCGCTTGGGAGCCCGCCACGTTGAGCTGGAGCTTCATCCCTCCGAGGCAATATAAACGGTTACCGGATATGAAGTACCACGGGCCGGGTCGGGTGAGCGGGACGGACGTGTTGCCATTCGAGAATGTCTGGAGCGCGTTTGTCGTGCTGCAGTTGTCGTAGCTATCCTTGCTCACTTCTTCCACGCTATCCGACGATGGGTACTGAAACGCTTCGCCATCGATGTGGCAAGTACACAAAAATAAAAACCTTTCAGAATCTAAACTCCATCGTCCAAACATTTATGTTCCAATTCCTAAATCTAGCGATATACGCATTGGTTTCTGTAGAAACACTTAAAAGACTATGATTTATAAAGTATGACCACTTAGCATCTACTCGGTAGAGACATGGAGTAGAATCGCAATCTGTCTAATTGCATGGAAATTATTATTAAATTGCAGAGCGATATGTGCATAGCATAGGAAACTTACATAAAACGTCGCCGACGGTGAAGGTCTTGCCGCTAGCCCAAGTATCGAGGTCAGTGCTGATGTCCCAGCCGGCGGTGTCGCCCACCGTGTAAGTGGTGGCCTCGCACGTTGAAGCTACGGTGCCGAGGAAGAGGACGATACAAATCGGAAGCAGCTTAGCCATTTCGAGTTGGAACAAGAATGGGTTGGAGCAAACGGGGGGTTGATGATAATATGTGGGAGTGAATATGGCCCTACTTATATGATTAGATGACCTAACTTCTAAAGAAAGCGTTGGGCTAACCCGTCCCCGGTCGAGAATTTAGTATAGTTCACCTAATGGGGGGATGGAGTACCCAGATATTCACGGCAGTTCAGTTCTAATTTGCCTAATAATCATCAAAATAATGATCGGTATAAGTTCCAGCCTCTGAAGAAATTAGCGCTGCTTACGCATTTAATATTCCTTCCATGCGAGGTTTCATCATCTAACCTCACCAGTTCTTGTGGACAAAGCGTGACGAAACTTGCATAGTGTTTTCAGGTTGGCTATCTAATTCCCCCTATTTAAAATAGGATGGGAAGTACATAGTAAGATCGATCGGGTGATAATTAGGTGTAAAAAAGATTGAAGGACGAATAAAAGAAGGAGAACGCAATGCCCGATACGGGTCGCGGCGAGGGAAGAAAACCTCTGCTAAGGAAGACTGAAAAGAGTTGGTTGGAGTGGGTGAAGGGGACGGGCAGTTAAGCACCTCCCAACGCCTCTGCTTCCTATGTTTGACCCTACGCAGGGGGGAGACTACGTGAAAAAATCGTACTTCTCATGCCGTAACAGTAACGACTTAGGTTGTCTGTAGAGAGAGGCATGCATCTCTTTCCATTATAACGCGATCCTTCGTGTCGATTCAAGTAATTGACCTAATTTTCAAGTTATAGAAGATGACATGGAAATTTACATCGGATTATGTTATAGTAAGTGATATCATATGACATAAAACGTCACGTGATTTTTCCTCTCAAGCGTGTAAATAAATGAATACTCTGTGGAGAAGGCATGCAATTCATAAGTTGTGACGGCATGATTCATTTGATTTGAGGTGAGGGTCCGTTAACAAGAACTCTCGATCCAAGGCGGGACTTGAGATGTCATCCTAGTACGGCGGTTATGTGGGAAAATGAAAGGATTGAATGTGCACAGACAAAAAGTCAAGAAGAGAAATGAAATAAGCAAATAGAGGGAAGTAACCCTCTTCATCTAATCCCTTTGTTGGAAAGTAAGGACAATGGGGGAAAGAAGGCAGAGCCTGATTCTGATTTCCTGCATTTACACCCAACTTTGAGAGGAAATATTATAGTCTCGTAGGTCCAATCCTAAGGAATAGCCTACCGAAGGGCTTGAGGCATTTCTGGGGCCTGGCCCCCCCTCCTCTTCTGCTTCCTCCTCTTTCCCTCTCCTCCCTCGTCCTTGAGTTGCAGACACGCGCCGAGGCCGACGACGCGCGGAGGATAGCCTACCGAAGCAGACGAGGGTAGCCGGCGACGGAGGGGACTTCTGGGGCAGGCGCATTCAATGCGCTAAGGAGCTCGAGGCGGTTCCGAGGCCTGGCCCCCCTTCTCCTCTGTTTCCTCCTCCTTTCTCCCTCCTTCTTCCCTGCAACTCGTGCACGCGAGCACGAGGAGCAGCGCAGGGGCCGGCGGGAGATCCGGATGGATGGGACGTGTCATCAATGCCAAGCAGGCCTGGACTAAACCTACCGCAGGGACTTGACGCCAGTTCGGCCGAAGCGGACGCCGGTCGGTGCGCCAAGGACCGGCGGTCGAAACTCCTCCATCGACCGGCCTCCTCGGCCGATAAATAGAGGGGGGGCTCTGGGAAAAAAGAGGGGGGAAAGGAGAGAAATCAGGAAGGAGATCTGGAATAAGAGAAGAAAAAAAGAGGGAAATGATGGGTTAGAGTAGAGAGAGCTCAGAAAGTGAGAACTGAGGGAAAGAGATTCGAATCTGAGGGAGACGACCGAGTAAGGATCTCGGCTCGGAGGCGCGCGAGGCGGACGGACGTAGCCCGATCTTCGAGCTCGTCCGCCGTCGCGAGCCGGGTAGGGACTCTCGTCCGACCGCCCTGTTTTTGCACACACGCTCTGTTTCGGGCTCGCCGGATCGGACCACTGTTGTCCAGTTCGGACGAGTTCCGACCTCGCTATATAATGCTTTGTTGCTGTTAGGTCCTTGTTTATCCGTTGCCATCCGTCTCGGTCCTCGCCCCTTCCGTTCTTTCCTCTGCCGATGCACGCCATGTGCTCGACGTAATGTCCAAATTAAGCGCACGAGCGTATTCTTCATTTGTGGCCGATACTCGCTGAACTTCATGTTTATATTAAGCGTAAATGAGTTGTCCATATTAAAGCCGAGTTACGCTGGTCCGTTATTTGTTGTATTTTTTTAATCCGAGTTTGCTTGCCGGAGGACCCTCAACAGACGCCTGCGGAATGCTCGATGAAATGCCTTGGCCGAATCCGCCTTTTTGGTGTTCTCCTCCGGTCATGTCGGCTGTGAAGGTATTGGATCGGTGATGGCGTCTGCTGGTAGTGTCGACCATAAACCTCGTTGGTCGAGGGACGGCTGGTTCCGACGAAATACCGAGGAGGGGAGTTTCGGTGTGGCTTCATTAAGGTCGAAAGTGGGGCCAAAAGGAGGGAGGGGGACTTGGGTAGCCTAAGGGAAGAAAAGAAAAGAAAACGAAAAAGAAACAAAATAAAGGAGAACGAGACAAAATGGAGGGAGGAGTCGACGAAAACCCATGCTCTAGAGAAGAGTGAAAGGAAAGAAAACCAAAAAAGGGGTAAGGAGATAACGATTTTAGGATAAAAAAAGCGTCTTTTGTCTGTCGGTCAACTAAGTAGAAAAGAGGGGTCAACTCTTCCCTCTAGCCTATTACCGTGCAGAGAGGAAGAGGGGATGGAGGACGGAGAGGTTGCTTGACTTCGGGCCTCGTTTCTTTTTCTGTTTCCGTTGCTCGAGCCAACTGGGTTTGGACTCTCCACGGGCTGGGCTGAACTTAGCATGAGAGGCTTATTGTGGTTGTTTGAGCTTGCTTGTATTTTTTTGTCTCTGTTTAGGGGAGGGAAGACTGGACTGAGCCGCACTGCTGGCCCAGCCTGGTGGAGTTTCCACCGGCTCGGGTCAGATGATCCGAGCCGGTCCCAACCAGAGTCCGGTCGGTTATAGTATTTGATAATATTATATAATTATTTTAATATTAAAAAAACAGAGAAATCCAAAAATGGTTTATATTTTCAAAAAAAATTGAAAATGTCTAAAATAGTGTTTGACTAATTTTCTCCACAAGTGCTTGGAAAATCCTTGAAAATAAAAACAAAAACTTTGGATTTAAATCAAATTAGGTACCCAGTGGACACTAGTTGATTAACTAGTGTAATTAAGTTTTCGATCCTAAATTCTCTTATTGGAGTAAAATATTTCTCTCGATATTTTATTTAAGTTTCTATTCGTCCCATCATAAACTTATTAGTGACGATTCCTTTTTAAATGAATTTAATTTGTAGGTTAAAAAATTTGAGCCATAAGTCGTGAATTGATGAGTTTGGAAGAACTCTCTTCTGAGATGTGAGAGGGAGGTCACAGGTTTCTAAATGTGTGCAGTTAGGATTGTGGACATTAAGGGTGCATTTGGTAACATTTCTACTCCTAGGAACAATTGATTTTAAGAAATAGTTCTTTTCTATTTATACTTTCTGAAATAATATTTGAATAAAATAGAGCGTTTGGTAACAACAAAAATTGATTGTTCTCGGAATAGAAAAAAAATAGAAATGTGTTTGGTACTAACAAAAAGTTTTTATTTTTTTCTTCCCGATGGCAGCGGAGATTGGCGCGACGGCGATCAGGGGTGGCGGCCGGCGGCCGGCGACTGGCGACCGGTGGGCGGGGGCCGCCAACGACTAAATTCTAAAAATCTTCACACGGATGAGTACGAAGGGCTGAGTCGGCTAGGTTGTGAAAGCGACTAAATAATAGAAACACCTGGAATCAAAACAAGACACAACCTTTTCCATTTGACAATTGCGGGGTTGATGCTTCTTGCCCTTGGCACTGGAGTCACGTGCAGAGCACGGAGTCTTGGAGAGTGCTGATGAAGTGGTTTAGCCCACGTACCGAAACCCTCCGTCGTTCCGTCGTCACACCGGCCAAATCCGGCCCCTGAGACTGCCGACATTCCTCCATCAGCACGGCGCTCCACGGCAATGGAAACCATTGGACATGCTTCTCGTCGCTTTGGCATTTTCCATGTTAGTTTTTATCTTAAAATTATCTCCTTTCAGTCTCATCAATGGTAACAGGCCAAAAGATTAAAAAAATCCAAAAAGAAAAAGAAAAAGAAAAAGGAATCTCGTGCATGGCATAGCCAGTAATTTAAAAGTTTCTGTTAGATTCTCCAAGATTAAGAGTCCTACAAGGACTCATTTCTTGGACCGTCTTATGTTTCGCTCCCTTTCTACGCATTTTAAATTCTTTTCTACGTTCGAGCAAAAAAACATTTTCTTTTTTACACACGAAGTCCTATGAAAATGCCCGATGACCCCTCAATAAGTTGGTACACGACAATATTATCGTAAGATTTTATTAAGTTTATTATTAGTGTGAGGAAGACATATGGATAAACTTGCGTAATCATAATAAGGATGTCGAGAATGATCATTCTTGTGTGCATTCTAAGTACGGCATTGTTTGTGGACACGTTCCTTAGCACCGAGATTGGATGTAAGTAAAAATCTAAACAGAATAGTGACGATGGATTAACTGCGAGGTTTTCTTTTTTGGTTGAGTACGGCGAAGGTTGTCAACCATGGGTTTGCCAATCAGTACTGGAGGAAACTATTTCCGCAGCTTCAAGCTTCTTCAATCTGCCTATGGAAGAGAAGGTGCAGTTCATGTCCGGCGACGTACACAAGCCGGTGAGATAGGGGACGGGCTTTAACTTCAAGGGGGAAGCTGACAGGACTCGATACTGGAGGCTCTTCCTCAAGCACTACGCACATCCACTAGAAGACTGGATCGGTTCTTGGCCACAAAACCCGCCAGCTTATAGGTAATCTTAATTTCATTTGAACTTATGGTGTCATACACTGCAATTTTTCGGTCTATAGACTCCCAGTAGATTTCGGTATTGGTGTCGGTTCTTTGAGAGTACTTTCATTTGAATCATTCAACTTCAAATCATGTAATCTAAGGTGCTGAACTTTAATAATTGCGATATCCAGCAAATGCACTTCAGCATTTTCCTTCCGACGATTGTACCTTCATTGGACATACTTGACATATATTCACCTAGATTGCATTCTTTCCACATTTAGTAGCATATGGTGTTTACGCCATAAAAATAAACCAAGCGGGAAGAGAGAGCGTGCGTCATCTTTGGCAATCGATGTTCATCCTCCTTTTTTGTTCTCTGATCTTAGAATGTTTTAATACTTCTTGCCAAACCTTACATATGTTATCAACTCAAATTGAATTTGTACCACCTTTTTTATTTTTCTATTTTTTCGGTCCAATACCATAGAACAAGACAAGTGTTTAAGCCTAAACCCCTGAGAGAATACCATTTTTATGTCCGATGACCGAGCTGAAACATGTGTAAGAGGCGAAATTTGATCCCAATAATTAGGCCAACGGCCTCCTTTCTTGGGTCCAAATAAGTTGCCACTTTGCATTGCATTGCCATGTTACTCAAGGAGCAAAATGATGCATTGCTAAACTGCTAATCATGTGAACTCATCTCACTACAGAGAGAAGATGGGAAAGTACTGTGCACAGGTGAGAAGAGTGGCTATGGAGCTCACGGAAGCCATTACAGAGAGCCTGGGCATTGGATCAACCTATCTCACCCCAAGAATGTCCCATGGCATGCAAGTGATGGCTGTGAATTATTACCCACCATGCCCCAACCCAGACCTTGCACTAGGGCTCCCCCCACATTCTGACTACAGTTGCCTAACAGTTCTCCTACAGAGCTCGCTGGGCCTCCAGATCATGGATGCCAAGGACGGTGGCGCATGGAATCTGGTACACAAAATCGACAGTGCCCTGCAGGTTCACATCGGAGACCATATCAATAGGTTCACACTGTGATAACCTATTGATAACGCAATAGGTTATTGCGGGAGTAGCCTCCGGGATTTCCTGAATTTCTTGCCGACCAATGATTTTGCAGAGGGCAAGAGCTTCATCAGTCCACTTGGGACTGAGAAGTAGTAGTCTTAGCTCTTTTCCAGCATGTCGGCTTTTCATCTTAGCTGAGTTTTAAGAACAAATAGTTGTGGTAGTTTCAACTATTTTCAGTGTGAATGGCATGAGCAATAAGGCAATTTGTAGCATTAATAAATTTTATTAAAGAGTATGAACTATGACACAAAAACTCTCAGTCTAAGAGTTCCTCTAGCCTATGAATGAATTGACTTCTTGTATCAACAAGGCGACGCAAAAATGTCAAGTCCAATGCATTCTGTCGCTGAAATATATGCGCACTCATTCTCCAAGTTGCTTTTGGATACAAAGCGGTACATGTCATTTCACTTGTATGGAAGCCACGGATTTGGAAGATTGTTGATTCGCTTCTTTAGGGGATTGCAATCCTCCAAGCTGAAGTTCCGTGGGATCTTGTAGTGTCGGCGAATAAATTGGTTGACTTATCTGAGCCTGAGATGCAACATTTGAAGGTAAAGGAATATAGGGGGGATGCACCTGATGGTTCAAATAAGTGCGAAAGCTTCCGGGCATAAAACTCTGGACATTTCCCATCGGGTAATATGATGAGAAGGGAAAATTCCAATCTGGTGGTGGGAAGCTTGGCTGTATCATCTGAATTCCTACCTGCAAAATTAGTATGGTTAATACAGCTGGATATCAATGAGAAAAGCATATAATTTGTTCGAAAGAAGAAGAATGATGTCATGAAATCGCAACATTCCAGGGTTCTGAGTGTTTAAAATCTATGGCAATCAAGAATGATGGTATCGAGTTAGTTATGATGAAGAATTAGCACCAAGAACATCGAAGTTCAGGGAAGGAAAGTAAATAAGCTTCTTCATACACCTTAACAGTAAGCAATGAATTTTCCACTATATAAACCAACTATACATAAGATGGAATATGAATGAGTTGTTCTTACCGGGCATGGTCCGGCAGAAGGATTATCCAAGCAAAGAGCTGGAAAACGATCTATGACTTGCACAGCATTCTGCTTCTAATATCGATAAAAGAGGTCATGAGCGACGAATATACGATTCTTGCATGTTCATTTAAATAGACAAAAAAAGAAAAAGAAAAAAGCTACTAGCAACACTCACCTGTGCTGCAACATCCAGAGATTTTGATGAAGTAATTGCCTGGAACAAGAGAGATAAAGACCTTAAGCCGCAAACAATGAAAATCGAGTAAACAGCCAGTTCTCACAAGTTCGAGAGACATGCCTGAGAATGTTGTGATGTTGTGGCTTCTGTAACTTTATTTGGAAGTGTGACCGGAGAATCTGGAGAGGCATCATCCTGCATTAGAAGTCCAGAAATGAGATCGAATCAGTCCTTCCAATTCTTTGTTTTTCCGAGCATATCGGAAGTCAAGAAATAAGATAAGATTCATCTTAAATGTTCTAGAGAGAGAGAAGAGAGAGAGAAGAGCGATTACATGGTCATGGTCTTGAGAATGCAAATCAAACATGCTCGTCCGGCGCCTCTTCTTGTCGTTGATGACCTGTCGCAGGAAGTACTTTTGGGCATGGCTCGCGACCTGAGTTGGCGTCCTGGTGGTCACAAACTTCTTGCTGATTCCTCTCCAATCCCCTTTCCCAAGCTTTTTCAGGCCCTCCAAGAATGTCACGTGCTCCTCCATAGTCCATGGTTTTCCTGAGAAACTTCCAAAACCCCAAAGTGAACAGATTTTCTCCACATTAACATGACTCGTTATTTCTCAATTCACAAATCTGGACCAGAACCGCTTCAGTCAAATCTTCATAATTTCAATTATTAGAATGTATTCTCAGTCATAACTCGATACCGTCAGGTGCATCATGATGAAGATCATACGTACAAGATATCTATATTCCATAAAGAATCTATTCTTGCTCTACTTCTTGTTCTTTTGTTGCCAGAACACCGTCAGGAGAAAAAGAAAGAAAATAGAGACAGCAGGATCGCATCTTGTTTCCTGTTCTTGACAAAAAAGAAAAGCAAAAGCACGCACCTTTCTTCCTTTCACGAGCGGCTTTGGCTTCTTGAGAATGGTGATTGGGGTCGTCAGAGAGATAACCAGGTTGATCAACCACGGCTAATTCCGAGCTCTTGTTGCACGAAGATCTCATGTTCTCGACGCTCGAGCTCTTCTTCATCGACGTCCGCGAGTTCTCCGACACGTACACGCCGAACAGCTTCACGCACCCCTTCCCGTTGCACGTTCTCGAATTGTGACCATTGTGCCCGCAATGCGAGCACTTTCGACCCCCGCAAGTCGTCGCTTCTTTCACCATCTTTTTCAGCTTGAGAGACAAAGCTTCAGACCCTTTTCACCGGTTCCTGGAACCGAAATTGAATAAAACCCAATTGCATCTTGCAACCACGAGGGTTAATGGTCGGATTGGATCTAACAAACGGAGGGGATGGTGGTTTTGGTCTGGATTCACGCCCGATCTCTTTTATCTCTAACTTTCTTCTTATATATGACAATCAGGAGTGTGATATCTGATGCCTGCTCTCTCTCCTATAATAATAACTAGGACATTGCTGGCTTTCGTTATCTTTAAGTGGCTTAACAAATTTCAGTGAATCAGATATTAAGCTGGATCCTCTAAAATCACTGGATGACGCTCATACGCCCAACTAGGCAAGCCTAGCTGGTTTTGGACAAATTTTAGATATAGGCTACCTTCCATTTTCCTTTTGAAAGTATATTCTTTTACCATAAAAGGTTTAGGAGATTTAAAAAGAAATATATGTTATAGCACCCTAGTCGTAGATGATCTCTATCTAGATCATATAAAATCAATCGTTCTTATGCTTTGTAATCCTATTTGGATTCAATTATATGACCAAGATCAATTATAGACAAAGCGAGAAACTCTTTATCATTCAAGAGAGATATACTTGTATTCGCTTTACAGTTTGAATAGAGAATCCTAATTGGATAAGGCAATTTAGTCCGCTTCCTATATTCTACATATTATGGATAAAGAAATCCTAAACAACGCATATTGAAGAGTAATATAAAACATTAAAGAAATCAAACTAGATAAAGAAATCCCAAACAACATACATTCACGAGTTATATAAAATATCAAGAAGAAATCAAAAAGTGATACGGATATAACCAACTAATATCGATATATTGTCTTAGTGATTACCTTTCTTATATGGGAAGGGGAGGTGGGGGTTTAAACCCCCACCTTCTCAGGACTAGGTGGCAACAATTTAGTTTTAGTGATTGAGTTCGACTTCCATTCTCACGCATTGCATTTGAAAATAAAAATTAAAGTAAGAATAGGTTAATATTGACCAATATATATATGGATGTAACCAATAAAGTTACCAAAATTGAAAAAATAAAATCCTTTGCGAAATTCTTCTTGTTCGAATCAAAATCCAATTTTTGGATCCACCTATTCCATATCGAAATAGAATGTAAGCTAGATTTAATCGCCATGACTCTTATATGGAAAATCTAAACAATCCAGTCACAAGACTAGGCAATCTCCAGCTGGGACATCTCCAGAGTACAACCTGGCTCTAATTTAATGTTCTGGAACTGAACCTAATTATCCACTAAATCGGAGATCCAACCAAGATGTGATAAATCCAAAACCGAGGCATCCCACCCAGATTTCACTTCTTCTTCTTCCAATTCATCATCACCATCGTCGTCACTGCCTCCCACGCTCAATCTCCTCAGGCTCTTCAAGAGATCCGACGCTCCATCACCCACTTCCACGTCAGACTCCACGTTTCCTCTCGCCGACCCGGACATCCTCGCCGGCGTGGCACTCCGTGATCCGTGAATCTCCGCTGCTCGCGGCCGGTGCACGTGCCTGCACTTGTACTTGGTCTCGGGGCGGAGCTGATCGGGCGAGTGGGCGAAGAAGCAGACCTTGCGCTTGCAGAACTCGCCGGCGTTGCAGGCACGCGTGCGGTACCGCGCAGGGTGGAGCCAGTACTCGAAGACGCCGTGGGCAAACTCACAAGAACCGCCCTTGAGGCAGCTGCCGCCGCGGAAGGCGGGACAGGCTACAGCCGCATAGTGGACCTTGCGGGGGTCACGACGCTGAGCCTTCTCGCCGCGGTGGGCATAGGGGCACTCAGTCCAGTCATGGCTTCGCGTCCGGGGACAACGCTTCACTTTGTAAGCATACATGCGAAACTCGTCCGAGTTATAAACTGCGTCGAACTTGCTGCATGCGGGATCATCCGAGAAATCCTTACCACCATTCCGATTCTTGATTGCTTTCGACATGATGAGTGACCAAATATATCTTTCTCCTCAATTCCTCTTTGGTCTCCGAAGAAAGAGAAGAGGGAACAATGCGTGCATGCAGGCGACAAATCATTCAAAAAGATTCTCCATGGAGTCCAAATAGTAAACTGTTAACCCTAGTGTTTGAGATGAGAGTCCATGCGAATATGGACTCCATCGAAGAGAGAAGAGACATGGGCAGACTCTGTAACAGAAGGGAAGGAGGAAGATAAATAGCTTGGCAAAGAAATTTAAGGGGCCACGTGAAATACGCATAGACTTGAACTGAAAATGTTACGGAAATTATGGCGTAATTGACAAGGGGAGAGAGATAGAGATCAATGAGAGATAAGATAAATGCCGAAGAAGAAACTATTAAAAAGTTATCTACACACTGAATTTATAGAATTTTTACAGAGAGTGAGGCGGGGATGAGTGTGGAAGAGGGGATTCATTTATAGGGAAAATGGGTTGGGTCGAGTTAGAAGGAACGAAGCGACAAGTCTTAACCAATGTGGGGTTACAAGTGAACTCGACATTTGTTGGTTTTCGTCGGGTTTTGGGGGGCCATTTGAGCTTGACCGTAACGGACAACGTCCCCCCAATGGGACAGTCAGAAACAAAGAAGGAAAAAAACGAGGAAGGATGAGAGAGAGAGAGAGAGAGAGAGAGAGAGAGAGAGAGAGTTAATGTAAGAGCGACATCAGGTGAGCATGAGTGGACACCGCGAGACAGTTGTGAGGCAATCCCTGACGAAAATCGGCCAGCTTTTGAGCACCACCACCAGACACTTGTATCTCCCATGCCCACGTTGAGCTCTTCGATCGTGGCCCTTCTTGGCTCGTCATCGGCGTCCACCGGTGCTGCGCGAGCGGTGCTCCGAGAGCGCGCGGCGCGGCGCGGCGGGTGCATCAAGGCTCCACTAAATTGGTGCGTTAATCAAGTGACGTGGCAGAATTTAATTGCAATCTTGCTACAGTCGATTCCTGTTGACACGAAAAATAATTTATTAGATTTTTTTTATTATTGATAAGCGACTTACTTTAGTCAACCAAGATGGACTTTGGTAAAAATTTTAAGGAAATCGATTTTTTATCAAGAGATCATCGATAGCACAATATGAATGTTATCCACAAGTGCATTCATCAAGATACGACATATTAATGACTTTGAAGGTTTGACATGTTATCAACAAAGTCATTGAGAACATACAATCTGATACAAAACATAACTGACAAGTGGTCATATCTATAAGCTCTAAGTTACAGTTTTCATAATTTCTTGTTAGAAAAATATTGCTAGATAATAGGAGATCTTCGACAAAAAAAGAAAGAAAAAGATAATAGGAGATCATGGATACTATAACTTCTCATAGTTGCGAATATGATGAGGGAGTAATTTGTTTGTTCAAATTAAATAATCACTTGTACAAATACTCACATTGTTCTCTCTATAAAAATCCCTTATCAATAACTAAACTCAACCTTCTTCCGCAATTTACCTTGCTGGCGACAATTGCTCCCTGCATTCGTACCTTAGAGTTCCTTATTATTTACTTTTATATTCAAAATAATAAAAATACCTTGCACAACTTTTGTCGATTCATATTGTTCCTCTTCATACTTTGAAAAGTATTTCATCTTTTTGAGAGAAACAACATCTTTTTGCCACTTACTTTAGGACATGAATCTCCGTATACTTGATACTATTTTGAGATTTGCATCGCCACATTTCATACTATGTGAAGCAATCTATAGTCCCATAATCATTCTTACACAATGTAATAGTTTAAATACTTCGTAAAAATTTGCACGCACTTCATTCTTAAGCCATTCTTTTTCCTTTGATAATCCAAGGCACAAGTGTGGAGGGGTAGCTACTTAAGTTCGAACTTTTTTGCTTGTGGAGATAATTCCAATTTAGAATAGTTTGCACATCCGGGAGATTTGAATAGGCAACATTCAGATCAATATCATGACACCCCAATTCACTATGCCGACCCCAGGGGATTCTTAGGTCAAACTTATGAGCGTCACTTGCGACACAAAATACAAAGATAGGGTTAAAAGTAGGGAACTTACTGTAAACTTATAGGAACTCTTTGTACAGACGTGCAGAGCCATTTAGCAGCTTTCATGATGAATTTTGTCAAAAGATGAAATTATTTTTCATTCACATTCTAACTGAAAATTACTTACGTGAATGCCAACCAGCTGCCTCTTCTTGGATGATTGGTCCTAATCTAGACAATTTTTGCAATTCTTTATATGATTTATCTAAATTTTTTTCTTTTCTTTTTTCTTTTGTTTTCTTTCTTTTACTATGAACCAGAGCAAACATTGTCCATGCCAGCGATTCCGCATAAGACAATCAATGCCCATGTTGGTGATTTCCAATCAAAATTGGCAAAAAGGACTATATTAGCAAATTGTTAAAACGTTTGGACTATTTGGGACTAAATTGAACAAATTGCAATGTTTAAAATTGAATTGATATCTATATAATAAATTTAAGATTTTTTTTGGTAATTTTCCTAGCTCTCACCTCTCAAAACTTCCCTTTGGTGTTTCTAGCCTATTAATTACTACGAACTAAGAACATTGAATTCAAAATTTTCCATCGTATCTCTTCAGTTGAGTTTTCGACTCAGATTGCCCTTCCCAAGACCATTTGGCCTCGTGAGGAAGAGGTTTCATTGGATCATTCATGGAATTTTATGAACCATTTTAAGCAGGTAATGTAGCAAGCTCCAGCAGGATTTTGGGCAAATCATCCACCGCCCATCTCAGGATCATCCACAGTCATCTCAACACCTTTGGGTGGATCACTGTACACACACACACACGACACACGACGAAAGTTATTGCAAATGAAGCGATTCTCAAATTTATGTTGGGAAAATATTTCTTATCTTTGCTCCGAATATATTTATAGCTATATAAAATATAGGTGCTTGTTGAGTAATTTATTGAAGTTGATCCGCCTCTTAAGTTGATATCATAATTCATATGATCCGAACATATTGTACATCATCCTTTATCCTAGATTTGTCAAACAATTTGTGCAAAGAATGTCATGCGTAATTCGAAATTGACCAAGCTGGGAGTTGCCTCTGTTTTCACCTCTAAATGGCATCTTAAAACAAACCATAGACTGTACATGATGCGGTGAAAAAGAGCTGAACTCGAGGTTCACTTGCTTATAAAGGAAACTGAAAGTCCCGCCAGCTATTTGCGCTTTGACTTTGGAAAGGGCGGAATTCATACGCTGTAACATTATTTTCTTCAGAAGGTGTCTTTTACCTAATTTTGGAGAAATTAGAGAGTCAATGAGCAGCTAAACATTGAAATTTCTTAACTGTGCCAGAAGTATGAAGTATGTTTCTCAGCAAAACGTTGTTCTAGTTATCATAAAAAGAAGGCAAGTTTCCTCTCTTACTAAGTGGGTTACGAGAATTTGATGTTGCTTTTCGTTCTTTTCTTGTCTTATTGCAGGTTGGCCATGATATATGACCGTGGATGTTGAAAACGTCTCTAGAAGCCCATTTTGGATCCACTTCTGGAATGTCGACGGGATCGTCCGACATGAAAGAAAGGGGATTTTATTATAATTATTACAAACCCAGCAACTCTTTCCTTCTCTTCTTCAATGTGCGACTGAGGTTGCCCATGCCTATTAAGAAAAAGATAATTTCAAATCTAAGGTTTTTCCATCCTTTTATTCCTTAATTATGCTCAACAAAGATCCTGACTTCATCTCTATGCGGGAAAATTACCAAAACGATCTTAAACCTATTGCATTTGTACAAATTCAGTCCAACCAGCAGATTTAGGCCAATGGACGCTGACATGGCAATTTTTTAATTTTTTTCTTTTTTTTCCTTCTTCCTCTATCCAATCCAATTATCGGCCAAAGGTTAGGGCTGGTGAGGGCGAGCCTCAACCACCCCTGGTGAGGCATCAACCGGCAATGGCAAGGGTAGTGCCTCACCAACGGACCTTGCCCACAACCTTAGCGAGGCTTGTCCTCCCCAAATATGGGCAAGGGTGAGCCTCACCAATGGCTAGTGAGGTCGACCGCCAACCCTAGTCTTTGGGCGGCTAGCAAAAGAAGGAGAGAATAAAAGGAAAAAAGTACAAAATACTAAAACATTGCTACGTTGGTGTTAGCCAACCAAAATTGGTCAAATTGACTTAATCGGTACAATGCAAAATGTTTAGAATTGCATAGGCAAAAAAAAAAAAATAATTGAATTGGAAAAATTGCAATAGGTTTAGAACTATCTTGATAATTTTCCTTATCTATGCTTAGGTGAAGAAAAGACATACAATGAAGGAATTATGTCCTCGTGCAAACTTCAGAAAAATTGTCCACACAATCCTAAACTTATTGCTTTTTGCCAATTTAGTTATAAATCTGTTGATAGTATCAATTGAGTCATAAACATTTTTATCACGTTTTGCCAATTGAGTTTTTTTTTTTTCGCTAATTGAGTTCATCCAGTCAATTTTGACTAGAAATCACTAACGTGAACACCGGCCGTCCCACGTGATATGACCTATGCTGATATGGACATTTTTTTAATAATATTTTAATTCTTTTTAGGATGTTTGGCGTTCACACTAACTATTTCTCCCATGGTATATGGCTTCCCTTGCTAATTAGCTATCACCCCTGAAGTTAAACCTACCTATCACTCAACTATTGCCACATTGTTTCCTATATTATTTGGGTTCAAAATGTAGGAAAAAGGATCGGCGTCAAAGGAGATGTCCTCATTAACGAACTCCATGCCATGAAGCATAAAATCTGAAACCGGATCAAACGGTTGCTTGAGAGCTGTTCCCTGAAGTAGCGGCTAAGACGATCAAAGCCGGAAATTGGGCTGATGAGGAACATAGTCTAACCTAGCTGGAGACACCGAGAAGGAATTGGTCCCGGAAGTTGACAGAGAACAGGAAGTGAGGGTAGCTAGAGAAGTCGCTGTTGTAACTCATGATGCTGAAACTATTATCTGAGGTGGAAGGGAGACCAAACATTAAAGAAGATAATGTTGCGATGGCCATTGTCGGAGTCCAAGTTGTGAGTTATGACTGTAAGGCCTAAACGGAAGTCGAAGGCAACGTCTTGTGATTGGGATTGGTTTTATTGGGGTTGGATTTGTATGATTTGGAGAGGGGTGGCTTTTTCGGAGGCATTGAAATTAGTTTGGTTTTCAGCCAGCAGAGAAGGAGGGACGGCGGCGGCGACGGAGGAGTGATTGCACGTGTGCCTTCCGTGGTATGCGATCTGGAAGGCACTAAGGTTGTCATCTATCCTTTGCCCTTGCTTGGTAGCCAAACAATGTTGGACATATCTATGAGTGCACGTACAGTAGCGAATGAACATTATGCATGAAGATAGGAAAATGCTTGCATAATCGTACCGTTTGGTTCGAAAGGGGACGGTGAAATCTGAGACACAAATGTTGGAGATGGAGCAGAAAAGATAAGAATCGAAGCTGCACCCTCTTTTGTTTCTGTGGCTAGCATCTCACCGTTACATGTTCATGCTAGCAAAGTTCATGAAAATATTATAAATGAGAGCTATATACAAAGGCAATAGAAAACATAATCAAACTTGTGTGCACCCAGAGCCGAGCTAGTCCAAAGTCATTCAATTATTTTTCAAGCTTTAGTAGACTAAGCATGATAGTGACATAGAGAGCAGTTAAATCAAAAACAGCCGTTAATAACTAAAAGCGTTATGAAGATATCGTGACATGAGAAAAAGATACGGACTATGAAACAAACCATCGATGATAAAATGATGATCGACATGAGGAAAATGATTAAATTGCTAAATAATAATGTCATTCGTCCGGTTTTCTTGAAACGAACTAACTTTCTATGTATGACACGGGGAAGGAGTCGCTCCCTTTTTACCATTTTCAAAGATGTGGCTTATCTCAAGTCCACCTACGGGACATGTTGAAGGTGATTTTTTGGACTAGGAATGAGAAAGTGAAGCCAAGACATGAAGGGGTTTACCTTGAACAAACGAATAATGTTTTGCACGTAATTTGTATGGCTATTTTGCTTTCATTAAAATGCCTATCTCCGTACTTATACTTTGCAAATGACTAGTTTTCTTTCCTGATAAAAGCCAAAAAATAGTCTTGTCTTCCCTAGTATGTCGAAAGTACCAAATCAAGCCAACACTGGAGCACCAAAATTGTGGCTGTGGGTGGTCATATTAATGGGAAGTCCATCTTTAACTTAGTTCGGCGCTAGTGTTGCACTAAGTCATTGACAAAGGAATGGCTAGATCTGTAGTTCCTCTGCTTAAAAAGAAGAAGAAAAAACAATAATATATGTCTAAAATGGAAAAGACATCTTGATGATGAATTTGAATATAATATTTAATTTCTTCTATGAACGTTTATTATATCGTACTCGAGGTTTTTCGTACTCGAGGTTTTTCCTTCGGAAATAAGTCAGTTGATAGGAGATCGATCGATCAAATCGTATCGAAATGTTGAGTTGAAATGTGCGATTGGCTTGCGGCTTAAGTTCGAATTTCATCCACCAAACCAAGAGGATATGATAAGACCGGCCCTATAGATTTTGTTTTTCTACATGCAATTTATGATCTAACTTACCAAACAAAGACTTTCAAAAATTGAAGAGCACACATGTTGTCCATCAATTCATTATTGACAAAACTCAACATACAACAAGAAGAAACCCACACAGACCAGAGCAATTGAAAACAACGCAGCATTTCGGGCGCTAGAATCTGTCCTCAATGATCTCTAACAGACACCAACCCCGACATGCTCGTGCATTACACATTACACACTAAGAAAGAAAGGATTTCATGATATACACCCCCATATGAACCGGTTCTTTTATATATTCCCTCTACGATTGGCCAGTGACATGCTGCTGCCCGAACTGGTCGGCCCTGTCCTTCATCTCCCGCGCCTTGCTCGCCAGCTTCATCCGTGCGTGGTCTAGCTGGTCCGCCCCCGGCGGGTGCTTCCCTGTCACGTACTTGTATATCCACGACAGCACCGTCACCGCCGCCACCCCGAACCCTCCCGACGCCAGGAACCCCATGATCAGCAACCCCACCGTGATCACCGCAGGAACGATCACCGGGCTGAATATCACCAGCAGCGGCGTGGCAATGGTGAGCGCAATCACCGTGCCCGCGAGGGTCAGCCCTGACAGGACGAGCAGCGACCCGCCCGCGGTGATGGCGGTCACAGCCTTGACCACCTGGTGGGACACGGGCTGTTGCTGTTGCTGCTGGTGGGGCTGGTACTGGTGCGGGTACTGGTGTTGGCCATAAGTGTGATGCTCGGCCATGGTTCTTCAGAGACGACGCGAACACACACTGTCAACCGTAGCGAAAATTCTGAACAGAATGAGACTGGCAAGGTGAGAGAGGGGGAGGGATTCCTATTATAAGAAGGAAGGGAAGGGGAGGGAGTGAGTCAGAGAGAGGCAGAGGGCAAGTGTTGAGGGAGGGAGTGTCACGTGTTTACGAGCTTCTCATGCAGGGGTTGCGTGTGGCCATGAGTCATCGCCTCCCGACACGTACGTTATTTCCTCATCATCTTTGTCTTGAGTTTTGATGTTTTCTTTTATTTTCTTCCCTTTTCCCGAGAGGCCTTCTCCGTTTATGAGTCTATGAGAAGGTTGTCGAATCGTGCAAGCAACGTCAAACGGAGTGCCTTCTTGTTTCGGATTTGCCGCACGATTGGATCCGGTAATTACGTGATTTTCGTCAAATTTGTAGGTACACTGCTTGACGAGTCCCTATGCCAAAATGAAACGACCCATGATTCTACCCCATGATGCAAGTGTCATTATCTGCGAATTCTTCGGTATTTATGATGCTTGAGAATGATCCTTAGGATTATTAGGTAAAGAGTAAATGACGAAGAGGAGATGAATACAATTGATCCATGAAAATGTTATTAGAACGATTGATATTAAGAGTTCTAGAATCGAACAAATATATCTTTTAAGAGCTCTGAAGGCGAGGTGAGTCTTCCATGCACAAACTGGTTGAGAGATGATACTGCTCTCTTAATGAGGTCATAGCAAATCAAAACCAAATGTCAAGCCTAAAGTAATATGTTGTCTTACTCAATGGACTAAATGTCTAAGCTAAGTTGAGCATGGTGCGATCTCATATAAGGAAGCTATTTATCGTATCGTTTTTTGGAACAACTATAGAAAGAAGGCTAGCTTGGCAAATTTTGCTCACCAAGCACTGCATGAGTTATTCTGCGGCCAAAGAACTACCGACCTATGACATAGGAGGCCAACCAGATGGAAATCATCTCTAGCAATAATGAAAGTTTATACTAGACTCGCTGCTCATCGTACATTAATCTCCTGGTGATCAAACTCAAATTTGAGTTGCTCTGCTCCAGCTCATGACCTCAATTGATAATTTCTTCCTTCCCAACAGGCCCGTAAAATAGATCATCAGCTACCAAAACAATAATCCAGTGGACACACACACACACACACACACACACACACACACACACACACATATATATATATATATATCGGTGATGGTATTCCCTTTTGCATGGGACAAGATAATGCCTATGAAATTATTGTTCCTTTATGAGGTTTAGGAGAAGGTTACGTACATGTTTAGTCCTATAAGCTTCGGGATTTGTTCGATTCGGCTCCTAACTTCCATTCCGTCGGATTGAGCTCTCTAACTATGTGAATCTGTACTTTCATGCATATTCAGGAAGGCAAACAGCTTCGGTTACAAAAGAGATTCTCCCAGTGATGTCTTCCAATGTGCCACTTAACTCATGTTGGGCGGCGACTCGTTAGCTTTTTCTTACGCTTTTGACGGATCACTGACTTGGCTCATCAGAAGTCGAATGAAAAGTCGAGCATAATCGTACGGAGCAGATTGCTCTCTTATTTGGCGGCTCACTCTTTCAATTTTGCTGCAGCACTTGGGACGTGATCTGAAGTCTAGTAAGTATTGCGAAATCATAGGCCAAATTGCTCATAGTGTTTTGCTAACGTAGGGTTCAGTACAAGAAGTTAGAAATCAGGCCCTCATTGGACCATCTTGTACTCGAGAAATTAAAGTGTGCGCAATCTTGAAGATTCGAAATTGCGAATGTACATGGATGCATTGCATGTGAAATACTGACAAACATCACAACCTATTAGTCTCTACAAATTAAAAGCATTTTCTCATGTTTAGCCAATAAAAGCAAACCAAAAGAAGAGAAAATCTGAGATGTGATTACATATTCTTGGGCTTGGCAGCAGAGAAGGGTTGAACATGGCAAGTCTTATGATCACCACAGAACCTGGGCTTCATGCGCCAAAGAAAGAGATTCTCCATTCCACACCCTTTCTGAGCTCCACTAGCTTGTGTTGCTGCCGCCGATCTCCTTGACGACACCACTTCTTGCTCTTTGTACCTACATGATGAACTCACCCGCCTCTTGCAACAATTCAAGTCCTTGCTCTCGTCCTCGCTACATGAAGGATGATGATGGTAATTAGTAAGGGCTGAAGACGCCGCTGCCAACGCCAATGCACTGGCATCCGGCAGGAACCGGTTGATCATGAAGTTAGGCGACGCGTCCTTGCCACATGACTCCGCAATCTTCAACTTCAGCTGGTCGATGTTATCATCCGGCCCGTGGACCGATCTCTCAGCCCTCTCGAGGATATCTATTGCCTCCGACAACGAGAACACGTCCACCGCATCAGAAAACGCATCCTCTTCATTATTCAACGAAGAAACGTCGCCGCTGCCGTCGTCATCGCTGAGATATTCTTTCGGTTTTGCAACCATTTGCGGTGGAGGGCGAAGGCAAGGCGTGTCCGCATCCTTCGGTGAGCCGCCGACCATCATGTCATCGGTGCTCTTCTTGGGCTTGCCCGGAGCTTGCTCCCATGAGAACGGAATGCCATCGCTGACCCCTCTTCTGGACGATGCCTTACTGACGCAACAAGATGACTGCGGAGGACGCCTGGTGGACAGAATCGGGGCATTAAGGTCGAGTGCTGTCGGATGATATTTCTTACTGTTCATTGCTGTACGTGTGTATCATTAGCAATTTCCATTGGCAATGTAGATACTATCGTGTTCCTTTGTAAGGGCGAAAGAAGAGAAATTTAGATCTACAGTAGCTGGAATGGTAGTACTATACCGGTAGGAACAACATCATGCGGGTGAACAAAAAAGTGAAAGGGTGGCAATAAATGTAAGTCGGAGGGAACTTGTGATGATGCAGTTGGAAAAAAGAGATGAGCAAACGCAAACCCGTGCAGTTCTTTATTAGGGTCTCCCTCACCTTTCCGAAGCACGTATAGTTCGGAAAAGCGTACACCGCTTGACGATTGGATGTTCATCGGTTCAGAAAAGCGTTTCGTACAAAAAATTTGACATGATCATGTCTTAAAATTCTCGATGCTTATAATAGACATGGTATAACTATTGCTCCTATGAATGGAGAGATCACCTTTTGATCTCTCTCGCTTAATTTGTAATTTGTTTTGTCCATCCGCTTAAATCTTAACAAGCGAGGTAGTAAGAGTTTCCATCACCCTACCTTTTAAACCCACTTTTTATATTTTTGTGGAATTAATATTTTGAAAATTGTCCAAAAAGTGATAAACCTATTATACGATAGCTAATCAGTTCTAAATTTTTCAATTGCGTCAATTTAGTCTTAAATTTTTTGATTATTTACCAGTTTTTTATTTAATCTTTCAATTGTGTTAATTTAGTAATAAAAATTTTGATAATTTGTTAATTTATTCTTAAACCTTTTAAGGATTTATCTATTTATTCATTCCAGCCAATTTTGAAATGAAATCACTAACATGATGATTTAGTCAACACCGACTATCCTATAATAAGTTTATGACTTTTTAGAAAATTTTCCCTTCTCATGAAGTACACTTAGCAAATATATTTAACTCACTTGATGACATGACCTTTTAGAACCTTTTTACTCAAAGGCACTATTTGTTTTGAGGAAAATGTGATATTTCTGGAAATTGCTTCTCAAGAAGTCATTTTCCAAGAAATTGACAATATTTTTCAATGTTTGGCTGAGATCTGAAAATAAATTGGAAGATATTTTATGTAATTTGGTAAATAATTTTCCTAAATAGACGCACACTATTTAGGTGCTAGTAACTTGTGCGTGAGTAGTTAGGGAACTTGACACAAACACTGAGGTCTCAAGCTCTTGGGCATGATCATGGGTTCTAGCCTTAGTCCATCATTATCGAGCCCAAGAATCCAATGCTTGTGCCCGATTCCTTGGCACTTGACCTAAGTCAACAAAGGTTGGACCCAAATCCATTGAGGTTGGGCTCCAGAGCCTAGCTCCCGAGACCTCCAAACACTGGCTCTCGAGACTAAGACCCTTGACCTTGATAGACTTGAGCTCGACCTATATAAACTTAGGCTAGGCAATTGGGGTCCTTAGCATAGCCATAGGAGTCTCGAGCCTAAGCACCTAGGTTCTAGGCATAGGCGTGAGAGTCCCTAGCATGGGCACGGGGTCCTAGGCCCTACCACAGTGGACCCAAGCTTGCTAATGGTGGACCTCGGTACACCTAGCCCATGATCTGTAGTCTGGGCCCTGCTACCAAGTGCCCAAGAGCAAACGTTGAGTTTCTTGTGTCCAAACACGAAATTTTTAATCCAAGAGTCAATATCTAATTATATCTTGAAAAATAAAATTATTTTCTCGAATTTAATAATTGTTGATTTTTCCGTTGATTTAGTTTTCAAACGATACAGACGCTGGAAAATCAACGGAGGCTGAGTAAGGTTGTGGCGAATACTAGTCCATATAAAATACGATATTTAGGTCCGCATGTCTCGTGAGAGGATCAGTCAGTCGCCTTTTTCGGGTTAAAATCTGAAAAGTACGTGGTCATTCAGGAGGACCGGGATGACTTGTTGACTCGGTGACTTCAGTGAAGGTCTTCCGTTTCTTCTGCGAACCCTTTTTTATTTTATAGAAGCATGGCGGAGAATTTTCTGTCCATATGAAGATAGTCCATTGGTTTTGCACGAAAGTTAGCCGGGTCAAGATTGTTTTAGACTGACCTCGCATAGACCGCAATCAATGAGTTAAATGAGTGAACCAACCTTCTCAATAAATAGGAGAGAGAAAGGCTAAAAGAGAAAGCACGTTTCGACTTGAATATATTTTCTTTTCCATAGAAATCAAACCCTTGACGGACTTTGTAACCCTGATAATCGCGGTGAATAATGGATTGCGATGTCTTTGTCCCATGCACCATAGCTCTAAACTTAGCCACAAGCTAATGGCCATAGTTATATTTGCAAATCCTGCCACGCCAAGTGCAAATACTGCCACGCCAAGATCCAATTTTTTGATGAGTAAATTCTTCATTATTTATCTAAAGATGTCGGGAACAAGCAAAAAAATCTCATATTTCGATGATTAATGACGACAGATGAATTGGTCAATCTTGTATTGATTGTATTTCCTTAAATTGCTACACTCACAACTCATACATAGTTAATCTCCCTTTGCAATCTCAGATTTTTTTATCCATGAATCCCTAAAAATTTGTCTCTCTTCTTTCATTTCACAGCTGAATATTCTATCAAAAATTATGTTCTTATCATTATTTCAGCATCCGAGTTTTCTCACCATTGTTCGTTTCCCTTCATATTTTTAATTAATCAACCCTTTGATTGATCAAACGTCAAAGCAATCGTAAGAGCTTGCAGTTTTGGTCTTTGCCATCTGATGAAGCAGCATACGTGATAGTCCTATAATCTACTTTTTAAGGTTGAAAATTCAAAAAATCATAGTCTAACAAAGCAAACGACCAATGGGCCACGCACTTTCCTATTTTTTGACTAATAGATTGGTGAACAAATTGTCCATGTCTGCACTAAAAAAAAAAAGAGAAGAATAACCCACTTATTATTTTCTTTTTTTTTAAGGCACTAATAAAAGGAAATATCGCGGCGGTGAGGGGGTTGGAAAGGGGGCGGGGGCGATTCGGAGGGTTCGAGGCAATGGTGGTAGAGTGGCCACTTTGGTGAAACGTGACCTTCTGGTCTTGCAGATGGGGGGCCCCACCAAAGTAAAAGATGCAGACACAGAGACAGACACAAGGCAACAACTTCTGTCATTACTAAATTTGCGATTACGATGGTAATAAAAATTATTGACCCCAGAAGTCAAAACTTCAAACGCACATGGCTTTTGAATTCCGCGACCGCAGATCTATGTTGTCAATTCCAATCCATGCCCCTTTCTTTCTTTTTTCTTTTTAATTTGGTGAACGAATTCGCATATTTATTAGGCTCTAAAACTTGCTCTTATTTTTCTTTCTTTGGTAAGATGCACTTACTCTCTTGATCAAATCTCCAATTATTTATGATGTAAATTAAAGTTAATGCACCATTTGATGAATCCAAAACGTAAAGTCATTCCACGGGCGCAAAAATCAAGTCAACGTCAAACAGGAAAATTCTAAAAAAAATTATAGCTATTACATCATTCTTCCTATTGGCTTAATTTTCATATTTACGGAAAGCCCATCACCCAATAATAAAAATAGTATCTCCATTCCAAAGTCGCTTTGGATGATAAGCAGAAAAAGCAGCTGCCCTTGATGGAGGATGCAAAAGGTAGTGTTCTTGTTAGAAGTATAGAGGAGGAAGGTCTTTAATTTGCTTGAAAGGGGATCCTCAAAACATCGTACTACTGGAACACTGTTAAATAAACAATCAAGAATAAAATTCTTTTCTTTCATTATGTTTTGTTATGGTTCTTTGATTTGACAATAATACGTTGATTTTGGTTTTGATGTAGTTGGTCGCGCTCTTTATTTTCCATCACAATACACATCAAAGAAGCAACACCAGAAGGAGAAAAGCTTATTGAATGTGGCAAACCGAACTTGATTGATCTGGCTGGATGCCCAAACATCTCCCGTTCTGGTGCTACAGAGGTCATGTCCCATACTTTTTGCAAATGATTTGATTGATGTGCTACATTTGTCGTATGACTTATTGTTAAAATGTTATGTATCATTCATTTGAAAGGTCATGCGAGAGAAGCCGGAGAAATTAACAAAAGTTTGCTTACGTTGGGAGGAGTCATTAATGCTCTTGTAGAGCATCTTGGTCATATTCCCTACAGGTACAAAGTGATTCCAAAATAATGTAAAACCCAACGTGATACACTTGTTCCTTTCAAATGTGGCTGTCAAGTGTGGCTAATTGAGATTACCTTTTCTCGGGAATAGCAAACCCACTAGGTTACATTGGGATTCTCTTGGAGGAAGAAATAAGACCTGCATTATTGCAATGGTTTCACTTGCAGTCCACCGTTTGGAGGAGACCTTGAGTACCCTAGATTACGCGCACAGGGCAAAGAACATTAAAAATAAGCCTAAGGTCTGTTTACTGTCGCTTGCATTTCATGAGTAGTAAATTTTTCCTTTTGGTCAAATTTTTTTTCTTTTCATAGTCTATCTTTTGAGTTGCTTGGATGATTCTTGTGGACCCTTTTTCCCTTATTTGTTGTGGTTGGGTCAACTTCTGGATGGATTAACATAATTGCACCTAGATTATCTTCTGCGCTTCACTCATTATCTTTTAGATGAAGTCGACAATTTTAGCTGTTTTTTGTTTGTCTCCCTTTTGTCTACATACATTATATTTACCTGCAATATTCCTATTGTTTGAGCAAGTATAAGCTTCTCTTGCACCAGTGTTCTTGATATGTGGAGTAAGGAGCACCTCACGTAGTTGTAAGGAGTTTGAACACTGTAAAGATGGTTTGCATGCGAAGAGGTACAATTAGCTTGAACTTGATGAATATTTGATTTGAATATTATGCATGTCTGCTATTCTTGCTTGGCATTCTCAAACCTTTACAAAGAACTTTATTGAAACAATCATAAGAATAATTCATTCTTTTTAACCACCCTACTATCCAAAGGCAATTATACACATTATGATGCTTGATTCGAAGTCAATCTTTATTCTATTTCCAAGTTGTTACTCATGCTTGCATTGAAAGATGATGAAATCAACTGTTATTAAGGATCTCTATGGTGAAATCAATTGACTTAATGCTGGTGAGAATCTTACCTAGATCCATTCATGCTGGCATTTGTCTTGGGATGCAAGTTGTCAAATTCAGCAATAGCATATCTATTGTGGGTTGAATCAATGGGTTGATTAGATGCTTCCATTTTGTAGAGGTTTACGATGCACGAGAGAAAAATGGTGGTTATATTCCTAAGGAGAGGTATTATCAGGAAGAGAGTGAAACAAAGGTATTTTTTTCCTTCCTTATATTGACCTTTTTCATTCTTGGATTTCAGAATAGAATATTCGGTGATGCTATGCAAGCTAAACATCTATCCCTTTTTCATGGAATATTCATATCAAGAGCAGCATTGTAATTTTTATGTTGGCTTAGTTCAGGGTATAGCTGAACAGATAGAACAAATGGGGGTTATCATATAGAACCATCAAAAGGTTAGTATTTTCTTGATAATAGTTTGATTTGTCATCTTGTGCAATGTTATCCTCATTCACCATCTATTGTGACAGCAATTTGAGGAATTGCAAGAGAAATATGATTCTCGGGTTCAATAGTGTTTTCACTTTAGTAGTAAGCTCAATGCAATTGAGGTTATGAGTACTAGATGCCAAGGGCACCATTTGCCTCTCCGGCTCCGTTCGACGATTCCTGCTTTGCATAAACACTGGAAAGTTGGACTGACAAATCATCACCAAAAAAAGAAATAGAGAAATACCACTAGAGAAAGAAACACGAGAGTAAGAAGGTCGATAGATTTTTTAACATTTGATTTCTCGTCATTATCTAATATGTCCATTTCCATATGATTATTTAGTAAATAAATTTTAAAAAGTTATCGATTCATAAATGTGTTATGAGCATAGGTTTTTGGTAATACACAAATTATCAGTAGTACCTCTGATACTAAATTCTCATTATCGATTTTCCTCAAGCAAGTGAAAAAGTTAATTTGTAAGCAATGAGCTATAGTAAAATGAGTGGGTTTTGGAAGTCTATTATTTGTACCAAAATATGACTTTAGCAAGACTATAATAACAAGTTGGATCGACAAATGGAGCTTTAAGAAGCATGCTTTTCAACTTGGTCATGTCGAGATTTCTGTGACTCCCTAAACGTTCTATTAATCATATGGGGGCTCACGTCGCTAGAAAGGAAGTTCGATTGATCAAACGTCAAAACCATCATAAGAGTCTGCAGTTTTGATCTCGGCCATCTGATGAAGCACACGTGATCGTCAAAAGAAAAAAAAGGTTCAAAATTTCAAAAAATCATAGTCTAACAAAACAAATGACCCATGGCCCACGCACTTTCCTATTTTTTTGACTAATAGATAGGTGAAAGAATAACCCGATTATTTTTATTTTTATTTTTATTTTTTCAAGGCACTAATAAAGGGAAATATCGTGGCAAGAGAGGGGGGCACGATTCGGAGGGTTCGAGGCAAGAGAGGAGAGAGAGTGGCCACTATGATGAAAAGTGACCATCTTGTCTTGCAGATGGAGGGGCCCACCAAAGTAAAAGATGCAGTCTCGGACACGGACACGATGCAATAACTTCTGTCGTTACTGGAATTTGGCGATTACAGTGGAAATTCAAAGTATTGACCCCAAAAGTCAAAACTTCAAACGCACAAGGCTTTTGAATTCCGCGACCGGATCCATGTTCTCAAATTTAATCCATGCCCCTTCCTTATTTTTTAATTTGGAGAACGAATTCGTATATTTATTAGGCTCTAAACTTGCACTTATTCTTCTTTCTTTGGTAAGATATATTTATTATCTTTGATCAGATCTCCAATCATTTTACATGTAAATTGAAGTCAATGCATCATTTGATGTTGGAGAAAAATCCAACATTGGTATATTTATCGATTTGGGATGGAGTGGAGTGGAATTCACATTTCTGAAAGAGCACCGACTCTGGTACTATATTCAAAAGTCTAACTTAAAAATTTAAATTGATAAGTGGAGATAATACGTGAATATAAAGTGTTTTAAGGCTTATTGCTAAATGATATGAAACAATATTTCAACATCTGCTAAGTAATGAAAAAAATTAAGGAAATTTAAGATTTTTTTGGGTTTATCCCATTCTATGTTTTACTCAACACCGTTACTCTCTCACTTTTGCAATTTCTAGGACTTGAACACCAAACCTCTTGCAATTTCCGAGACTTTGGATCAATACAAAGTTCATGTCCAAAGAGGCATTGATTATTCTCACGCCATTCTTTTGTCCCGTATTGACAAATACGTCTTTTTCAATTCACTGGAATCGTAGACTAAACCGAAGGACTTGAATGTAAAGAACTCCACATGTTCAAAGACTTGAATGCAAAAATTTCAAATGCATGAGACACGTTATAGAAAAAAACACAAGATCGTAAACTAAATGATCAAGATAATTGGTCGTCAAGCATTAACTAATTTCATAAGTATATTTCAAATACTTATATATCAAATGCGCATACGTTTTTCGAAATTAAAATTAACTTTTGGAGGCTTCATTACTTTAAATTTAAACGAAAAAAAAAAAAAGGATGTTCAAAACGTGAAAAGGAAAATTATCTTTCGTAGCTTCCATCAAATAAAGTATGTAAAATGTTATTGTTACTTTTTTTGCAAAAATAAAGTTGAAAATGCTTATTTGAAATTTGAGGGGCCCGAAGTTAATCATTTTCAATGGCAACAAAAAATAAGATTTCATTTCAAAATCCAAACCGGTTTGAAAGTCCAAATTCTCACTTTGCATAAGCTCTGAAAAATCAGTCAGCTTCAGGATAGTAGTTCCTGGCTGGTTTGTCAACATGGCCAAGTTGCCCACGAATTATGACGATGATGGTGATGGCGATGGCGATGAAATTCAAAGGTTTCGATCAAAGTACCGTGGCCCCATCGCATGATTTGAAAGGATATACAAAATTTGAGCATAACTAATTTAGATTTAATATTGAAAATTCTCAGCAGACACATACAAAATGATCAAATCGAATACGCATCCTTTTTGAACACGGGCAGTTTGAAAATGCGCTCGATCCTCACAAAGCAAAATCAATCCTACACTAATAGGATAGACCATGATTTGCGGGTAAAAGTTCATTGAAGTTTCACACTTGAGCAAGTCACATAGCTAAGTAGAGACGTCGCGGTTGAGTAACCAAACTGGAGATCATAGGTGGGTACTTGCGTATCTTATAATATTAGATGAAAGCAATTCACATGGCTGTCCAAGTAGAGAGACGTCACGGTCGAGTAAGCCAAGTGGAGGTCCAATAGAAGGGTGCGTGCGTATCTTTTATTAGTTCTTTCGAATATCAGTGCACACCCCCCAAGTCAAGGTGCACACTGTGGGAGCGCCACACCAAGTCAAGCCCAACCCATTTCCCTTGCATATCCGTCCAACATAAATGTAATTGATATTCTTATCCATCTTTAATATTTTAATCGCCTATGACCCATGTTGGTTCCAACGATCATGATCAAGGAATATAAAAATAATGTTATCATGCCGCCTCCCTCATGAATTCCTGTTGATGAAAGCTTTGATGATATGGAAGGAAGCACCCTGGAAGGATGACTATTTCTGGCTATTGGATCATAGTGACACATGGTCCCCCCCCACCACTCCACAACCAAACCAAACAATAATTCTAAGAAAAGAAAGAAGAAAAAAGGGGGAAAGCGACGGATTATCGTTGAAAATTCCAGGAAGAGATCACTGTTTGGAGCCATTGTTTGAGCCTGAGCTTGATGTTGGAGAAGGAAAGGGGGGTGAAAGCACCAAACGATGCTTCCCATCTCCATCCAGGAAGGCTCGATGAAACACCCCTCCCTTTCCTCTCCTTTGGAGTTCCACAAATTCCACTCCCCCTTTATATTCATTCCACCACACTCCCCCATCTTCCACTCCACATCTTAAACTCAATCAAGTCTTTTCGACGATTTCAACACTCCCTCTTCCCATCTCTTCATCTCTCTCTCTCTCTCGATTGTTTTACTATTCTTGAGGACAGATCGATCCATGGCGTCAACGCAAGAGGAGAGCTCCACCCTTGAACTCATCAGGCAACACCTCCTGAACGACTGCTCCTCCCTCGACACTTTCCTCGCCGGCCTCGACGCTTCCACTTCCACCGTCGCTCCCCCCACTGCCTCCTCCTCCTCCTCCGGTTCCGACTCCCCCCAGACCTCTTTCAGCTTCGAACCCAAACCTACCCCTTCCCACTGCAAACCCCCCAAGCCGTCTTCGTCCACCCTCAGCTCCCGCCGCCCCGCCATCCAAGTCGCCGTCCCGGCGACGAGCTTCCTAGCGGCGCCGGCTGTCCCCCAGGCCGAGCCGTCGGGCGACGACGACAAGCACTACCGGGGCGTGCGGCGGCGGCCCTGGGGGAAGTTCGCGGCGGAGATACGTGACCCCACGCGCAAAGGGACGCGCGTGTGGCTGGGCACGTTCGACACGGCGCTGGAGGCCGCGAAGGCCTACGACCGAGCGGCGTTCAGGCTCCGCGGCAGCAAGGCCATCCTGAACTTCCCGCTCGAGGTGGGGCGCGACGAGCTGCCGTCGACGGCGCCGTCGCTGACCTCGGCGGATGCTTCTCGCAAGAGAGCAAGAGAGGAAGCCGCGGAGAGCACCCAGTCCGAGATGAGCACCTGCGGCTGTTACAAAGCGGTGAAGAAGGAGGAGTCTGTGGACGCGGCGGGCAGCCGGGAGATATGCCCGTTGACGCCGTCGAGCTGGAGGGGGATCTGGGACGTAGGGGAAGGGAATAAGGAGAGCATCTTCAGCATCCCCCCGCTATCGCCGTTATCTCCACATCCATGCCTCGGCTATTCTCAGCTCCTGGTCATATGAGGAAAGACCCAAGATTACATCATCGATTTCAACAACTTCACTAAGGCTTTTGCTAAATGGAGGGATTGCTGTTGACCCAAAAATCCAGAAAACGAAAATGGAAGAGAGGGGAACGTTTCTTCGATAGTTTTATGTTTTAATTCCTTCGAAGATGAGGGAAGAAGGAAATATAAAAAAATTAAAAAGAAGAAGAAGAAGAAAGTGGTTCGAGTGCGAGTTTGAGTTCTTATTAAGCTAGTGTAAATATGAGAGAGGTTGCGGGAGATGTGGTGTGGTGGTTTGCCATGAAAGGCTAATGGATTTGTTCATTCGTTCATTAAGAATAATCCGGAGTATGATTCTTGTCAATCAAACCAAAAGGGAACTTGGTGATTGTTGTGCACTCGACCTGAGCGATTAAAGCTCGAACGGATTCAAGAAATTTCCATATTTTTTCTTGTTCAAACATTCAATATAACTCGAACGGATTGAGCTCGCATGCGTACATGCGCTTCGCTTAGATCTCTTCACTCCCGTGCTACGGAAACTGGCAAGAGCTTATCTACCAAAGCTTAACATTCTCACATCAATCAGCTTAACATTCTCACATCAATCAGCTTGGTTCAACTCGAATCAAAAGGGAACGATGAAAATCACTTCGCCATTATTATCTTTGCAGGGTCAATTCCAAAAAAAACCCCAAACTTTAGATCCAGTCCCAAATATACCCTGAACTTTTTTTTGTCTCAAGAAAAATCATAAACTTTAGGTTTAGTCCCAAATCTGCCCCAAACTTTTCTTTTGTCTAAAAAAAAACCCTAAACTTTAATTTTAGTCCCAAATCTATCCCAAATTTTGTTTTTGTCTAAAAAAATCTCAAATTGGTACACATATGACAAATTTACCCAAAATTATTTTTTTGACCACCAAAACAAATTACCATATATTATTTTTCGTTAAATTTTACTGTCAAATTTCTAAATTAAATAATATGTCGTAATTAACGAAAGATACTAATTTGGGGTTTTACCCTCCGTTTGTACTAAAAAAATCACCAATTTTTGATCTGTTTCTCAAATATCGCCCCACGATCTAATCCCAACTTAACGTAAAGATTTCCACATAGATAATAAATACACATAAACAAAATATCATAGAAAATTATTTTCAAAATAAAACCATTTTAGGACATAAAAAATTAGGGATTACTAATACGGCTTTTGGACAGAGGCTAACTAGAGCAAATTTAGGATTAGAGTAAAATTTGCTGATTTTTTTTTTGACAAAAAAAATTGGGATAGATTTAGGAATAGATTAAGAGTTTGGGGTTTTTTCTAAGACAAAGGAAAAGTTTGGGGTAGATTTGGGACTAAATCTAAAGTTTGGGGTTTTTTCTGAGACAAAGAAAAGTTCGGGGTAGATTTGGGACTGAATCTAAAGTTTGAGGTTTTTCTTGAGATAAAAAAAAGTTTAGGGTATATTTGGGACTGAACCTAAAGTTTAGGGTTTTTTTTGGAATTGACCCTATCTTTGCACGAGTTGCGATATTTACTGGGAAAATTACTTCTTGGAAGTCGGATTTTTTTTTCCCTATTTAATCCTCTATCCAATCTCAAGTTGGGGAGATCGGTATAGGAATAAAAATCAGAGGAAAATTCCAAAACGGTCCAAATGCTCTCAATTTCTCGAATAGGGGCCCAAACAATTTCTCAAATAGGGGCCCAAAATTGATATTATTTCAAATAAATGACTGAAGTGCCATTACTTTCTCAAATATAGACCTAAAGTAGATCTTATTTCAAATAAAGGCATAAATCAGTTATGTTTGTTTTAAATAAAGGGCTTTACTTTTCGGCAATTAATAGCATTTTCGTCATTTACTATTTTTTCTTTCCTTTTTTTTTATTCATCTTCTTCTTCATCACCGATGGCTGGCCGGCCACCTATGAAGCCCCCAAAGGGTTGGGCGAGGGTCGCCCTTGCCTGATTCGATGAGGGCCACCCTCATTGGTGGTCAGTGAGGGATGGCCTCACTTAGGTGAGGGTCGAGGCCGCGAGGGGCAGCCTTCCCCAAGGCAAGAGATGGTCTCATTCGTCCCTCACTTGTGGCTGGCGAGGTCGGCCTTTTCCGCAGCTGGCGAGGGTTGACCTCGCAATTGGCCCCAAGGGGCGGCCTTCCCCAAGGCAAGAGATGGTCTCATTCGTCCCTTGCTTGTGGTTGGCAAGGTCGGCCTTATTTGCGGCTGGCGAGGGCTGACCTCGCAGTTGGCCGCAAGGGGCGGCCTCCCTCAAGGCAAGAGACGACCTTGTCCATCTCTCGCCTATGGCCGACAAGGGTGGCCCTTGCCAGATCGAGTGAGGATGACCCTCTATGGGCATCCAGCCACTAGCGATGATAAAGAAGATGAACCGAAAGAAAAAAAGGAAAAGTGGCACATGACAAAAATAGTCGACCAGTTAGAAAATTTAGTCAGCCGGTGACCGGCAAAATCAAGCCCTTATTTAAAATAAGTATAGCCATTTCAGGTCTTTATTTGAAATAATGTCAACTTCGAACTCCTATTTAATAAACTGATGACACTTGAGGTCCCTTTTTTAAATTTTCCCAAAATTAGAGGAATTTTGCGTAGCCAACGTAGCTCGTTCCTAGGGGTTTTCAGATGTTAGGCCCCACAAGACAATGACACCGTTTGTTTAGGGGAATAATGACACGATAAGGTAATGGCTTCTTCTTTTTTTGGTCGAAAGGTAATGGCTTATTGGACATTTGGAAAAAATCTTAACAGCTAAGACGTCCGGGTTTGCCGATGTTGAAATTGGTTTTGACGCTTGAACGATTAGGAAAGAGAGATGATCCGTCGCCCTCCCGCCATCGAGCTGATCGTCCAACGTGTCGTGTGAGAGTAGCGGTCGCTTGTGGGACTTCGCATCGCAAATAAAGCATATTCATGCGCATCGGGAATGTTTTTTTCTCTTTAAAAACGAAAATGGAATAGACATTGATTTTGATACAAGATGTTAAGAGAATCACACCTCCAAAGCTGGCTCACGAGATGGGAGAGCCCCAAACCATATAAACCTCATGTCAATGCATGCCTTGCGCTTAGGATTGCACACCTACCACGCTTCATGGTGCATTAGCGTTTGTTGTTATTGTTAAGATGCATATATAAATTGTGTTAGAAGTGTCTCATATTGAAGAATTAGTGTAGTGTAAAGTAGTTAATTTATACTTCTTGTCCTATAATTCACTAGTTTAAAATTTTAAATCAAAGCGGATTCAATTGTATATAATAATTTTTTTCTTTACAATTCCTCAACACTTGAATATTGCAGGGTTCATGGTCTAGAGGCTAATACAAATAGATTGTCACTTCATGGTTAACTAGAGACATTGAAGATCGAGTATAGAGCTTGTGCATGTAGGTTGGCCTAGACCAATTGCTTTCAATCAAGTTTTATTTGTTTCGCGAAAAATATGACATTTTTGGAAAAATATTTTTCAAAATGTCATTTTCTAGGAAAATTACAATATTTTTTGGTGTTTGACTAGAATTAGAAAATGAACTAAAAATTATTTTCCGTCATTTGGTATGGAAAATCTAATTTGATTTTTCTCAATAGACATATACTATTCGGGTGTTAATAACTTATGCATAGACAATCGGGGAATCAAAAATGGGCATTAAAGCTTGAGTTTGGCCTCAACAGACTCCCACTCGAGTGCGAGGATTAGGGCATAGGTAGCTTGACCTCAATAGATTGGGGCGTGAGCATTAAGGTACCAGGCCTGGCCTTAATAGGCACAATCACAGGCGTCGAGGTTTTGGGCCGAGCCTCAATGGACTTGGACATGGGTACCAAGGTTTTAGGTCTTAGCCTCAATAGACCCAAGCATAGCCTATGTGGACCCAAGTTGGAGTGGCAGGGACTAGAACTTGAGTATCGGGGCATCAAGCACTAGCACAAGCACTAGAGCTTCAGGTCTGACCATAATTATACCCAAGCAAGCATTAGGGGCTCAAGCACGAGCACTAGAGTCACAGGCCAAAGCTAAGCACTAGAGACTTAGGGTATATTTGGCAACAATTCTACTTCTAGGAATAATTTATTATCAGAAATGATTTTTTTTTATTTTGCTCCCAAGAATAATTTTTGAGTATTTTAGGTATTTGATAAATTTTTTAAAATTTTTATTTCGGGAATAGAAATGCGTTTGATAAAATTTTTTGTCTTTTTTGTCTTTTAATTTTTAATACTTTTTATTTTTTTTTGTGACCTAGGGAACCCCAGTACAATCGACAACCGGAGAGTAAATCCTGAGGTAACACGTAAGCAGGAGGATTTTGTGAGAGGATTCGAACCCTTCCCCTTTGTGGGGGGGGAGAGAGCCCAAACCATCACAGCCACCAAGGCGGTGGTTACTTTTTGTTATAATTTGTTATAATTTTCTTTTTTCTTTTTTTTTCTTTTTCTCTTTTCTCCCCTTCTTCTTTTTGGCCACCGGAACCTCGCCAAGCCAGGGCAAGGTCCGGTAAGGCTTAGCCTTGCAGATCTAGGAGAGGCTCGCCCAGCCACCGGCGAGGTTCGGCCTTGTGCCGCCTAGGCAAGCTCAAGCCTCATCGGGCTGAGCGAGCCTCGCCAGTGGCCAAGCGAGCTCGCCGGCGGCAACCCAGGGGCGGCGATGGGGTGGGAGAAGGAAGAGGAAGAAGAAAAAGAAAGGGAAGGGGAAAAAAGAAAAGAGAGAAAAGAGAGAGAGGAAAAAACTAATTCTCAAAATTGTTCCTAGGAGCGAGAAGCAATTTTTTTTTGCTTCTCGATTCTATTATAAATCTATTCCCCGGAACAAATTTGTTCCCGAGAACAAAAAATTTACCAAACGAATTTATGTTTCAAATATGTTCCCGGGAGTGTTAATAAACAGACCCTTAATGCTTGATAACGGGAATCCAAGAACTAGCATTGGGGTTTTCGTGCCCCACTGTGAAATTTCAAGTCTACGTGTCAATTTCTAGTGATATTTTAGAAAAATATTTCCAATTTTTTAAAGAGGAAATCATTTTCCTAAACTTAAGCATAAGTTTTCCATCGATTAGGAAAATATTTTCCATTGACACCAAAAAATTAAAATAATATATTTGTCAAGAAACAAAAGAAACTTAGCTTCGTTCATTTCACAGAAAATAACTAACTTTCAGGAAAATATTATCTGACTTTTCGGCAAAAAATATATTGGTTGGGGAAAACATTTTCCATGAAAAGAAAAAGTCTTCTAAAGTTGAGGAAATGTTTTCCACCTTTCAAGTTGGGGAAAACAATTTCCACACTCACTCTCTCTTATCTTATACCCCTACTAGTCACTACTTCTTCTTTCTTTCTTTTTTTTTTCAAATTCGAATTCTTTTAATTTTCTTTAAAAGTTTGAAATTTTTTATTTTTAAATAAAATCAATTTTTCTTTTTCTTTTTTTCTTTCTTTCTTTTTGCTCTTCTTCTTTGGTGGTTGCTAGCCACAGGCAAGCCGCGCTAACTTGCGAGCTTGCGGCTTGCCAAGGTCTCGGGCCTCACTAGACTGACGACACCCAAGCATCACCAAACAGCAGCAAAGCCTAAGCCTTGAAGATCGACGACACTTGAGCATTGCCAAACTGCAACGAGGCTTGGCCATTGCCATTGCCAGACGACGGCGCTCGCCAATCGTCGCCACGGTGGCAATTGGCCAAGGAAACGAAAAAGAAAGAAAGAAAATAAAATAAAATAAAAATAATTAAAAGTCGAATTTTTAAATAAAATAACAATAGAAAAGAATAGAAAAAATAAAATAAAAGTAAAAACCAAAAAATAATCAAAAGAACCATATAGAAAAAAATCAAATAAGATACCGAACAACAGAAAATATTTTTAACTTTAATTTTAGATTTCAACTGAACACTGGAAAACATTGTCATTTTCTTGAAAATGAAATTTTTAAAGATATATTTGAAAATTTTTATATTTTTTGCGAAATAAACGGATTAATGTCTTTATTTTTTTCAATCAATTTCATATTTTGTTAGAAATAGAAGGAAAAAGAAAAAGAGAAAAAGGCTCCGTGCGAGGCCTGTATTGACGTAAGTACGAGGGCGAGGGTCATGTCCGGGTAGAAAAGCACATTTCACGGATTGTGGACCCTCTAGACCAAATCCATAGAAACCGGCTCATCGCACGGGCCATCCAACTTTCAGTGATCCGTCCTCAAAATCGACTCCATCGTACGTGACGAATTCACTTCACATTCATTGAGTTGGCAGCTGCAACTGCATGGACCAGAGTCCGCCACCTATACGCAACTTCTTCAACTTGTCCACTTGATGCCTAACCTCATTGCCCTGAAAGAAGTCCTTCCACCTAACCCTATTAATGCAATGAATTGACATCAACGGATCAAAGGGATTTGGATATTTAGGCAAGAAAAATCGAAGGACTGCACGCATCTCTAATAATATCTGTCTAACTGCTTCATTATTTATCTGGGAAAACGAAAGTTCATGCCATAATCACTTCGCAGAGATCGGTGCTGGGTTATATACGGGAGGAGAAATTACTTGCCACGAACCTTGAACTATCAAGGGGAAGTAAGAAGAAAAGAGGTGGTGTGATTTTGAAATCGACATCACTTTTGAAGGGCTTGGTCGATCCTCTATCTTTCATGTCTTGCTTCTGAAAAAACTTATTCTACTTTGCTTGTTTCTCTCGTGCTTGTTTGCGCAAAAGCTTAGAAGTCCTTTCATCCCGGGACACACTTTCAGATGAGTAATGCTTACCATTCATAAATGATCTTTCTCGAAAAGTCATGAATCTATAAAATTCAACGGGATCTTTAAGACACGAATCAGTGGGTACGGAATTGCTTCACCTGGTCATTGTCCATGTCATCAAACCTCCACTTGCAGGTTGTGACATCAATGCAAGGAAAGGAGAAATTTCTCTGCATCTCTTATGCTATAACCATCAGTATATTTTGGCTTGATCATCATCTTGAGCCAAGGTCAGCATATACATTAAATGTTTCTGTCTTCTTTTTCAGCTTGAGCCAATCTCTCTCTCTCTCTCTCTCTCTCTCACACACACACACACACACGCACACACACACACACACACACGCACACACACACACACAGTTACGAACAAGTTGAATTCTTGGCATCTATTAGTTAGGACTTCCATGTCGTGGACAATAATTAAAAGTCAGAAACACTGCCCACGGCAAGTGTTCGTGTTTCTCGTGTTGTTGAACATATCATACTTGTATTTCCTTCAATTCGACGGAAAGATTTTCTTTCTTTCTTTTTAAACATTCGAGTTCAATTAACTTGATTGGAAGAGAAGAAACCACATCATCTTTCTATCAAGATTGCCGAATTAGGAAAAGAAAACAGCGATTTGTCAATGCCTCGGCTTTATGCAGCAATGCCAATTGCCAAACCGTACGAGAGATGCGCTCCATGCAACTTGATGGGATTTATCCATTTCCTCCCATTGCTCTCAATCGAGTTCACTTAACCCTCCCAAATTATGAGGACGTCTCCGGGCGAAGATCGTGACAGGAGGAACAGACAAATTTTGACATGCCTAGTTGCTTTGGGCCATCCAGGAAACAACTTGCAGCGACCTAACACATTTTCTGTCTCCTATTAAGACAAAAACGAGACGGCGCATGATTCCTAGCGCACACGGATTTCGCTGGTCCAAATCCCAATTCCTTTCTCTTTGCATTAGAGAGAGAGAGAGAGGATAAGATCAGTTCACATAAGGACCCCAAGACTCGAATTGAATTCAGTTGTGACCCACCATCTGACGCCGACCGGAAATTAGCACATCCAATAAATTGAATTCCTCAAGAGCGACCTAACTCATTTACCTGTTGCAAAAAGGTGGTTCCTCACCTATACTTATATAAACCATCTCGTACTGACTACGGAGTGACCTAGTCAAGCTTCCTCATGGATTTTTCTTTCTCCGAAATGGCCAACCTTGATGAAGCTTCCTCTCTGGAACTCATCAGGCAATTTCTCTTAGGAGACTCTGCCAACCTCACTCAACTCCAACCGGTGAAAAGAGAGGACCTGTTTCTTGATCCAGGACCAGACTCGCCTGATTCAGATCAACCCGTCTGGCGGCAAGACCTGGAGACACCGAATCTTCAGATTAAAGCCGAGCCCGTCAACCTGGAATCTCCAGAGTCCGAGTTGGGGTCACCAGAGAAGAGTCAGGAAGAGGCTGGCTCCGCGGCGAAGGCGCGTTACAGAGGGGTTCGACGAAGACCCTGGGGAAAATATGCTGCGGAGATACGGGACCCGACATGTAAAGGGAGCCGAGTCTGGTTAGGGACCTACGACACGGACGTAGATGCTGCCAAGGCTTACGATTGCGCCGCTTTCAAGATGAGGGGCCGGAAAGCCATACTGAATTTCCCTCTGGAGGCCGGAAAGTTGGCCCCGCTGCCGAACCCAGGGCGCAAGAGGAGGAGGAGGGCGGCGATGAAGCAAGAGGAGTAGAAAGAGAGTCTAGAAGATTGGCTGATCGAGATGTGGGCGCAGCAGGAAGGGAGTGAAGATGAGTGGGATCCTAGTGTTGACTCAGAGCAACGATCGTTAGTAACTAGGACAAAGTTATGACCACATACTAAGCGGTTATCGTGTGTCCATCGTAGACGGTGGCATGTCAAAATTAGCTTGATGGCGATTATGATATGATGTAAAGATAGCGAATGCTCGTGTTAACACGTCACCAAACTCATCTTGAGACCTACTGGAGGGGGAAAAAGGCGACCAAGTCAAGGACGCATAATTGACGACAAGTGCTGGTAATTGTGTACGAATATCGGTTTGTAGTGCTTTCCATGACAAGTACAGGACAAGCGACCGAGAGAACGGTGCACAATCGCAATGGATGAGAAAGCTCGAAGGTTACGAAACTCATCTGTTCGTGAGTGTATAATCCGCTTGATTTTATTCTAAGCATGTTAACTGTTGCATATGCCAATAGTGTTTTAACTGTAAATATATTAGTTTCTTCCGCAAGCGGGGTGAAAATTTCCCCATTTCCTTCATTTAGTCCCGAGTAGCCCTACTACTAGTCACCTGGAACTTCACATCTGGAACACTCCGGACATCACATCTGAAATGGCCATTCAAAGGGACCAAAACCTAAGCAACACCCAGAAACAAAGGTCTTGGACTAAATGGAGGAATAAAAACTAAGTATATACGCTAAAAAGTAGGATTAAGTTTCAGTTTTCCCTACAACACATTATAAGGGAAAGACTAGAGCATATTCATGCTCATACGTAGTTATACACCCGCCTGTGCCAGAAAAGTAACCAATACGAAAGATATATCACAAAGCTACTTCGTTTTCTTGCTGGCGTGATCAGATACCAAGCCATCATAGCATGTCCTTATTGAGCCAGCGATACACTACAATACATGTGGACAATGTCTGCACACCCATGCTGATTAGGTTTCGGACAGTATTTCATCAAGTTTAATGGAGACTTAAATAGCAGAATTTAGGGAACTAACATGCAGCAGCAGGCAACAATAGCAGTTTGCAGGGGCCTTAGCTAAATACAAACTAGTAGCATTAATAGAATATTCATGCTACGCATTATTTAGAAACTTTAAACTTTTATTATTTCTCTTAACTCATCACATATTTTCCTATCCTTTGTTCTATCTTAATTTGAGTCTGGTCTTTTCCCTTCCAAGTGGTTCATCAATTAAAGTTAAAGTGTTATTCTTGAGGATAAAATAAATGTGTGTGTGTGTGTGTGTGTGTGTGTGTATTTTTGTTTACTACTTCACATCAAAGCAGAACTGCCTGCATCTACCCAATGAGATGACTCGCAAGAACCCTATGACTGCTGGAGCAGAATAAACCATAACGTGAGAGTTTTGCATATCATGCCGGCAAACTCCGTGCATGTGCACTTGAGAGAGAGAGAGACAGAGACAGAGCGAGACAGAGAGAGTTTTTAATTGCTTGACATAGAATATAATACCCCTAAGTCAAGCAGATTACTGCTCTTTATTGCATTACATTGCAACAGCATTTCCTCATTTCATTACTGTAAAAGATAGAATGAATCAAGTAATTTAGCTAGGGATTGATCATTAATAACAGCTGCCGATGCTCTTATAATGATCAATGACCATCGGTACAGAAAAACCACACTGCTCCAATCTGAAGATGCGAAACTTCTCAGAACCAGATCTCTGAAGCATGACGGATGGTAACTTACCAATGAGATTTGAGTTTCCTGCTATTGGAGCACTTCCCATAACAGCATATACCTTAAGTAAGGAAGTGATCGATTATATGCCGGATGACATCTTCACCCTCCATGTGCATATTGTGATCTTTGACCTGTTAAAATACCCGTCAAAATCAGTGCCCTTCAAAAATACATTAGAGGGCCTTCCAGGGCTTCAAATATGAAAAAACACCAATATTATTCCCAGTAACATATATTTCACAACTATCCACATATGCCAGAAGTCAAAATCAGTCTAGATCTTCCAGAAATAAGACCCCAAACAATATACTAACACTATCAGTGCCAAAGCATTTGTTTTTTCCTTTTCATTCTCAAACTCCAGATATTCAAAATTTGTAGAGATAATTCGCAGTTGTGATAAAAGAGAAGATTAATTGTTAACATATCAACTAGCCACTGTCTTCCTCCTCCGAACAACCTTTATTGATGATGTAAGCCCACACAGACTAATCTATGAAGGCCTGTAAATTTGTTTCCAATCTCTTACAAAGTAAGATTGGTTTATTTCTAGAATAATCTTAAATGCACAAGTTCACTAAGTTTTGCTTTACCACCAAAATTTGTCAAAACCAGACAAAATCTGATTCCTTCAGAAAGCAAGACAGTGATTTTAGCTATTATCATGCTCATTTATTGGTATATCCTAAGAATTGCACGCCATTTATTCTCTCTTTTTTCACAATCTTGAAGCGCATTAATGTACCAAAGTAGTCTTATCTGCCACATTAACTCATAAAAGATGCTGGAAAGTGCACTCTTAGCAT
This sequence comes from Angophora floribunda, assembly GCA_014182895.1. Classification (NCBI taxonomy): domain Eukaryota; kingdom Viridiplantae; phylum Streptophyta; class Magnoliopsida; order Myrtales; family Myrtaceae; genus Angophora; species Angophora floribunda. Next base: position 446,092 of record CM024715.1, read on the forward strand.
TAGTTTCTCAACCACAGAGAGACTTCTAAGTATATGTTGTTCATGTGTGATAGAGCCCATACATCAGCTTAGGCCGAGAGAGAGAGGCCCATGGAGTTGGATGGATAGCTACCTGGATAATACTATGGGCCGCAAACCACTGCCAGCTGCTGTGAAAGCTAACATCTACTTTATCCCAAGACACACGAGAAAGGCTGGTCAGTAGTTCTTCTGCAAAACATATATGGATAGAATGAATAGAACACCACTTGAAAACACTTCTTTCAGCACAAAGGCATGTCAAAGCACTGTTTGCAGAAAAATGATGTAAGAACAATGAGATATTAAAGCATCAGCTCTGCTACCTGACAAACTAGAGAAGAAGATTCCAACGTTTACAATCTTGTTGAATTTCAAAAACATACCTTCTAACTTGTCAGCTCCATCATTTTCACCTAGTATGGGTTCACTTTGTTCGGTATCATTGGCCTTGCAATGCTCTTCGTAAACAACATGAGGATACTTTTCGTTGAGAGAGCTTCCCCACTAAAACCCCAAGAAAAGCCGTTCAGCAATAACATTGAATTACATGAACCATGATAAAAGAAGAAAATCAAGGCGCTACCTTTGGCAATTCAGTGTTACGTCTTATTGATGATGTTCTCCATCCAACAATATCTTTAAGGATTATTAGTCAAGGACAACATTTGAAATAGCTGCAACGTTGGACATGGCATGATGCAAATACAAAGAAATATGTCATTCAATTATTGACACAATTTAAAACATCTTTGCTGTAACTCAATCATTTGGCTTGATAAATGAAGATTACAATGCTCTAATGCCAACACAAAGAATTGATAGGAACTTTTAAACATGCTCAATGACATAAATTGACCAGTCCTAATTTAAAGTGATAATCTAAAGAAAGTATTGAACCACAACTTCAATTAACACACAAGGCAGGATACGGTCACAGCCTGCATTTGAATATAAGACCCGACGCCGGAAGGTGCCTAATGCAGACCTGCAAAGGGAAAAAGAGGGGGAGAGTTGGCAAACATTTGGAGAATTGACATTTCAACTTTGGAACGATTGGATGGTACACCTCAAGTACAAACAGCTAAAACAAGGATGAGTACAATGTCACATACATGAAAGGGTAATCGCTGGAGTCATCCACTAGGCGGCGAAGTAATGGAGGCTTTCCTTCATCTTCATCAGTGAGAAAAAGATGGCAACCTGTTCTTCTAAATATCCAGTAAATAACACAAGTGGCTACTTTCTCGATGGCAGTCAATCCAAAAAGAAATGGCACCTGTCAGAACAAAGTCCCTCAAAAAATGCCAAGTGAGGAATTTGATCTGACAAAAAAGAATGATAGCAATTGCAGGAAAGATTATGATGGTAAATTATCAAGCAGTTCGCAAACTCTGAGCAGTCTTAGCTGTCATAATATCCAGGTTTATACATCCACGTGTCATTTGTCACTCGTTCATAGATATATGACTGCTAACCGGATGAAACTAATTCATGCATATCAACTAGGCAAGTATATCAAAAATTTAGTATCTGGACAAGCTGAAACTTGTTCAAGGTAGATGACAATCCTTAAGGGCTAGAAACTTCAAAAATCTAGATACATAACTTACTTTTAAAGTCTATATGAGAAACTCAAGAAAGTGGTAAAAACCAAGTCAAGGAGAGCAAGCATATCTAGAGAGACTTTTTAGCGCTTCAAGTATTTCCTTCGGCAACCAGACAAGTTTTCTCTGTCAACCCCCCCCAACCCCCTTCTTTTTTCTCTTCTCCCTTCCCCAACCCGGTAGGTAACAGGTTGTTATCACAACATGCCCTTAAAAGGTACCAATGAGAACATAGAACGGATTATTCTCAGTTCTAACAAATCCCACATACTCAGACCTGAGAGTCTAGGGTCAAATAGAAGAAACTCAAGGATAGTGCGAAAATTAAGTCTTCTATGTTATATGATCTACAAGTACCATTTATTTCCTATAGCAACAATTTCTGTGATTCCAACGGCTCCTTATTCCTTGATACTTGTTCTCTTTCCTCAGAAAAGCCCTTCTCCTCTGAACGTGATTATTCATCCAATTAAGTTGCCATTACCAAAAAAACCAGCGACCACAGAAAAGTCACATTTTTATGCTTGAAAATTAAACAAAGACAAAAAAGTTGCTTCTCATTGAAATGAGCTGATACAGAATTCTCATGACATCTTCATAAATACATTATAATGCCAGAAAATTAAAGAAAAATGAGGTAGTTCAATAATGAAGAAACAAAATACCTGCTTGTTACCCCGTGAACCGAGATGAGGCGTAGCAACAGTAACAAAATTCATAGCCTCCAGACCACCTATGGTACCCCTAGATTCCTCCACCACTTCTTTATCTGACAAATCTTCCATGGTTTTTGTCTTAGGGGGTCTGTACAGCTTTCCTATAGCATATCTTGCAACTAACCCTCCCACAGAATGGGCAATAAAAGAGATCTTACGGATACTTGGTTTCCGATTGATCACTTCAAGAACCTAACAACAAAAGGCAATAAAGGGCGATGCATTACTCTACATATATTCAAAAGAAGATTGCCAAGCAATGATAAACAAGTAGTCAAGAAGAATTGGAATCAGATTTTAAAAAAAAAACCTCCTCAGCCAAGCGTTCACCCATCACATCAACACCATCTAGTGTCAGCTTAGCTACATTGCGTTCACTACCTGAAATCATGTAAACAATAGAGGATCAGGGGAAAGGCTGACAGCCCAGAAGAGTCAAGTCAACGAGGTGGAAAGAAAATAATATAGAACCATAAGCCTAAAGTACAGTTATGATGCGTATGTCCATAATACTATGTCAAAACTCAAAATTTATGAATATTCCACAATGTTTTGCTTACAACCACCTTTTACCAAGCGCAGAAGAAAAACAAAGAATTATGGGTGGTTTCTTTCTAAGCAGTGAAAATGCTACATATGATCCACAGGACATGGCATTCATGGAGAGATGATTACACTATGTTTGGGAACACAAGAAGGGCGTGGAATTTGAAGAGAAAGTATCACAAAATTTAAATTTTCCCTCCATTTTTCTCTCACAGACATTGTAAACTTACTCTAATTTTCCACCCAAATTTTCATCCCCTCCATTTTCTCTCTTTCCCAAACATAGCCTCAAAGATTATCAATACTACAGAGTGAAGTCCTTCCGTAATATGGAAATGATTATTGCTTCTCTTTCAGAAATACATGAGGAATTCAAATGTGCAAAGAAATAAAGGCTGTAAAAAGTTAAAAGGAACAAGTAATGCAGGAAGATTATCATCAATCAGGCGGTAGATCCACTGACGCTATGCAGGATCACAGCAGTCAATAGGAACCTTAGCAACCAAAGAAACAAACGACGAACCCAGGAAGTGGCAAGATAAAGAACCATGAAACTATTTCAAACCAGTCTCATGTGCAAAAACAATGCTTTCATTAGCAGACAAGCAACCAAACTTAATATAATTCGCAAATTACGTATTTCTATCCTAAATCAAGGCATGAAGAACATCAGTGTATATAACTTTAACACAAGATGTTCACAATATATGGAGACAGAAAGAGGACTCAAGAAATCAATCTTACAGTGAACAAACACTTTATCAGGGAGAGTTCTAACAAACTGCTCTGCCGCAAACTTCCAATCTTTAGCACTGCAAAGGCACATAAAGTTTAGCACTTTCAGATAGAAACTAATCCCACCATTCTAGCCAAGAATTATTAATGTTCCACCTAGTTGTTTCATCTTATTCACAGCAATAAGGTTCAGTTTCCTAGGATTTAGCTTTATTTACACAAAGCATTCTATAATTAGGGATTCTTCAAAGAACTTACCCTTGGTTTGAACCTCAAACTTAACCCATTCGTACTTACATGAGAAAGCCACATTTTGCAGCTTAAAGAAGTTTGATGTGCAAGAAGTTGTCGCTAATCAACTTATGTTTATTACATGTATGACCCGCGATGAAGGTCTTTGATCAGAGGATATGAAAGTATTTTTACTTTGATCAGAGCTAGAGCACGTTAAAAAGAATGATCTGAAAGATAAGTAGGTTTTGTTTAATCATATTACCCATGCGAAGATAGGCTTTATGCAGTTATGTGTATAATCAAAAAAAGAATGACATGGTGAAAGCATGAAAGGAAACCATAATCCCTTATTCACTCCTACATTTCATAAGTCACCTGCAGGGGCGTAGATTCAGCACATGGCCCCTGCAAGCATATTGTTATGAGGGCATTTCTCACAGAAGACAATTTGCAGAGAGAGTGAGTTCTCAACGAAGAAAGGAAACGGGAAAAGCTGCGTAGATTAGAAGGGAAAAGCTCACACTTCCAACTCATTAAGCATCAGTACGATGTAAAGATTTAAAAGCCAACATAAAACGACTAGCGACTGTAAAACATCATGCCAGACATAATAGATTCAATTCGAACACAAATGTTCGAGATGCAGCACAAAAAGTTAGGACCGAAAGTCCGATCATCCGTCGGTCAAAGCAGGAACATTCACAGATAAAGTCGATAGTCCTGAAACCTAATTTCAAGCAAACACCTCGCGAGATTCTACAGCAGGCTAACATCGATGATGCGTTTCCACAATGAGCGAATGACATTTTGACTGACTGACCGACCGACCGACCGACCGACCTTCCTAGAATCCCATTGACCGTGACGACGAGATGATCGGCGGACGAAGAATCGGAGTCCTTACTACTCCAAACCTCTCTACTCCCGTTCACGGACTCAGCTGAACACACTCCGTCCTCCATTTTCCCGTTCTCCATATCCGACCCGATCCAATTCCGAGCTCAACGTCGCCGGGCGAAAATGCACCCGATGCACAGAGGGAGCAGCGACCGGGACGTGCGCCACGGGCGCGCCGATCGGCGAAGGACGGGGTGGAGAAACGTCGGCGACCAGCGCCAGATTCTCGAGAAAAATCGGAGAGAAAAAGTCGGGAAAGCGTGGGAAAACGAGGGCGAGGATGATAGGAGTCCGAGAGAAAGAAAACGAGTGCCTGCGAGCGGAGGAAAGCTAAGGGAAAACTAGAAAGTGAACACGTAGCAAAATAGTTCGATGACCTTGCGAAATCAAAATTATTTTTTCTCTTTTGTGGATTAACTTATTGTGCTCTTTTGGGGCCAAAATATAAAAGTAAAAAAATGAGTGAGGTCAAATAAAAAATTCGTCAGACGGTTCCGATAGGGCGGTTAGGTATACGTGGGACACAGGAACACGAGGTCGATGGGCCCCACTAGATCGGCGTTCCACGATTGAAAGGCGATTGGCTTGACGGTAGTCTGATTGAAATCACGCCGTTGATTAGTACGGATAGACCTCAACGGAGTTTCAAGCTCTATCGAGGAAAGATAATACCATAAATAGTTATTGAACTAACGATATAATTCATAAATTTTAAATTTACTCAATGTAATCCAATGACTATATATTAGACTATATGAAGATATTCAATATTATCATTTCATTAATTCACGTTTAAAAATAACATTGAATAATTTCAACAAAAGTTTGAACATTCAAAGCTGACATTGCACATTAAATTAAAATTGAGGAACTACATTACAAATTGGACAAAAATTTGAAACTATGTATATCATTTGCCTTGTTAAGGATTAATGCTTTTTATTTATTTTATTTATCTATTTAGTTATTGTGGGGGCAGTGCTAGTTTAGCCTTAGATTCATTATTATGGAGGATTGATTATTAAATAAATCGTTTCGATCTAAACAAAATGAGCAATTGAACAAAACGTCATTGCTATGGAGCTGGGTGTTGAATTAGCAACGTTCTCACTGGCCGATTGTAGAAGTAACAATCCAAAATCATTGCACCGCCAAAAGGATCTTTTTCTTTTTCTTTTTCTTTTTCTTTTTTTCCCATAGGTTTGGCAGACCACGCACTTCGATGTATTGGGTATTTCTATACACTTGCTACATATATCTTATATAATTTTTACAAACTATAATTATAGAATGACATGAATAATTTTGTAAAACATGAACTGCGCAGAGTATAAATATTAATGCATCACAAGTTATAAAAATTCTGCAACCAGTAGCTTGATAACGAAATATTTGCAAACTATATTATAAAGATGTTAGCTGATTGTACCGAGGAGATCTTCTCACGTGTAGCAGATCTTAACAAATCCCAGAACATTCGACCCAAAAAAACAAACTAACAAACAAATCCCGGAGCATATCACTAGAGGGCAGGTAGTTAGTCGGTCGATTGAAAAAAAATCACAGCCAAAGTCTCAGTGTATCCCACGACACTGGATTGGCCGACCATCGCGATTTCTTAGGCAATAAGGATTTTTTTGGATTTATTTCAACAGAAAAGCCAAAGAAAGCTAAACATTGGCGTCTCCATGAATTGCACCGATCAATTAAAGAGGCAAAAGAACACTAAATCTAACTCAGCACATTGACACGTGTTACCTTTTTTTTAACATATTTAATCAGGGATACTTGAATTTTATCAGCTACTAATCGTGCACATGGCAAGAAAAGTCGCCCATCTTTGGAAAATATTAATGTCTTCATAATTTTTATTTCAAATGAAATGTCTTCATAATTTATCAATTAATCATTGCACGATTCAGATCCTCCTTACGAAAAATTCATAGAAATTTTTATTTATAGCAAAGGAAATAAAAATAAATAAAAATTGAAAAGGCAGCCCTCAGTGCTGGCACCTCACAGTAGCTAGATATCTAAAATTATGAACTCTTTCCTTCATCGTTTTATATGCTCGTCTTTGCTTAGGAAGAGGGACAAGGCAGGACTAATCCAAAGGGGTCTTTGTCCTCGTCCTCCCTTTTTTTTGTGTGTATTTTCCCATTAATCCTTGAAAATTCGTAATCCACGTTATAAAGCAAGAACGCATTCTGCTTGAACGCAAAGCATATCTCTCCGCCAGTCGATATTGCTTTCAAGAAAGGCATATCAATTGTTGGGTCCGGTATGAAGTGGAATTTAGTTGAGTTTTTTGCCCACCCGTCTAAGTTTCAAACTCTTTAAGTTTATAGAGCACAGGGCATGATCATCCACACCCTCATGAAGGGATTTTGAGGAATACTTTGTTTGTTGTCTAATGCCAACAGGAGGGTATTGTTAGCTATTCTAACAGCGTTCTAGGATTGACATAGTCTAAAATCTGTGCATAACAGCCAAGAAAGAAGAAGATCAGCGTACCTGTTTTCAAATCTATAGATTCTGATGCGGAATGACGTCGATCAAATCCTTGAATGCTATTGATCTTCTCCTCTATCGCCCTCAAAGCCCTGGCTTGATGAGATTTGCCTCTCTCTCTTTCCCACGACCCCTCCTTAGTATGTGAGTAACTTCGAAGAGGAGTTCTTCCAAGAGAAGTTAATTCCAAGAAAAGTTACTTTTAAGAAAGGGAGGGACCTTTAGCACTATTTATAAAGTTTCCGACCATGCCCTCTCATCACAGGTCGGGCCCAACTCGACCCACACAAGCTAGACACATATTAACCTATTAAGAAGAACTTATATCTCATTTCAATAGATCAATCCTGTAAAACGGAAAATTACAATCTCAATTAATGTAATCCACATTAGGAAAAACCTTACAGTTATATTAAGTTGAAGGGCACAATTTGTTTTGTTAACCAAATCGTTGGTCCTCCATGTGCGCATCACCACAAGGTTCCATACCAGCTATATGGAAAGTTCAGACTTGAGAATACGGGAGAAGCCATCGTCCGATATGCCCATCATCTATTTATCATTCCATTGTCCCCGCATTATGTGCTAGAAGGTCGAAAATTCGTTCGCCAAACTCTCATTTCGAAAGTATCACACCATACCATTAGGCCAATCCCACCGATATTGCATATTCATCGCTCTTAAATGGTTATGCTAAAGCATTTTTCCCCTATGGACCTAAGTTTGGAGTTGAGGGGTCACGTTTCAATCGTGGGGGTTGGGGGTTCAATTATGTGAATAGATCTAGCGGCTCATATTTACAAGCCGACAACCAGAAAAGACCCAACTAGCTGACTAATTCCTCAACATAGGTTGGACACGTCCACCTCTCTTTTGCAGACTCATCTCCTTGTCATCCTCTTTTGACAAGAAACGCAAAGTCCATCGTCTTGTTGGCTCTTGTGCCTGGTTTTTTCCCCTCTCTTTTCCCCTCCTGAATAAAGAAATTTCTAGTTCTATCGTAAACAACAACCGTGTTTATAAGGTTCTGGACGACAAACGCACATCCATCTTAGGATGTATTTTTTTTATTGGATAAGTAAAGTCTACTTTATCTATAGATTCAAGGAAAAAAAACATGATCTAGGAACTGAACTTGCACGCATCTATTAAGGATTTCATCGCCATTCATTGACATTTGACTGCAACTCTTCACGTACTAAATGCACTTAAAAGCATTCATAGCATCAATGAATCCTAATGCATGACTATTGGGAACCAGGAGTATATGATTAGCACGAAATGGTTATGTTATGAATGAGTAGGCTACGCCAACAATTAACGCTAAGCGTTTCATCTCTCTCCCTCTCTATGTTTCATCCTTTTTTCCATCTCCTCAACTTCTGGAGGGAAGGGATTTGACCTAGATCTCTTGCTCCCCTCCCCATTTTTCCTTTATATCATTTGCTTTCTTTCCTTATTCTCCCTATCAAGTTTTAAATATGGGAGTTTTGCTCTCTCGATTTTATATCTAGAAGTCTTTCTCTCTTATCTAATTCTAAATTTTAAAGTTTTGATTAATAAGTGCTTCATCTCAAGTTTAAATGGTGCTCATAATAACTTTGGTGTACATGTTTTTGTTAAAAGCTTTGGTTGTTTGCACTTGCTAAAGGACTCGTTTTCACATATGACGTATCTGAGCTTGTTCAACATATTTATATTTATGTTTATGTTGTTTCCATATGGGAATAGTGTTAGAGATATCAAACTTAGGCGCACAACACCAAAAGTCATAACTACAGTTGAAGATCCAAACATGTGCTCACCATTGATAATGATATGTGATTCAGTAATCAACTATTGATTTTTTCGCTTTGATACGGTCACATATTTGTTCATGAAAGACGAGCATACAATGATGTCTGCCAATCATGCTCTGTTGATGTACTTTGATTTCTATTTTTTGTTTGTTTTGCAGCTTTACGGGTTTCCCTTGTTAGGGTGACTTTTGAGATGGGGCTCAAAGTACTGTTCATGGCACAATTTGGCACTATTTATGTACTGTAGCAAAAGTTAAAATTGCGTCTGTTAAGAATAGAAATCACAGTATATATGTACAAATAATTGGCTATTGTCAACCATAAAGGAGTCTGTAAAAATTATTGTCTTTTGTATAGTTTTATGCCTATATAAAGTAAGACTGTAACGTTAAGGGGCAGAGACGCACTCTCCCTAAAAATAATATTGTGTGGATTTGCTAAGAATCCCTAAAACTCTCTTTCCTCTTCCTTTCTACCTAATACAATTCTCTAAAACTAGGGATATTCTAATTAATCCTGATAATATGCTCTGCACTTACTACTAATTCTCTTTCCTCTTCCTTTTATGCGAAATAAATGGAGCCTTGCATTATATAAGAGCCCTAAAAAAAGTCCCCATATGTCATTAATCCAATATCAATCTATTTTTTCCCGAAATTTCTTTAAGACTTGATCCATGATGAGTACCGCAACAAATTCACCTCATATGTGATAAACCCTAAAAACATGAATATACGGAGTTTTAAGCTTGATTGGAAGTGCACCTCAATGACTCATAACAGCCTATTTACTTCATAAAATCACATTACACGTTAAAAAAATCAGTTTTACAATATATATATTGTCAATTCTCGAAATTATACCAACTACCTTTCCCACTTTTTAACTCTTTGCCACTTATCCTCCCCTAATTCCAAAATTGCAACTATGCATCTTCAAACTGCTGCAATGACCATTATATCCTCTCTTGCCCGAACCCCTCTCCCCAAAAGAAAGAAATTCCTCAATCCAATCAACGAAAACTGCGGCCGCAGTCATTAATGCCACCGTTCGATTGTTGAGACATCAACGGAGACCTGAGATTGAGGCTGCCATGTCCATTGCGGCCTCAGATCCAATGTCAAAATGGCCATGGAGACCTCGATAGGAGGTTGTTACAGCTTATCGGCTACCTCGATTCGAGGATGCTCGAGAATCTACTGTGTTTCGAATTCGACAGGGAAACCAACAATTACCAAACTTATGAAGAAGAAGCAAGAAGAAGAATGGAATAGAGGAGAGGTGTCGGCAGGGAGTCATTTGTTCATTTATATTTACCACACCATCATTTCCCTTTCTCAAAATACCCTTTTTCTTCTTCCATCTGCCAACACACCAACCTTAATTTCTAATTTTTTTAAATCATTTATTTTTCATAAAATAAATAGAATCTAATTATTAAAAAAATTACGGTCCATTAAAAATATAAAAAATGAAAAAATTAAGTTTTTATAGAATATTTTATGTCGGGATAATGGCACAAATAATTCCTGAATTTTGGCCCAATGTGTAATTTGATACTTAAACTTTTAATTTGTTCAAGCCTAATATTCAAAATAATCCTTGAAGTTTAGCATAATGTGCAATATAATTCCTGAAATTTTAATTTGTTCAATGTAATTCCTGAATTAATACGGTCCTTGAGTTATATGAAAATATTTAATGTAGTTTCCGATCTTAAACAATTATAGAAAGATTATATTGAACATTTTCATATAATTCGAGATCAGTATTGAACATTCTGAATAACTACATTGAATAAATTAAATATTCAATGATGATATTATATATTAAGTTAAAATTCATAAATTATATTAAATAAATTAAAATTTTATTATCAAATAAAATGTTGGGTTAAAGTTTAAGTGACTTGTCAAGTTGCCTACTTTTGTCCAAACAGACTGAATTTCGTTCTACACGGCCGCATGCGACTCCACGTCTCCCCTCCCGCTCCTCTCTGTGGGCGTTCTACTTGTCTAGGGTTTTAGGACTTCCACCAGTGGCAGAAAGGCATCGCGGGATCAAGAAATGGTTGCCCCGATCGATTCATAACCTCCCTCGCGTTCATTTGGGTTCCACGCAAGGTCTGCTCATTCTCCTTCTCCCCACTCCCCGGTTAACTGTTCATGTAGTTGCCGATCAGCTGTGAGCGAGCGCGTGTATAGAGTAGCAGGAACACTCGCACAGCTTCGCTTCTTTGATCACTTCACTGGACTTAGTTTTTGGTTCAATCGTTAGCTTATATGGAAGAATCTCTTGCATTTTGGTCGGATCGACTGGTGATGAATTTCTAGATATCGAGCTCGTTTGCCTTTTGACTTTATTAGGATTTGAAACAATTGCATTTTGCGTTTTAATTTAGATTAGGTTTGCCCCCAGAAGCTTTTATGTTGTGTCTACGCATGCTGTAATTCGCTCAACATTCGGTTTGTTTGCTTAGGCGACTCACGATGTTTCCAAGATGGAGCAGAGCACTTTATCGTCTATCAAGGGTCGGGCCAATAAGGAATGTGAAAGTCAGAGATGAATTTTCTGCACTCTCTGATCGAAGCTATGCCAAGGCTGCAGCTGCAGCGCCCATTGCACCTGATTACGTGGGGAATGATTTGTCCGCCAGACCAGCGGTAGGTACTGAAGCACATCTAGTTTATATGTGTATGAGGGGTGTCATTGCATTTTAAATACCGGCAAAGTGTTGAAGAGCTCCGCAGGTGTTGCTTTTCCCTGATTTGAATTCATTAAAATTGTAGGTATATTGGTCACAATTAGTGTAGCAATTATCCAAATGAAATTCATCAAAATCTCTATTCTCGCGTGCTACTCTCCAGTGTTATGTTGTAGCATCCACCCTTGCTGTACTTTGTCATGGAAATTGATCGGGATTGTTCCTTCAGGTAAACCTTGAGAGATTGTTTTGGTCCAAGCCATGCTCGCTGGCTTTGGCCCCAGATTCCCCTTTGAGAATTGAAGAACCAAAGTATGAAGGCATCCGTCACGTGATCCTCAAACTGATGCTCTTTTACAGCAAACAAAGCAAATCTATCAGAGGTGCAAATGTTTTGTATCGGCAAATCCTTCATCAAGTCGATAAACCTGCCATTTATGAAGGTAACCCTATCTTTGCTTTGCTAGCTAGATGAAAACTGTAGTTTACGAAATAATTGTTGATCGATATTGAAGTTTGACATTCAATTCTCAGAATGAGAATTCTTCATTCCACTTTTCAAGCAATCCCACATCCACAAATGGTGTAGTTAACACCTATATATTGTTGGGATTATGACTTGACAACCTAAGATTGGGAGAAGCCTTGTTGTTAAGTGAAAGAACTCTTAAAAGCAGGATGTAGAGATATCAATGTAGTCCTACTAGCCAGTCCTGCTAGTGAAGAAACCAAGCCTTTTATTTCAATGAAAACTTAGTGAGGAATTTAATGTCCATTCAAGCTCTTGAAAAGTAACACCTTTTAAGTCGCAACTGATGCTGTGACTGTGGAACTTTTTTTTCTTATGAAGCTACAGTCACCTAATTTATTAAGTAAAGGCTAGACCAATGCTGTCAATTGTTAATGGCTTGATAGAATCATAGGAACGACAGACTTTAGTGCAACAGCATTCTGAATGCATGTGGCATCCAAAGGCAGATAATCTGCTTGAGTGAAACATCATGAAGCTATGTCACTGGTTGAGTCACTTTTTCATACTGAACAATTAATGCATCAAGTGGTCTGAGGGTGACTGCTGTCCATGCAGTGTTTAATTTGGAGAAGACCTTTAAGACTACGTTCTCTTTGCTCGTACTCCACATGTGGCTTTGCTTACGTCGATTGAAAGAAGATGGAAAAGAAGGTGTTGAATTTGGGCAATACTTGTATGAGATTTACAATCACGATGTGGAGTTGCGAGTATCTAAAGCTGGGGTATGTGACTAGGTCTCCTTTAGTTGCCTAAGGCTTGTTAGCCTCATGTTTTTCTGTTTTTATCATTAAAGCAGACTACATACTGTGACTAGATATTTCTTAAGCTACCAATGAAGTGCACGTGCTACCTGTCTTTTGAAGAGGTTTCCATGTTACTTTTAACCTTGGCAGGTTAACTTATTGCTGACCAGATGGATGAAGGACCTGGAAAAAATATTTTATGGAAATATTGTTGCTTATGATGCTGCCATGCTTCCAGAGGCTAAACGGGATGAGATGACAAACATAATTTGGAGGTAGTGCATCTTTCTTATCCAACAAGAGCTTATGAGGTGTTGTCATGGGACATGTTCATGTAATATGTCATATTAAAAACACACATTCTCAAGTCTCGACTAAAGAGTTCTACACATATTTATGCTGTAGAAAGTTCAATTGTAAATACTTGTAGCCAAAGATACAAAGGTGCATAGAAAACATTACAAGTAAATAATTCATTGACGGTAATGGCAAACCTGGACAGGCAATTTGACTGTTAGGATCTGGGTTAGATTCCCTATTTTATGTATGAGAGATATAATTGATGTTGAAACCTCAATTGCTCTTCTTAATATTATGTTTGATCTGCAGGAATGTTTTCTCTGATGATGGCTCACCAAGACCAAACAATACTGCAGTGCTAGGTGCTGTTCAGGTATGTAGTTAAAAGAGCTTTTCCGCATGTTGTTAAAATGATGATATTTTAGAAGTGATGAAAACCACTGCTCGTTAGTAGCACCCCATTTCTCCACAAACTAGATTGTAATGGATGATATTCCAGCCTTTGAAATATTTGTCAGATCTTTTCTCCGCTGTGAAGTTCTTGCCACAACTTATTCCTAACTTTGGATACTCTGTAGGCAATGGCTAGGTATGCTTGTCGAGAATCCCATTGCCTCTCCTTGACAGGTAAGTTCACATTTTATTTTTTCTTCTGTGCATGCACGGGTTGGTCTTGTCTTCACTCTTATTTTTGTTGGTAGTAAAAACAGGATTTGTAACAAGCTGTCCCCATGAAAAGTTAGTGTTTGAAAACTTTAGTCTTTCATGAACCTTCGAGTCCTCTTGGTTTCATTTCTGAAGGTGTATGTCTTGACACCCAGAAACAGGAGCTGCTATGTGCTAAACCTTTTTCTCACTCTTTGCTGTTATGTGCGTAACAAGTTTTATCTACTTTATTGGCTAGACTATTAATAATTCTGAATGTTTGGTGCTAAATATGATTTCAATTAAATTGCCCTAGTTCAGAGTTTAATTTATATCATTATCTGGCAGACAAAGAGGCAATGTTCTCTGGGAACTTCATGTTCACCTCATTAAAGAGCACAATTGATTCAGAGAACAAGTGATCTCCAAGAGATGTGGTTGAGAAGTTTCCGAGCCATCTAAAGAAAAAATTAGATGGCAGCAGAAATGCAGGAGAAATCATTGCGTTATTGGAGGGGCAGTTTGTTCTAAGTCAGATTTTCCTTAGGAAAGACCTATTAGACATCGATGGATGTCTTCAGCATTTCTTTATTTTTTGTCTATAAACTAGCAACTTCACCACAATCAATAAGATGATATTGACACATCATGTTTCAGTTTACTTTGGTAAGATTAATTTGTTGAGTTCGGCGTAAATAGCAGCTCATTTCTCCTGTGCAAAACTGCTAAGCTTTTTAACCGTCCAATGGCGGGTGCTTGTCTAAATGCCCTTTCATCAATTTATAACTTCTCTGTCTGGGTGAGACACACAGAATTGAGACACAGAATTGATGGACACTGATAACATGGAATTCTTTGCCTGGTGAAATTAGCGGTGCTCCTGTGGTACGGGGTAATGGGTGAAAAATCACATATGCCATTAAACAATGCTTCTACGCGGCGCTTCATCTATCAATCTCACCATTCATATCACCGGTTTTCTCTGAATATTTGGTCACGTGAACGAATGAACCAAGACTTTCAACACGAGCTGTGAAGAGGGATAGCTCAAAATTCAAATTCAACTGCCAACTAAAATATTGCCTTGAAAGGTGAAGAACCAAAAAGCAGAGGAGGTCCCAAAGCATCAAAAAGCCACAGGGCCAAATTGCCAAAGCGGGGAACATTACATTGATGCCGGTCCTCTTTTTCGATAATGTGCCGCATGTCCTGGCCCGTCTCTAAAGAGTCCGCTGGTCCAGGGAGGTCCATACCTTGGAAGACTTTTTCTTTTTAAATATTCTTCTTTTCTTTCCTTCTTTTTCTTTCTGGTCAGAGAAATAAAAGTGGTAAAGAGAGTGCCATTATCGAAAAAGTGACATTTCTTTGTCTCCACCTCTGGATGGGGTTATAATGACATTTTAGATAATTCTTTTCCCTCTACTCCACATATATTCTCTCAATCGAGCCACCACCAACATCCAGAGGGGTGATTACCACCCACCACCAACCCATGCCAGCTAAAGAACTTGAATTGAAAGAACAAGGAATGATGTATGTGTGTGTATGAGAGAGAGGGAGGATTCAATTCATCTCATTTGTTAGTGAATTCTTGAGTATCATTACCTCTCCAGATTTACAAAACCAAATATCATTTCGCTGGATTGATCAATTTTTATCGAAAATGACAGATTCATTATCTCAACTAACGCTTGCATATTTAATCATCAATAATGGAGCTAGAATAATAAAAGATGCCAACGTTGAGTGAGCACTTTACATTTCATTGGTGCCACATATTCTTTAATCACTATGAACGGGGATTATATTAAAAACAAAAATATAAAAAATTTAATAACCAAATGAGCACTTCAGCTTCCACTGGTAGCTAACATTCTTTGCTTAAGAAATGAACAAAAGATCTGGACACACATATCAATCATCAATCCCAATGTCGTAGCTTCAAATTGAGGATTTAGTAGCCTCCACAATCAAGATGGGACCAGTAGAATCCACGGTTTGTTGTAGCTGATAATTGTGGTTAACAATCAAGAATCTGGAAACAGGACAAAACCCAAATCACCAACTCTCCAATCCTTTTGAGTGGCTGACGCATCTACCTGTTTCTCCAGGGAATTAGTAATGTCCACAAATAAAACCGTCATGAAAGTCAATGTCACTGCATCTGCTCATGTTTGTTGGGTAGCTGAAACTTTCAAAGGATTTGCTAGTAAAAGAAACTTCATAGGTATGAAACATCATAGTCTTCGTTGTCACTGTCCTAAGGCTTTCACCAAATGACACCAAGTCTCCGCTTATAATTCAACCGTCAAGAGTATACCTAGACCTACACTACTATTACGCAGATTCAATCTGTCTGATAGTCTCTAATTGAGTCCTCATTTCCCGATTTCCTCAAGCTTCCATCGGACTTGCTTTGCGGTTGGTCTGAGAGAGGGAGATGGAGAACAGCAGGCCATTGCAAGGTGAAATAACTTGAGCACGCGCTCTTCCGAAACAGAAACACCGTCGCTACCACCTCCATTGCCCAAGAGAATATCAGGATGATATAACTCTGAGACTCTACGACCAAGTACTGCCCTTCTGATATAGTTTGGTAGATAAATCTCCTCATCAGAAGATGCTTTCCCATTGATCGGTTCCTTCCCAGTAAGCATTTCGAGCAAGATGACACCGAGACTGTATATATCGGAATCCGCACTTGCTTCTTTCATTTTGATGAGCTCCGGAGCTTTGTAGCCCTCGGCTGCCAATGCTTCGAGCATTTCTTGACCGGCCATGGGGTTCAACAGCAAATGCAAGCCGAAATCTGACACGTACGGCTGCTGATTGTGGTCCAAGAAAATGTTCTTCGATTTTAGATTCCCATGGATTATAGGCTTCATTAGTCCCGTATGAAGATGATCCAATCCTTCGACTATGCCCATAGAGATCTTGTAGATGGTGGCCCATCTGTGAGAAATTTTATTTCCATCTGCCCATTAGGACAATATCGCGTCTAGTTAGATCATGATCTCTTGACATTACACCATAAATTAATAGCGTTAATTAATTTAACTAAAGCAAGTCCGGCAACCAAGATAAAACACCGTGCTGCGTTCAATTCTTTTGCGGCTGAAAAAAAGAAAAAAGAAAAACACTGACAAGCAAGCATGGAAATAGAAAATAGCTCAATTTATAGAATGAATTATTCTGACTAAGTTACACGATTTAATGCTGAGGGGAGGAAGGCATCTATCTAATTGGAAAATTTGAGTTATCACTTCCTCAAAAGTACGAAGTCAACTAAAAACATTGCGATGGCTGAGAAAAGCCATTTGAGGGGAAAATCTATTAAATCACTCCCATTTAGATCACCACCAAATATCTCCTTTATGATCAGAAGAAATATAGGCATAACTCAAAAACTATTGAATCTGGCCTCGTCATCATCTTCCCCAATTCCATAAACAAAGAAATACTGAACGTAGCGCAAATAAAGAATCAAGAATGAACAAAAGAAATGAAGATGAGTGAAATACCTCTGATGAACTCTGCCAGATTCCACTTCCTATAAAATGGATAAACCAGCAATTTCTCTCCTCTTGAACCAGAATAAAACCCCAGTAAAGGAACCAAATTTGGGTGCTTAACACTTCCCAATATCTCAATCACCTCAGCAAATTCTTCACTTCTTGTGACACAAACCGGTCTCAAGAACCTCAGCAACTTCAGTGAATTGCTCTGATCAAACACAGCCCGGTACAGTGTCCCATAACTGGACTTCCCAATGACCTCCCCCGGAGCATCCAAGATTTCACCAATCGTAAGGTCCTCGCCGCCTCGGAACGTCATCAGGTCCTCCACCTCCGTCTGATCTTCGTACGTTCTGTCTGAACTCTCCAAGTCTGCTTTTTGACCATCTGTTCTTGAAATATTTCGATAGAAGTAAAAGAAGAGGAACAGAGCTAATGCAGCGGCCGCTGTAGCTAGTCCAAAAATGAGTTTGAGCATGTGGGTGTTTCTCATGACAGAAGAAACCGTGAAAAGATGCAGCTTTTGATCTGACTGATGGTCACTAAAGAGTTTCAAGATTCGTGGGATGCCTTGCTAAAACATGGACAAAAGATTGGGCGATAGAGTTGTATTTGCAGCTATAATGCTGTAGCAAGATTTGCAGAGGCTATGTAAGCAAGACTAGAAGAAGAAGAAGAAGAAGAAGAAAGAGCTGAAGTTTGCGTGGGGATACACACTAGATTTTAGGGAACGTGGCTAACATGGCATGAACGAAAGATGAGCTAGGCTTGGGATGGAGAAAGACCATCTTATGCAATGCAATGCGAGCGGAATTAAGGAAGACAGATCTCAAAGGCATGTGCGGTGATGTCTGAATGATTGACTGTTCCAGTCTCGAGTCCTCCTTGCCACCGCACTTTTGGGCGACTCTGATATTGATATTTATTTTCCTTTTTTTTTTTTTTTGGTTGTTTGGCCTTTTCAGCCCTTTTCTATTTGCTTCAACCAGAAGGCAAATTTTCGGTGGTTGGGACGAAAACAGCTTTTATTATCTTATTGATTATGCCGTTTAACAAGGACTAGTCCATCGGGCATTTATATTGCAGAGACTTGTGTTTTTCAGCAGGACATTTTTTTGACGTGTAGCGAGTTAATCTATACGGTGACTGAAGGCAATAATTTGAGGTGGGTTTGACCAAATTCAATCACGTGTCCATATCATCCTACAGTTTGCTCAATTCGTGATCTCTCATATTGTCGGACCTCGGGATGTTCTCTTGCGATCGATCACTCGACGTCGTTTGCTTCTTCTCCTCCTTCTTCTCGCTTTTCGAGTGTGCTGAAGCCGTGAGTTTTCTGGTCGTTATGATTCTGTACGCTGTGCGGAGACCTTTGGGCTTCGCGGGGAATTGAAATTCGAGGGATGCAAATGAAATGACAAGGAAAGAAAGACACAGACCGGAACCAATGACAAACAAGTAGCGCGGCAATTGGAATTATGGTAACTCCCACGACTTAGGAAGTTCGCTTTAGAAAGAGCATTCGTGTGCCCATTGAGTGAAGATGTGTATCTCATTGCTTTAGGGACTTCCACTCCTTAATTGCGGACAGAAGAGTGTAGTTTGGAATGAGATGCTTATTAGGAAGCGGCAAGTTCGTCATCGGGGATTTGTCATTGCCTTCGAGCCACTTCTCAATCGCTCTGCGGTCGTAAGTGTATCCATCCGCGGCAACGTAAGGGTCATTCGTCACATCCTGAAGAAAGGGAAGAGACTGAAGAGGCAAATTGCAAAAGCATTTCGAATATTCGAAATAGTACTCCTAAAGGAGATCATAGGAAACATGCGTACATATAATGAATAAGATAGAAGTAATAGTACCTGACTGATCGGGCAAATGAAATGGCTAGGTGGTGCTAGTTTAACCCAGCTTGTTGCGTCTTTTGAGCGGTCGGCAACTTCTTTCAGTTTCTCTAGGACAGGAAGAACTTCATCTCTCAAGTCGGGCCGGTCTTTTCTCCGAAGTTCAGCACAGCTTACTGCTAATAAAGCCAGTTCCTCTGTCTCTTCAGGTGGCCAATCCCCGGCGTCTGCATCCAGGACCTCCATTAGAGATCCTTCACTGATTGCTCTTTCCACCATATGAGTGAGTGCTATTGCTGGCTTTGAAGTCAGAAGCTGCAGAATGACTATCCCAAAAGCATATACGTCGGATTTCGGAGAAACCAATCCTGTCCTTTGATACTCAGGGTCTATGTAACATAGTGTTCCGACGGGCCATGTGTTCTTGAATATGCTCAGTAAGGATGGATCAGCATGAAGCATAGTCGAGAGTCCAACATCCCCAATCTTGCTCACGAGGTTATTATCCAGCAATATATTCGCTGGCTTGAGATCGCGGTGGATGATTGGTTTAGGCTTCGCGTTGTGAAGGAAAACAAGAGCACTGGCCACTTCCCAGGCAATGCGAAACCTGTCAAACCATGGGATGGGAGGCGTGCTGTTCTTCCGGAGCAGCCTGTCCTCTAGACTTCCATTTTCCATGTACTCGTAGATAAGGCAACCACGATCAGGACACGCACCAATTAGGAGGAGCAAATGTGGATGACGAATTTTGCTTAATATCTCAAGCTGCAAAACAAGAACGAAGAGGCGTATATCATCCAAGCGAAGGTGTCAAACAAGTGAGCCCATCATTCCACAGGCAAGCTAGGAAGATTGAAAAGACGACCTCGTTATCGGAAGTTTTGATGGATTAGATGGAAAGACCAGAGACGAATCAGCCGAACACATAAATCAACAGACATTTCTGGCTGAGAATAATTCTTGAAGCTTTGTTCTGAATGAATCAACATACTGGACTGACACATTGTTATTCACTCAATCCGAAGTCCAAAGATCCTTTTCCGCTCAAACTTTTCAACCAAGAGTCAATTGACCAAGTGAAATGAAATAAACGACTACACTAAGTCCGCATCTCTTCTTTGCCGTTCAGATAAGAAGTTCAGAAAAGAATTTCAGTACCTCCTGATCAAATTGCTTCGAGTTTTGACTCTCCTTCGAGTGAAGAACTTTGATAGCAACATTTGTGTGATGCAAACTGCACTTGTAGACCGTTCCATATGCTCCCATTCCCATCCTTAGACTTTCGGAGAATGAAGATGTGGCAGAAACAATCTCTTCCCATGTGAATACTTGGTACTGCTGCATTTGATCCACTAGAGCATTGCCGATCTTTTCCCTTTCTCTTGCATCCCGCTTGGCTTTTGTCTCTGCCGCTTTCCTTCTTAAGGCTTCTCTTTCAGCACGATCCCTCATCATTTCAAGTTCTTTCTTTGCTGCTTCGTACTTCTCCTTCTCCTGCCTTGCTAACTCTTTGGCCATCTCCTCGCGAACCTTGCCCTCTTTTGACCTCCTCTCTTCTTCCAATTTCCACTCCTTGAGATTGTTAAGCTGATTAAAGCAATAAAATAGTAACAGAATAGCAAATGCCATATTTTGCTGCTAAATTAGTATCACAGCATAGAGATCGATAATAATATGGATCAGGCCCATATCATTTGGCTATGACAGGAACTTGTCACTTTCAGGACACTCTTCATCATGACTAAAAATGATGGGTGGTTTTCAGTGAATTTGAGCTTACCTTTTGAGAGGCATCAACTGTTTCACTCTGAGCCATTTCATACATTCCACGGACATGATTGAGTTCGATTCTCAACTTTTCCAGCTCAAAGTTCAGATTTGCCTGCACATAGCATTGTCTTTCCTTCGAGTTAGAGAGTCGTGGAGAAAGTTTACCCACTCATAGTACATTTCATTCTACTGTTGCACAGAAATTGAACTGAAGCTTATGGAGTAGGTATCGAAAGAGAAATTTAATCATCAGAAGAACTCATTCTTACAGAACCATTTTGAAATTAGGCCATAAAGGAAAAATAATTTTACCAAATACGTCCTTTAGTATCTTTTGCAGGAAAAATAATTCTCAGATGCAACAAGACGAATTCCAGAGAAGGCTGTAAGTTACCGGACTTTCACTTGTAGAGTACCCTGAGAATGCATCAGAGACGGATCCTTGATTGGACGTCCTAGACTCTGTCTCTGCCATCAAGTTCTGTAGACTAGACTCTCGGCCTCCTATATTCCCAATACTAGAGCTGCTAAAGTGTGTAGTAATGGTCCCATTTCCTTCCTCACTACCTAGAGACTGACTCTGCAAGTGGTTCACATCGACAGAGCTCGGTCTTGCAAACATTTGACTTATCCTTGAAAGAGCCTGAGAGCCTGCACGCATAGTGCGGCAGAAAAAAATATCAGACATGAGATGATGAAGCAACAGGACCAAGTAACTTTCATACTAATATTAGGAGACGTAATATGCCAGTCTTTGCCAACATTCACTCTATCCTCAAGAAATTTAATGCCACGTACTTTTTCAGTTTCTCCTCATCTCACCCACACCACATGGAGAGAGATTCATTCACATTAAAGTAAGAGCAATGTCTCAAAAATGATTAAGTTATTAGACATCCCTGGACAAAGCAAATTACTAGGAAGGTAACTCTTAATGACATTAATTTTGTAAACTTGCACAACCACTTTGCATTTCAAGCATGCCTATTGGCATAATTTATCTCCATTTTCATTATTATCCACCTGTTGTCTACATCCTAATGTCAGTGATCTATGGCACAAACAGAGGCATCTTTAGGTAACAACAAAATTTAACCTATCCGTGAGCCAGAACCGGATGAACCGCTGGTAGAGCTTGTGTCACTGTTGTCGTCTTTAGTGTTTCCATTAGTCTCCATATCTGATGGGCGGATAGATGACAATTTCCCTTTGGAGATAGCATATACCGTGCAAAAGCTTGGAATTCCTGCTGAGATTGTTGATGATAGAGTATCGGTTTTCCTGAAATCAGCGTCCTCATTAAGTATTGAAGATACCAACGGGAAAGCAACACCGTAATGGCTGGAATGCTTCATTCTATAAGAATCTGCTTTATTCTTCTATTTTGTCTTATCTTGCTTTACCGTTTTATAACTATTATATCCATGTGAAGTTGCATTGCATGACTACCGATAATTGTCTTATAGACGTGCCAGAGAAACAATGTAAAACTGTAAGTTATGTTGATAAGACAATTGTTAGGCCTAGCAAACAGAACCCACTTGCCTCAATCAGAATTGTATGCTCCCCCCCCTCCCCCTCCCCCCCAAAAAAAAAAAAAAAATTGCATACGTATGTTACCTTTAATGTTAAACCTTGTTATAGTAGCTAAATAGATCGAAACAAGGTATATCAATATCATAAACTCCTTCTAAGTCTAAATTCAGCAATCGAATTTTCTAAGAAAAAAGAGCCATGAAAGCAAGTTTGTCTACTTGTAATCAACCGAACATTTGCGACAGCAATGCACATAATAGCTTTTCCATCTTCTCAAAAGATAGCATTTCCTCCATATCAAGAAGAACCAGTAAAAATAATCCTGAACCCCGAGAAGAAGCTAGTCTTACTGGAGCCTGGCGCATTTTGAGCAAGCAGTATATTTATTCTTCGTGTCTACACCATACAATAATTACATGGAGAGGAAGTACCTTGAGAAAAGTCCGGGAGTAGAAGCTCCAATGACTAGTTTGGTGATATTGCTCGTATGAACCTCTTGTGCTAGTGCACTTGCCACATCATCCGATTCAAGCACAACTACATCCACCAGCACCTGTACGCAAGTCCGAGTCAAATGTGAGAAGTTCTTTACCTTATGAAACATTGTGAAGAGAATAGGCTAGAGATTCCAGGAAAGGAATGTACAACATGTTGAACCATAAGGCTCACCTTTCTTCTGACACACATTATCTTGTAAGGATGGAGCAATTCATGTGTCTGCCAATTCACTTCCTTCCTATAAGCAGCAGCTACGTCTTCTCTCACTTCTGTTATTGGGATCATGATTCCCACTGAATTGACGACGACAATCATGATGATGAAGAAGAGGAAGAAGAAGAAGAATATTATGCAACATTTTGTTCACGATGCCTCTTGCATTTTGTTTCATTAACAACATGAAAACATTACATGGATTTTCCAGGATAAAACTTGAAAATTTGATTTCTTATGTTTTAAATTTTTGTTTATATATACTGCTCTCATCCATGAATTCAGAAACAAAACTATATTAAGCAAGCAGTTTATAACCACATAGATATCTTCCCCAATATATCAGATTGGTCTAAAAAAGCAGCAACTTACTTGGAGTGGGGACAGATGAGAGAACTGCACGTACATGTATCAACTTGAACACCACCTTTCCCTCAGGAATAAAATTCTCAAGTGCCCACCTGACTACATATTTACTCTTTCTCTTCCCATTGATAGCTACTGCAACAATGGCAGATAGTGGTGATTGCAAAGGCAATGGATCCTCTGGTTCACTCAGTTTGTTCATCTCCATGGGAACCCTGCCACCTTGTTCAGAGTCAAATTAAAGCAAGACAGACCACTTACAAATACTTCAACAGCTTCAAGTTTCAAATTTTAGCTCTCTCTCTCTCTCTCTCTCTCTCTCTCTCTCTCTCTATATATATATATATATATATATAAATGGGCAGAGACTTCACACTTGCATCTCTAAATAGGGGGTGTGTTATATGTCCTAGTTGAGCAACAGCTAGGACATGAAGCTTATACTTTGTCTGCCGTTGAAATTTAAGACATCAAAAAGTCATCTGGCTTAAAAAATAATTTTTGCTCCATTTAATATGTTAATGAATGGCGAGTTGCAAAACCAGAGGATTTCACCTGGCTGTTCTGCTTGACTTTAATCATAGAGAGACCTTAAAAAACTTGGATGCAAAATCATCATATCCCAGCTTTCCAGGTTCTGCATTTTGTGTTTTTAAAAATTTACTGAAATATTTTCATGAGCAGTATCTTTTCCCTTGTAAATTGCTAATTATCTTGATTTATTTCAATGATTTTTCTCATATGGTGATAGAAACTCTTCCTTTTGTTTTATCCATCCCCATTCTAACAGCTTCTTGCTTGCTTGTTCCACAAGCGATACAATATCAAAGCTCAAATCAACAAGGAATGGCTCCATTAATTCGAGTAACAATTGTTACAAGAAACAATTTCTGATATATTTTGGGTCATTACCTGTAATGTTTGGTTCTCCTTAACAGAATCTCACCATTTGTGAGTCATGCACAGCATCTTCATCCTCATCGTGTTTTATTACTCCAACTAGCAACATGCATACAAGGAGAAATTTCGTAACTGGGATTGTTTTTGCTAAGCCTTTCAAGTGTCGTGCACTTCTTAAAATTTAATGTATTAAGCTATTAAGGCTCTGATAGAAGTTGACAATGCAATGAACTTGACATATTAGACCACCTCTCTTGTTAGATAGAGTCAAGCAAAGATCAAATTATATTTCTAACTAGTTGATAGTTTGACATGTAGAAGTGTCAACTTGAGTGTGATGATATAGGAAAAGATGGTAGGTTGCAGTAGGGGCAAATACAGAAACGCATTCCAATGAATTGTGAGTTCAACTTAGCTCTTAAGTCAGAGAGGTTAAGAATAGTTTTCCTAGTCCTAACAACGAATCTTCAAGAAGCAAGAACTAAAGAACCTTAGTGGAAGGCATGTCGCCTGGGTTAGTCATAACTAAAACAGAGAAGGAAGATTATTCTTCGTTTCTACTCTTAGCTGCATGTTGACTTTTGAAATAAGTCAACTGTATGAGAGATGGAGATAAATACTCCCCCCTCGTGTCAAGGAATAATATACAAGTCCCATAACATGGTGGCTTCCATATCTTGAGGATATATCAATACTTAAAAAGGGGAAAGAACGGAACAAATATCAAGAATATTCTCAATACTTTTAAGGCTCTCTTCCTTCTGTGCAAGAGACAAATTTCCATAGCGGGAGCGAAAAAAAGTAGCAATTTTCACTGACATCAGGGCTAGCAGTCTGCAAACAAAAAGTGAATTTGCAATTGTAACATATGGTGCATGAGGACAATGGTTTATCAGTCACTTTTCTTGTAGGGTTTGAAGAAAAAGGTTCGAACATGGCGTAGCTTGGAGGATATTGACGTCTGTCAATAGTAATAGAATGCAGGCTTCACGCCTCTTGAATGGTGTCCGGTACTCTCGGGCATGAGATTTGCAACTGAAAATTGCACTTTCTGATTCTCTTTAAAGATTAAGCGGTTGGTACAGGTCACAAATTCAAGGTATCACTAGAGGATTGCGATAGTTGAGTTTATACGTCCATCAACAATTGCAACACTCTTAGAAGCTGTGATGTTTTTTAATCAAGGAACAAGGAAATCTTCATAAAAAAGTTATTTTTTCCCGATGCAAAGGGAAATTTCCCTTCCTGAAAGGTCATTATTAAAAGCTTATACATCTCTCCCGAAATATCGCCCTGTTATGCACACATGCAATGACTAAGTCTCTGCTCGTTAGTTGGGGAAGCACTGTAAATTCCTGTTAACCTAATATACTAAGTACATGGATCTTATTCACCAAAAGAGATCCCTTTGACAGTGCTAATAGAAAAGGACAAGGTGATATCAACTGTTGGAGGCATTCTCGAGATACAACTTCGTGATTTCTGCAGAATGGATAATCTAGTTCAGATATATCCTTCCTCCTGCCGCAGAAGTTGGTGGAGGATAAATCAACTCTTATGAAATGAAAAATGTTTCTTGAGAGGATGACAAGACGTGGTTGACTTCTAAACCGGAGGTCCAGAGGCAAACAAGTTGATAAGGCCTCGAAATACTTGCGCTGACAGTTGGTGTGCTTCAAAGAGTTCACCGTCCAAATTCCAGATGCTGCTGTTGCCAGAAGATCTAAATGTAAAGGCCGAGGTCTGTTTCATCAAGAAGTAAATGTGTCAAAAAGTTAAAAAAACACTCTAAACCAGTGGAAAAGAACATGCAACATATGATTAAAGTAACTTCCTTATGATGTTCCACAAACTCGAAGTTCAAGGGATCCCCATCTCTCTTTGCCAGCTGCAGAAGATGCCTGTTGGTCACGACAAAGTCACAACTATGACGCTATTAGCAGATCATGAGAGGATAAGAACCTTAAGCAAGGGGAGTTTTTTGAAATGGTCAATTCTGAAGAACTCATAAAACCTTTTCATTTCACAAAAGAAAAACCAGATTCAGAGCTTGACGAAGCATTACCCCAAATAAAAGGCCCTAGGGCAGTCCTTGATCAGAATGAGGTGCATAAAACCATCTGCAAGATGTGCATCAGCCACTAAACCATCTGGTGCTCTCCCATTGCGGCATGCGATAATGGCAGCCCCTACGCTAAGATAGCGCCCTTTGAAAGTCAACCAACCCATTTCGCCCCGATGTGAATCTGGTTTTGATTGAGAACTCACAGCAGGATTTGCAGAACAGATCTCACAATTGACACGACAAACTACTTTCTGATGTTTATTCGAACCACGTAACGCTCGAAAGTGGTGACGCCAATGACCTCCCTCCACTGGATGTGTTTCTTCAGAGTTGACTCGAAGGACTGCCACTTCTGCTTCATATGATCTGCATGTGAGTAAACAACATCATCAATACCCAAAAGAAACAAATTCAAAGTAAATTTTAGTAGGTTTCTTCAAAAGAAGCTAAAATATTAAACAATTCGACTTCAAAAAGAAGAGGCTCTATGCTGAATTAAGTCACTAAGTCTAAATATCATCTTCGACCCAAAAAAATAAAAAGTCTGCGTATCATCAAAAGGAAATAAAGCTTACTAAGAGGTATACCTATGCCTCAGAAACACTTTCGTTCCAGCATAATCATATCTCTTGGGTCCCATCCATCGGTATTTCTCACTTTCAGTAATAACATCTCCATAAAACCCATACCTGCTTCTCAAGGATACTAGTTTAGAAGGATGTTTCCGCCCAAAATATTAAAAAAAGAAAATATGAAAGATCTGTTTCATGCTAGTATGGAAACAAGGCAATAAAAAAAGAAGAAGCACAAAATACATAAACTGTCTTGCAGTATGTGGCATCAGTAATAATGAGAAACTACCCAGCAAAAGAAGCTGCATATCGTACACAAGGTTCAACCTTTGAATCAGCCGTTGTCCTCCATCTTACAATTTGAGCTATATCGAGGGGCACATTTTTCCCCATTACAATTTGCAATGCAGAAGTAATAGGATCACGAGCCCCAGTTGTACTGCATAAAGCACAAGCACCAGATGCGATGCAATGACAACAATTAGCTACTAATTGGCTAAACTAAGTTATTTACAGAACACGAATTCAATCTTGCATTCACAGTATAAACTTGTCAACTAACTTGACTGTAATCTGACAATGAAGAAGAATAAAGATTAATGGTCAATTTCCACGGTTAGGAATGGGGTAGTAACTGAACAAATGACTACTCATGCCACTGCCAGATATGGCCTGAAAAAGCTAATGCCAGACATGCGAGGTTCCACAAGTTTAAAAAATTACACAATTGGCAGAATCTGATTGCCCTTTCGGCAGTCAGAGGTGAAGCTGTATTGTATAATTTCTCAAGTATAGCACTCGCAAGAGCAATGGAGAATCTAGGTCAATCAATCAACAAACTATTGGCTCTACTTTATCTAGTGCTCATTTGCTGTTTTCTGATCAACTTTTTTGTAATTCAAAGTATGTTTAGTCATGTAAGTTTGTTTCAGCAAGAAGTTTTGTTCATCTTACTATTGAAGCCAGAAGAACTTCTGGGGCAAAGATTATCAGAGCCCCTCACAAACAAGGACAGGCCTTCTTGAGTCTACATATTCATCAGAAATCTATATCACAAACATGTCATTAAAGACACTACTCCTAAAGCATGTAAGGGGCAAGTGTCCCAACGTAATTAACTAGGGAGGGAAAGAATCACCCAAGGAGAAAATTGAAGGTACCAAATCACAATAGCATCAGTAGAACCAGCAGGAATGATTCCAAATCGAAATCCTTTCTTCGGGAGCAGGAACTGAGGACCATCATCTGTAGAGATAAACAGTGACAAACTAACTCTGTATATCAGTTTATAACAGAAGTGAGCTTTTCTATGAATAATTCCAAAGTGACAATGAGATTGAACACATTACAAAAGTAAATACTGACAAAAACTCACCTGTGTGGCAAGTGCCAGAATCTCCTTCACTTCCTGCAATGTACAAATAATCATTTGATATCAGACTCACCTGTTACCACAAGTTTCAGTCTAATTATTAAGAAAAAAGCATAATTAAACTGCATGTAAGTTTAACCCATTATTTGTGATCGGGGGCACTGATCTTCATTCTGGAAAGAATTCTTAGTACCTCTTTCATTTGTATTTTGCATCGAGAAATCACCACAATCTCCAAGAGACTGCACAAAATCTGCTGGAGCAGGTGGATAAGGAGCTTTATGCCGCGAAGAAAGAAAACCATTGAGAATTTCATTGAAGAAACCGTCACCACCCTGATTCATAACACTTCTTTTCAGCGAAAAAGATATGTCAAAACCACTCACTCATAATGCTGCCAAAACATTGATGCACATTAAACCAGTACGGTTGGAAAAAAGGTAGCATCTAAAGAGCAGTAGCAAGAAAAATGCTCGTCTAGGCAAGTTGAACAAATTGGCTCATTTCAGGATTGAATCTTCTGTACCATATCAAAGATATTGTTTCACCATTTATGTTTGAAAATCCAGCTCTCACGCATACTTACTCATGTTAAAGTATTCAAGGAGAAAGCAGTGGCAGTCACATTCTGAACAGTTAGCACTGAAACAAGAAATTTACTGGCTTATCGTGCAATATTTTCTATTTGAATATATTGATAAATCAGTTACAATTAATAATCTATGATTATAACAAGAGGCACGCATGGTAAAGGTGCTTATCATGGCAATTGCCTGGTTCTGTGAACATGTAACCTAAGTCCCATTAAAATCTACAGATGTAACTACTCAGGCCTTGACCAGCTACACATTAAAAATTGGAACATATGAACTAGAATGTGAAGGGATTTCATATCTTACAAGAGCAATAACGCCATCATACTGTTTAAGCTCCTCGTTCGTGGCAGCCAGCATCACATTGAATGCATGATTTGCCCTCTCAGTCACGATCACCTGGTTAAAAAATTCCAAGATATTGAAGCAATTATTATGCATGTACATTTACTCACACCTGTCTAAGGGAGAGAATTTTCCTCCCACATGCTCATGTTAGCTTAATAATGCCAGCACATAGTGAAAAGCATCTAAACGAGATGAGTTGCTAGTTTATTGTGGTCTTGTGACGCAGCATACATCTCAACTTGAAGTTCAAACACCAAAAATGACTAAAAAAGCAGTAGTCTAGACAGCAGGACATACAAAGGCATTTGCAAGTGCTATTAGAGGGCAAAACAACAACCATGGTACTATTAAAATAGATGAACAAGTAAAAATATTTCAAAAAAAGTCCAGTCCAGTTGGCAGGGATAATTATAAATAAAGTACAGCTTCTACATACATTAACAAACAAGAAAATCTCACAGATAGCATCGCAAACTTTAGGAGGAGGAGAATGTGAACCTTTGTATGCACTTTAGCGCGTGAGAATATAGGAGAAACAGTTTCCCAGGTTGTACGGCCATTTCCCTTTCCACTCTTGGGATGAACAAAAACCTGATAACATGAAAGAGTTCTGGAAACAAGTTATGATCATTGAGGCAGCCAATTAATCTACATATTGCGATCATGGAACGGTAGCATTCTAGGGAGACCGTACCAGGAGATTCTTCGGCCTTTGCATTTCTTTGTCCAAACAGGAATTAATTAGATTTACCCACATCTGACATACTTGCCGATCTTTATGACCAAAAACATGTGTGCATAAGGTACACCGACAAGGATGACACTTTGACGTTTGGATGCCATGTACTACAAATCGGTATATCTGTTCCATTGTGGGTATGCCCATAAGTTATCATCATATCATAATGCCAATGCATTCACCAAAACAAATGAGAACGAACCTGCAAGTCTTCGCTTAGAAGACATCTTGCGGGATTTGAAAGATTTGATTCAGGAATTAAACTATGGTCAATAAACTCCACAGCATAAATATCAGCAAGTCTGATGCCCATTGCCTCTGAAGGAGAACGTTTAATGCCACAACAATCTGATCGATCCTGTTCCAAGTAAAGAGAAGGTCGCGAACTTAAGACGTTATGTCATCTGAAGTGCTCAAATAGACATTTTTACGATCCTTAAATACTAACTTATTAATCGGAGAGCAAGTATATTCATTGAGCGCATGAATCTCAGCTACAACACCACGCAATTTCAATCGCCTCCCTAACTGTTTTTTTTTAGCCAGGATCAGCCGCCTATCTAGAATTACACGACGAAATCATGCGCGAGTATGAACATTCGTCCGCACATTCTTGAAAAAAGAAAAAAGCGCTCACACTGCGTAAGGGCTCGAGCAACTTCCAAGACAGTCCATCGGAATCGAGGGCGAGAGTCACTTCTCCGACGTGGTCCAAGATCAGATTGGAGGACACGACCGAGGCTTCGCCGGCGATGCCGCCGTTTGGGCAGGCGATGCCGTCATCTCCGAGGATCGAATCATCCCCGTTCCTTTCCATGAACTGACGCCTATCCAATCCGATCCAGCAAAGGAGATTCGCAGTAAAACAAGAAAAGACAACTGGGGACGGCGAGGGACGAAAAGCGCAGCGACGATCGCTGTTGAAACTCGTTGCAAGAAATGCGTTGAGAAAAGCCGTTGGTCGGGGGTTTTGGTTGGAAACAGTTCCGGTCCTTCGATTCACCGGTCGGTTATTTCGGTTCGGGTCGAGCCCGAAAACGAATGCCAACGTTGTTGCTCCATCGATAGCTTGGCTTTCTAAGAAATGGGGCCGGTCTGTCCATTGACAGCCTGTCAATTAGGCACGTTTCGACCAGGACACCCGAACAATTACAAGATCCAGCCGAAGAAATTGACGATCACAAAATGATAAATATTGATAATATCGTATGAAAATGAATTAAAAGATGAAGAAACCCAGCACCGTGTTATAGACACATTGGAAAAAGATTGATAAAATCAAATCGATATTTCTTGGGGTTGCAAAGTCTCTCCCCAAATCCAAGCTTCCCGACGACTCTTGCTCGAGTTTCATGCATCTGGCCATAAATCTTTTAGGTCAAGTGAAGTTGGTGATACTATAGCAAAAGCCTACAGCTTTCACAATAGGAAAAGGAGAAAAACAAAGTGATCATATTATATAGGGATCAGTTTATTAGAAGTATTAAAATTTGTCAATAAAGTATAATTTAGTTCTAAAACTTTTCAAAAACTTAATAAATTCCTAAAACTTGTTATGAAAACACAATTAAATCCTAAATCTTTCAAAAAATGTAATGAAATCCTAAAACTTATCAAATTAATCAAATCTAATCATTCCATTAAAAACACTTTTGAAAATTTTAGGATTCAATTTTACTTCCTGAAAAATTTATGAACTTAATTATACTTTTTAACAATTTTAGAACTTAAGTGCACTTTCGTAATAAATTTTAAGATTTAATTATACTTTTTGAAAGTTTTAAAATTCAATTATACTTTCATGATAAGTTTTAGGGCTTGTACTACACTTACCCCATCATATACTATATGCAAGCTCTTGCTTGCTCACATTCAGAGGGCCTAAACGGGCTATATTAGCACTAGTGATTTCTCGAAGTATTTACAAGCTACTCTGCAATTGGCAGAGGCCCATAGAAAAGGGAATTCAGAAAACAAGACACGGCTCTTTATTGCATAACAGAGGTGACCACTCCCCGTGGATGCACGACGAGGGCGAAAATCTTCTCAATGCAGATGCGAGTTCTCCAAAGCAGACAAATTATTGCGAAACAAAATATTTATTGAACATGGAGAAGAAACTAGGATGTAGGATTAACGCCTATATAACTGCTAACATTTACAATATCTATCCAAAAACTAGGCTATGAGATAGCATCGTGAATAAATCGGTTGAAGCTGATGATGCTGCTGATGATGCACGATCCAAACGGTCAGCATCCCTTTCTGTACAAGGACGGACTCCAATCTCAGTTATCTCCAAACCGTCTCATTGGCATCTGTGAAAATGGCATTGTGATGTTGTATGAGGCATTGAACAACCTCAATGGCACCAAAATCCATTGGAGTCCCATCATCCAAGGGAATCATGGATGACGCAACGGCAGTATCATCCTCTTCTGCAATTAGAATGGGAATGAAAATCACCGATATGTGTTTCTGTAGAGCACAACATATAATCCTTCTATAAAAAATACAAAAACATTATCGTTTACGCCTTGACATTGGTTATGGGCCCAAGTGTTGGCATTAATACTTAGATTTATTAATAAAGATATCCAATGGCTGTAAACTCCAAAGACAAGGTGCCTGCAAGACTGAATGGTTTAGGGCATTCGCTTTTGAGGCAACAAATGGTTAATCTCCTAACATATCCCACTGCCGACAATATTTTGGATCATATCCACCATGCATGAACCAACATGCTAAGCACAGAAGAAACCATCTATGCAAAAACACGTTATATAAGATTGCCAACCTGCAAGCATGTCCCATGCACTGTAAGTAGGCGCTGCGTCCGTGCCATTCTGAATTGTGCGTGGATCATTCCAGTACTGCCTACAATACTCAGGTTTCTGCCCATTCTGCCACATAATCAAAGGAGCAAATTCCATAGCTAAACTCTGTGCATCCATCTGAAGGAAATAAAGAGCCATGCAACAAGCTGGTCAATTAAATTATATACCACTACGACCAAAAAAATTAAATTATGTGCCACTCCAGTTAGCATTTTGATCAGAATGTTAGAGAAAATACATGCATGAACTCAACAATATCAAGAAACATCGTATATAATATATGTCACATATAATGGACTTTCCCGAAATCATTGGGAACCTCATAACTTGTCGATCTCTTATTTTCACCAGAAGTGTTCATGCAATGAAATAAAAGGATGATGGCCTGCGAAGCTCTCTCCTACATTGCCTTAACCAGGATTGATTTCTCAGTCTTGGTGCACGAGGTAGAATAACAAAATCGATGGTCTTGCACAGTCAACTAGCAGGCATATAGTACATGTACTACATGACAATTTCCAGCTCTGGTCCTGCTGGATTATGTGGAAGCAGCGAAGGTTAACCATGCAAGCTCTCACAGGAAAAAATATTCTCACAAACTTCCAAGGAACACACCACAACTAAACCTGGTGGAGCAATAAACGAGTGTTTGAATGGTGGCATCGGGACTGACAAGACAAGACTAACATGTCAAGAATGCTTTGACTATGCTAAAACTGGTTAAATAATCAAGAAAAAGAAATCTTCAGATACATTAACTGAACAGGGAGACAATATTGACTGTGATCATGCTAAATTACCAATCACGTGATGAAGATATTCTATTGTGATAAAGTTTCATATCTCTCATCATTCATGTAACGGAAAAGGTGAACACTTACTTATGCTATACATCTAATGCTTGCACGTCTATTGATATTTTCTATAATCTGTCGATGCTTTCTAATAAAAGACGTATTTTAAATATTGACCAGAATCAGGCTGGCAAGAGAGAGAGAGAGAGAGAGAGAGAGAGAGAGAGAGAGAGAGATGATTCCTGCCTTGTTCAGAAGGGACTTCTGGCTCACACGGTGCAGTAATGCAGTTATATATTCCAAAGTCATAAAATTCACAGTAGGAAGCTTCTTTAGTATGTTTCTCATTGCATTTATACTAGAACGAGCTCCTTTGATCTCTTCATAAAGTTCAAAAGTGGTTAGCGGCTCTGGAAGACTTGCAAGGTAACATTTGACTAATGCTGCTACGTCCACTGGATTTACACCATCAGGCAGAGATGCATTGGAATCTGTAGTAACCAAATTTTATCAACACCTACCAAATCAAATAAATGAAAGTGCCTTTTGAAAGAAAAAAGTATCTGAGATACCTAGATTGAATGATGAGACCAATTGCTGGATAACCTTCTTATCTCCTTCAGACTTGAACAGATACAGAGCATTTAGGCCTAATAAACAAGTTTATACCCAAAATTACTTACATTGGACAATTGCTGCACCATGCATGTCTAAACAAACTTAGCATGATCTAAAATTAAATAACCTGATAATACAAGGTAGTCAGCACATTTGACCAAAATTTGCGGAATGGGCCGGCTGGACTCTTCACGATGCACAGTTACCTCAATTGGAACTCCAAATACTGAAAAAAGTTGAAAAGGCAAATAAAATTGCAGTCAAGCAGTAAAGTCTCACAAAAGTTGTACCTATTTCGCTAACAAACCATGAAAAAGGATTGTCTAGCTGCATCATCAAACAATATCACGAATCACAGGACTCGTCAATATTGCATCTGCCATGTTTATGCCTGGCAAGTCCAAACACTAAATACCCAGTGGGCAAAAACATGGTAATCAGTTTCTTTGTCTACCGGCAAGGGAACCTTTTATACCGGAACTAAGCTAACAATATATTAACACTAAGATTCAGATTATTCACTCTCAGGAAATTGAATATTTCTAATTTATGACGCATCTCACATGTGTTGGGGAATTCCATGAGAAATGATGATATATCACCTACATATAGATACAGACCTTATTTAATAGATCCTGAAATCACTTATCAATTCAAAGAGTGTTGTCAAGTAATGACTGGTGACGTTCCATGTTTAAGCCAAGAAATATTGCCAATCTTCACTTTAACCTAAAGGAAGAAAAAAGATGATCGATATCCCATGACTTCACCCATCTGCATATACAATATAGCCACTTACCATCAGTGCTTGCAACTCCCTGCAATCAGTGAAGTGTCATGCGTTAGGAACTTGCCAAAATTTTATAGAGAGAGAGAGAGAGAGAGTTTTCTCAAATCCCTACCTTTTGCCACCTTTCAATATCAGTAATTATAGTTTTGCTTTTCTGTGCTGTCCTTTTTGCCACCTGAACAAATTTTAACATCTAAATAAGTAAACTTCCCCTTCATTAACCGACAGAAATACGTTGAATTTGTCAAGAACTATAATTTGTATCCTATTATTTGCGAGGTCATTAATCACATTGCACCAATAATTTTGCTACTTCTATTATACAATTGGCAAGAGTCCCTTATTTATATACTATACCTATTAATTACGACTTCATCTATTTATTGTGTTGTGAATTTTGGGATAATAATAGTAACAAGAAAATCTAAATCGCAAACTGAAGCTGAACTGAGGTACCTCCTCAACTTTTGTCTTGCCAACAGCAACCTTATCTTTTGTCTCTGAAATGCCCTTTCTTAGAAATGAGCCTGTTGATGCTGCTGCCTCTACGAGGCGCTCCTGCATAGCGTTTCTGGTAGATGGTTGCTGCAGCAGTGCCCAGCGACTCTTGACACTTGATCCAACTCGTCCTGCCACTTCAGCAACATTGCCTTTAGCATCCTTTGCTACCTCGCCAACAAATGTTCCTGCAGTTTGCCCAGCTTCTTTAAGCTTCACACCTGCATAAAACCCTTGAGAAGTGACAAGCAGTTCCAGTAAAGGATCTCCAGAAGAACATATAATCTCTTACCTGAAGAAGAAAAGAAGCCACTCGCCCTATCTTTCCACTGAGGTGAGAAGGGCAAAGGCATTGATAGCTAAGCTAGCCGGCCGGACCCAGATGAATTAAATATCCCAACCAAGAGTTCTGTTGAACAAAAAGCACGTTGACAATATATCTAAAAATGAAAACAACAAAGAATGTATCTTAAGTGTTCTTCAATAATGTAAAGGAGATTGCAGCTGATCAGAACTGAATACCTACATCAAAGAAATTGGAAACCAAACATCCCCCACCCCCAACCCCAAACCCAAAAAGGACAACACACAAAAGAAAGGAAGAACGAAAAACAACAACTAGACATGCCGGTTGTACTTAAAACTCCTTTCATGGCATTGAATTAGTTGGCTAACACCACCTACAAAGCAGGGTTAGTTGTATCGCATGTGGGATTGGGAAATAAGAAATGCCCAAAGGAACTAGCTAGATGCTTTGATATGTGTAAAACCAGCATGACTGACGGTAAACATGACTAACGCTGAATGTTTCAAACGAAATTATGGCAGAAAATTTTGATCACAGCAATGGAGGCTTGCATTCTAATGCATGCAGGGATGTCTGGATACTGACCAATATTTATGGTCTCACCATAAGGTCGACATAACGAAGCAAGTCTTTCCTTCGATGCGGAAAGGTTTGAGCAGCAAAAGCAATTTATTTCACGGAAAAGCAAAACCATTCATCATGTTCAAATTTGGTTTCGCAGTACAAAATAGTAAGCGCACAGCACTTTAATCCTGAAGCCATCAAATTGTTTATCTCTCCAGACAGACTTTATACAGCACAAACCTAGTAGCCACCAAAGCATCAGGCGTCCCAATCTGAATGCGCGTATACCCACAATCTCGACGTCGAAATGAAAGAAAAAAGATTAAACTCATATTCAAAAATCTGGAATTCTCTCCAAGAGTCCGACGTAAAAGAAGAAAAAGATTAGGGAATCCAGAACAATGAGCTCTGTACAGGTTCCTCGCCCTATCACTCCAAACAAGAAGAATCGAGATCGGTTTCGCTTATCCAGAACGCAATCAAACGAATAACTACCCGTCCCGGAGCGAAAACATGACCGAAGAAGCGCGAACCGCGAAAAGCTTCAGACACGCGCACGGAGAATCGAAGATTGAGAACAATTCGATGGATCGAACGTAAAGACGGCGCGTACCTATTATGCTCGACGATGATGGAATTCGGAGAGAGCGAGAGGTCGGTCGAGCTGAGCACAGCGGAGCTTTGCCCTGCTGAGTGCTGAGTTTGAAGTTCAAAGTCGCCTCTCCTATTTTCGATTTTATTTTTAATATGAATAAAATTTCCCTTGAGAGGGAAAGCGCAAGTGAGACTGGGAAAGGCGAGGAGAGAGAGAGCGAGAGCGAGAGTCGAGAGATTCTCGCCTCTCTCCTTTTTTTTCTTTTTTCTTTTTCTTTTTTCTCTTTTCTCTTTGGGGGTTATCGAAGGAGACCCGTGGTCTAAATTAACTAATTAATAAAGTGATTAGAAGCAAAAATTCGCTAATCAACGGTTGTTTGACCCGTCCTTTTCAAAATTGAAAAAAGAGAGAGACATAGATTAGCAGCCGATGAGGTTTCACTCTGCGGGCTTCTGTTCCTTTGGAGCGTTCCCAACAGACAAATGGGCCGATCCGGTTCGATCTCGTCCGTCCCGACTCGTACTGGGATTTCAATTTCGCAACCGGACCGGATAGGCGCAAATAAGCCTACAGCAGCATTGGATCCTGTTTCGAGGATGGAACGCATTCTGGACTCATGACTCCCCCCGAAACGAAGAGATCCGCAAACCGGGTGTAATCATGACGGTCGGATTCCGTGAGAGCGACGTGACTAATGAGCGTTATTGAGCCGGTCCATAAGAACGAGGTGTCCGATGATTGACTATGAAAAGCTCCCGATTGCTTACGAAACTGGCATTTGATCGATGGAAAAAGAATGGTACAAAGAGACCGAAGCCAGAAGAATCGAGATTGAAATGAGGACCCACATCGATCATGTCCCTCTTTGATAAAGTAAAGTAGACTGTCCCATGCACGGACTACACTTCAAGGGCCCCATTCATCGATTTGTGCAAGCTTTTCACCATAAAGTGTCCAGAAAAAGAAAGAAAATTGGCTTGTAAAAATGAAGCAACTCCTCATCAATACCCTGGAGTTGTATGATAATCACGGCCAAACGGAGAAGGAAGGGTATATTGCTCAACTTGAGTAACATGACAACGATCCAAAGTTCCCTGTTTAAGTCAAAGATAGACTAACAGTCAAACCCTAAACAATGTGACAGCAAGACAACTAGAGTCCTGCTCCAGGAATTCCTTTATTCTCTCTCAAGTTAGCCGCTCCAATGAAATGTACAGTCATCTAGGAGCAATGAGTTACTGCCTGAAGTCCTAAACAAGGACGGCAATAGCCAACATGGTGGAGGCACGATTTAAATGAAACCAACATGATTTACCAGAACCATTCCTGTCTTGCATCAACAGCTTTCACATTGGTATATATAAGGGGCACGGTGTGACATAGAGAAAGAAGCTCATTCAGGCATCTGTTTCTATGGTCAGTATGCCCTTCTAAACTGCTTGTACCTGAGGCTCCTATCTTGTAAGTCTTTCCTGAAAAATATTTTGTCAAGAAATATCAGCAAAAACAGTTTGTCATGAAAGCATTTAGCAAAGAGCATACCTGGAAATGATAGAGTAGGGATTTTTCTCAACTCTTAATTAACTAGCTGAGTGGAAGATTTGCATATCAAGCTAATAACACAATTTTTGACAGTATCGTTGGAAAGACTCCTAGTTATCGAAACTTACATTTCTGACTATTTCTAATACAAAGGAGGCTAGCTTATATAAGGCTTCTTTCAAGGAAGGGTGATCATCTTTCTACTTCTTTCAAGGATACTCAAGTTTCCATCCTTTTCATCTCTACTATTATTCGGCATCTATGCCTTGTAAGAGGCCAGTTGGGGTGGCTGTTATCTATGTTGGAAAAGCAATATGGTACTAGGCTGGGCAGATAATTTATCTAATTGACAATCCGTACATATCTTCCCTCATTCATCAATGAGTTCCAAGCAATATGGTACTAGCTTGGGCAGATCAATACCTTTCACCCAAATTGGAGGAGAACCAGAAGCATTGGCAACGAGCAGAGACATCGCAACATCTTCACAAATTCTGAGTAGAATAAGAAAAAATGACTTTCAATTCATTCGAGGACACACAGAATCAAAAATGCAGCACCACACAGTCATTGTTCCACAAAAACTTTGCAAGCTGTACCTCTCCCTAGTAAGATAATCATGAACTGTTGATGGCATTTTATAGGTGTACATATCCAGGTATTTTCTATGAAAGAATGCTGCTTGTGCAAGAATCATGCTGTAGGTGCCCTTCCACCAAACTGACCACCATCCTTCATATTTGTAATAAGGAAGACCGTTTCTCTGCAACAGGTCAAAATAACACTCAGTGACAGCTTCAGGACGAATCCTCTTGTTCCAGTTATACTGTGGAAATCAATCAGTCCCAATTCTTTTCCAACCACTGGAGAATACTTCTTTTATTGGACAAGTAGGTTCAAATTTAATCTTCCTGGCATAAGTTTGGTTCCTATTGTTAGTTTCATCCTCTATAATCAAGTTTGTTTGTTACTTCCCCCACGATGCTTCTGGTGAGCATCAGTTCTTTTCCAGAACATTTTCCTTTAATACATAGAAGTGGTTATAGAGTGTCAATTCTAAAATATCCAAAGAAAGACGCCTAAAAGACTTTTTAGAGAAAACCCAATAGGAGTTTCACAAAAGTACTGCGATGTACAAGTACAACAGGCCATCTTCTCCTTCCATAATGCGGTGTCCATTTTGCAGCTTGTAAGTTCATCATGGACTTACAGGATAGATTCTACCACTTTACCAAATGTTCAGAACAAGTCTCCAAGATCTTATTCATTCACGCAAATGATAGAATTAGCAAAGATACAAATTTTACCTCTGCTTCCAGCGAATGTGCACGAGGAACAAATCCCACCATAGTGGAAGGAGCACTCTGCCACACCGTGAAAGCAAAATCCAGAGTAGGACATGGAATAATCACATCATGGTCAACAGAGAAAACTGCATCAGTTCTGATGTCCCCACTTGGCCTGAACCTACTGATCGTGGTACTCCCACTGATGATATCAAACTTAAAATCATGCTTATGAGACTTTGACGCTGCAACTTTGTTGAGATGGGACTTCAGTTTCTCCTGTGGCGGATCACTTTCGCTCCATATGACACGTATCGCATCGGTACCAGCACAGGATGAATAGTGGCCAACAGTTTGCTTAAGACGGTTGTTTTGGTTCCATGTGTTGATTAGCACAGTGTAACCACCCCTGCAAATCAAAAGAGAAGCAGAAACGCACCCATGTTAAATCTAAATACCATGTTGAGTAAAAGAAGCACCAGACAGTGCTTGCTAAAACTATGTAGACATCACAGAATCATCATCAATAATAAATCAGTAAAAACAAAACTAAAGCATAAGAAATTAAATGTAGAAGACGTCAACTCAACATTCATCAATTACATGTCGTAGAGCAAAAGAATCACCAACATTCTAGAATCAGAAAGGAAATGAACCAGTGAATGTGTCTATTGAAAATTAATCAGCTGATTTTTCTGAGACCAGAACACAATATGCTATTTCACAATTTGCAAGCTACAAATGCCAACCATTCCCAAAACCGTTATGCATGCAAAGACAACAAGCCGCGACCCAATCTACAGAAACACTGTCGAAGCAAACAGAGTCAAACACAATCTCACGGAATAAAGTCCTGCGGGAAATTTATTCAGATATACCTTGAAGGAGAAGAGACTGAAGAAGGATGGTGAAAGTTCCATCCCATCAGAGAGTTCAATCTCGAACCGACCAAGAGGACGAGGCCCAGGACAACGACGCAGGAGAGGAGCTTCAGCTTGGGGCCGGCGCCGCCGAGCGGGTGGCGGAGCCGCCACAGGATGAGCGGCCATCGGCTGCTGAACACGCCTCTGCTGGCCGCTTTCTCCTTCGCCGGCGAGCACAGCCCGGCCTCCTCCTCGCGGATTCCGATCAAGGTGGCGGACATGGATGATCGAAGTCAACGCCGCCCGCGATTGCGATTGACCTAGCTTGGGCTATGACCATCACTGTCTCCGAAGCGCAAGAGAAAGCTAATTAGCCCTGCGATTGCAAAGTCGACCGTTGCGATGAGTGACGAGCTGGGGGAGGGACAACCCATTCTCGTTGACTAGGACTCGGTCTGTCGGGTTCGGTTTATTTCATCGACATCTCTCATTTCGATCGGAATGCAGGACATTTTGATACATCGCACGACCATGGAATCTAGCCTGTCCTAACACAGAACTGACATAAAAGCCACACTTCATTCAAAAACTGTAATGGATTAGTTTTGCCTACGTGAGACTTATCATATAGAACTCGAACCTTGGAACTGGCATGGGTAGATCGAATTACATGATGAGATCAAAAATGTAGGCTGGCAGAGCACCATTGCAGTTCCCCCGTTAAAAAGCACAAAAAGTAGGAAATAACTCTTATATTGAACTGATCGAGAATATATACTCAAGCGTACATCTCACATTTGCAACGAAAAACAAAACAAAAAAAATAGAAAGGTGGAGACATCACCAAAACGCCCCCACAAAAAATTAGACAAAAAAAAAGAGCAAAGTTGACTGAGAAAAAAAATACCAAATATATTAGGACTATATGGGACCAAGGTACCACATACTTCATCCTACAGTGGGTCATTCATTACAAACGCTTGAGGCTACGTTCCTAAGATCATAAAATCAACCAAAATTTCTGCATCCACATAAATTGACGCCCTTTTTTTTCTGGAAGCTCCGACACCGAGGAACTGGCTGCAGATTACTTTATCACCTTCTATTGTTGCCGCGACCTCTCCCACCACCGAAGCCACCGGAAAACCGGCCATTCCTTTGGCCAGAATAACTACCACCTCTACCCCCAGAATAACCACCGCCCCTACCACCAAAGCCACGACCACCCCCACCGCCAAATCTTCCCCCTCTTGACTGCTCTCTTTCCTGCAGACACGGCAATGTTTTTACCACCTCTAAGCTTACATTTGCTGCATTCTCCTGACCTGCAATCCAGGGGAGGGAAAGAAATACCAAAATCAATCATTGTCCATATAACGAGAATCTCACTGGAACACTACACTAGACTGATTAACTCACAACATACTCCACTAATATAAGAGAAAAATCTATGGAAAGTATGCGTGAGGTGCAGCATCACTTATGACTTAGGAGCCTGATGAGTTTTCTAGTTTAAGTACCAGCAAGGAAAGTATCCAGATCTTCAGCTGCCACATCAAATACAACGCCATTTCCATCAGCTGTGAGAGTAAGACCCTTCACAGACTCTACTTTGTCTTCAGGCAAAAATCTCCTCAGGACACCAAAAGCAAACCTAAAAATTAAAGCGATATATAAGCGCAGAGTCAGATCAGGTGAGAATAGAATAAAATACCAAAGCTAGGAGGGGGGCCAGCCCCCACATCCACACAATATCTACAAAGCAGTATTGCCAAGCAAAACAACTTTTTGCCAACAGAAATCTTGCATACTTACGAAGGTGTATAAATGGGCTTTCCAGTCTCGAGAAGTAAGGTTACATGGTTCTCAAGTGACGAAAGTAGTGATCTGCTCTTTATTTCACTATAACCCTGAAAAAAAGGAAGAGTACAGATTATATTTGTTAAGTAGCCGAAGAAAGAAGGAGGAGATGCATGACAAGGAAGTGCAATAAAAAAAATTAATAAGCAATCAGCTTTGTTGAAGTGACAAGATGTGAGTGGAAATTGAACTTACAGAAGCCTTCGCAAGAGCCTTTGCAAGTAATTCTACTGCTGATTTGCCAGATGTGTTCAGTAGTTGCTCGGCAGCAGACTTGAATGCCGGAATAACACTGCATTTTGGAGGATATTAGCATCTTGTTTTAGGTAATAGTTCAGCTTCTCAGCAAAAAGAACAACTGTACCTATCAGAAATTTGTGTTAAAGATTCAGCAACTTCGATGCCAGCAGCTTGAGCAACATCACTTGGCTGCGGAGCAGCGATGTGTTCAAATTTTACACCAGACTCTTTTTCAATCTTAGATACATTTGCCCTTCTAGGATCGTACAGCATGACAGCCACTCCAGTATTGCCTAGAAAACAACATTGCCCTCAGCATCTGACAAGCTACAGACATATTGAAGCTATGGAAAATGCAGCTTTCAAGTTTAACAATTACCAGCTCTCCCCGTACGTCCAGATCTGTGAATATAGGCTTCAACATCACGTGGAGGCTCGCACTTATAAAAAAGAAAAAGGCCAAATATCAGCATGAATGTATCTAAAAAAAAACAGCAAATCAAAACATACCATATACAGCATACCTGGATAATTAACTGGACATCATTGATGTCCAATCCTCGTGCTGCCACATTCGTGGCCACTAATGTCATAAACTTGCCAGACCTGAAACCAGCAAGTGTAACCTGCACACAAGAAGCAAAGTTTAAGCAAGAAAAAGCATGTCATGTGTCAATTAAGACACAAAAAAGGTTTGAGCCACTTTTATTTCGATGGTCATTGGTAGCCAATTTAAGCATGTATATGGATTGACTTACATTTTGTTTTTGCCTAATATAAATCTTATGGCTCACACACTTCTTTTAAATCTCAAACTCTCGAAATCATCACAACAATCAAAGTATCACCCATAAATTCAGAAATAATTTTTTCATAGTTTTTCTCAAATTCAATAAATATTTTATATTTTGGCGGAAGTACTTTTTGCTTTTGCTTAAGTGAAACTAAACATGCCCTAGAGTGTGAGAGTTAATTTCTAGAAACACTTGCATACACAGAAAACAACTGATGTACAAGGAATGCATCACTTAAACAGATAGCACCTGCAAATTAACAAAAGAATATTGTTTCCACAGTCATGTTGCCAGACCTACCAATGAATCAGATCCAAAAACAAATACTCA
Source organism: Angophora floribunda (assembly GCA_014182895.1). Classification (NCBI taxonomy): domain Eukaryota; kingdom Viridiplantae; phylum Streptophyta; class Magnoliopsida; order Myrtales; family Myrtaceae; genus Angophora; species Angophora floribunda. The sequence goes on from CM024715.1 coordinate 490,329, forward strand.
TAATCCATTCTATTGAAGCCTAGACCTGTGCATTCATCACTCAAAAAATCTGAGGGCAGGTACCCCACTAAAAGCATCAGCCAACTTTATTCTCTAAAAATATTTTATAATGAAAGGGAATTTTTTGCTACAGACCAATCTCTTTGCCTCTGGATGTAGCATTTATCACCGTAATCATTTATACCTTGTGAAACCACCACACATCAATATATCAGCACTCTCCAAGGAAATGAACTTCTAGGCACACTAGGTTGGTTGACTTCATAAAGATAGTAAGGAACTCACACTACATTGTCACCCACTATATGTGGTTGACAACTGGAAAGCAGGTAAACTAACTATTCCTAGTCACGTAATTTAGTACAACAAAGCATGCTCTATCTTCTTTGTTCATCTCCTCTGCAGCATGTTACAACATTAGTGCTCTCACATGTACTAATACCTATAAAGATTCTGCACATTCATCATTTACCTCTCGTTGGGATTGCTGTATGTCTCCATGCAAGGGCCGTGCTCCAGGCAACAATCCCGAAAGTTGAGAAGCAGATTCCTTTGTCTCAGTAAAAATTATGGTACGGCCTCCACTAAAGAAAATCCAACCAGAGAAGAAAGTTTAAAGAGTGTTCAGTAAATCTTGTGACTAACAAAAGAGAACAGCATTAAAGAAATGAAAATGGAAACAACTAACCTGCTGTAACAGCGTATTATGTCTGGGATAAGCTGAGCTCTAGCCGAGCTTGTACAGGGAATAACAATATGCCTCACATTGGTGCTGGCCTTCATTTTCTCATTACCTACTAGATCTATGGTTCTCTTGTTTTGTTTAAGGAACCTGGAAGAAATCTGGAAATGCAAAGTTATGGTATCAGGAAAAGTTGGGTGAAGATAAGTTTGCACAACAGCAAATAAGGAAAACCAAACATTGACAACTAAGGTGCAAATTCAGAACAACAAAACAATATCGCTAGATTGAGTTACATACACCCTTCACCCAGACTGGTAAGGTAGCACTAAAGAGCAGCGTCTGAACTTTGCTTGTATCCTTCACCTTGCCTGCAAGAACCAAAAGAATTGAAGGATAAGTATATCCATATCTATCAGCAACATGGTTAAATCAAAAAAAATCACATAATTGAGATACCAATTCCCTGAATATCTCAGGAGATTATCGATTTTCAAACTACAGCTTAGACAACACCTTAGGTAAACCTACTCAGACAAGCCTCAAGGAAAGGAATAGCATAATTGGTTTGTGCCCCTCTTAATGTATGCACAGTAAGAGAGATGTTACATGTAGTAGAGAATTTAAAAGGCACAAAAAGAAAATAAAGATCTTGCTCTAAAAATCAGAGTTAAGCATCTCTAGTGTAAAAGTTCCAAGCTGCTACATGATGCTGAAACTGAAAAATTATTGTTAAATTTCAAAAAACAACATCATTAATAATAATTGTAATTGCAATAGATAGGTAAAGCATATTTCCACCAGATGCTCCATAGTGAAAAAAAATTAATACACACGCACCAAGAATTAGCTCCACATCTTCAACAAAACCCATCCTTAGCATTTCATCAGCCTCATCAAGGACACGGAAGGTTAAAGAGCTGAAGTCGATATTTTCCCTCTCAATGTGGTCCTGCCACAAGATTTAACAAAAAAGATTAGCGCTGTGAACATGACTGTTATTCCTAGTGTGTGAAAGAAACCAAATAAGCTTCCAATTTAATGAATTACTTTCACACGGCCAGGTGTTCCAATCACTACATCAACCCCTCTCCTCAATTGGCTCTCCTGAGCTTGATAGGGAGCTCCACCATATAAACAACATGATGTTAAGCCCACTGCTCCACCATAAACTTCAAAATCAGAAAACACCTAAAATAATAGAGTAAAAGATGTCAGACATCTATCTCTGTAAAGAGATGAGATTATTTCCATAAGCTTGATTGCAATACCTGCTTCGCCAATTCCCTAGTAGGTAAAAGCACCAAAACACTTGGTGGCCTACCATATCCTGTCTTCCTTGAGGATTTTGCAGGACCATTCGTCAGAGATTCCAAAATGGGCAAGACAAAAGCTAGAGTTTTGCCCTGGCACAATTCGCACAGTAAACAAGGTGATAATCAGGGCATAAAAATAAAAACTCATCAACTACAGAATTAAGCAATCAATTCAAAAACTCATGTTCCTAGCAGCCAATCATCTTTAAAAATCTAGAAAAGCAACAGTAACCAAAGAGTCTTTTCAAACTTTTAGTTTTTACATCCCAAATAACACCAGTGAACTAATGTATGGATGACTCTGCCACAAGCTAAAAGGTTTATTTAGCTGCAGGTTTTTTGGTCGGATTATTAGCTGTAGGTTCGAATGTCTGAAAAAGATCATCCGGAATTTGCATTTTACAATGACAGCCACGGGGTGAAATACAGGGAAATAGGACAGGAAACGCACGACAGGCATTTCATAAATCAATAGAACTGTGCTATACTCTACACTATAATTGCTTTGTCGTACCATTAATTAAAATGGCCACACAAACTCATCAGCAGCCTCAGCGGCGATAAAACAATATTCACCATGCTGACAAATCAACCATTCACTACTCGTAGAGCAAATAAAGCCTGCTTATCTTTTTAGATACGTCAGCTTCGTGACCCTTTTCCGCCATCACACTCTATTACTACTTCAACTTCCAGACCATTCACTTCTCTAACTTGTCAGTTAAATTAGCAGAATTCAAACAAGCATGCGACCATCAACATGTCAATCCTGCCAAATTAGAATAAAAAAATTTATACCTGACCGGTGCGGGCACGGCCGACCAAATCAGTCCCATCGAGGACGATATCAAACGTCATGGCCTGAATGGGAAACAAAGACTCGATCCCATTGTCCTTCAACTTCAACCTCAAGCTGTCCGAGATCCTAAAATTCGACACAGCGTTGGGGTTCTCCTCCTGAACCACCTCATCATCGCCATCGCTCAGCCTCGCCTTCTTCTTTTTCTTCCCTTTCAAATTCTCAGGGTCAACCAACTCGGAGCTGGTCTCGCTCTTATCTCCATCGTCGTCCTCGCGCAGCTCCAGCGCCTTCCTCTTCTTCTCCTTCTTCGCAACCTCCTGTTGCTTGGATTCGGAGCTTTTGCCGCTCTTCTTTTCCTTCTTGTGCTTCTTGTCCGACGCCGGGGACTCGAAACCGTCGGTCTCGAGCTGAACCTTCGCCTTCATCTTCTTCTCCTTGTTTTTGCCTATGGAATTCTCGGCGGATGGAACTGAATCGGATACAACTATTGAAGGCATCGATGAAGCTGTCGAATACAGAGGAGCTGACGGGAATGGTGCGAGGAGTTTGGAGGGGAAGCGGTGGTGGTTTTGTCCCCTTTTCTCTTCTCCTGCTTGAAGGATGGTGTGGCGGTGAGCAGCAGAAGCAGGAGAAAGAGAGAAGAGAGACAAGGAAGAGGAGTTGTGCGTTAGGGTTTTGTGATTATATTGCTTTGGCGGTTGAGTGAATTCTGGCCGTTGGATGGTGGAGGCAAGTTGAAATCGACGCCCACCGTTGGATTGTAATATTAGGGCCCCGGTACCAGCTCTTCCAAAAAGCTGGAGTATGACGTCGTTTTGCCCTACTCACGCGACCGCCTCCTTCTTGCTGAGGAAAATATCTAAAAAACCTCACCTTTTTTATTATTTTTTTATGGGTTACCTCGCCTCGCTTTTAATTACCTTCTAATTGTTGGTCAAAGTTTAGCTGCTGCTCCTGTAGGGTTGTCCTTTTCATTTATGTTTTTCTTGTAAAACTCGTGCGTACCCCAATTACAGACATTTTTGCGAACAGCACCCAAAAACCCAACTCCACCACACCATCGATGTCACATGGTGTCGCCTTCCACCACCCTCAAACCTAGACATGTTGAACGGGTGAGTCAAGTTGGATTTGGGTCGGGTCATAAATGATCCGACCCAATTTAACCCATTAACCCATTAACCCATTTATGACCCATTTAAGTATAATATAAAATTTTTGACCCATAATCAACCCAATTCATACCCAACCCAAACTCAACCCGACTTATATTGTTAAAACACTCCCCTATCTAACTAAACTTAGAAAAACTTATTCTTATAATATTTTTTAAATTTTTTAAACTTATTCGGGTTTATTTATTTTTTAAATCGAATTATTAATAATTTTTATTTTAAATATTTTAAATTATTTTTATTTTAAAAAAATCACGCATACATATGGGAGAACGAGACTCACAAAACCCGGCCAATCAAGCCACCATCCGACAATGATGGCGACCATGTGCGACAACACCATCATGCAAGCAAGAGGAGGAACTGTTGTACGAGCGGTGGGAGCAAGACAACGCGCTATTGTGCAATAAGGAAAGTTTTTTCCTTTTAATTTGAGAGCGAAGAGGAGATTAGTTATTTATGAGGATTGAGAAGTAGTTGGGTTCTAAGTAGGTTTAAACTTTAACTCATTAACAACTCATGTATTTTAGTCTTTTTAATTTTAAACCCATTATAAATATACTTGTTGGGAGCATAACCCATTTATGACCCATTTGGGTCAGGCTTTCTTTAAATGGGTTATGTCAAAAGAAAGTTTGACCAATTTTGACAGGTGTACTCAAACCTTGTCGTTGGCATCGGGCCTCCTGTCTTATCAAACTCGCCTCTCTATTCTCTTGACGGCGTTGATTAGGTTCTTACCACCATCATAGATGGGCATCGTCGAATCTAGGCTTTTAGATATCATATCAGTGTTTCAAATCCATATCCCAATTGTGATTACTAAAAAGAGATGATAAATTTTTATGGAGTTCATTTAAAACATGGGTCATTGTTGAAACAACAATTTCTTTAAACCCTTGATAATTATTGATTTTTCTAAAGTGATTATGTGTCTCAAAAGTATGAATTCCCATCTAGCACAGCTCACAAGGATCTAGATATAACGTTATTTTTCCTTGCATACTTAATCTTGACATAAACAATTGGTTTTGTGAGATTAGAGTGAAGAAGGTGCGATGATCAACCAAGAAAGCAAAAATGAAATACCGTGAATTGCATGCAACTTACATAAGCAAATTACATATTGCCTCCAAATTTCTAGGGCTATTGCAAATTGCCTCCTGCTTTTCCATATTTGCAATGTACTCATCGAATTTTAGAAATTGGTTGCATATGTCTCTTAGCTTTGATGTTGACCAAATGTTGCTAAGAACCCCTATAATGTAACAACATTGGTTATGATTGGCAAATTCATCATATAAGTACCCATGTATAAAAGGAGTAGAAGAATAATTTTAAAAATACATTCCATGTAAGAGCAATTCTAACTAAAATTTTGATTTGATCACGATCCGATTAAAAGCCAATGTCAAGATACACATCGTTATACAATTTTAAAATAAAATTTTGAATAGTATATATTTTTTCACCGGTATATAGACAATATGTGCCTTTTACAACCAGTTACATGTTTAAATACATGATAAAGCTTTGTTTGGAGTCAACATTAGAGGGTACATTGCCACAAATTTCAACGTATTAGGGAGCAAGTTGCAATATGTGAAACATTAGGAGACGACTAACCACAATCCTAAAACTCGAGGGGCAAAGTGTAATTCTTTCATTTGAACAAAAGAAAAATGTAAGCCTTCCCAACTTATGCCTCAAGGATGGACAAGCTTGTGGGAGAACAATCGATACCTCATAACTAAGGCGTTCATGGTAATCATTATGTTTCTATTTTTGGAATAGAAATCCGTTTAGTAAAAAAATTTACTTTTTTTTATTTCTGGAACAAATTTTTATTCCAGAAATAAGTTTGGAATAGAAATCAGAAACAAAATTTTTTTACTTTTCTATTTATGGAATAGAAATTAGAAATTGTTTCTCTTTTTTACTTATCATTCGAAAGAGTTTCTTGCCGTCCGCCATTCACCACCACCACCATCCCACCCACCACTGGTCGCCACCATCGCTGATCGCAAGCCACCACCCCTCCCATTACCGCCGCCACTTGGGAAAGTGAGATTTGTTTGATCATCAAACGAATTTCTATTTCAAGAATATAAATTTTTGTCGTTATCAAACGCGTTTTTTGAGTTAGAAACTCATCCAGAAATAGAAATAGAAAAATCAATTTATGTTTCATAAATTAATTTATGGCCAAAAATGTTATCATTCGCACCCTAAATCATCTAAAAACTAAAAAGCAGGGAAAAAAAGAAGAAGTGTAGTTCTTACTAGGCTAACTGGATGAACCAGGCCCCAAGATGTCAACTAACTTGCTCGATCCCGCTGGTTCGGAACCTTAGTGCCGGCAGATCTAGCAAGCTGCAGGCCCAAGATAAGCTCCCACTGCATTGATGAACAAGATACCTTTCTTCTCATACCAACGGCTCAGATAATCTCAACGCAGCAAATGATTTCCTTAGGAGAGATGCCTCTGTACCCAAATAATGACGAATTAGATGTAAGATTTTATCAGTAATCTTCAAGTAAAATAACATTTTCCCTCTTGTTCCATGCTAGCAACTTGTATCTGGTGGATTCCGCTGACCACCAAATCCAGCGTTAATCGAGAGCAGCACGAAAGCAGTTACGCCAGAGGATAATAACAAAGGCAATACTAGTTCATTTTCATCCCCCACGGTATATCCCCAATAGAGCCTCGGAGGTGTACAGAGAAACTTGCGTCCATGGACTGATGAGCTTCAACTGATTCTCTAAGAAGACAATGGTACTTCTAACAAGGATAACCATTTGAGTTCGGGAACCCAGTTTAGCCAAAGTTCCAGTAAGCAACAAGGAAGAGGTGCTTGGAGCTCACTAAATGGAGTCAAATGATATCAAAGAGTAGATTCAATAATTCTATCAATTTGATTAATGTGCAGCAAGAGTAAAAGCATCATAGATATTGGGAACATAAAACTTAGATACATTAACCACGAGAGTGAACTGTGAAGGAGAGATATAAACAAGATTAAGAAGGGAAAGTACCATTACAAGAGAGCATGGATCATCAATTGAAAGGGTCTCAAAATCAACAGAGGGCCATCGGATGAGGGGAAATGAAAGTACTAGTGGGGTAACCCTCCAGCTTCAAAAGTACAGCATAAATAATAATGCAAACAAACTTGATAAAGAAGAAATCAACTACACGATCAATGAAACCTAAAAGGCCCATTTACACAAATAATTCTTTCAGTTTATTCATTAAGGGAACAGCAACTCAATCTGTTTTGTATTACAACAGACAAGATTCACCTCACACACGCTCAAAGTTCAGACTTTCAGCTTAACATGCCAAATTGGCCGTTCAAATACGATACAATCTACTCTTTTGGCTTCTTCAACAGCAAAGGACCTACATTGTCCCCCGTAGCCTTGTTGTGCTTCACATGGCTGCCATCACAGAGGGGGAAAGTACCAGATCTCCAGCATCTGCAATCAAGTTCAAAAACAGAGGAAACAAGAGATGAGTTACGGGATGAGACATCATACCACAGAAGCTGTATATCATAACTTTTTTCTTTCTTTTTTGGGTCGGTAACATAACTAATTTAGACAGCAAGATTCAGCCTAATTATGTATACGAGTTCTTTAGTTCGCATATCCCCAGTAAAAGAAAAAAATTCTCAGACATTGCTTTAACCAATTACCAGTGAACTGACAGGGTGCAATAGACTCAGCTAATTCCTAGTCATCAATCCATCATGCACAAGAGTCACAACCGATCCAAGAGCATATGCAGGAAAGTACTGTACTAAACTGATCCTCATTCCAAGCAAAAGAAATTGATATCATAAGGAGGATGCATCATGCTAAAATTGTCACTTCCATTTGAAGTAGATAACTTCATCGAGGTATGACTTACTATCCAACAGATGAAATTATTGAATTTCTATAAACAACGCCAATAGAGTCCACTTGGATCAATTGATCTTAAGTCTTCACGTTACATGGTTTAATGCAGTTCACTCTGCCCATAGAGACCCAAGGGAAGTCCTTCATACTGTAAATCAAGAAGCTAAATTCCCCCTCATTCCATAAGATGTTGAGATGATTTAACCGGAAGATTGAATTTTCTCCCCTTGTTTCCTCTTGCAACTGCAACCAAATTCACTAATGCCATCCATCATCACACCCTTTCCCATCCATTTATCCATCCCACATTTCACTCCCACATACCAAATGCAACTCCAGGGTATGCATCATTTCCATTCTAGAAAACCATCCTGCACTTGAGTAAATAAGTAGAAGATAGTAACGCCATTCACCAGCCATTATTCAATGCAGATAAAGAAAATGCTTCCATTTCATTTTCCCAATTAGTCATGTTTCTCCTTCACAAGTAATATGCAATGACACCATGTGACAGCAGAAATATAATTATTCCAAGCAGTGCACAATCTCACCAGTACAGACCCATTGTCCCACCGCTAACAAAGCAAAATGGCCTCATCCTTTAGCGAAAGACCGATGAGATAGACGTAGCTAATTTCAGTAAAAGTACAAACTTTTGGAGTCTTTCATTAGGTCATGTACAATGTAGATTTAATAACTCCCTCCCACGCTTTCCTACGATGCGATTGACTCGGACAATCAGAATGAACCGAGGCAATTTCCTCTCTCTTGCAAAGGCCAATTCAAATGGGAGGTTTCACTCACAATCAGCCACCGCCGGTGTCAGAAACGGTCCCCTAGAGTAAATGCTAATCACTAATCCCTTTCAGGAACAACTCCAATGCACTTGACGAAAGCGAAACGAACTCGAAATCGGCCAACTTCAAAATCGAAAGTCACGTCGGCGACCTACCTGCAATAAGCAGTGAGGGGCTTCGAGAGCTCGGACACGACGACGGAATCCACGACTTTCTCCTCGCTCTTCCTGATCTCGGGGTTTATGGCTTGAGCCTCCGCCCTCACCAACACCACCCGTCTCGTCCTCGCTCTCTCGACCGCACCGGCGAATCCTCCGTCTCTGCTTCGCCTCGGCGCCGCCGCCGCCGCCGATGACGAAAGCCCTGCGCCTGCCAGATTCAAAATCGACGCCATGGATGACGAGCTCGACCGACAGTGAAGCAGCTCAACTACTTCTCTGGGGAGCGACGGACGGCTGCGAACTGCTTTTCTTTTTTTCTTTTTCCGAAGTTTGAGAAATCAGGTGGGGGTAAGAACTTGTGGCGACCACGCTCCCTCGGACGGGGCGATATCGAGTACATGGAAGCGGCCACACGTGTCGACTGTAGGAGCGTAACGAGTTGGGAATGGTTGGCGCAAACATGCGATTCCGGAGTGTCGTGGGCCAGCGGACCAGGCCGTACTCGTGGGCTTTTCGCTGTCGTCGAAGCCCAGTTGGTGATTTCGAAGAAAAAGGGAGAGACATCGAGGAAGTCCGCAGGAACACAAATGGCTCCTTCGCTTTAGGGAATTTCCACGTCACCATGGATCCAAAGATCGTCGAAATCCACGGCCCATATTATCGACGATAACCAGCTCTTCAAAGAAAGATTGCTGAAAAAAAACTATTGCAGCCTTATGGAACAAACCAACTGCGCATCTGTTAAAAACTTATTCTACAATTTGAGGCGAAAAAGAAGGGAAACTTTTCATTGAAAAGTTACCACTTGCGTTCTGCGCGGTAATAAGTTATTTCCATAAGAAAACTTACTAGTGACAAGAATAGATTAGGAGTTGCATGGTAATGTTTTTGTTTCGTGATTTCTCTATTTTTTTGTTTCCCGAAATAGAAAAAGAACATAAATCCATTTGGTAACGTCAACTAATTTTTCTATTTCCCGGAATAGATTTGGAGTAGAAATGAGAAATAGAAAAAAATAGTTTATTATTTCTAGAAACAATTTCTAGAAACTTATTTTTTGGAGACTACTCGCTACCCATAGCATTTGGTAATATTTTTATTCCCAAGAACAATTTATTTTGAGAAATAGTTCTTTTTTATTTCTACTCCCTATAATAATTTCTAAGTAAAATAATGCATTTGGTAACTACACAAATTTCTTATTCTTGAAATAGAAAAAGAATAAAAATACGTTTGGTACCAACATAAATTTTTTATTTCATTTTCCCCCGATTGTGGCGACGACCAGTGGTGGTTGGTGGCGGGCAACGACGGCCGCAGCCTGTCGGTTGTCGGCTGCAACCACTGATCACCGCTCGCCGCCTCCGAGTTGTCGATAGTGGGTAGCCTTCGGTCATGCCAAGTTGTTGGTTTGAATTGTTAGATTTATTCATTCTTCCTGATAGTTAATCTTGTTTGTTGAGAAATCGTAAATATTCTGGAAAAATACAGTATGTGGCTTGACATTACCAATTTTACTGAGATATAATTACATTAGGATTTTTTTGATCTGGTTATTCTATTTTTTTGTATCAGTTTGATTCATTTGATTATAAATTTGGTCTTCCAGTAAAATTTGGTCTAGTCATATCTTTATCTCTCTTTAATCATCGACGGTTAAACTTTTGCTTTATTTATGACAAAATGTTTATTTTTTCTGTCTACTAGAGATTTGGAATGTTTCAAACTACGCATGGCTAAACAGATGGAGGCAAGTTCCTTATTTGTATTTTAGCTTTCTAATTGATTGGAATAACATTGTTAGTGTTAGAGTTAATATTAGGATATTCGGATCTTTATTATAAATCCTACTTGAATATCATCAATAATTTTGAAGATGTGCCATATTCGTTACATCGAGAAGTTTTGAATAGCCCTAACTTTTCCCTTTTTGATTATATTCTTGGGATCATTTATTAATACAACGTCAAGACAATCAGGTGCAGAAATGCTTAAAGTGCTGTGATATTATTCTATCAAGCTATCGTATCTAGATTTTGCAATGTATGAGGTTGGGTGCTCCTGTGGCCTCTAGAATGATGTAACTCCAAAGGCCAGGTCATCGTTGCATCCTGTTTGCAATAATCTGCAATAATCTATAGCATGTCCAAGCTAATTTCAGTATATTTGATGTTACCAGGAGTGGAAAGAGCTGGAGCTAGCCATGGATGCATTAGTTGACCGCTCGAAGCAGATGGTGGAAAAGTAAAAGATAATTCTTGGAGATTAATTAGACTCGGGTCTTGAACCATGAATGAACTCATTTATGTGGAGTGGACAGTTGACTTATGTTTAGATGAACATTAGTTTCAGAGCTTGTGATACAAAAACTGCCAATTATACCCAATAACTCACGCGATATTTAGCCCCATAATTTATTCTGAAATAATCTCTTATTCTCACAAAGAAATTATACACAAATTCTTACCACAAAAAATTAATTAGCTACAAACACTTAAATATTATTGGCGTAGTTGCATGAACGAAATCAACGGAAAAAACTCCTCTCACTCGATGACGAATCAGCGCTTCAAGACCTCTTGCATCAATAATGGCACATTTCTTCTCCATGCATGGTCGTATATTGAATTCGAGGACTTTCCAATTCTTAAAAGTCACCCCTACGTAAAGTAGGAAAGAATACATAAATATATAAAATTAAGAAACCGATACCTACTAGGATTAGGTAAGGGTGTCAAATGGGTGGATCGGGTCGAAAATGATCAAACTCATATCGACCCATTTAACCCGTTTTGACCCATTTTTATGCAATGTAAATTTGATGACCCATACCCCGATCCGACCCATATTGTCAACACATATTAATATTTAACTTAATTTAAGAAAATCTACTTCTACTTATTTAGTCCACTTTAAACTTTTTACATATAAATTATTTGAATAAAAATTTCACTTTAAATTTATAAAGTAAATTAAATAATCAAAAATTAGTAAATAAAAAAATTGTGGATACCTCTAAATTGAAATAGTTTTTGAAAAAAAAAAAAATTGAAAAAAATCGATTTTTTAATTATTTTAAAAAAATTGAATTTATTTTTATTTTCCCTTTCTTTTCTCTTTTCTTTCTTCTTCCTTCTTCTTCCCCTTTTCCTCTACTAGTGCTGCCCGACAGAGACTAGCCAAAACGCAAGCCAGCAAGCCCGAACTCGACCAAGGTCGACGAACTCGAGGCTCGGCTGATCTAAGCTCTGCCGAGGTCACTGGCAGTGGTCAAGCTCGGGCTCACCTGAATCTGGCAAGCCACGAGCTCTATTGCGACTAGCAAATTCGGGGCTCGCCTACCCAAATCCAAGTGAGTTGCAGCTCGACCAAGGCCGACGAGCTTAGGGCTTGCCAGCCCAAGTTCTGTCGCGGCTTGCTTGCCCAGATCCAAGCTAAGGTCTAGCCGGTGACAACAAGCTCGGGATCGACGATGGTGATGGCGGGATCAGCGATGGTGATGGCAGCATGATGGCGGGATCGGCAACGGAGGTCGAGAACACATAGAGGAGGGGGATGGAAGGAGAGATAATGAGTCTACCTAATAACTCACTCAATCCATATTTAACTTTCACTTGACCCACATTTAACCTATGATTAACTTTCACTTGACCCATATTTGACCAATTTAATTAAAAATTAGTCATAATATGGGTTTATGACTTATTTTAACACCTCTAAGATTAGAAAACAAATTTAGAGTGGATTCAAATCCTCCACCGCAGAATTAAACATTGAGGAGTTGATTTTCGAATTTTGGGCGGCTCATTACTTCAATTCAATTGATATTATGAAAAATCATTTCACCTTTTTGCTCAATTTCAAATGTTTGAAAAATATTGAATTCAAAATATTTATACTTTCGCTTTGAGCTCAAATTCGAAACATATTTTCGATAAAAATTTTACTTTATTTGAAACCATTCAAATTTTTAAAGGATTGATTTTGGATAATACGAGAATAAATAGTGCATCTAAATTTTATCAAAATTTTTTAATCGATTGCTTATGATAAACAAAGAAATTAAAAAGGGCGGGCATGTTTCGACAAAAATGATGAAAAGGAAAAATAAATTTTTTGGTCTAATGCGACGTGTTACGCGCCCACGTGCCTAACGATAAGCGTTGTAGTAGCATTTCTTAAGGCATTCATGCACAGTAACAATTACAAGAGATAATTGCCACAGCTATGATGTTTATATCTCATATTCAACCAATATTTCATACTTTCAATTTGCATTTCCTCCATCTAAAATAATTTAATTACTCTCATGCATGTCAAAAGTCTATACATAAATCCCTCTCCCACTCTTTTTTATATGCCATTCCTCTCTTCTCGCACAGCACGTCACATCAATCATCGAAAGCCACTTCACAGCGTCCAAAGCCTGACCACAACATCAACAGCGAAGCCCTCGCTCTCGCTCACCGCAAATGCCCCTCTCGCTACATCTATGTCTTTGTTTGTGGCGAGCTCATTTGCGATTCGTGATGGCGAGTCCCTGAGGTCGGCCTCGAGCACGCGAAGCCCATGAACATTCGGGGCAAGCTCCACAGTAAAAGCTTAGCCAAGGTGGCCACCATTCCATTTGACCTCAACCTAGCTTTGAGTTAGCATGGTGACCGTCGCCGGCCCATGATATGAGTCAGCGGATGGCCTCTGAAACAGCGACGGCAGTGCTCGTGGTGGAGAGGGGAGACGTGGCAATGGGTGGGACGGACTGAATAAGCCTCTCGAGCGAGGGGAAAAGAGCGTGCATGGCCGTTTTTTTTGTTGGGAGACAGGGGTAGTTCAGTAAACAAAACAACAAATTGATGATGTGCGGATAAAAGTAGGGATAATCAGTTCCCAGTTCGATCTAATCTACCTAGGGATCAAGAATCGGACCGAGAGGACCAATTCTTATTTTTCGGGATTGAGGACCAGATTGAACAGTCATAGGACAGAGAATTGGACTAGATCCGCCAGTGGGTCCAGTCTAGTCTGGTTCAACAAAAAAAAAATTAAAAATATCAGAGTTATTACTATTTTGGAGTTGAAATACTATTTTTAAGAAATTAAAAATTATATTTTAAAAAAAGAGCCAATCCAATCCAATTTTTCGTCGGAATTAGAAATCGAACTAACACTCTTTAAAACGAAATCAAATTGACTGAATCGATCCAATTCGGTACAATTATCTTTAGGTGAGAGATGGAAGTTAAATAGTTATGGTGGCGTTATTTGTCGTGAAAAGTAAAAGTAGACATTGAATCTTGTCACTTTTTCAATAATAATAACTGCATAATGCGAAGGACCTAGAGAAGTAGAGGTAGTGTATAGGGCCGGCGGGAGGTAGTTGATGGCCATTCACGGGTCCTATGATGCGTATCATCAATCCCGTCTTTAATTCCCCTCCTCCTCCTCCTCCTCCTCCCCCTCTTCTGCAAAGCGCTGGGCCCCAAAAATCTTTCGTTCGCCCCTTCCCGCACATAATCTCCGTTTCGGTTCCGTGTCGCGTTGGCCTGGCCTGGCTTTACCGGACACTGTTTTTCTGTCCGGTTACCCCCTCCCCCCCGACCTCGGTGACTTTCTCTGCTGACTTTTGACCGCCTGTCAAATTCCCCACGCAACAACAGCACCGCCGGACAGGTGTATTATAATCATTATCATTTGCATTATACAAAAGGAGGAAGCAAACTGGTCGTTGACTATAAAAACAGTAAGTTAATACTACGGAAAATTAAAAATATTTTATCTTAAATTAATTTTTTAAATGGATACACTTATGATAATTTATCTTAAATTAATTTTTTAATCATAAAAAACTCAAACTAATACATTTATAATAAATATATCATTCATTAAATTTGATTGTTATAAAAAAAACATAAAATTAATATAGTTAGGACAAATAGAGAATAAAATTTCAAATTGATACATCGCTAAATTGTCAAGTATAATTAATTTAGTAATTTGATAATATAATTTTAAAAAAATTAACGTGTACTAAATTTGTTACGAATATATCAATTTTAACTAAATTTATCAAAAGCAAAGTAGTTTAAGATTTTTTATACTCAAAAATTAATTTTGGATAAATTTATTACAGGTGAATATTAAAACAGACTTTGTAACAAGAATACGACACGATTAAATAGAATTGAAAGTTCAAATAATACAAAAACCTCGTCGATGGTAACTTGTCCCAAACAAATCCCATGATTAAGCGATTGCTAAGGAAATGCCGTCGGCGAATGGTTAATAATTAATTGATGATATTTACTTTTTATGGGAACTTGGAATCTCCTGTTAGTCCACATGGAAATACGGCTCCGGGATAAGACAACCAGAATCTCGCTCAATGATTACTTTCCAGAGCTTCTTATGTCCTTTTTCCTACATAATCTCAAAATTAATTTATTACGGCGCAGACCTCCATTTAATATCGAAACGGATGAAAGAAGACCAGAACGACAATTAAAAGAAAAGCACACTGACGCGATGGAAAGCCAACATCACATCAAGGCCCATCTTTTCTCTTTTCCTTTTTTTTTTTTTTTTTTTAGGGATCCGAATTTAAAAATTTAAATGCAGTGTCGCCGCCTCTCTCTCTCTCTCGCGAACCTCCCTCGGGGCCCACGTCCTCGGCTCGGCTCTGGCCGCCTGGCCTCTTCCTCTGTCCCCGGCTGACGGCGTGCGTCCGGCGATTTTGAATAAGTCGCCGCCTGTGCCCTTCGCCCTTTCGGGGGCTGCGGCTCTGCTGTCTTTGTCAGGGTCGCCTGGAAGCCCGCCACGCGTCGTCCCAACAGCGGAGGTTTCGCGTCGCGTGCGTCGGCGACTGTCTTTCCCGGCGAGTTCGTTTGCCGGCACCGGAACAGAACTCCCGGAATTTTGCGTTTCGCTTTGTCGGGGCTTCGGACAAGCCCGTGCGAAACTCGCTAACACGACGCAGCGACTGAGCAAAGGAGAAAGTTGCCGCGTCGGATGCAATTTTGCTCGATTAAACAGAGTGACTTATTAATTAACGCGATAAAAATCATTGTTTGTAGTTGGCCATTATAAATGCCTCGACTCATGTTTACTAAGTACATGCTACGCCAAGGCTTTTTATTGTTCTTAATATGGCATTTCTCTGTGTTGATGAGGATGCATGAGATCGTTCTTTTTTTCTCCCTTAGGACTTGGAAGGGCATATGCGATGTGGAATAAGGTTGCAAACTCGAAATGTAAATCAAATTAGAATATAAAATGAAGAAGATTGCATTTGAAAGAAGAAAACATGGGGTTAGAATGAGGCAAGGCACTTCGGGAAACTTCCTTGAAAACAATCATTTCTCCTCTCTTTGGTACAAATGTTTCTATAGAAGGTACTAAATTTATGATACAATGTAACTATAAGAACATAATATAGATGCACTTCAAGGCATTTTCAACAATGCCCGTAAATACGAGATAAACATAAACTGTCGGTGAAGAAGAAATTGACAAATATGAATTCATCGACATGTATTTTCAAACTTCCTTTGATCCATTAAAAGATCTAATGAGGCGAATGAGTGTGTTAACCAGCAAGATTTGTGACTATTCAAACATAAGTTTCAATGTTGTATTTACCTAACACTACAAGTAAGACCTCTCTTGGGACAAAATTGATCCCAAGTATCATGCCATTTGGAACAAAATCACGTCATCATTCTAAGTTTGGCTATTGAATTTTTTTCCTTCTAAATTAGCTGTAAATTTTTAAAAATGTAACGAAGAAAATAAAATCAACCATTACATGCAACAATATCTATCTATATCTATTTTTCATGGTAGGATTTTGCTTTCACTGAATGGCTGCTTGACAGTTGATGCTGCATGAGAGTTAAAGTCAAAATAATCATTGTTTTTGTGCAGGGTTAAAGTGTCAACTTCAATTGTTCTGGCACCAATAAAGATGCAAGCTTCATGGACACCGCATAAATTTTTTTCTCCCTTTTGGTAAGTTATCCTCTAGTTTAACAAGGGGTAAGAAGGTTAGGGATCGGCGAGTAGTTTCTGGGATTAGAAAAAGACGACCATGCGGTGGCTTCAAGGTGAAGGTGGCCATTACGGGTTACGACGACGCGGCGGAAGGGAGATGGTTTTTTGGTAATTTAATCTCTCATTATAAACGTGGCAAAAAAGGGTAAGATAAGTCAAAAAGTTTCCTCCCATTATTATTCCCCTAGCGAGTAGATCCGACGGCTGGGGACGACTCTTAGGTTCCCGAGACGGCTTCGACGGACGGACGTAGCTCTGCGCTCTACGCTGCATGATCGGTTTTAGCCCAACGGGAGCATGTATGTCCCGTTGATTTCTCTCTCTTATTTCCTCCATCTCTGTTTCAATAAAATAAAATATAAAATATTTAAAAAAAAAAGCTGAGCCTAGCGGGAGTACGACAGCGGCAAATAAGAGACAGCTTTATACGACCGGTAGCCAGCCTCTCTTTTTAATGCTCGCTGGCTCCCTGATTGCAGCAGTCGTTCGCTGCAGTCAAAATTTTTATTTTTTGCTATTTTGCAAATGAATATTTTCGCGGGCGAAATAAAAATTCACGGCAGCGGGGTGAGGCGGAGGCGTGAGAGTCCGGCGCGTGGCATGTGTGGTCCGTTACGGGGCGGGGGTTGGAGGGGTATCGAAATAGACGAGCCGTCCCGCATCGGGAAACGGAGGGTACGAATGACGGCCGGTGAGCCCACGCCTCCCCCTCTACCCTTTCCTTTTCGTTGCTCGTCAGCGGTCCTCTCCGTCCCCTTCAGCCCCCTAACGTCCCGTCTCCGCCGTTTGTTTGTCCCCTATCAACAGCAACTGCTTTGGCATTGTTGTAGAAAAGAGTGCTCAGGAAGATGGAAAAATGAGACCAAAAATGTAAGGCACTTATTAAATTTAATGCGTAAGGCTTTAATGATTATCCTCTCAGTAACTTAAACAGGAACAACAATTACGTTGTACTTATAACCCAGCTAAATGAAAAGATAAAAGAGATTTTTTTATTTTATTTTTGAAACGTTTTTATTGTGATACAAAAGTTCTGATTATATATAAATAAAAGAAGAGATAATAAAGAAATAAATCAAGCCATCATTATAGAGCATTTACAAATCGATTGCGGTAGTGATTTTCATTAAATCCATCATAAAATTGCTTTACATTATTTTTTCTTTTTGGTCAGAATTGCTTTTCATAATTGAAAATCGTTGAAAAGTTCGACAGGCACTGCTCTCCCCCTCTCTCTCTTCATAACATCTCTGCTCACTCCTTCCTTACGCTTCACGCCAAACGCCTGCTCTCTCTCTCTCTGGTACAATGCCCTCGGCGGATAGGCTCGGCGATAGCTGATGCCGAAGTAGCAGACACTTTGTCGCTCGCTCGCATCTTCTTCTTCACTCACCATTCTCTCTCGGCACTGTTTCCGCCTTCCGCATTACCAATGGAGGATGATGCCGTCGCATTCGGTCGCCGGAGGAAGACTTCGTCGCTCGTCCTCGCTCTCGCCGTGGCCGTGCTCGTGCTCCGCTGCCCTCTCGCTCTCGCCTCGACGCTCGACGACGACGACGACGACGGAGAAGGTCCGTTCTCTCTCTTTCACCGTCTTCTCGCCGCAGTCGCTCGCTGGCTCGCGTCTTCTGTTCGAAACTTCCTTCTTCTTTCTTCGCTTTTTAGCTCTCGACGCTTGGACGGAGAGCCGTGCTCCTTTCGTGACTCTGATCTTTTTCTCCAGGTTTCACTGCATGTTTTTGTCTTGACCTTTTCCTAGTTCCCGGTCGGCTACGCTTCTGTCTGGCCATGTGTTTCGTCTTCACTCGGGAGAGTTACATGTCGAGCGTAGCCTGGACAAGAGTCCAATTTTGTCTCCTCATTTTGATCGTCTTAGAGGTGCAGAAGGATTGATCCTCTGCCGGTAGATTATTACCTGTGAACCTTTCGATAGTACTCGTTCCAGTGTCGGATTTCCATTACCATTTCCGCGTGACGATTCTCTGTCGGCTTTGAGTAACGGTTTGATAGAACGAGCAGGAAAAGCTTTGATGATGGTCAAGGCGTCGTTTAGCAACGCGGCTAATGAGTTGCTCGACTGGGACGATGCGCACACCGACGATTTCTGCTCTTGGCGAGGAGTGTTCTGCGACAACGCCAGCCTCTCCGTCGTGTCTTTGTGAGCTCCTTTTCTCCCTCGCGCAAGTGCACTTGCTTTGTGTTTTAGCCGAAGAAATGATGCTTGATGATGATTTATATGTTTTTGAGAGATATCCCTGATGCGTCTGCTATGGTTATGGTTTCGTTGCTGAAGGAATCTATCTAACCTAAACCTTGGAGGCGAAATTTCACCAGCCATCGGGGATTTGAGAAACTTGCAGTCAATGTACGACTAGTTCTTTTGAATACTTTTGGTTTGCTCTTGGATTATAAGTGCATCAAACAGTTTTGCTATTTTTTCCTCACTTAGTTCTTTTGTCTTTTTCTTTTTAATGAATGGCAGTGACTTCGAGGGTAACAAGTTGACGGGCCAAATCCCTGATGAGATAGGAGACTGTACTCTTCTAGTGTACTTGTATGAAACGTTTTTGTTCCTCGTTTATTCTTTCTATTGTCCATCTTGTATGTAATGCTCATTAGTTGAATTGCATTTGAATTGCAGGGATCTATCTAATAATTTGCTCTATGGAGACATTCCGTACTCGATCTCCAAGCTTAAGCAACTCGAGTTTCTGTGAGTAATAATTGCAATGATGCCATTTGCTAGATATATTGTGGTACTTAGATGAAGTCGCGCTGATCGCTGTGTAATCTGCCGTTTTCATGCAGAAATTTGAAGAACAATCAGCTGACTGGTCCAATTCCTTCTACTCTTTCACAAATTCCTAACCTAAAGACTCTGTCAGTTCGATCTGCACTCAGTTTGTATAACACATGGGCTATATTTCTCGCTACTGGTCCCTCTTATTCATCCATTCGTCTTTCGTTTCTGTGCCTCAGAGACCTTGCTCGGAACCAACTTACAGGGGAGATACCAAGGCTAATTTACTGGAATGAAGTATTGCAATATCTGTAAGTGATGAAAATGTGACTAATTAAACTGTCTGTTTTCATTACATTCTACTATTCGGTTGATGTAGTGTTGGGTGAAGTCATTTGGTACTACAAAAATGCAAGTCTTTGCTTTTTCACTAACATTGATTGAGCTTTAAAACTTCACAGGGGTTTACGTGGGAACTTTTTAAGTGGTACGCTGTCCCCTGATATGTGTCAACTGACTGGTCTTTGGTACTTGTAAGTGATAACTGTTGCTGCTGAATTCATGGTTATTCTGTGCTTTCTGTTTGAAATCGTTTCCATTATCGATCTCTAACTCCGTATGCTTCTGCTGTCTCTAGTGATGTAAGGGGCAATAATTTGACTGGCACCATTCCAGATAACATTGGTAACTGTACTAGTTTTGAGATCTTGTAAGTCACTTTCTCTTTCCTTCGCTTCTCATTGTTGTTGTTTGGTTGTATTTGTAATAAACAGTGATGTTTGCCTTAGGGATATTTCGTACAATCAGATCACTGGGGAGATCCCGTACAATGTTGGCTTTCTGCAAGTGGCTACCCTGTAAGCTTAACTCTTGCACATTATAGCTATCGCCTGACATAATTGCAGTCTCTCGATTTCTTATGGCTATGAATTGATAATATTCTGCGTCTCAGGTCTCTGCAGGGGAATAGGCTAACTGGACAAATTCCTGAAGTTATTGGTTTGATGCAGGCCCTTGCTGTTCTGTATGTGTCACAAAATCTTTTGAATAATCTGTTTTTATCTGGAGCAACAATGGTCCTTCAAACTTCATCTTTTCTGTTGATAGTTCAAAAGCGTAGATCTTGTTGTATAGCCTTTTTGTTTATAGTTTTATTAATCCCATGTCCTTATTGCAGAGATCTGAGTGAAAATGAGTTAGTTGGACCAATTCCCCCTATACTGGGAAACCTGTCCTATACTGGAAAGTTGTAAGTTCATTGTTGGGATACTATTAATCTTCCATTTGCTTGTCTTGAGGTCTTAGTTCATGCATATTGTATGACAGGTATCTCCATGGGAATAAGCTTAGTGGACCGATACCTCCAGAACTCGGAAATATGTCAAAACTCAGTTACCTGTGAGAAACTTCTTGCCATTTGAAATCCTATAAATTGTATTTAGTTGACTTCTTAAGTTTTTCATATGCCTTCCTCTTCCAGGCAGTTGAATGATAATCAGCTTGTTGGTCCTATTCCTCCAGAACTGGGAAAGCTAGAGCAATTGTTTGAGTTGTGAGTTTCCTACATGATTTATGTTTACTGATCCACGATTATGGTTACTGAGTTGTTGATCGATTGATTTATTGTGAAATGTTAATGCATGGCTAGGAATCTTGCCAACAATAATCTTGAAGGACCAATCCCCGATAATTTAAGCTCTTGCACAGCGATAAATCGATTGTGAGATGACTGCAAGCTTTTCAGTCACCAGAGTTTTGGCTTTGCCATGTAAGTTCATTGCAAATACCCATTGTGATCATCCATTGATTTTGTTTCTTTTTTTTGCACCACAGGAATGTGCATGGAAATCGCCTGAGTGGTTCTATTCCCTCTAGTTTCAGAAATCTTGAGAGCTTGACCTACCTGTATGTCTGATGAAATACTCATATAAGTACTTACAATCATTTTGGTTAACTCATAGAATTATCCATTCTATTGAAGTGACAGAAAATGACTCAATTTGCAGCAATATTTCAGCAAACAATTTTAATGGCAGCATACCTTCTGAACTGGGGCGTACAATCAACCTTGATACATTGTATGGCTTGATGTTAGATTTTCTTTTGGGATTGCTCTTCTGATGCAAGACACTAAATTTAGCTCTGATCACAGGGATCTCTCAAGAAACAAATTTACAGGAGTGGTCCCTCCTTCTATTGGTGACCTGGAGCATCTTCTCACTCTGTAAGGCTGTGGGCTAGTTGCTATATTCTTGTTGTTGTGCTCAATGAACTCTTCTTATAGCAGTATTCTTGTGCAATGGCTTTTATCAGGAACATAAGCAGAAATCATCTTGATGGGCCACTACCGGCAGAGTTTGGAAATCTCAGGAGCATACAGATCATGTTAGTTTTTTTTCAGCGGTCTTCTTTCTCTTCGGTGATTTTTTCTTTGTGTTGAAAGCCTATACTCACTTGACGAATATCTTGCAGTGATATGTCATTCAACAATCTCTGTGGCACCATTCCTACAGAACTGAGCCAGTTGCAGAACATGATATCTCTGTAGGTGCCTTTGCTGATCTCTTAGTTATTGATCGTATCATGTCTTTATTGCATATATTTTTGGATGAGTCTTCAATATCTGTTTGGACATTGCAAAGTCATACTTGTTCTTCCTTGCTAATGTATGACAGAATACTGAATAACAATAACTTGCATGGAGAAATCCCGGAGCAACTTAGCAAGTGTTTCAGTCTCGCAATATTGTGTGTTCTCATACCAAATTTCAATTTCTTTTCCTCACTGTTCTATTCAAAGCTTTGCTGAGCATCGTGCTTGTATTTCAGAAATGTATCCTTCAATAACTTATCAGGAGTTGTACCACCTCTTCGAAACTCTTCACGATTTCCTCCCAATAGGTAAAAAGAATCTTGAGATTTTTTCCTTGCAACTTTGTGTTATAGTTACACTAATGGATGTTTTGCTTCAGCTTTTCTGGGAATGATTTATTGTGTGGTGATTGGGTGGGTTCTATATGTTACACTTCTGTGCCAAAACCCCGAGGTAATGGCCTGATATCATCTTATCTTTCTGTGCGGTCATTCCTTTCTCCAACACTATTGACAAATCAATACTGTATGACTTGCTCCCCAGGAATTATCTCCAGAACTGCAGTTGTTTGTATGTTGGTGGGATTTCTCACTTTGTTATTCACAGTAATTGTCACCATTTACAAGTCGAGGCGTCCAAATGAACCGGTGAAGAATTGCAAGAGGGCCATGCACGGTAATCAAGTTTTTTGTGCATTCTATTTACATTGGGACAGCATTTGAAATTTCGATGCGTTTCTTTCCTACGATACTTATGCTTCGAACCTTCTCTTTCTTAGGTCCTCCAAAACTTGTTATTCTTCACATGGATATGGCTATCCATACGTTAGATGATATAATGAGAATCACTGAGAACTTCAGTGAAAAATATATTGTTGGATATGGTGCTTCAAGTACAGTATACAAGTGTGTATTGAAGAATTCCCGGCCAATAGCAATTAAGCGACTTTACAATCAGCATCCTCACAATTTGCAAGAGTTTGAGACTGAGCTCGAAACCATTGGAAGTATCAGACACAGGAATGTCGTCAGCCTTCATGGTTATGCATTATCTCCTTACGGAAATCTCCTTTTCTATGACTACATGGAAAATGGTTCTCTGTGGGATCTTCTCCACGGTTAGCTCTGATTCTGAAACTCTTCTGTTCAATTATGTCTGTTACATGCTTATTGTTTGCCAGTAGTAACAAGATGCATGTAGAAAATGTATGCTTATTGTTTGACTAACACTTGCAAGAAATTAATAATTCTTATTAGTTCAGTGAATGAGATTTGGCACTATCGTATGCTCTAGTTTAAAATGGATTCCTTGTCACAGCAGTGGGTGCAGTTTGACTCCTTTCCTTTGTTACTAATTTACAAACACATCTTCTTCGAGACTGATTTTTCTGGTTATCTCATAGGACCACCAAAGAAGGTAAAACTTGATTGGGAGACACGCTTGAAAATAGCTGTTGGGGCAGCACAGGGACTTGCATACCTTCATCACGATTGCAATCCTCGGATAATTCACAGGGACATTAAGTCCTCTAACATCCTGCTTGATGAGAATTTTGAGGCTCACCTCTCAGATTTTGGAATTGCTAAGTGCCTCCCAAATGCAAAAACACATGCCTCGACTTTTGTGCTTGGAACGATTGGCTACATTGACCCTGAGTATGCCCGGACATCTAGGCTGACTGAAAAATCAGATGTGTACAGCTTTGGTATTGTCTTATTGGAGCTCTTGACAGGAAAGAAAGCTGTTGATAATGAGTCTAATTTGCTTCAAACGGTATGGCCATTTCTTGTATACCTTGTTGCAGTCATAACATGAACGGTTATATCTTATAAATTAATGCTGTTGTCTTTCTCACATGTCTAGATACTGTCCAAGGCTGACAATAACACGGTAATGGAAACTGTAGATCCTGAGGTCTCTGTTACATGCATGGATACATCCCTGGTGAAAAAGGTATTCCAGCTTGCTCTATTGTGCGCTAAGCGCTACCCTTCAGAGCGACCAACAATGCATGAGGTTGCACGGGTGTTGATCTCTCTACTTCCAGCACCGGCCTCAAAGCCTTCTTCTGGCTCTATCAAGACCATAGACTATGCACGGTTCATTATGAACAACAAAGGACAGCAGCAAATGATGAGTCAGCTGCCTCAAGTTCATCGGGAGGATAGTACATCGGATGCTCAGTGGTTTCTTCAGTTCCGGGAAGTTATTTCCAAGAACACCCTTTGAGATTTTGCACACTAAGTCCTACATCGTAGAAAAATAGGAAATAGGGGCATAAAGATGATGAGGATGCAGTGGTTTGGGTAGTGTTCTTGATTAATTACAGCAAAGGATTGGTTCATCGAGGAGGTTTACTTTTTGTACATCACTGACCCCATCCCCTCCGTAGCCGAAATTTTCGGGGGAAGGTTTTTGTGGGTATGTTTTAACTTGTGGGTGCTTGAGAGGAAACATAGAGAAAAGCTAAGCTTTTGTTAGGAGCAAGGAGAACATGTAAGAAAGTGATGATGGTGTCATGACAGGAACTAGGAGCGGCGCATCTCATGTTCTCATCTAACCTTGGCAATTTAGATGGTCAGAATACTCTCTTTAGTGTTCTGCTCGTTAGCTTTAGAGCACGTAGCTAATTTTTATTTGCTTTGATCCAAGCTTTTTTTCACGGAAGGCCTGACGAGGTTGCACAGACAAGTTGATGCAAAATTATCAGTCATTTAACGGAGCATGACTACCGTTGAGCAACAGTTTGCAAATATGACTTTGGACTGATAATTTAGGAACCTCTTAGTGTGATTTTGATTCATATGTTAAAGGAAGTTGCATCTGATGCATTTTATAATGAAAGGGCACTGGCTATCTTTTACATGCAAATTCCATTGATCCACACGGTAAAACAAACGGTGGAAAAGCAAAGCCAGGAAGACTGTTTTTGTTGAGGGCACGAATGTTGCAATTGGGCACGTGGCTGTCCTCAGCCGATGCCAAAACATTTGAGCTGCAAGATTTAACCTTGGAAGAGCATTTTTACCTGTCAAGTCCTTCATACCCGGGTGACCTTCTGGGGATCATTTTCTGCAGGTGCCTTCTTCATCTGATGTCGTTGCTCCTGAGGCAGAGGCAGTTGCATCTTAAATCACATTTCCAAATGTGGCTGGGGAAAAGCAAAGGCCAACATGAGGTCTAGTACCGCAATCAGAGGTGTGTGCCATGATCGCGGTGACCCATATACATCTTTAGAGACTTTTCTGCCGAAAAGAGTAAGCATTCCTTCGAGCGGGAGAAGCCAAGCCACGATGGGGTTGAGTCATCTCGAATAGCCAGTACGAGAAGATATGATTGGCGTCGCCTGATACCCCCACCGTTGTTAGTCAATTATGAATCCAGACATGAGTATGTCAGTTAACCACGAAAGTGAACAATCTTCCTCTAACCTGTTAATGCTGGCTAGCAGTTCGACTCCAGCAATCCGCTTGTCCCTCTCTCCTTCACCTTTTTAACCATCCGTTGGGTGAGATCTCATGAAACCTTAAAGATTGATTTTCTGAAACAACCGATTCTTTGTTAACATGAAGAACAGTCTGGCCATGGTCTACTTCCTACTCCTGTTGGATCAACATCATCGCATTTTGTTTTAAATCCTCGTGCCATCAAATAAAGTGAACCTATATCAGTGACCATCAAAATCGTGCTACCATTTTCACGTAGCGGGCTTTGAAAACAAGACCTTAGAGGAACCAACCTCTGTGACCGGAGGCGCTTTTGACCGAGTCTTTGATTTCAGCTGAGATTTAGATCCTAAGGACAGCTGGCCAACCATGAGATTTACAAAATAAGTGAAATCCCGATAACGCTTCAATACTCCAGATAAACTTTAGTAAAGGAAAACTAACGATGCTTCCAACGTGGTGAAGATGCTGTTAAGGAAAAAAAAGGTAATGAACGAAGAAGCTACCATCGACTGTAGTTTAAAATAAATTTAAACTCACCATACCTTTTCGAAAAGGTCCACTGGTGGATCATGCTTTTTCGTTCGGTATTTTGTTTTCTGAAAAAAAAAGAGAATTTAATTGAGCAAAAAATGTCAAAGAAAGCAAAGCAGTAGATTAGAACTGGTCTAAAAACCATTTCCATGCATGGGGCTGTTTTAAATTTCTCTTTTTTTCATGGGCGACCGACATAATTCATCGCCTGGCCATATAACAAACTAGTAGATATTGCTCACAATGTGGTATTATTCAGTCAAAGAGACCACCTTATTATTTGCTGAAGCTCCAAATTTAGAAACAATATTACAAGTCTGATTGTGAGCATCAGCAGAAATCGGTCTGCAGAGGGAACAGTAAGAGTTAGAGAACAATATCAACGTCTCAATACAATGCAACTTCAAAATGAAGCAACTCCCCATATCTAAGTAAAAGCTTCAGCAATCAACGGTAGTTCCTCCACATTATGTGTTTTTATTCTACCTCAGAATCTTTAGTTAGAAATTAACAGTGACCAACCATATTACCTATTAACTTCAGGCATCACATTTTCTGAAGCAGAAACAGAAGAAACATCAACTTCCTGCCGAAACAAACAAATTAACTCCTATAAAGTGAGATAAATGACCATATGCAACTTATGCGTCTTTTGATCATGTTAGCATGATTATGCATGTGACCACCTTGATTCTCCACGGTAAAGGACTAATAGCCAACAAGAGAGACAGACCGACTCAGAAAAGTTCCAACGTGCCCATTGTCCACATTAAACACTATTATATGCATTTCAAAGAAATGCTTCGCCCCATCAGATGTTATAGAAATGTTTGCTGGAAAAGGAACAAGATTCATTCTATTTGACAGAGAGCATACCTGGAACCCTAATGTGCTTTTCTTACGGACAGTTGCTAAAGGTACCTTCAAGGCCAAAACATGCATGCTAAGATCATACAAATTTGAATGAGGATAATTTTTTAAAGTGGACTATAAACCGAAAAAAACTGTACTAACTTTACGGTGCAATTGGCATGCCTTCAAAACTGGCGAGTTTGATTTGGCATGTTCACCAGAGTTTACTCTATTTTCAGATCTGCAACTTGAAATTACAACGAGTTCATAAGTTCCCTTATGTGTAAATGAAAACTGATAAACATTTCCAAACAGTATAGTTGGCCAGATGGAAAGGGTAACACCTGTGTCTTTGTGCCCTACGGGCTGTTTCCAAAGAAAATTCTCTCGGGATTGTAAAGTTCCGTCTCACGAGCACTGAGTCGATATCATATCCAACCTGATGCAGGGTCAAGATAGTGCAAACATTTCCACTTTATTGAACTGATTGTGGATATGACAAATTATTTGCCAGATTCATGCCCATCTTGAAGTCAAAGATCAAAATTTCCGGATGCTGTACCCTACCTTTTTAGATAATTTGTGATGTAGAGGAGTTTGGTGCTTCAAATTAGCAACCTAAATGGAAAATTTACCAGTGATCATCAATTCTAATTGAAAAATGGAAAAGACTAGCAAGAAAAATTAGTTGCCGGCTCATATATATCAAAATAAAAAGAAAGATGCCCGTGAATGTCATTACAGAACAGAATAAAGCACCTTTTGCAAATAGCCTGCTTCTAGCTTTTGTCGTTTGGTCGCTCGGTTCTCACTTAGGGGTGAGTTCTGCAAAGATTTTTTATGATTTTTGACTGGAAACTTGTCGGACCTAAAATTTTAAATTGGAAACATAGATGACAGACAGTGAGTGACAATTCAAACAATTAAAGACAGAATAAAACAGGAAAATTCACCAGCCCAACAGCTGCACCTCAAGAAACGACTAAAGCGAACTTCTAGGTTCCGGTTTTGCTTGGCCAAGTAGCTGGCTGTGGGCTTCATCAAAGTTGAACTCCTAGGTGAGGATGACTTCACCAGCGGCTTGGTTTTGACTTTTGGGGTCTCTTCCGCTGCATGGTTAGAACACAAATAAGAAAAGAGGACAATAACAAGGCTTCAAGCTTCATTCCTAGAAACACCAATGGCAAATACAGAATGATTCTCGACCCATGCGATCTTTAACAACATGCAAACTTTCACTTGAGTGAAAAAATACCACCTCGTGAGACTTCTTGCTTATTTGCCCTCTTCTGCCCTGTTGGCTGTGGTTAGAATAAGATGACACTAAAAAAATCCTCCAACATCTTGAGGGAGGAAAAGAAAAAGAAGACAGAGAACATCACATAGCACCGATAGCCTTCTTACCGACTGCCAAAAGATGCTAAAAGCTTAGACAGTCCCGACTCCTAAAACCTATGTCAAATTCTACCTTGATGAACCATGTTCAAAAGAGTATGACATGATTAGTAAAGTTAACGATACCTTGGTCGCTGCAATTTCGTGCTGAAACCTCCGAGTCCACGTCATGATCCGTGTCTGTAGTGACAGAATTCATGTCTTCTTGACCCTCCATTCTCGAGGACGTCTCTGCATCTCCTCTCAGGTCATGATCGCTCCACCTCAGTTTCACTGTAAAGGCTGACACAAAAAAGTAAATGTGAGGTGAGCGGCACAAAGATGCTTTGACTAAAATCATCAAGAACCAACAGCTACGCAAACTTTTACTCAGAGGCAGATGAAAATAAGATTAACTTCGTTGAAGGACACTACACTCGGAGCAGATCATTTTAGCTAGAAAGCAGCGAAGCGTGAACGGTTGCCTACACTAAGAGTTGCTCATAGGCCGTAAGACCGAGCACTAATGATGGCAGAAGAAAACGATAACAGAGCTGGAAGAAAATCTTTCAAGTGTTCGCGGCAGGCACCACGGCCTTCTACGATCGCGAACTGGACAAAAATTGGGGTACGAAGAATGCATTAGAAACCTCATCATATACACGAGATGATCTTCGTCTCTAAACACTTCAGGTTTTAGGAAAAATCGACGACGCACTCAGTTCAGCAATCGTCGACAGGCGGATGAGAAAAAATCATGTCAAAAAAAAAAACTCTGCGATTGACAATCCGATGCTCACGCGAAGGCGGATAAGTTCCGGCGGATTCAAACCAACACTCGGCGGCTTCGGCCTCCGAGCACGTCTCCGACCGGCCGAAATCGTAGAAACGAGCCGCGTCAAACTCGTAATCAGGATCGCATTCCTCGTTGCTCCATCCTTCCGTTTCATCACCCATCGCCTTCTTCTCTTTCGTCAGAGGACCGAGAAATCAGACGAAGAATCTAACGAAGCATTCAAATCGAACTTTTCAATAAATAAATAAAAAATCATCCGAACGAGAACCGGAGCCAGCGGAACGCGCCAACTGCAGCAGGACCGCAAAGCGTCCCCCTCGCTATGTCGTGAACGTTGCGGGGAGCCGCCGCGACCGAGTGGACCGATTTCACAGGGAACTTTCTCGACGTTCTCCCTCGGATTTTCTCGGGAAAATTGAGAGGGAGAGGCGGCCTGGAGCGAGCGGGGGGGAGTTGCGATCGTGGGGGGAAGGAAGGCGACGAGCCGGTGTCCTTTTGAAGGAGACGAGGCCCCCACGAAAGGAAAGAGCCGATCGATTCTGGAGACACGATGGTTCATTTTTTAGGATCCGGGATTTTTGAATTTGTGGGTCCGCACTTCGGCTACTGTTTATGCGTCCCCTACGCCTGAATCACGATTTTGGCCTCGCTCATGCAAAGCGCGTCTTGGCTTTTATCTCTACCACACTTTTATCTATACTATTCCGTAAGGTGAGCCGTTTCGACTCGAAACATACCCATTATAACGGATTCTCAATATTTTGGTAGATTTCATACTTTAAAATTTATAACTTATCCCGTCACAAGTTACAAGATTGATTTCAGGATCTACCATATTTCACATATATTATTAATGGAATGATTATAGTGAATTATTATATTCAATTACCATTGTTTATTATTACAATTCACTATTTAGATACAATGTAAAATTCTTAATCATAAAATAGGAATTTATATTAGTAATTCAAAATTATACACTTATTATTAAACGCCATGCAATATTATGGGATCACGCAAAAATATAGACTAACAAAAATACAAAAAATTGTTTTAAATTCCAAGTTCCGAATTATAGGGCCTAGGCTTCAGGTTTTACTTGCCTAAAGCCTAGACCTAAATACAGGCTCACAATTTTTGGAACTTATAACCTACCTCACGTATCTTGGAATCTAGAACCGAACAGGTTTTTGCTAATTTGGTTCTTCAATTTCAAGTTCTATCTGATTTTTTGGTTCCAAGTTCTATATTGGAATCATACTCACCCGTAATCTCAAAATTTGTGTGGAAAATTCCAACAATATCCAATGGGTTGTATTCATCCACAAAGAGTTGGTTTATTTAGCAAAAAATGAATAATTTAAAAATATATTTTTCCTAAAAAATATCATTTGTATAATTTGAAATAATTAGATAATAACAAGTATTTATTATTGACAACAATTTATATCCAAACATTTTTGTAGACAATCAAAAATTTTGTTCATTCATTTTCATAAGCGACACAAATAATATTTTTTAGGAAAACATTTTTAAAATATTCATTCACCACAAAATAAATAGAGTTTAAGTAATCTAGAGAATTATTATTTTTAAAAGAGTCCATCTAACAATCATATATTTAAATTTAGTTTCTAAAATGAGTTGCATCGCATTCCGAATAATTTTTAAATGTTTGTTCTATTGAATTTAATTGTTCCACATTGCAATAGTATGAAAACTATAATGTAATTATGAGAAAAGTCAAACCTTTTTTTTTTTTTTTGTGATATCCGTTATCAGTGCCGTGATGAAATGTAATCAGAAAAGGTATATCATTTCCGTGCTCATTTCTTCTTTGATAGATTTTTGTGGTTGTCACTAATTTGGAAAAAAAATGGAGAAACTTCGTCGATGTCTTGCCCGGGAAAAAATCAAGAGGAATGACATGTTGCCCACGAAGTTGTGCACCGTTTAGAAATTGTCCTGATCGAGACTTTACTCTTTCTTTTTGGGGTTCTGTTCTGGCCATATTAGACTGGAATTTGGACTAGTCCAGTTTTGAAATTTAAAAAACAAAGGCAAGATTTTGTCCTCTTTTCCCTTTTCTTCCCCCTGCGAAAGGGTCTACTTTTACATCAAATTCTAAAAGAAACAAAATTCCAAAACAAGGAAAACTGCAGAAGCGACGCCCGTGCTTTTTCCAGTAGAAGGGCAATTCTGTCATTTCGCAAATACGGTCACGCTCCTCTAGATTTGAAAAATAAAAATTGAAGGGGGATGAGGTTGATGGTTGACTAACGAGACGGTTTGGATTGCGTCCATAATGAAGCGTCAACGCATTGCTTCTCTCTCTCTCTCTCTTGGCTCTTTCGTCAGATAAAAGTACAATTTTTGGAAATTACAATGCTCCAAGAGAATCGAGTTCATATGCCATCATTTTAGATCGAGTGGGTCTCTTGACATGGATGGATCAACTAAATGCTGCATTGTGGGGTGAAAACAGACGGTAAAAGTACGGTCATAATTGCCCACTTTTTATAATCTAATCCATTTGGATTTCAAATCACCTCTTTTTTTTATCGATCTCCTCTTACAAAGGTTGAGTGAATACCTGTTTAGTTTTCCCAATGGAAGTGGTTGAAAGGTACAGATAAGAAATTGATGGTTGGAAAGAAATTTAAATTCAAGCATGGACATTATATAGATTCAAGATTATAAATGAACGTACACATCATTTCTAAATTTACTCGATATTCAAACGTACATAGACTAATCTAATTTAATATAGAAATTGAATTGCACAATACGGGTGCAGTGCATTCAATTCCTCACGTGTCGCTTTATCTTCTTTCTATGTTCCTTTCACATAAATGCAAACAATTTCTTGAATGAAAATTTTCAATATCTTAATCCACAACTTGTTATTTATATGTTGTACCTGGTTTGTATTGAGAGTGCGCAGTAAAAACCCGATATATTCGTCTAGAAATAATGGTAAGAAAAAGCCCAATTCTTAAATTGTCAATATATACAGTCGGACCCATATTCAATTAAAAACTTAACGAGTTATGAGATAGTTATAATTTATTAACTAGAGGTGTTAAAAAAATCAGCCCAAACAAAACAGGGTTTTTGGGTTGAGTCTTTTTATCGATTTGGGTGGCATGAAAATTTTTGAGTATTTTGACATTTTGGATCAGACACCAAACCACCCAATTCAAACTAAATCCAAATAAATATGCTTTAGAACTAGGAAAATAAATAAAATTTTACTCTTCACTCCTAGACTCTACACAAAAAAGGAAAAAAAACAAAAGTCGAAACACGGTCCAACCAAATCACTTAGGTTATTTGTCTTTCGATTTAGTTTGGTTTGAGTCAAACACATTCTTATATCATTTCAAATCAGGTCGTGTATCAAGAAATCTTAGTCAACGCTCTTAATATTAACTGATCTACACCATTTCAATTTTTTGTTAAAGGATTTTTCTAACACAATTCATATATGTATATAATAATTCGCAAACAGCAACGGACACTCCTCGATATCCGCCCACCAAGATGAGATAACACTACGATACATCGTCGCTCACTGCCACTCGAAACATCCTATTCTCTGTTTCTTTTTCTTCTGCGAGTTATTTTTCCCCTCTCCTTATTTCACTTTCGACGAGTGAAGACAAGGAAAAAGATAAAAAGCGTTTCTGAGTAAAACAATTGGGTCCGCGGGGTGTGACCAGGAGTTGCTTGGCGTGCCGGTCCAAAAGAAAAGCCGCTCCTCGTGATTCCTCGCGTCGTTTCGTGTGGAGTCCTTTTCGTGGATGTCCCAACCAAAAGGATACTTGCTACTGCTAGGCAACACGAATATCCGTTCAAGAAATATTTAAATAGAAAAAATGACGTAAATAATTTATAAATTTTGATTTAAAATATAATATTATTCTTGAATTTTTAATTTATTCAATGTTTTTTTCTAAAATTCAATATGATCCATAAACTTTTAAATATTTTCATATAATTTGAAGACTATACCAAACATTTACTGGTGGTTTAGGAATCACATTGAACAGATTAAAAGTCTATGAATAACATTGCATATTTATCAAAATTCATAAATCACATTACATATTATACTAAAGTTTATGAATCATTTATGTTATTATTCCATTTAAAAACGTTTGAGTATGATATGAAGACAAAGAAGAATGTGGCTAGCCAGATACATCACGTGTCAAGCATTGATCCATAGTAACCTCGTACAGTTGGGTTATAGTACGGGCTGCGTAGTAACGCTTTCAGGAACACTTTTTTTACGTTGCTTTTGTTAGGAAAAAAAAAAATTCTCGAACGAAACGCGTTTGGTAAATTTTTTTGTTAGAACAAATTTGTTCCGGAATAGGTTTGGAGTAGAAACGAGAAACAAGAAAAAGTTATTTTTTTGTTCTAACACATTTTAAGAAACACTTTTCTTTTCTTTTCTTTTCTTTTCTTTCTTTTTCTTCTTCTTCTTCCTCTTCCTCTTCCTCCTCCCACCCCTCGCCCGCCCCATCGCCGCCGGCCGGGCGAGGTCCCAGCGAGGCCGCGCGAGCCTCGCCCGGCCACTGGCAAGGCTCGGCCTCGCCCGGCCACTGGCGAGGCTCGGCCTCGCAGATCTAGGCGAGGGCGAACCTTGCCCAGGCGACGCGAGGCCGGGCGAACCTCGCCCAGGCGGCGCGAGGCCGCACGAGGCCGGGCGAACCTCGCCCGGCCACCGGCGAGGCTCGGCCTCGCAGATCTAGGCGAGGCCGAACCTCGCCCGGCCGCGCGACGCCGCACGGGCGGCGAGCCTCGCCGGCCACCGGCGAGGCTCGGCCTCGCAGATCCGGGCGAGGCCGAGCCTCGTCAATGGCGGCGGCGCGAGGCTCGGCCTCGCCCAAATCTGCGAGGCCGAGCCTTGCCGGTGGTCCTGCGAGGCTCCGGAGCCTCTCCGGCGGCAGCCAACAAAAAGAAGGGAGAAAAAAAAGAAAAAGAAAAAGAAAAAATCAAAAATCAAAAAAATCAAAAAATTAGAAATTTTTACCAAACGTGTTTACGTTCCCGAGTAAAAATTTTGAATCGTTATCAAACATCCTCAAATGCTTTCGAAACAGGTTCCTAAGAAACAGAAACAAAAAAACATTTATGGGCGAGCGTTAGGGAACGAAACGTTGCCATGCAGACCGCATCTCTAGTAGGTGCTAGGGTCCAATGTTTTTTTATCATCACGTTGCTTTATGTTCTTCTCCTCTTTCTTCTTTTTCTTTTTCCTTTCAATTTAATATAATTACATCTATTTTATTTTTGCTCGGTTTCTCAACCTATCATTCAGTGCGTTGTTGTATTATTTATCGCATATTTGCAGATTAGTTCATTCGTGTGCATTTTATGATGCCCATCAAGCCGTCAATATGCAGCTCTCCATAAATAATGTCGAATGTTTCTCTTTGTATGAGTTTTTCCATTTCGCGTAGATGTGCCTTGTACAATATTCTCATGTTGTGCAAGAGGAGACCGTGTAAAAACTACATTGATAAGGTCGTGCATAATTAAATTGTATGCAAGGTGAATTAAATAAAAAATTAACTATTTTTTAAGGATTCAATCTTGGGGTTCCTTCCATTCTCTCCCTTACTTCTCTCTCCATCATTTTTTTCAACCTTCAGCCATGGGATCCCCTCCCACTCTGGTCCGGTCGATTTTGTTAGTATTTTTCTCTTATTTTCTTGTTATTTCTTTTTACCTGACTTAAATTTTAAAAGTTCTTTTCTCTCGATCTAATTTTAAATTTGGGAGATATTCTCTTTTGATCTAGATCTTGGAGTATGATAAATATGCTTATGGTAATTCGTTGTCATTGTGCTATGTTTGTCTAGAAATTATTCGCTTCCGGTTTCAATGATAATTTTTGGCGCATGCTAATCACTACCGAAAATAGGATATCCAGTGATTGACTACGATTATTTTGCTTGATGGAGACACTGTTATGGAATGATGGAATGAGTGCATTTAGAGTACGACTAGTTATCATTCTGTTTCCAGAAACAATTTCTATTCATAAATGATTTTTTTATTATGTTATCGAGAACAATTTTTAAGCATTTGAAACTGTTTGGTAATTGGCTAAATTATTCTAAAGATAGAAATGCATTTGGTAGGATCATTAAAATTTATAGTCCAAACTATTTTCATTCAATTTTTTTTAATGATTTTATTACATTTTTCTTCCTTTTTTTTTTGTTACCTTTTTCCTCTTCAGCTTCTCTTCCTCCTTTGATCGTTGACCATGGTTGATCGACTAGACTCAGGTTGGTGACCTTGCCGGAGTGTTACTAGCGACCGGTGACGCCGAGCCTCGCTAGGTTATCATTGGCTTGGCGTCGCCCAGCCACCGACGACGCTCCGGTGAGGTCACTGGCCAAAGTGAAGAGGAAGAAAATGAAAGAGAAAAAATGGGTTTTGATTAAAAAATTATTCTCGGAAACGAAAAAAAAAACAACATTTATTTATTTATTTATTTATTATGTTCTAAATCTATTATCAAAAACAAATTTGTTCCTGAGAATAAAAAAATTATCAAATGGATTTATATTTCAAATTAATTCCAGTAAATACTATTTGGCTGAAAAACAAACAGGCTCTTAATCTCATTGGTGTCCTGTTGACCATCTTTGTTTTTTGGATTTGGATTTGTATTTATGCATTACTAGTTTGCTCTACTTTAATTCACTTTGTTATAAAATCTATATATTTTTTATATATTTTTTTGGGTAATGATTATGATTTTATTTTACCAAGAAAAACTATTATTTTACGATAGAACTAATGGAAACGTCCACTAATTTTTTTTTGTTGTTGATGACTTTTGAAAGTACAATCATTGCCTCCGCTCGCTTCAAGGTTTTCCAATAATAACTTGGAAGAACCAAGTCCAGGTGTCTTGTGTCTTGGCTTCAACATCAACCATTCAACTTGACCCCTCCAATGATTTTCGGCTCTTCCAACAGCGGAAAGCATCATTTGCTTTATTACAATTAAATTGCATCGAGTCCATTTACTTTCCAACAAACTTTTAGACAACCCATTTTCAACCCTTCAAAGCCCACCTAACATTTCTTGACCCCGTTAGAACGTCTAAGCTCAAGATCAAATGTGCGGTTCCCACTACATTTATCTAATTGATGTTCACATCCCAATTTTTATTTATTTTTATTTTAAATACCCATTTATCTTTTACATATATAGATATATATATTAATTCAAAGAAAAGATAAAAATTTCTTAAAAAAAAAAAGCATTTTCGGGTGGGCTGGCTTGGCCCAGCCGACTTTTCTTTCTTTCTTTCCTAGCCTACCTTCTCCTCTTCCTTTTTCTTCTTTCGGCCCAGCCCGTCTCCCTCCTTCTCTTTTCCTCGGCCCAGCCCGGTCCCATCTCCTTTCTCAAGATCAAATGTGCGGTTCCCACTACATTTATCTAATTGAACTTTATAAGATTTCAACAACTTATATTGCGCTACAAATGAACCCTAATAATCTAAATAGCTCGAGCAATTGCTTTGTAACGAATTTTTTTGCTGAGTGTGATTGCCCATATCTCCATCACACCGCATGAATTTGTGCTACAATATATTTCATATTAGCTTGATCCTAGGCAAGATGTATTTTTGTTTCTCATACTCCTCAAGCAAACATGTCTTTCATTGACTCTCTTTATAACACAAGCTTTCTTCCTCTTCATCCGATTAATATAAAGGGTTCATTTATATCCATACACACGCAGAATCCATATTTTTGTATACACTTATTCTTGCAAACAACAGCATAACTATTTGTGATTGCATATTTTTGCGTTACTCTTTTAAATTGAGCACAAATGAAAATCTCATGCCTATTTGAAATTGTGTCACTATAATTGCAGCAAGAGTCATATCTAATAGGTTAAGATTTTCCCTGCTTGCTTAGAGCCTGCACGATAACGCTTCTATTTTCGGGAATAATTTCTGCTAAAAAATGATTCTTTTTTATTCTGTTCGCGAGAATAATTTCTGAGCATTTGAAGGCGTTTGGTAATTGTCCAAAATTTTTACTCCGAGAACATAAATGCGTCTGGTAAAAAAATTTAATTTTTTGATTCTTTTAATTTTTTAGTACTTTTTGTTATAATTTTATTTTTTTCCTTTTTTCTTTTTTCTTTTTCTTTTTTGTTTTTTTCTCTCATTTTTCCTCTTGGCCATCGCCACCGATGGTGGCTGGCGAGCTCGCCAGTGCCTCGCCAGGCCAAGGCGAGGCCGAGCCTCCCTGGTGGCCGGGCAAGGCTCCCGCGAGCTTGTCGGACCTCGCCTTAGACTGGCAAGGCGCTGGCGAGAGAAGAAGAAAAGGGAGAAAAAAATTAATTATCAGAATTGTTCCCAAAAGCGATAAGTAACTTTTTTTTGCTTATGAATTCTACTCTAAACCTGTTCCGAGGAACAAAAAATTTACTAAATGCATTTTTTTTGTTTCAAATCTGCTCCTGAGAACAAAAGAACGAAAACAGTTGTTCCCGAGAGTATTACCATATAGGCCTTAGTTCCTCGTCTCCGGAACTAGGAGGATTGAGATCTTTATTTGCTCCCCTACCCTCATCATTTTCACTTTCGTTCATGTCATCATCATCGCATGGTAAGCTCATCTTGAGTTTCGTAGTCTAGATCATCATCGATATTGCCACCATAGTAAAGTCTCTCACTATTATCCACATTCTCAGTATCGTCCTCACTGTCAGTACCATCACTCCCAATCTCTAATATAAATATCATCTTCACCGACACCGACACCACCACCCGCAGCGGCTGCGTTGGCTTCGGGCTCTCTTCCCCTCACGAAGGGAAGGAGTTCGAATCCCCGCGCAGTCGTTAGGGATTCTTAAGTGTGGCACAGGGGGTGGTGGGTCCTCCCACTTATGTGTCGCCTTGAGTTTACCTCTTCGGCTGTCGGTCGTGCGGAGGTTCCCGGGTTACCAAAAAAAAAAAATCATCTTCACCGACTGGCCCCCCTATATTCAAGCCCAGCCCTTTGGCCAGCTTCAAACCTAACCTGATCTTTTGGCTCACCTCGGAACTCAAATTCATCTTTTTATTTCAACCTTAGCCTCAGCTGCAACCCTAATTTCATTTGCTAATTTGACCTTACACTCAACTTTGTTTACTAATTCAACTGGTGCGTTTGGTTCATCAATTCAAAGGGTTTTTGGCCTTTAAAGCCTTTCAAAAAAATGCTTGACCGTTTGATAATTATTTTGAAATAACTTTTCAATGAAAGTCGTTATTGAGAAGGCTGAAACTCATTTTTTGATTCTGTCCCTCGTTATTTTTTTTAAATTTTGACAATAATGCTAAAAAATCAAATATATATAATTCAAAAAAAAAACAAACCCTTCACCGATTTGGCGAAAGGTTATGGCCACTGGCAAGCCAAATTTAGCGTTGGCGACTGTTCGATGAGGGTTGCCCAAGCTCGAGCGACCTCTGACATGGGTCACGTGACCTTAGTGAGGGCCGTCGTAGGTTGCACAACCTCGGGCAACCCTCGTGAGACCTTAGTGAGGGTCGCTTGAGGCCGCGAGATCCATGCCGCGGTTGCTTGAGTTGTGTGCCGCCTGGAGTTGCATGCCGCTTAGGTCACTCAACCTCAACGAATGGTCGCTAGTGCCAAATTTGGCTTGCCAGTGGCTGTAACCCTTCGCCAAATCAATGAAGGGTTTGGTTGTTTTTTTTTTAAATTATATATATTTGATTTTTTAGCATTATTGTCAAAATTTATATTAAAAAGCTGCGTACATTATTTTTTTCAATTTCAAATGTGTTTTGTACCAAACGAGATTTCTCTCAAAATTGCTTCTCAATGCGTGATTTATCAAACACTTTTTATATTTGCCCAAAGCCCTTTAGGTTAGATTACTTTGCATTTCTCTAATGAATTTTTAAAATGTTGAATCAAACGCACCTAACATCAACAACATTTATTAGTTCCCCTTCAGCGTAAAAATTGATGCTACCCATTTCTAATTGTAGGCCCGCCGGTTACCGACACTTGACCATTGCTTGTAAATTTCCACAACCCCGCTTAAGGGTGCGTTTGTTTCAATAAAAGTAGTTTTCTGGAAAAAAATTTCGGACTTTCCGCTGTTTGTTTTTCCAAAAACGATTTGGTCAATGGAAAATACTTTCCGGTCAACATAAATATTATGTATTATTTTAGGAAAATGAATTCCTATGCGTGGGAAGGGGAAAACACTTTCCCTCTTTATGAGGTCTTTAGATCATTTCCTTTTTGTTAGTTCAAATGTCATTCAATCATTTTCCAAATGCGATCTAAACGCTTGAAAACATTTTTAATCACATATCACCAAATACAGAAAAACTAATCATTTTTCATGAAAATGATTTCCTAGAAAACATTTTCCAAAAATGGTACGATTTCCGCGAAACAAACGCACCATAAGTATAATTGAGAATTTCATACCACAACATTTAGACTTCCACCTCACCCATTCCCTGGATACCATCCAAGGAGATAAGCATATCTCAAATTTTCTCCAACTATGCAAAGCCGCCAAAGTGGAGTATAATTTAGAAATGGCGTTTCATTTGCAACAAAACAGCAAAAATACCTGAGTTAATACCATGAAAAATCTCAAATTAATACATATATGACAAATTTATTTAAAATTAATTTTTTGACCTCTAAAATCTCATAAAATTACCTTAAACCGGTACATTTATGATAAATTTATCTTATGTTAGTCTCTGTTAAATTTTAATTACCAAGTTAGATGGTACATAATAGTTTATTCGATGTACTGGTTGAGAATTTTACTTTTCGTTTATTACAGTTGTACCAATTTTATGATTTTTGTGGTATTAATCCAATTTAATATAGAGGTATATTTGTAACATATATATTGATTTGGAGTTTTTTTAACGGTCAAAAAAATTAGTTTTAAGTAAATTTATAACAACTATACCAATTTAGAGTTTTTTTTTGTTATTTAGGATAAATTTGTTACATGTATACCAATTTATGAATTTTCGAGGTAAAAATTTTTTTTGGTAAATTTATCAAAAATATACTAATTTGATATTTTCATAATATTAATCCTTTCTTATGCAAAATCGTTAGCCAAATCAAATCCAATTAGATCCACGGAACCTTACTGCCAGTACAAAAATTAGTAAATGTAAGGAGGTTTACAAATAAATTAGATGTTGAGCAGGTCGTCGTCGATGTCTCTGCTGCCCACAAAGAAACCCCAAAGTTTTTTCACTGCCAGCAAAAATGCCAAAGTGCTGACCTGATCGAATCGGACAAAATGAACCTTGGAATCATTTCCAAACTAAACTAAGAGCATAGTCCATTGGTCTATCGTTGCTTGTGCAATCAATGGATGCGTTAATTTCGTGAAAAATAAATAATTTAAAAAATATTTTTAAAAAAATATCAATTAAATCATTTACAAAAATCAATGAACGTAAAATATTTTCATCATTCATGAAATTATTTAGACATAAATTATTTTCGATAGAAATATTATTCATTACCTAATTATTTCAAATAAACAAGATACCATTTTTCAAAAAAATATTTTTTAACTCATTCATTTTTTGCAAAATAAATAGGACCTATATGTTTACGTTTTGATGGAAAAAAAAACAAAAAATGTATAATTGATCACTGATACAAACTTGGGTATTAGTAAGACAAATTTTTTTTTTTAAAGAACTAGGCGTCTACAGAAAAAGGGATAGGATTTTTAATGGGTTATATTTAGTTTTAGGGAAAAAATTACAAAAAAAACTCTCAATTGTGTTTACCATAATAAATTTATCCCAATTTTTTTTAATGATACGAAAATTCCCAAATTTGGCGTCATAAAAAAATTGGAATAAACTCGCCGGGGAGCATAATTTAAAGTGTTTCGGTGGCCTTCTTGTTCGTTTTGTTAAAGTGGCGAAACACCAATCGGACATGGAAGAAAAGGCCGGCGGCAACTCGGATTTTAGCTTGGCATGCTGAGGAAGAAAGGGATCATAAACGCAAAAGCCCACCCGATTTGAACTCTCTGACCCACCCTTCTGCTCCTCCTCCTCCTCCTCCTGAAATCTTACCGAGCGATCGATCGATCGATCGCCAAACTCTATGATCATGAGACTGGTAGTCCCATTGCGAGGTATCGCCCAAGGCCGAGGAGGCTTGATCCTGGGCACTCTCATCCCCTGCGCTCTCTTCTGCTTCCACCGTCTCAGGCGCCCCAGCGCATCCCTCGCCCCCGTGCGAGTCTCCAGAAGAGCCGAATCCATCGCGAGTCCTAATAAATCGCCGTATTACGTGGGATTAGATAGAGCTTCGGAGGATCCTTTCGACGAAGTCGCTAACCCGGCCGGGATTATCCAGCTAGGATTGTCCGAGAACAGGGTACTGTCCCCTCGCATCAGTGATTAGATGCGGTCGTGTTGTCATTCATTTGCAATTCATTGGCACGTGATGGTTTGCCGATGTGTTCCGGCTGCTGTGTGGAGTATTTCCCCCTATGTGGTTTTTTTGTCTTTGCTGAGTAATCGCGAGTGTATAATCAATGTCATTCTACTTGCTTGGTGTAGTTGTGCTTGGATTTGATCGAGGAATGGCTGTCTGAGAATCTGGATGGTGCAATGATGGGACATGGAGGTGATAAGGATCATTTGGGCATTGGTGGGATCACGGAGTACCAGCCTTTTGATGGAGTGATGGAATTGAAAAAGGTATTCTTCTCTCCTAACGGAAGCACAATAGTTTTTTAGCTAATGGCTATGGTTTATAACGGCAGGGAAAAGTATCCACCCATCTAATATTGGTAGTTAGTGCCAAATGACCATTGTCTTCATCAGTAATTGGTTTGAGAGCTGGAACGAGGCTGCTAAATAAACTTCTTGCTTTGATTGGATGGATAACACTTGATGAATGTGGTGGTCATTGTTGCAATTCTTTCTTCTGTGGAGAATGCAGGCTATGGCGGGCTTCATGTCACGGGTTATGGGACAAGGTGTCTCATTTGATCCACCACGAATTGTACTAACAGCTGGTGCAACTCCTGCTGTAGAGATTTTGTGCTTTTGCTTGGCTGATCCGGGAGATGCATTTATTGTTCCCACACCCTATTATCCCGGGTATATCTAGCTTTCACAAATAGCTTCCCTCTGTGTGTGTATGTGTGTGTGTTTTAATGTGTTACTGTTGACATGTGTTTTTATTGTGCAAATATATGCTGCATCCAATCTGCAGTTTCGACAGGGATATGACCTGGCGAACTGGAGTTGAGCTGATTCCAGTTCATTGTCGCAGCGCAGACAATTTTATTCTAAGCATCGCTGCTCTTGATCAAGCTTTCAATCAAGCCAGAAAAAGGGGGCAGAGAGTTCGGGGAATCCTTATCTCTAACCCATCAAACCCCGTGGGCAATTTACTGCCAGAGGGAACACTCCATGACCTTTTGGAATTTGCCCAAAAAAAGAATATCCACATAATCTCTGATGAGATATTTGCTGGTTCCATTCATGGGAATGAGCGATTTGTGAGCTTGGCCAAGATTTTGGATAAAGGAGAATTTGACAAGAACAGGGTTCATATATTGTACGGTCTGTCAAAGGATCTGTCTCTAGCAGGCTTTAGAGTTGGGGTCATATATTCGTATAATGACAATGTTTTGGCTGCTGCCAAAAAATTAACCAGATTTTCTTCTGTCTCTGCGCCCACTCAGAGGCTACTAGTTTCTTTGCTTTCAGACACAAGATTTATTGAGAGATATCTAGAAACAAATCGAAGGAGGATAAGGAAGATGTATGATATATTTGTGGCCGGCCTAGAAGAACTAGGAGTCAAGTATGTGGAGAGCAGTGGTGGTTTGTATTGTTGGGTTGATATGAGGGGACTTATGCGCTCTTACGATGAGAAGGGGGAGCTTGAGCTGTGGGGCAAGCTTCTGAATGTTGCAAAGGTCAACGCAACACCTGGTTCAGCATGCCACTCCATAGAACTGGGCTGGTTTCGTTGTTGTTTTACTACATTATCGGGAGACAACATTCGTGTTGCAATAGAAAGGATACGTAGAGTTGCTGAAATGTGTAAACCTTCAAGATGATGAATCATGTATCAGATGTACATATTGTTTCTTATAAATATATTTTGATCATTGCAAAGTTCAAGGAGAGTTAAGGAGACATGCACGGCTATATAGAGATTGAACGAGATTTAGTTTAGCTTTTGGGGATAGCTGTCCAAATAGAAATTGACTGAAGATCGGAACAGAACTTGTTTCCATGTTTATGACCTCAAACCAGCTTCAATCTTAACTGACGCCTGGAACTCAAACCTTTGAGCATTTTGCTGCCTGATCCAAAGATGCCGCATCCGAAAGCAGTCTGTCTTGCAAATTCCTGCAATGGCATGACAGAAAGTAATTCTCATTAATTTTCTTGGAAAAATTTTGAAAAAAGTATTCAGTCTGTCTTGTTAGTGTCAACGAGGAAGCCCCATCAGTTCTAATTCCCTTAATGCTCTTCTTAGAGACTCTGTGTTGTGCAATAGTTGAATGACACCAACTTTCATGTTTGTGCAATAATGAAAGTACTGAGATGCTTTTTGAGTTACCATCGACGGGTTTTGTTTTCTCACGTGCACAGCTTTCCTCCTGCAACTCATCCTCCGGCTCATCAGCATTAGCTCCCCAAGAGTCCTTGGTTGTCTTACCACGAGGCTGCTTTTACTTTCTCTATCCACAGTTGTACCATTTAGCTCTGATACACTGGAAAGCTGTCTCTCAGAGGACTCAACTTTTCCTAGGAAACCAGAGTTCGGTGGAAGTATTGGAAAGAGGCATTCCAAGAAGGAAGCACCCACAATGCTTGAAGTTCCAGACACAGAACTGCTTGTGCTACTTTTAGAGTCTGAAGCTGGTGATGAAAGACAGGATTGAATCTCTGGAACAGCATCATCCCTCGAAGAGATCATTTGCACCGGAATGGCTGTGGGGATCGTTGTAGATGACAAAAGGCAATTTGCCAGAACAGAGGGTGGGGAACTAAATGAATTATTATCCGTTTCAAAGAGAAATGGTTCTACATCCCACTCGGATGTTTCGTCATTCAAGGCACCATCACCATCATCATCGCTAAATTCTCTGTAAAAACCATCACCTCCTAGGCAATGGGAGGTAGGTCGAGGCAATGGTGGGCCAATGAGGTTTGTGTTTGTGGTCGGTGTTCTGGATTCTGTTGGTGGCTGGGAGATAGAGGTGAGTGGTTTTCCCGGTTTCTCCTCCCATGTGAAGGGGATTGAAGCAACTAGCTTGGCTGGTGGTGGAACTGGCTTAGACGAAGAAGCTTTGTCCTTCCAGTCCTTTTTGGGCATTCCGGGCCTCTCTTCCCAAAGAAACGGTATTGAGGGTGGTTGCCTGACCCGCTTCTTTTTGGGATCTTCCACCTCTTTTTCAGCCATACTGGGTGGAGTAGAAGTGGCAGATGAATCGTGTACAATTGCTTCTGCAGTTACATAGTGGTTATATACGTGCACGGGAGTTCGACGTCCTGCCTGAACTGTCGCAAGGTACTAGGATGCTACT
This sequence comes from Angophora floribunda, assembly GCA_014182895.1. Taxonomy (NCBI): domain Eukaryota; kingdom Viridiplantae; phylum Streptophyta; class Magnoliopsida; order Myrtales; family Myrtaceae; genus Angophora; species Angophora floribunda. The sequence continues at coordinate 535,178 of CM024715.1, forward strand.
GAGTGGATTGGTTTTGACCGACTTTATGTTCTACCTGCACCATTTCCTGCTATAAGAGATTAGGATTACCTGCTCTCTGACCTCTCTGTGTGTGTGTGATTCTCAAGAATTTTAAACAACAGAAGGACAAACTAATGAGGATTTGCAAATTGACACCGATCCCATGCTAGAAAGAGTGGTTGTGCTGTCCTAATATGTCCATCACCTTACTTTGATCGTTTCTCGATTTTTGGTTCAGAATCAGACAATGCCTTGGACGAAATTGTTTTACTGCGGCAGAGCTCATCAGTTACTGTAAACTACTAGTTATTCCTTTTCTCCGGCTTGGTACGTGGGCCGGCACAGCACATAAAGGTTCCGGGCAGGCGGTGGCCATCGCTAACAATCATCATGTAAAAGCTATTTTTAGTCTAATTACTCGGTACTAGACTCAATACTCGCTATGTTCGTCATTTATGTTGATTGAGCCAATGATGCCCATTAATGATGAAAATTTCCTCGTCAATAGACATAGTTGTCCACTTGTTAAATTTTTTGCTTGACGATCGATTGACTATATTTGGATTGTAAAGAGTGGTGTTTAGATGGCTTGCAATTTAAGTGCCAAAGGAGAAATTTTTGCTTTAAAAAATTAGGAAAGACAGTGATGGATATTAGTTTAATATGAGAAGTTACTAATTAGTAATTAGGTTTGAGAGTTATTCATTTCTTAGGGGTAAAGTTAGTTGACCTCTTTGAAAATTTGCTAATAAAATGGGAACATTGCCTGCAATTGTTGTTTGGAACATACATCTATTTTGAAAAGTAAAAGTAAAGTTACTAATCTTGATCATTTTGTTTAATTGGTCGATATTTTGATACTACCTTTGCTCTTTGGAAAATTACCAAGTAGGTGGAAGATTTCCTAGGCCCTAACCAATTCCAATGTGGTTACTAACTTTTCGTATAAAAAAATAAACATCGAATAACATATATTATATGACATTGACTTTCTAAACTTGAAAATACTTTTCACTTCTAATAAGCAAGTATATACCTATCTATCTAATTCTACCTAAAAGTCGGCCATCCTCTATGGTAGGAGTGAGAGGTTCCTTTAACGTGGAATAGAAATTGAACTCTATGTATAATTGTCCAAAAAATCATAAACATACTGCAATTTTACCGATTTAATTATAAAATTTTAAATTGTGTCATGAGTCACAAACTTTTCAAAAAATTTGTGAATGTAGTCCATTTAGACACTTTTGACTGGAAATTGCTGAAATCATTGACGTGAATGTTAACCGTTTTACGTAATACTGCCGATGCTACGGACAAAATTTTATTAAATTTTGAATATTATTTTGAGTTTACATATTTAATTTCTTTTTCATTTTATTTTATTTTCTCCTTCTTCCTTTGTTGGTAGCTTAGCCTCGTTGATGACCGATGATGGGCCAGAGGCTACTACTAGTGAGGGACCCTTGTTGAGATCTAGCGAGGGGTGAACTCACCAGGAGGAGGTTCACTCTAGCCAAATCTAGCAAGGTTGAGCCTTGCCTAAAGTTGGCAAGGCCGACTCTCATTGGCCTTTGGCGAGGGTGACCCTTGTTAGTCGTAACTTGTGGCTGGTTGCCGACCATCGTTGAGGTTGGACAACTAGCTAAAGAAGAAGAAAGGAAAAAAAGACAGATTTAAAAAAGAAAATATGAAAAATTCATAAAAAAAATTTGTCTATATCAGAGCCTACGTAAGATAGTTGACATCCATGTTAGTGATTTTTAGTCAAAATTGATTCATTACATAGCAAATTTTTAACATATTTCTGACTCGATTGGCATAATTAAAAGGTTTGGTGACTAAATTGACAAAAATTAATAAGTTTATGACATTTTTTAACAATTTTCCAAAAAAATTGATCTAAGCATTACTTTCAAAAATGATGCCAAGGATATTAAGACTAACCTTCAAAATTGATTTACAAAGAACCAAAAAATAAGCGAGATTTGAAATGTCAATTTGGAAAATTGTCCAAAAAAATCATAACCTATTACACTTTTATTAATTTGGTGCTAAACATTTTAACTGTGTCAATTGAGTCTTGAAGCTTTCAATGGTGTACTAACCAAGTCAATTCAGGCAATTTTAGTTAGAAATCGCTGACATGGATGCCAATCATTATATATAATAAATCAAGAGTTGACATTGATAATTTTAATAAATAATTTTAATATTTTTTCTATTTTCCTTCTTTATATTTTACCTTTTTTTTTCTTTTTCCTTCTCCCCTCCCTTGGGCATCACTAGGCCTTGAGTAAGGGTGGCCCACGACTGCCTAAGAAAGGGTGACACTTCCTAGGGGCTGGTGAGGGTGGCCCTCATTTGAGATTGGCAGAGGAAAGAAGCAAAAATAAAAAAGGAAAAAAAAGAAGAGAGAAGGAAAAAAAAGAGAGTGGAAAAAGGAAAATAAAAAAATGAATAAAAAATGAATATTAAAAATTATCAACATTTGCGTCGATTGTGACGTATGTTTACGTCAGTAATTTTCGGCCAAAATTACTCAAATTGACTTAATTGGCAAAATGTGAATTGATTAATGATTTAATTGGCATAATTAAAATGTTGAGGACTATATTGGCAATGGTATGATAGGTTTATGACTTTTTGAACAATTTTCCTCATCAATTTTATGGTCTGATTTGTTGTTTCTGAATTTCTATCGTGTTTAAAAAAAAATTACTTGAAATTCTGCCAAACCTTAGGGTTGTACACATTTGCCCTAAACACATTAGCCTTTTATTTTTTTTTATTTGTTTAAAAAGTCAATAGATACGGTGAAGATGGTTTCAAATCCGAATAGGGTAAGAAATCCAGTTAATATCTTAACCACTATATTGCAATTTTTTACATGGTATGTTTTCCTGAATTAACAACTATATTACTCAGAGTTTGCTTCTTCTAAAAGGCAGCTTCGATTTTCAAGTCGATTCCAAGTCAGTTACTTGATTTGGATCCTAGTTTAATTTCAAGTCGGTTCCTTAGTTTGGATGTTGGTTCTAAATATTGGGAATCTATATTGGTAGGATATGTTCCTAATATTCGATCCGGAACCTATTTATCCTGGGATAAATTACCTTTAATTTTTATCTTTTTTGTGAACGAAATTTCTCTTTTACCCTTGATTTTCATAAAAATAAAAAAATAATGAAAATGAAGAATAGTAATAACGAAAGTATTAAGACAAGGAAAATAAATGTCAATAATAATATTAAAATGTTAAAATTTATGTATTAATAAACAAATCAGATGTTTTATGAAAAAGAAACACGATGAAGTAAATTGACAAAGTATATTTTTAAATTGTTTATTAATGTAAAAAATGATTAATCAATAAAAAATATTTAAAAATGTTACCTTATTTTAGATTAATCATTTCCTCTTAAAACTTAAAAGTCGAAGATGAAGACCTCATTTTCTTTTATAATTTTTTTCAAAATATTTTATTAGTAAAGCACTTTTTACATTAATTGATCTTTTAAATGCACACCGGTCATTTTGATCATTTAACATTCATGTTATCGAAGCCTTTTCCTTTTTATTCTATTTCTTGAGTATCTTATCCAGTTTTATTAAAGTGGTTATATTTATTAATTTTTTTTAAAATTAAATTGTTTAACGTTGTTCGTATTTATTTGCCCTATTATTAAAATTTCAGCTAATTTATTTATTTCCCTTTTTCTATATTTATGGCAATAAATGATAACAAAGATTAATGGAAAACTTCAAGATATTAAAGTGATTATATTTAAAGTGGTTATATTTAATGACAAAGCCATCCATGGAAAACTTTGAGATATTAGTTTAGGGAGATCTCTTGACCAGTTGGTTATGTATGGGGAACATACCTTTGATCTACGTCAGTCCTTATGGACTGATCTTATACAAAGAAGCAGCACCTTGGTAGATAGCCCTTGGCTAGTGGTTGAAGACTTCAATGTCATACGGGATCCCTCGGATCGCTTTGGAAGCTCGGATACTTGGATCCCGTCCTTTGACGACTTCAAGGCGTGTCTAGACCAAGCCGAGCCTGAGGACCTACGATATGTGGGATACAGATTTACTTGGGACTTATCTACTGGAATACATCGGAAACTCCAGAAGATTGATCGCGTCCTAGTAAACAACAAATGGTGCCAGGAATACTCATATTCTAAAGCAGCTTTCTTAGCACCTGAAGTGTTTGATCATACGCCTATAGTTGTAAGGATCACAACCTTGTCTATTCGGAGGAAACCATTCAAATTCTTTAACTTCTGGATGAAGCACCCAAGTTTCAAGGAGATGGTCACTTAAGTTTGGAATGGCCAATCTTCTGGTACCCCTTTATACCGGCTTTATTGCAAGTTAAAAGCATTAAAAGTAAGGCTTAAGCAGCTAAATAGGGATGCCTATTCGGATATTTCGGTGAGGACGGAGATAGCTAGATAAGCACTTCGTACTACTCAAGATGCACTCCAATAGGATTCGTGCAATATGTCTTTGGTGGAAGCTAAAACAGCCCAACTTCGAAGCTTCTACGAACTCCGATCACTTGAGGAATCATTTTTCCGACAAAAGTCCAAGGTTCATTGGCTAAAAGAAGGAGATCACAATACCAAATTCTTTCACCATTCGGTCAACTGGAGGCACCTATGAAATCGGATAATCTCCATCCATGATAATTCGGGTAACTTGGTGGACAACTCGGTGGAGGTGCAAGGCTCTTTCGTCTCACATTTCCAAAACTTATTGGCTCCAGTAGAAATGATGCCTTGTCCATCCCAACCAGAGATCAAAGAAATGATTCGACATTCACTAACGGAGGAAAAGGTATGATTCCTATCTTGACTTGTCCTTCCTTTGGAAATTTGTGACTCTATGTTTTCCTTAGTTGGAGACAAAGCCCCCAGTCTGGATGGTTTCAATGCAAACTTTTTCAAACAAAACTAGGATATTGTGGGCCAATAGTGATAGATGCGGTTATGTATTTTTTCAACACTAGTAGCCTACTAAGGGAGGTGAATAACACTATTATTGCCTTAGTGCCCAAGGTCCCGAATGCATCATCAATAGGGGAGTTCAAACCAATTGCATGCTGCAATACCGTTTATAAATGTATTACTAAGATCCTGACTAATAGAATTGATTCAACCCTTCCAACTATTATTGGACTAGCCTAGAATGCATTTGTAAAAAGTCGTAGGATTAGTGATAATATCCTTCTAGCACAAGAACTGTTAAGCAGATTTCACATTGAACCTTATCTCCCCAAATGTGCTGTTAAGGTAGATTTCCAAAAAGCATATGATATGCTCGATTGGCAATTCTTGGAATCAACCCTAGGAGTGTTTGGTTTTCCTGCACGGGTCATTGAATTGATGATGACGTGTGTTCGGACACCAAAATTCTCCATATCTTTTAACGTGGAATTATATGGCTTCTTCTTGAGTGGCAGGGTCACCTTGCCGTATTACTCGGCCACTCGAGAAGAAGCCATGTAATTCTCGTACCTATTTACATTGGCTATGGAGGTATTTTCTAGAATTATAGCCCGACAGACTCAACGTCCTGAATTCAAATATTTTTGGAGGTGCAAGTCCACTTGCCTTTTCCATCTATTCTTTGCATATGATGTTTTTTTATTCAGCGAGGCAAGTTTGACTTCCATTACTTGCTGTCAAGAGGGGTTGTAGACATTCTCCGCTTGGAGCGGACTTCAACCAAATCTCAACAAGAGCGAAATTTTCCTTGCGAGAGGACCAGAGTCAATACGGGACCAAATTTGGCAAGCTTGGGGATTTCGACTAGGTTCTCTACTGGTGTGGTATCTTGGGGTCCCCATCATCACGGCATGACTAAGGAAAACTGATTGTGATGCCCTGGTAAGCCTCCTTGCTTCAAGAGTACAATTGTTGACTCATCGGTTCTTATCTTTTGTGGGCCGTCTTTAGTTAATTAGGTCGGTCCTTCATGCGAGACAAATATATTGCACGGGCATATTCATGTTGCCTAGCTCGATAGTGAAAAAAATAGAACAAATATGCCACCAATTCCTTTGGAAGGGTCCCGGCCTAAACACGGAAGGTGTGAAAGTTGCATGGAATGCTGTTTATCTTCCCAAGGAAGAAGGTGGATTGGGATTACGCAAACTCCGTGATGGCAACAAAGTGGCAATGATGAAACATATATGGTTGTTATTACAGATAAGCAATCACTTTGGTGCAAGTGGATACATTTGGTGCAAGTGGATACATGCAACATAGCTGAAAAGAAAGAACTCATAGGATACCACGACATCGACTATTTGCTCTTGGGCATGGAGGAAAATTATGGGTCCTAAAGGTGAAAGCCAAATGTATTTCTGCTGGTATATTGTGGATGGTCTTTCAACATCTCTATGGCTTGATCCATGGCTTCCAGATGGGTCATTAAGTATAGTATTCTCCAACAATTTCATCTATCGTTCAAGCTTACCTAGAAATGCCAAGGTGGTAGACCTTTGTACTCCAACTAGCCAGGGAGTGTTGCTGGAACTCCAAAATCGGCAGCTCCCAATCCCAACTCTCAATCAAAATCCGGATAAATTTATTAGGTTGGAGCACTCTTCGAGTATGTTTTCAATTGCTTCAGCATGGGTTGCAATTAGACATAAATCTCCATGAGTCCCGTGGTTCAAATTTGTGCGGGACAAATCTCTTATCTCGTGGCACCAATTTTTGCTATGGCTTATAACTAGAAAATGTCTCCCAACTCAAATGTTTTTGCTGTTTTATGGGAGAATTTCGGTTGTGGCCTGTGCATTCTGTAATGCTAAGCCAGATTCTGTTAATTGCCTTTATTTTGGTTGTCATGTCTCGAGAACATTGGTAACGTTCTGGGCGGGCAAATATAATCTACCTTGGCAAGGAAAGTCGTGGGATGACATTATCGAATGGGCCAATTCTTCTCTATTAGGCAATGAATTTTATCAAGAGATTGCCCGCTTCTCTTTTGGGGCTCTATGCCATGTTATATGGAAGTCCCATAACAATATTATATTCTGGGCTCGTCTCTATATATCCCATCGATGAAGCTCCATATCATTAAGGCATAAAAGACAAGGCTTTTGCTATCCACGGCATCACGAACTCTCCTACAAATAGAAGAATTCAACACGGATGGGGTATTAATTCGGCAATCTTCAGTGAAAATGACAACTGATTTTGTATAATTTGAAGGTTGTTCATTTGTTTTTTCTCTTGCTCCTGAATTCGGCACCCTTCCACTCACATGCCATGTTGTCCTAGTGAGTGCAAGTTTGATTCCGGTTCCTTTTGATGTATAACTGTTGGTTTGAAAGTTAATACATATTTGCCTTACAAAAAAAAATGATAACAAAGATTAATCATCGGTGATCAAAGTTCGAATTCCCACTTTTTCAAGGGGATTTGGATTAGGATGATTTAGTTTAAGATATAAATTTCGACTTCCACGTTTTGCACGGAAACAGGATGAACAAATAATTAGAAAGTAGTAGAGTATGATCCATTAAAAAAAATTGACAAAGATTACTTTTATTCTTTAAAAAATCACGTGCTTTGCACATATTAATGAAAAAAATAACGGAGAATTGACCATCATAACACGATGAAGATTTAGGGTACTACGCATTAAGTGAAAGTTCGAGGCAAGGGTATATATTACTTCAAAATTAAGGGGCAATTTACCCTTTTATTCCGCGGATGCATATCATATTTTCGGCGAGGCGGTTCCCTCCCCTGCTATCGCGCACTCCCGCCAAAGGGTTTAAGCAGAAACCCTAGAGTATCTTCTCTGCAATTTCAGAAGATTCATCGCTGCCAAGTCCTTCCTCAATTCCGCCATTTTCACTCCGCCATCCGCTCAGCAAAGCTTCTGCTCTCCTCCCGTTCTTCCCCTTCTCTCTCTCTCTACTCCCTCCGTCCCTCCGAGACGCTAGCATCCGTAAGAAATGAGCTTCGCGGCCTACAAGATGATGCACTGGCCCACGGGCATCGACAACTGCGCTTCCGGGTTCATCACTCATAGCCCTTCGGACTTCCCTCCTCGGATTCCGCCCTTGCAGACGGACGATCTTGAGCCGGACTACCCGCCCCGGCGAGAGATCGGACCCGTCCCGAATCTCATTGTCGCCGCCGCAAACGTTCTCGAAGTGTACGTGGTGAGAGTGCAAGAAGACGGCGATAAAGATTCCGGCGAGGCCAAGCGCGGTGGAGCCATGGATGGCGTTTCCGGTGCTTCGCTTGAACTCGTTTGCCATTACAGGTTCTCGTCTTTCTTCTTATTCTCTTTTACAATGTAGACACGTAGAGGGAGATCCCGTAATCCATGTGATGCAGTAGGGACATTCTTAGTAGAGAAATGAGCAACGGCAGAGGCAAGCTGCGGAGAGAGAATTATACAATTTTTACTCGTCAAATCCTCTGAGCGCACAAGTGTAGCTGAATCGTATGCTGATGCATTCCATCCAGTTCAATACGATCAGCAACTCTAACAAGAATATCAACCAACTTTCAAACTCATTTTTTCGAAAACCTGACAACTGACCGAGGTGACTAGCTCAAGCACAAGACACTTCACTCTCACTCTGCTGCGACAGCTTTGAAAGAGCCAATTGCTATGCTTAAAAAAGGTCGATAATATTGATTTTGGGAAGGAGTTTAATTCTGAGCGAGTAACACGTGTCAACCTCTAGCCCAGCTTTATGTAGAGTTTACCGATGATTAGTTTTTAAATTTCTGTGCACGCACAGCCACATTGATGTGTAGCTAGTTTACAAAAAATTTTCTTAGAAGAGAATAAGGGAGAAAACTGAGGGAAGTCAAATAAAAAGGGCAAGGAGATTAATACTTCATCCATTTTTTTCCCAGTAAGAAGAACAAGGAATTGATAGAGAATATCAGAAGAGCACACAATAATGGAGGGAACTTTCCAAATCTTATTGCTTAATGAATCTGCAACCGTTAACACACTTCTTATAAACTTGCTACACACTTCATTTTCACGTAACAGAATTAGATGGAAGAAACTCTATCTCAAACTAACTAAGAAGACGCCTCGTGGTAAACTACTTATCATTGTGTGATACGTCTTGATATTGTGCATTTGGCATTCATCATAAGATTTCAACAATGCATTCATAATCACAAGAAATGAAGAATCTGGATCCTGCTGCTTGTCAATGCCTAGCTGAAACATGACATAGTTGGGATAGACTTAACTCTTCGATCAGGAACCCTGGAACATTTGGGTATCATGTATAGAAGCTCTGATTTGGTTACTATCAGAGCCAAAGGCAAAGGGGAAAAATCTTTTCATCCTGTAGCTGTTGTCTGTATAATTCAGGTAAATAAACTGAAGAACATTTGGGGGGGGGGGGAGAGGAGATGTAGATTTATAATTGTTTAATTATGATTGGGAAGTGCTGTTTCTTTGTAGCATGTGAAGATAACTTTACTCTAGAAGATGTCTTGTTATCAGACAACGTTGGTCACACCTTAAAGCAGTCTGCTAGAGATGCAGCGGTCACTGTTAGGGCCTCTCTCTTTTGTGAAAGTGTCTTTTAAGGATGTGTTCAGTGTTCTTTACATGAGCTTCTTGATGGTATTTTGGTCCTTGGGTCCTGTGACAATTTTATTGGGCTCATCCACTAAAGTGTAGTTTGTTTGACTCTACTTCCAGTAAATCAAAGTATGTATTTTCCACTGGATTTCTTCAAATGGATGGATGTGTTTCCTGGAGCCTTTTTCTGCTGACTTCATCTTCTTTCCCCTGTGCATTGTGTTTAAATTGAACTGCAGGTTGCACGGTAATGTTGAAAGTATGGCAGTACTATCAACTGGAAGTGGTAATGGTTCCAGGAGCAGAGATTCGATCATTTTAACATTTCAAGATGCAAAAATTTCCATTTTGGAGTTTGATGATTCGATTCATGGACTTCGCACAACGTAAGAATGGCTTTATGGTATAGAGTGCTTCTAACGCTAATCATACTGCATGATGGGCCAGGAGGATGATTATTATGCTATATTAGTTGTGTTAGGTCATTTTTTAGCTCTTTGAATTGTATGCTGTAAAATTTGTGGCAAAATTATTGCAGTATTGCCTTTGATGCTTCCATAATGACACAAGCCTAAAGAATTTGGTCTTATCAATGTCTTTGGGATACATTCAATCTATTTCTCTACTTCTGAATTTTCTTTTAGTCAGATATTTATGTCGTCCTTTGGCCAGTGTTCTTCAGTTTGTTTTATTCTCAGGAATCTCTTCTCCCAACTGCAGATGATCTGTATTTTTGGGGTAGTACCAATTAATTTTAAATTATTTAGATAAGAAAACAGTACCATTCTTTTCACCTATGACTATCATAAAAATCTTAGATTTTTTTACTTCTCTCTTTAAAAACTCAATGTATGTAATTGGAAAATTTGTCTCTGTAAGATTTTGTGGGACCACTGTCGACTGTTCTAAAAGTTTAAGCTGTTAGATGACGGTATGGTTTTTTATTTATATATTCTAACACTCCCCCTCACACTTAATCTGGTCTTTTTGCTTAGTACATAGCATGGAAATTTAATTAGGGAGGCAAATGGGGCTTGGTAAGATTTGAACTCAGGACCTCTAGCTCTGATACCATGTAAGATTTTGTGGGACCACTGCCGATTGTTCTAAAAGCTTGAGCTTTTAAATGACGGCATGGTTTTTTATTTATATATTCTAACAGTCTCACTTTGAGATTTTTCTTGATCTATTCTTAAAAATTTATGTAATAGTCATTTTCCTTGTCTCCCACTTTTCAGAAACAGGCAATCTACAGCATTTTTCATATACTCTCCATTTCAGGCGGTTGAAATTTTTGTTAGAAAATATTCTTTTCATATAGAACTGACAAATTTGGATAGCTCTAGAATTTGTCACTCTTCTCTTTGTTAATGTTTATTGTCATAGTTTTGTGGCATCTTAATTTTTCCATCATGTTCCAAGTGCCGACCTTTGATATGCTTGGCATCCAACAATCTACAAGAAATGCATCTCACCAATTGTTCATGCCGTCATCCATCTTAGCAGCTCTTTTGTTGACTGTTTAAGGACATATATTAATGTGTTGTGGGTGGTCCTGAATTTTAGTTTTGCATTGTTGCCTTAGTCTTAGGCTATATTTGCCTTCCTTTCTTCCTTTTATTGTTCCTTCTCCTTACTCCTTAAGCTAAAAAGCACAACATTGGGAAGCTGGTCTCATATTACCAATTTGTTGTTCTTTATGTTTATATGATGAAACATAATCCATGATGATGGATTTTTCAGATCTATGCATTGTTTTGAGGGTCCAGATTGGCTTCATCTCAAAAGAGGTAGAGAATCTTTTGCCAGAGGCCCACTGGTGAAGGTTGATCCTCAAGGCAGGTGCGGAGGGGTTCTTGTTTATGGTCTGCAAATGATAATGCTTAAGGCTTCTCAGGTCTCTCCTATTTCTCTAGATCCTTTGTCATAGACCTTTAGTCCCTTTCTGTTCAATTTACTTTCCTTTGTGTTGTAGGTTCTAATGCAATTTGGTCATCTAAGACTTTGTAGATTTCAGTTTTGTTCCTAGCTTGAATCTAAAATTTAAAGTAATATGAGACATGAACTCATGTAGCTGTTTGGATAAACAGTTGTGTCCTTTAGGCAATATGTACTCTTCTCTCAATTTCATTGTGTTCCCTCTATCCCTGAGGCAATCATGGAGTATTGTGAAGGAGCAATATCTTCTATTCCACTTCATGGTGTCAAGAGATAGGGGAGTGCATTCTCAAATGACTTTGTTAATAGAAGTAAGTTGTTAATTGGCCAACCAGTGCAAGTGGGAAATTCACAACTTACTTTTAGGAAAGTTGCGTTGCCCGAGAGATATTGCAAGCTTATTTTTCAAGTCACCTTTTGTTGTTTTTCATAAATTCTTTGTGCAACACATGTTTGGCGGCACTGCTCCTATTAACTTAACATCAATTTGGACTTTGGGGCTCAGGTTGGTTCTGGTTTGGTGGGAGATGAGGACACATTTGAATCTGGAGGTGCAGTTTCCATTCGAGTAGAATCATCGTACATAATCAGTCTCCGAGAGTTGGAAATGAAGCATGTAAAAGATTTTGTATTCGTACACGGTGAGGAAGTCGATAACTAAGTTCTGTTTTTCCAAGATTTGCTTCTTTTACTATGTTTCCATGTCATTTTTGCTGTAATATATGCCAAGATAGGGTTGGCTTGATGCTTGGTAGTAGCTCCTAGGCCAGTAAGTGTAAGCTCAGTGTTATGGAGACTGCAAACTGCTATCTAAATGGTTTACTTGCTGAGCTGACTATGAAGAGACAATTGGTTGTGTAAGTCTTGCAAGCTGCAACAACTTGTAGATCATATCTACAGATTAATATTTGAAAATGCTGCCGTTAGCTTAGCAAACTGCTCCATGTCTCCTTTGTGGAAATATTTTCTTGATAGTAATGCATGAAATCCCATGTTGTTTTATGTGAAAAAAGTAACTGGGTTGGTAGCTTTATCGTACTGCACTTGATTAGCCACTTGTGCGAACTAATACATACTAGATTTTTTTGCCTCCATGTCTTAATAAGGCTATATTGAGCCTGTGATGGTAATACTTCATGAGCGGGAGCTTACATGGGCTGGACGTGTTTCCTGGAAGCACCATACTTGCATGATATCTGCACTCAGCATTAGCACAACCCTGAAGCAGCATCCTCTGATTTGGTCAGCCTCAGTAAGTTCTCCAGTTTTCAAGCAGATCTTTCTATGTATCCTTTTAATACTCTTAACTGGATCTGTCTCTGTCTAGATGTGTTGTGGAGACTTTATTCGTACTTATCCATCCACAAATTTTGTTCATAAAGTCTTAATATTGTTATCTTCTCTTTGGTCAAGTCATAGTTAGTGGACAGTGTAGTTTGAATATCTTCACCTAGTCGGTGCCAGTGCTTTTTGAGCTTTATCATTTGTTTGTGTCTGATCTTGCAGTCATGGTTGATGGCTCTAACCATTTTCAACTTCTTTTTTTCATGTTGAATTACTTTCCATCGGTTTGTTCAATACGGATTAAAAAATGAACAAGCAATTCTTTTTGAAAGCTTGGGAAGGCATCCTTATAATGATGACCAAGTGCTTTTGACTTTTTTCCCCCTCAGATGATTGGTTGATTGTCTCAATATTCTAGAACAATTCTCTCAGAATGGTCTCATGTGGTTATTGCTGTGCATGATGAATCATTTTACTTCTCTTCCTGTTTTTGTTTGCCCCTCCATAAATTTATATCAGTTGCAGGAGAAAGTTGATGAGCCGTGCATTTGATTTTGGTTTCATCAATTAGGATGGATTGTATGGACAATGTTTCACATTAAAACTTTGTAATGCTTTTTGATTCCTGAAGACTGCCAAAATATGGAAACCATTCACAACCTACAGCCTTTGATGATAGTTATATCTGTTTGAGATGCTTTATATTCTTCTTTACTTTTTTTGTCTTCTCCTCTTGTCAGAATCTCCCTCATGATGCCTACAAGCTTCTTGCGGTGCCTTCTCCAATCGGTGGGGTTCTTGTGATTTCTGCTAATGCTATTCATTATCACAGTCAGGTAGTTTATCTGACTCTCCAGAAGCATGCATTTAAGATGCGTATAAGTGTCTAGCTTGTTTCTATTATCTTGTATCTAGTGGGATTTTGCAGTTGTTTATTTTTTCACAGTTATTGATCAAATTATGTGTGAGAAGTGTGTTCCCCTGAACAGCTGTTTCCTCTATTTGCAGTCTACTTCTTGTGTTTTGGCTCTGAATAGTTATGCCAGTTCTGCTGATGGCAGGTAATCTCCCTACTCTTGAAATGTTACTTGATTTCTGTGGTTTCATGACATGCTTGATTGGTTTGCTAAAGTGATATTGGTATTTCTACTCTTAATGAGTTAATAGTTCAACTTCTCATGCTTTATCTTTTGGCAAAAGACAAACTGTGTTTTCTTCAGCTTTTTAGTTCCGATACCATGCCCCTAGTAGGAGAAGACATTAGCAAACAACAAAAGAATTGAACAAGATAAAGAATATATAGGAAGTTACTTACCATTGATTTTCTGTGAAGATTGCTGAATCATGCATCCTTCATGTGTTTTTAGCAAGATCTTAATTCTTGATTTGGGACTAGGAGTGATATTCACTAGCATCTGATCAAAGCTTCTTTAGTTCCATTATTTCTTGAAATATGTTTTCTCATCTCCTTCAGGTTATTTCATCATTGTGCTCATGGTTGATTATATATATTATTTTGTTGGGATTTCAGTCAAGAGATGCCAAAGTCGAGTTTCACTGTTGAGCTTGATGCTGCCAATGCCACTTGGTTACTGAATGACGTGGTCTTGCTGTCAACCAAAACTGGGGAGTTGTTGCTGCTCACCCTTGTTTATGACGGGCGGTAGGTGATCACTATTATTTTTCTACTTTCTTCCGTTCCTTCTCTTCTGGCTTAAAAGCTTGATTTTATTTTAAATCTCTTTTTAAATTTTGTCTGTGTCGGAGCTGTTAGATATGTTTTCATCTCATGTAGCTATAAGAGTTTTACTTCCTTTTCGGAATACTGTGATGCACATAGTTTTTGATATTTACATGTCCATATATATTCCTATTTCCTTATGTCTATATACTTTCAAAAAAGAAAAAGCACTGACTTCCTAGTAGATCCTGTCTTGCTTCTCGGCACAACGTCGTCAGTGTAGTAGGTATGTGTGCCAGTTTTGATCTGAAGGCGTTTTCATCTCTTCTTCCCATTTCAAAAGCAACCAACCTTTGTTTTTATGTCTGTTTGCTGAATATGATCGCATCTTTGCAGTATTTAGCAGTTGTATTTTCTGTTCCTGCTACTTTAATTATGAAGCTAAAATCTTCTCACTTCCATAATAATATTTCCCATCTATAGTGTGGTGCAACGATTGGATCTTGCAAAGTCAAAGGCTTCTGTGCTTACTTCTGTAAGTTATCTTCATGTTTGAAGTTCTCTTATCAGTTGCTTTTGCATTGGCACATCATTGATGACTATGTTCCTTGTCTTAGGGGATTACAACAATTGGAAATTCCTTGTTTTTCCTGGGTAGTCGATTGGGAGACAGTTTGTTGGTGCAATATACTTGCGGGTTTGGAGCCTCAAAGCCTTCATCTGGTTTGAAGGAAGAGGTACGTGGTATGATGAAGAGTTTTGCTACTTGCAATGTCTTATTTACTGTTCACTCTTGGGATTCTGTGACATGTCACTTCTTAGGCACTTGTTCTGTTCCTTTTGCCTTCAAAAGTTTGATACCATAAACTGAATGAAGCTGCTCATTTGGTTGATTTTTTGGCTGTTCTTTCTTTGGGATGTTGATAAATCCTTCTGTTGATGAGTTTTTTAGGTGGGAGATATTGAAGGTGATGCCCCTCTGACAAAGAGGTTGCGCAGGTCCTCTTCTGATGCTTTGCAAGACATGGTTGGTGGAGAGGAGCTCTCAATACATGGTTTAACGCCAAGTAATGCAGAATCTGCACAGGTCTCTCTCTCTCTCTCTGTGCACACATTGAGGCTAGAGTGCTTCCTGCCTTCCTTCCCTTTCTGCTGAAACAATAATATGCTCGCTATGCTAGAGGAAGGTGGAGTTTTTGTTTGGCCTAACATATTACACTCCCTCGATCTTCATATTGCTTTCTGAAGCATGAGTACACATGTCTCTTGTAAGAAATGAAAGCTCTTCCTGCCCCAAACTGACATTTATCTTCAATGCATTGCGATAATCCTTTAGTTTGTTATTGTGTAATGGTTGATCTTATCATTGTTGAAGTTGTTCCTACTTTGTACTTAGGTATTGGATTGTAACCCCTTCCTATCTGCAGAAAACCTTTTCATTTGCAGTGAGGGATTCCTTGGTCAACATTGGCCCTCTGAAAGATTTTGCATATGGCCTACGGATCAATGCCGATGCTAATGCAACAGGAGTTGCGAAACAAAGCAACTATGAACTGGTTAGTGTAGCAAGTAGCAACTCCTGTTTTTGACTATGTACAGTATATACATCATAATATGACATGTCCATTGTTTTTGCATCCATGAGTGTTTTCACCAATCATTTACTAACACCAGCTGACTAATTTGTTACATATTGAAAGTCACTAGCACATGTCCATTTTTTAAACTAAAAGTTACATTCTTCATACCTTTCCAGTAATTGTGCAGGTCTGTTGTTCTGGTCATGGGAAGAATGGTTCTCTGTGTGTTCTGAGGCAGTCAGTTCGTCCGGAAATAATTACTGAGGTGTGTGGCACAGTTTTTTGTCTTAGGTTGTCTCATTAAATGTTTTAGCTCTCTTATAGGTCTCTTCGTCACTGTACCAGAAAAAAAGATGGGGGCATAAGAATAACATCCCATAAATAATTTTTCCTCTTCTTTCTTCTTTTAATATGTCACTTGGACAGGAACTGGTTGAAATTTCAAGAGTCAGGCAATCTATTGGCCAAAGTTGTAGTCTGTTGAGTTTTGATGGTCGTGATCTTCTCAGTGATCTATTTGTTCTATTTATATTGCTGGGATAGAGCAAACATTAATTAGCCTTCTTTGTCTACTTCCTACCCTCTCCAAAGGTTTGAGAGTCTTCTGCCATGTTTGCGGTTGTTAATTCCTTTTCAAGTGCAAGTAGACGGAAAACTGGTCTGAGTGGTTTTGTTGCCAAATAGATTGGTGCGATGTCTATTTGTTCGTTTTTTAAATTGTGACCCCTTTGTATGATCTTTTGAAGTACAATGGTGAGTAGTGGCAGGTTAGACTGGCCAGGAAACATTTCTATGATGCTTATTGATAAAAAATGACATGGTCAGTAGTATTCCATGGAACTTTTACTTGCCTGCTAGTGTAATTACCCAGTTTATTGGCCTTTATTACCAGAGAATCACTAATTACCAACAGATGGTTGATCTATGAGACAAAAATATTTCCAGAGAAAAAAATTTGGTGACTAGATGTGTTCCTCTATAGTTGTTGACACTTTTATTCTGACGAGGGCTCGTTGGCAGCTTGTTCTTGTGATCCCGCATAATAGCAGCAGTTGGTGGACTATTAGTGAGGAATGGACAAATTTGCTCTTAGTGGCTCTTTCTACACTAGCATCAAGTTATTTTTATGTAGCCTTTATTCATTGCACTTTGCAGTATTTTCCATCATCATATCGATAATCCTTTCGCAGGTTGAACTACCGGGTTGCAAAGGCATTTGGACGGTCTACCACAAAAACACTCGTGGTTTAGATTCTTCCAAAGTTGGGGCTGACGACGACGAATATCATGCATATTTGATTATTAGTCTGGAAAGTCGTACCATGGTAATTTCTCTTGCTTTATGTTGAATATTTGTGCTTTAGAGACTTTTAAAGTGTACTTAATTTCTTATTTGCATCTGGTAATAGACTTGGCAGAATGCCATCATTAGCTTGTCGGTTGCTGCTTTTGCCACATTGGGTTCTTTGCTATTGTGTATTACTTCTGAGCTTTTCAGCACAGAAATTTCATGGTTGTTTTTCCCATGAGGCGACTCTATGGTAGAGATAATCATATATTAAATTGATCTTTTGATATGCATTACAATCTCAATTCTCTATTTTGCGAGCATTTGCAATTAGTCATTTTTCTCCGTTGTTGTGGGATTGTTAGTACTTGGAGTCAAAATGCTGAGGGAGAAATAATGCAATGAGGGACTGCCTTTCGAGCTTTCTTGCTCTTATTTGTTGTTGATTTAGAATCCTGAACTCACTAGATTCTTTCTAGAGTTGGACATCACCTAATGCACCCTAAATGTGATGCCTGTTCTTATCCCTTGCAAATTTCCACTGAATTTGAAGGTGATCTTTTCCTGCCTTCAAACATGCGGCATCAATCTTTCTGCATAAAAACATGCAGCATGACTCTCTCGTTCTTTTTTTCATGTTCTCAAGAATTTCTAATGGCACTTGGTAACAAATCCTAGGGTAAGCTGTATGCAGATATGCATATCAATATTGCAGATACATGTACAGATATATTTGCATTTTTCTTCCCCCATTGTTACCTGCAGCTAGCATCATTGTCTTTATCAGGTGCTTGAAACGGCTGATCTTCTCAATGAAGTCACTGAAAGTGTTGATTATTATGTGCAAGGAAGAACTATTGCTGCTGGGAACCTATTTGGAAGGTGTGTTCAATTATTATTTTTAATTTTTTCTGCAAGTCTGAAAAGCATTTTACTAGCAATGGGTGTTTATGACAAGTGATGTTGTGCCTTCCTTAGCTATCATCATGGGTTGGTGTCTAATTAGTTAGACATGTAATCATAAGTAGATATTTGTGTTCTTGATGTGTTTTTAATTATTTCAAGATTTTCTTTGTTTTAGTATGATTTTCAATTGTCATAGAGATTGTCAGATTCTGCTTTGGTATTATCTGATCATTGAGTCATGAGAAAATGTGGATGAGCGGGTAATATATATTCATAGTTTGAAGCATGAAGAAATAGCTGTATGGGGTGATTCTACTTTCAATATCTTACATTCACTTTTCTAATTTAACCCAAAACGCCCAAAACATCTCAACATGTTCATACATTGATTGACATTTAGAGTCATGTATAGATTTGTGAGTTTCACAGACTTTGTTGCAAATATTTTGCAGTCTGCTAATTTGATATAAGCTTTGAATGCATTTATTGCTGTCTAACTAATCCTAGCTAACTTTCTTCCTCTTCTATTTGGGGTGATCTACCTTTAACCTCTTACATTCACAATGACTTTTATTTAACCTGAAACACACGTTTCAAAATAGTGGAATGTTGACATTTAGAATCATATATAATATTGCGGCTTTCATGCTTTGACTTTATTGAGTATGATTTGCAGGCTGCATACTTTGTATAAGCTTTGAACGCATTTGTTGCTGTCTAAATTAATTTGAGTTAACTTCCCTCTTCTGTTTTTCTTTCTTAGATATTCATGTACTGATGTTCTGACAGAAAAATGACAGCAAGAGAATTTGGGCTGTGATGTTTTCTTTAATGAATTATTTTGAAGTACTAATAGCTTAGCGTGTAGGTTTTATTTTCTGTGTATGAGTCAATGTTTTCCAATTAGTGTCACCTAATTTCTTCTTACTGCTTCCTGTATGAAGGCGACGAGTTATTCAGGTTTTTGAACGCGGAGCACGTGTCCTCAATGGTTCTTCTATGATGCAAGATTTAAACTTAGTGACCTCGAACTCTGAATTAGCATCTGAGAGTTGCATGGTCTTAACTGTATCAATTGCTGATCCATATGTCTTACTAAAGATGACTGATGGAAGCATTCGGCTTCTCGTTGGAGGTAACTGCCACTTCTTTTTATTCTAAGATGTTACTTTGGCATTAGTCTACTTAATTGCTAGAATTATATGGACTATGAGAGTTTTCAATGGGAAAAAATTCTATGTGCATGCGTCTGTTTTGGGATGGTGTCAATAGTGATGGTTATGAAGACCTTTTTGTATGAGTTGTGTAATTTACTTAGTTTCACTTACTCTTTTCTCCATAACCAATTTTGGTGAGCGTGACCCCAGGAACTTGCTTGGCTATGGTATACAATTTTTTGAATCTGTCATATTTGACCAATAGTTACATGCTATGGAACTGTAGACAATAGTAATGAATCTGTTGAGAGAGGCATGCCTGGTGGTGCAAGCAATCTGTGCCAAATCTTGTCAAATAATTTTAGGTTGTTCAGTGTTCCCAAATAATGATTACAGCATAACTTGCTTAGTCTCTTTAATTCACTTTGTGCAATGGATTCTAATTTCCATGATCCAAATTGTCAACATCTTGGAGGCCTCATGCATGTTAACCAGTTACATGTGTACATTTTTCAGTTTGGAGTTTGTAGGTCACTGACATGCCTTATTGTGATATCATATTTAAAAAATTTGGAATGACTCATGCAGAGTGTATGCTTATAGTTGTTCATCAATGTTTTTGAGATTTGATTACTCTTGCACTATGAAAGTGGTTTCAAACTTCAAAGCCGAACTATCTCAGAAGAATAGAGATGCTCATATGCAATAGGCAACAAATCTCTATATGTAGTTTACTTTCATAGAGTTAACTGGTTTTCTTTTCTAGTCCTTTATTCTTCTGATATCCTCATGGATCCAAATAAATGAAATAAGAAAGTTCAATAGGCACCAGCACTTGATACTTTTGAGTGGGACTGAGTATACCTTGTTGGCACAGGCTACTGTCAAAGAGGGATTCTCTGTAGACTTGACTTGGATATACATCTGATTCTGCATGGATGCTTATTCGAGCTGTCATTGGATATTATGTTTCTATTTTCTGCAGCCTTGCTTTGGAATTCCCTTTTGCATTAATTTGAATATTTCATTTTGCAGATCCATCTACTTGTACTGTTTCTGTTGTGACTCCAGCAACATTTGATGGCTCAAAAAAGTTTGTGGCTGCCTGTACACTTTATCACGATAAAGGTCCAGAACCTTGGCTAAGGAAGACCAATCCTGATGCGTGGCTAACTACAGGTGTAGATGAGGCCATTGATGGGGCTGATGGAGCAACTCAGGACCAGGGGGATATATATTGTGTGGTTTGCTATGAAAGTGGTGCACTCGAAATGTTTGATGTGCCTAATTTCAGTTGTGTTTTCTCTGTGGATAAATTTGTGTCTGGAAAGATGCATCTCATTGATACCTTTATGCAAGAAGAGCTTGGCGATTCTCAGAAAGGAAACTTGGTAGGTTCTAATGAATCAGCCGGCCCAGGGAAGAAAGAAAATGCACAGAATACAAAGGTTATAGAGTTGGCCATGTATAGATGGTCTGGACAGCATAGTCGCCCTTTGCTTTTCGCAATATTGAATGATGGGACAATTCTTTGTTATCATGCCTATTTGTTTGAAGGTTCAGAAAGTGGTATAAAAAATGAAGTCGCGGTATCTAATAACAATTTTATCAGCAAAGGCATTAATAGTGGTTCCAGGCTTAGAAGTCTTCGATTCTTACGCGTCGCCTTGGACACATATACCAGAGAAGAGATGACCATAGGAAGCTTGTGCAATAGAGTTACCTTCTTTAAGAACATTGGAGGATATCAAGGATTGTTTCTTTCTGGTTCAAGACCTGCTTGGTTCATGGTTATCAGAGGCAGGCTTCGAATTCATCCACAGGTTTGGAAACCTTGTTTTTGTTAGTGAAAATGGTATTTAGAGCAATTGAACCTTTTAGATGCATATTTTCAGAATATCAAAATATACTTACAGTGGAAAGATCCAGTTAATGTTCCTATCATTTGATTCAATGCTATAATTCTTGAAGTTTGACAGAAATCTACAGATGTAAGTGTTGGTTTATAAATAAGGTTACAGATTTTAAGTTTTGGGTTTAGACAGGGTGATTGTTTGTTGTGTCCAGGAAAACTAAGTTGTGGCAGTATTATTTTCCCTTTCGAATAATACCCTGTGTGTATGTGCATACTAGAGGAAAATTAGCTTGAATTTGGTCTACAGTTTCATGTTAATGAGTTTTCTCAAAGATGAATAATTGCTACTTTGGTGGTCACCAAAAAAATAAAAAAATTGCTACTTTGGACTGGCATAAGCTGGCACTCTTTATTGATGCTTGTCCAAGTACATTTTCCTTCCATCATTCTATCTTCCAACTTTGACTGATTTTTTCGTAAGAGGGAACTATTTTATAGTTCTATTACTTTTGCTGTTTCATCTTTTATGGATGAAATCTGGAGGCTTCTCTTCCTCCGGTGCAACAAACTAATAAAATTCTTAAAGTTATCGCTGTTAGGTGGCTCATCATAGATTCCATCTTTCAAGTCTATTTTGTCTGGAGCATCTAACTGTGCTAACTTTCATGCAGTTATGTGATGGATCAATTGTCGCCTTCACTGTTTTCCATAATGTGAACTGTAATCGTGGGCTCATTTATGTGACCTCACAGGTTAGTGCATAGCATTTTGCTGGCTGATTATGTGCAAGATCAAGTTCTGAATCTCCTCCTTTGTTCTCTCTAAAACATTTTTGACATTCCAGGGTGTTCTAAAAATTTGCCAACTGCCATCTAATTCAAGCTATGACAACTATTGGCCAGTACAGAAGGTATTCCTTACTAAAATGCAAATCAACCTCCTTGCGTATGATGCCAGTGATCATTTACTTTTTATCAGATTCCGTTGAAAGGAACTCCACATCAAGTTACTTACTTTGCCGAGAAGAATCTGTACCCACTTATAGTTTCAACTCCAGTAAGTAATGCTCAAAACATTTTCTCCTTCACATTCTTTTCTCCATTATTACGGATGGACCAGAAGCTTAAGTGTCCTTCTGCATAACATGTAATGCGCATTTATATGCATTTTATGACGTGTCTGCCAGCTGAATACTGTCTTTCCGCCAGCAATGCCCATGCGTATACTTCTTGGATGATGTTTGTTTTTTCTACAGTTGTATACATGGAAGTAGTGTCATAAGTTAAGAGTGGCCAGTTGATGATGTGGTTGATTCTTTGGAGTTTTCTTCTTGTCGAACTGTCAAAACGTGCCTATTGGTGTTTGCTCAGTTTGTTCCCCTGCTAAACTCCACTACCTTAAGCATGATGTTTTTTCTGGTGATGTCAAGTTGCATCATCAACCTCCTTTTTCTAAGGTTTTCTACTACTAATGGGCGCTTACTGTCAGGCATCTGCATTTCAATTCTCTTTTGAATTTAAGAAATGATACATAAGATACTCTCCCTATGCAGTTTGGGGTCTGATTGCATCTGGTCCTTCTTTGCTTATGCAGGTTCATCGGCCATTGAATCAAGTTGTTTCATCTCTTGTTGATCAAGAAGTTAGCCATCAGATTGAAAATCACAGTCTAAATCCTGATGATGTACACCGAACTTATGTGGTTGATGAGTTTGAGGTTCGGATCTTGGAACCAGAAAAGTCTGGAGGACCTTGGCTGACTAAGGCTACAATTCCCATGCAAAGTTCTGAGAATGCTTTAACCGTGCGTGTTGTAACACTGCTTGTAAGTCTGAACCTTGTCAACCGGGCTGTTTTGTACTCTTCTAATTTTTCTCTCCTGCTGCTATTTTTCCCCAAAGGAAAGTTGGTCTGTGGAAGTGTCATTTAGGTGATGCATGTAAAAGAAAAAGTCTTTTGTCCATTTAAGTCATCCTTTATGTGTGGGTATATTGCTTATTATATCGAAACATCGCAGAATATGATGACAAAGGAAAATGAGACACTTTTAGCTATTGGAACTGCTTATGTTCAAGGTGAGGATGTTGCTGCAAGAGGGCGCATACTTTTGTTTTCTATGGGGAAAGACGTTGACAATCCTCAAACTTTGGTATGTATTTGAGCCGAATAGGAAAACCATCAATCAAATCTAATGCGTCCCTGTTCTTCATACCAATCATATTGAGATTTTCATGCCATGTGATCGTTTTGGATGTTTGTTCATTATCATCATGTCCTTTCTTGTAATGGTGAATGTAGAACAGGATAGTCTTAGATGTTCCATTTTTTGCTTGTTATATCAATGCTGACTCTGGCAGCCTCTTTTCCAGGTGTCAGAGGTTTACTCAAAGGAATTGAAGGGTGCTATATCTGCTGTAGCCTCACTTCAAGGCTATCTATTGATAGCTTCTGGTCCCAAGATAATTTTACACAAATGGAATGGAACTGAATTGACTGGTGTAGCATTTTTTGATGCCCCGCCTCTACATGTTGTTAGCTTGAATGTTGTATGTGTGACTTCCTTACCTTTTCTCCTCCTCTTCTTTTTTACCAGAGTATCTGTCTGGTGTGTCTTATTGCTATTTTTTTATGTGAAAAGGTTTCTAAACATGATGTCTGAGAAGGCCTTGATGCTTTTGATCATAGTTACCCAACTGTAAACGAATGTGATTATTCTCTTCCAAAATAAATGCTGTCGGTTAGAGGAATTTGCTGTAATTTTTCTCCTCACTTATGCCTCTGCATGTGGCTTCAGGTCAAGAATTTTATTCTACTTGGTGACATCCACAAGAGCATATACTTCCTCAGCTGGAAAGAACAAGGCTCTCAGCTTAACTTGTTGGCCAAAGATTTTGGTTCCCTGGATTGTTTTGCAACAGAGTTTCTAATTGATGGAAGTACCTTGAGTCTGATTGTATCTGATGAGCAAAAAAATATTCAGGTTAGGTAACTTCCTATGCATCTTGAGTTTGTTTGTTCTTGCTTGACTAAGGTGAGGTGATAGTGGTGTTGATTTTGCTTGCCTTTCCCTGTTGGTTGACATGTTGAAACAGATGAGGTTATTAAGATTATACCTGCGTCATCTAGATTTTTGCTCATTCACGACACTCACCAGTCCGTTGCTTGCCTTTAGATCAGCTGGTTAGTTGGTTGTCATTCCTTCTGTGAAAATCAACCTTATCCACCTGATTGATGACCCTGATGTTGTGCTTGAGTACTGAAATAACCCAGTAATTCACACATGAGAGCACATAGAGGGGGGGAAAAACACGGGTAAAAGTAAACCAAAGGAAGCAGTATTGCTCAAACTATTACCACCTGATTGATGACCTTGATGTTGTGCTTTAGATGCAAGGACTAATGTTCAATATGCTAAATAAGCTTTTCATTAAAATATTTTTTGGCAAAATATTTTGTATGTGATGGACTCCATGAAAACAGGTGAAATTGATTGATGAACAAATTAATGAACAGAACCATTTTCTGTGAAGAATCTTGCTCATGTCAGGTTCTGAGAACAGTTGAAATTAACTATTAAAGAAATTCTCCAAGTTGACTTTAGAGTTACCATTTACAGTAAAAAATATGGATACCTATTTACTTTCGAGAATTTGTGTGAAGATAATGCGCCAATTAAAATGCTTGGCTATTGACTTGTAAGTTCCTATACCTTTTTAATAAGCAGGTGTTCTATTATGCACCCAAGATGTCCGAGAGTTGGAAGGGACAGAAACTTCTCTCAAGGGCGGAATTTCATGTAGGCGCTCATGTGACGAAATTCATGCGGTTGCAGATGCTTCCTGCTTCGTCTGGTCAAAGTGGTCCTACTCCTGTTTCGGACAAGACAAACCGGTTTGCTTTGTTATTTGGCACCCTAGATGGCAGCATTGGCTGCATTGCTCCTCTTGATGAACTAACATTCCGTAGGCTCCAGTCACTACAGAGAAAGCTTGTTGATGCTGTTTCCCATGTTGCTGGCTTGAATCCAAGATCCTTCCGCCAGTTCTGCTCTAATGGGAAAGCACATCGACCGGGCCCCGACAGTACTGTTGACTGTGAACTGCTTTACCAGTAAGTTCTATTTTCCATTTGCATTCTTATCAGTTCTTGAAAGAACACGTTCTTGTATTGTTTTGTCTGGTTGGAAGCATATGCATGTGCATAAATACATAGATAAAATGCAGTGAGGTAGGCTCATAAGTGCATGTTTTTAACATTTTTCACTTGGTGCAGCAGGCGTGCTACACTTTTTGGTGCTTTCCTATCTCACCAACAGTTTGATTGTAGACCTCTGTTCAGGTCATGCATAACATATAGGACCAAACATTTCGTATATCATGCATCTAAAGCAAATAAGCATCTGTACATTTCTAGGTTGTGAAAAGGTGTATGTTCTAGGGCTAATCTAGTTGTACGTTTGTAAGTTGTGAAAAGCTGTATGTTCCAGGGCTAATTTAGTTGTCTTGAATAATACATTTGCAGTTACGAGCTGCTGTCCTTGGATGAACAACTGGAGATAGCACACCAGATAGGAACGACTCGCTCACAGATTCTCTCAAATTTGAATGACCTTGTTGAGGGGACAAGTTTCCTATGATATGCGACAGCAGCCTTGGGGAATACGAGTGGGGTTCAACCAGTGGGCTGTTTGCTCGTGAGACAAGCTATTTATCGACCTCTGTAGTTCATGATGTAAATATCTCATCAACTCATTGGAGAGTGTTCGTGTATTGTGCAAGAATCACCGCAATGTGAAGCAACTTGAGGAGTACAATTGAGGGTTAAGGTGAATCTTGAGCCCCCCGGACGAGTTTAGTAGCTGGATAGTTTTCCTTGTACTTTATCCTTCAACTTGATATGCGTGAAAAATTGACCCTCCTACGCATGTCACTTGTCCTGGTGGTCGCTCACTTTTTAAGAAACATTACTACCGGTTTTTTATGAGAAGTACGGCAAACGGCAATGTCATGATAAAACCTATGATAGTAGAAAAAACCAAAGTAACCATAACAATGGAGTTTTGAATTGGATAGAACTGTAAAGGAATAAAATGCGCTAATATCCGTATCTGCTACCTAATGTACCGTGTACAACTTCTGAATGAAGATCGGAGAGCACTACAAATATGTTTTTTATTCTTTTGGTCGGACTATACAAATATGTTTCGTTGATGTGGTTTATTTTACCAACGAGCAATTATATCATTATTTCACCCCAAAAAAAATCAATCTGATCGGAGAGATGGAACTCTCCCTGCTGCTAATTAGTTATAGATAATCCCGCTCGAGAAAAATAATGCATTACCTTAATTTGCAATTAACGAATCAAAACTTTCCGTTCTCTTCAAGAGAGGAGTAATGGGCAGTATTTTCCTTACTTAGGGCCAGAGATTAACTACCCTTGCTTTTTGCCCTTATTACCATACTCGATCATATGGACTATAGAACAGATATTTGAGGAGGGATGTTTCCCCCAATTTCAAGCAGTTACAGTATCCTACTCGGGTTTTCATCTAGAATTCTTCTATTTTCATTTCACTCAGTGGAAGCATCTAACATCAGATTAATGATTAACCGCTTTTCAATTTCTTTTTTGACTCTCATGTTGGTCCACATCTGTATGGTAGTCTCTTATGAACATAAGGAACAATCATGAAGTTAGTTGACTCATTGTTCGCATAGATCTTTTAATGGGTTGCATAGATTGTGTACTAAAAGGTCATCGAAATGCAATAATAATCCTCCCATGGAACGGGAAAACCTATTTTTCTAATTTCAGAGAAAAGTTTATTTTGAAAGTGTCATCATGAAATCGCTGTGGATACAAATACTACGATAAGAAAGAGATCTCGCTTGGTGGGATTCCTTTAGTTAAACAAAGGTTTATATATAGACCGCAATAATAACTAAATTTTATTGAATGTCGTTGAAATGACATGTTATATTTTGTCCAGAATTCTTTATTTATTTAAGGGCCGTGTAAGGTGATTTCTAATCCTAACTTTTTTGACTTAAATTTTCGAAAGTCACACCGGGACTTTATTTAACCTGAAATACATACAACTTTTTGAAATACTAAAATGTTTATAATTTTTCATAATTTATTTAGGGCGTGCTATTTTCACTCTCTTATTAGTTGCTGACTATCTTTTGTCACAATGAATTGACTATATTATCCTTTATAGGTCTAATCTTGATTTCAAAGTATTTCTTACCTTTTTCTTCATTTTCTTTTATTTCAATTTACTAAAAGAAAAAACTACTCTCATCCCTATCGAACAATTATTTTTTTCACCATTGTCGCTTCTTCCACACCCATTATATTATAACATTTACTTCATTATGTCTTCTTTTGAAGTTATCTCCATTGTTGTAAACTGAGCTAGCACTAATTATATATTAGAATAATGAAATGTCAATTCACTTTGCAAAATGTTACTTTATTTTCCTTTATTATCCTCACGATTGTGAATTTTGACTTCAATATGTGGTTAATGTGTGCATTATATATAATTTACTCATATTTTATTATACTGCTTTTTGTAGTGCATGTGGAAGACAATATTGTTTTTGGCTTAAATGTATATATTGATAACGAAAGTGCAAAAGGAGAACAACAATCAATCATGTCTACAAATTCATTTGGAACTTTAACGGGTTATTTTTTAACACCGGAGAATATGCATCTTCTTGCTCGAGGTTATATTATCTCTATAAAAAGGTCAAATATAGACAAATATCTTCTTTTATGTTGTGATAAGTTTAGTTATCATGATTGACAATATTTCTATTGCAAGTCAAAGAACAAAGTTCGGATCTCATTTAATTGACTATCATCTTGAAGTTTGTTGTTATAAATAGAAGAATGTATTATGGTCATTCAAAATATTTAATCCATCACATAATAAATAATTTAAAATTTAACAATTAGATTCACTAAGTAAAATGAAAGTTGAGCAGTTAAAATACATTGTCTATAATACATGCTAAAATTGGTGGATGGTTTTTTCTACTCTTAATTGTGCTTAGGCTATTTTTTAAATAATAGTTTCCTTGTACAACAAAAAAGAAAGAAATATACAACTGCTTAACAAAATTATTAGCTTTTTTTGTCAAATAATTATTAGGTATGTACCAAATATTTTTTTTTGGGAAAAACTAAAAAAGAAGAAAAGAAGGCAAGTAATAATTTTAAACCAAGAATAAGCCCTAAATTTTAATAAATATTATTTGAGAGGAGTATGGATAATTTTGTCTCTAGAAAAATTGAAACAAAAGAAAAGGAAGAAGCAAAGGTAAGATATAATCTTAAATCAAGACTGGGACGTGCAAAAGATAATGCAATAAATTTAACATGAAAGGGGGTATTAAGAGCTTATAAGGGGTTGAAAATAGGGTGAACCTTTATTTAGTATCTAAAACTTCCAATTGAACACCGGCTTAGGTAGCTTTTCAAGAGTTTTATTTCTCAACTTTTTTTAAGAACATGAAATAGAGTCATTTTCTTACAAGAGAATTATGAGAGAACTTTGTCTTAAATCTTTTTTTGAAGTGTTCAAGTTAACCTCAAATAAAGACCAGGATTTCGCTGGTTGGCTTGTCTCAACAGTTTGGATACAAGCGAATATCATTCGAATTTGCAATCAGGTGAAATCCTAAAAATCAAAATCCCCAAATCATACTATGATTGAAGGGTTCCTCAAGGAATCAAGTGCAATAAATACAAAATTCTTTTGGGCCTTGATGTTAATAAAAAAGAGAAGAGATAGATTTAGTATGATTTATAATATTAAGTTAATATTCTAATTAGTTTAACTAGTATCAAACTTTCCTTTAATATTATTATTTCAGTTACCAGCGAAGATTTAGACCCAAAAAAGAAAAAAACAATATCACCTGCGAAGATAAACTCGCTTCTTTATTTTTCTTTTGCTTTTTCATGATTTCCAGGCAGATCTTGTTGCTTGGGTTTTGGCCTCTGAAATTTGCTATATATACAAATTCTCTTTGCCCAGCGGCTTGCTTAAAATAATGGAAGTGCCATTTCTTTTCCTCTGAAATTCTCGCTTGTTTCGTTGGGCGATCCCGATCGTAGCCCATCCCCATCTGGCTCTCCGCGTCACCGTGCGCCTCTCCATTTCTCGCGATCTTCCCACACGCCGACGCATCACCTTTCCTTCGTGATCTCTGCTCTGCACCCCCATCTCATCGGTTGCTTCGTCGTGTTCTTCAGGTAGCTTGGCTTCTGAATCTGATCCCGCACCTTAAATTTCAAGTTCTGTGATTGCGAGGTTCATGCCTTTCCCTGGCATCCCTTCTCAGCTCAGCGTCGAGACTCTTGGGTCGTCCTTCGCCTGATTCTTTATCGCTGAATCGTGTATTGCCAGAGGGGTCGTCTTATTCTGGGAAATTTGAAGATCCCGGGGTGGCGGTTCGGCTCGGTGGTAATGTTAGCTTATGGAGGGGACGTCTGGGTTAGTTTAAGGGTTGACTTGCCGAAGGAAGACGCATTTATTCTTTTGGGGTTGGGTTAGAAATTGGGTTCGATTTTGGAAAGCCATGTCGTTATCGTCGCCCAAGGGTTCATCCACAATGGGTTTGTTCCCGAGGTCACTTTCGGTAATCACGGTCGCCATCGGAGGACTCGCCGTGTTCTTGATGGTCGCTTCTTTGCTTCTTGTTTCTCATCCCATCGGCTCCAAGGTTCGGGGGTATTTTTATGGCGTCGACAGCTTGAGCAAATTCGAATTGGTGGTTTCTCCTTATAACGACAGTAGAGCTGCCCACTTTGCTGATAAGAGCGTCGTAGATGCAGTTAGCGAGGTTCCTTCGTCGAAGCCTTTGTCTGAAGTTCACACGAGTTCAAATGATTCTTCAACCTCAGTGGAAAATAAGGTATTGGAATATCAGGTGAACCCTGTTACGCCCATCTCGTCTGGATTACCTTCGGCAGAGGAGGACAAATCCAGTTCTAAGAATGATAAGCTCATAGAGAACATTGAAATTGCTAACCCGGTCTCGTCAGATGTGTCTGATGGTTCTGCTAATTCAGCATCAGGAACTACACCGGCATCAACCCTTTTGCGTGTAGAAGCATCTGCAAACAATTCAGTTGAGATAGGTAATCTTTATAGTTTATCTTATTTGTATTCTTGTGAGAACTTGCATTTCTTGTTTATCTGACTGGTGCTCAGAATTAGATATCGGGAATCTTAATTTCACTGTATTGTAGATTGTGATATCTCACGCAATCTCAGAGTTCTAGTTTTCTTATACTGGAATTGATGTTTGCATATGCACTCAAGTCAATAGAAAAAACATGCTGTTTTAGATGGCAGTTTGTCACTCCTAATGGGAGGCTCCGTTTGCCCTTTTTCTGGTCCTGGTCTCTTGTCCATTTCTCTTAACTATCTGCTTGAAGTCGATTAAGCCATAATCATTAGTTTTCTTCTTGTGTGAGTTCTTGCATTTGCATATGTTTGACATGGTTGAGGTCCTTCAGTTCCTGCTGGAATCCAATTAGAATCTGATCATTGGTTTTACGCTATATTTAGGTTGTGATCTGTACCATGGAAGTTGGTTTTATGATTCACTGGGACCATTATACACAAACAACACCTGCCCAGTTTTGACACAGATGCAGAACTGCCAGGGGAATGGAAGGCCTGATAAGGAATACGAGAATTGGCGGTGGAAACCATCTCAGTGTGACCTCCCACGATTTGATGGCAAGAAGTTTTTGGAGTTGATGAGAGGAAAGACCCTAGCTTTCATTGGTGATTCTGTTGCACGTAACCAGATGGAATCGATGTTATGCATCCTTTGGCAGGCATGTCTCTACCACATATCTGATCTTCCTGTTTTGTGTCCTTATGGCTTGGGCTAATAAATAGTTAGGGATTTGTTGAATTGTAAATTTCAATTGATCAGTAGCTTCTAATGTGACAAGTTGCTATTGCAAAATAAACTTGGTTTCTTAGGTTGTCCAACTTGGAGTCCTTGTAAACACCCGCCAGCTTCTTTATACCAATCTCATAATTTTTTAACTGCCAGAAAGTTGTTTAGTACAAATAGATGCTATTCAGTGGGGCAAAGAAACAAAATGCAGGATGGGCTCAATGGATAATATGACACGGGAGAATTGCATAATGCGGCTCTCTGCTTAGGGGAATGCTTATTGAAAATTTGGGTTGTCTTCCAGGTTGAAGTCCCCAAAAACCGGGGAAACCGAAGAATGCAACGATGGTTTTTCAGGTCAACATCTGTCATGATTGTTCGCATGTGGTCCTCATGGCTTGTGCATCATAGCTCAGAAGCAATTGATTTTGCTCCAGAGGGCGTGGTGAAGCTTCACCTTGATGCCCCCGACAAAGATATAATGGAATTTCTCCCCAAGTTTGATGTGGTTGTTCTTTCCTCTGGCCACTGGTTTGCCAAGCAATCGGTCTATGTCTTGGACAATAAAATTGTTGGTGGACAATTGTGGTGGCCAGACAAATCTCGACGTATGAAGGTCAATAATATCGAAGCATTTGGAATATCTGTCGAAACGATTCTCTCTGCTATTGTCACACATCCTAATTACACTGGGGTAGCTATTGTCCGTTCCTATTCACCTGATCATTATGAGGGTGGAGCTTGGAATACAGGGGGCTCTTGCACTGGGAAGATACGGCCCTTAGCAGCTGGGGAGTTGGTGGAAAATGGTTTTACAAATATAATGCATGAGAAACAAGTGACGGGCTTTTATCGTGCAATTATGAAGGCGAGCAACAAGTCAAAGTTGAGGTTGATGGATATCACCGAGGTTTTTGGATACCGTCATGATGGGCATCCTGGCCCGTACAGAAGCCCTGACCCGAATAAGATCACAAAACGGGGTCCAGATGGAAGGCCTCCACCACAGGATTGCTTACACTGGTGCATGCCTGGCCCAGTTGATACCTGGAATGAACTTGTGCTTGAAATTATTAGGAGAGAGCTTGATGGCCACTGAAGCTTCTACCATGAAATTGTGGCATTCTTTTATCTTTGTAGTTTGAAGGGTGACTATGCCGCAGAAATTTAAATTATGTCAGGGCCAGAGTTAGATTTGTTCTTCCTCTTCTTCTTTTTACAAGCACACAGTAGGGAAGAAAATTTACTTCCCCAAACATTTTTTGACGTAGTAAATACTGTAATTCATATGTTAGTCTCTGTTCTCAGTTTAGACAGATATAAGTTAGTAATGAAAATTATCTGGAAGGTATTCTTCCACGATTATGTAGCTTTCCCTTTTATGACGGGTTGATCATTTGCATTTAGTGGCTGATGTCTGGAGAAGTCAGTGCAAGCATCTGAAGATATTCTTGCCAAGGTATCAACTGTCTTGTGAATACTTTATGTCACTTGGGTGGCTTTCAGAATTACCTCATGAAAGAAAATTTTGACTTGGGAGGAAATGAAATTAAAAACAAAGCATTCCTGATCCTCAAATTTGTATGACTTAATGGGTGGATTTCATTATCCATTAATTTTGTAGTATGCTATTGAGTTTTAGTTGTTAGACATTGTATGGAATCTGTATGATCATCTTCTGAACCACTTTGCTTTGCTATCCCACTTCTGTTCCTGTAATTGCGTTGGCTCGTTTACTATCTCAACCTGAACTGCAATCTGATGGTCCTTTTACATTAGCGAAGTCATCAAGCAAAATCTTAATGTTATAACAGCAATCCGCATGGATATGGAGTTTTGGATATACGTCAGGATCATTGCCTAAATTGTTGGTTCCTCCCCCTCACGATTTATGTCCTTTTCTTATCGATGTCCTCTGGAAATCCGCGCTGTCTTTTGATGGCAGTCTTTATGGGTGATTTTACCTTGTACTAGCAATAGGACTGTTTCCCCTCGAATTTTTTTATTTGTGAGTATTTGATATAGTTCTCCACAAAAAAGAAAAAGAAAAAAGAAAAGGGATATGTCTAATTGCCAATTGCGTGAAATTTTTGAATGCCATTGTAGATGTCAATATTATGAGGGACTAGAAGAAGAAGAAAAAAAATTAGGGTCTTATTAACAAGTATCTTTAGGACATTTCATTATAAAGTGAACAGGTAAAATTTTCTTGATTGATTACTCAACAAGTGCTCTTAATCCATTTGTTAACAACTTCTCTTTTAAGTTTGTCCTCACAAAATACTATAATAGATGTAAAAAAAAATTATAAAATCATCTTCAAATGTATCAACCGTTCATGTTAATAAATGCTCAATATTAGTACTTCATTTGAAATAGTAAATGTGATCGGTAATTTATAACATGATTCGAAAATTTTCCATATAAAATGGTAGCAAATTTTATATACTTATAAATTCATTGATCGGTAATTTTCACAATCTCTAAAATGAATTATTGAGATTTATCAGTATTTTGGTATATTTTCATATGAAACGATTAAGTTTCTGATGAACTAAGTAAAAAATCGTCAGCAAACTAAGCCACACAGATCCCAGTCAGATCCATGCATACAAAAAGCCTACGTCTGCGCTTTGGATTTCCTCCGGTTTGTCCGCTACAGAAAGGAGAACAAGAAAGAAAGAAACATTCGAAGTTCTACGGGGGGCCCACCCATCGATGATTTCGTCACTATTGCCCGATTTCAAATTCAAACGCCGTTGAGATTTCCTTGACCTATGCGATTTTCATTTACGTCCTGGCGTCATTAAAAATTGACGCGTCCGTCGCGTTCGGTCCGCTCTTTAACGGTCGCCTTTTGCCTTGCCCCTTCTCTCCCTCCTCCTCCAAGTTCAAATAGCAAAAAAAGGGAAAAAGGAAAAAAAACCGCATCTCTGAGAAACTTTCCCGGAATTCAGAGTTCTGACATCGATCGGAAGTTCGGAACTGGTGGATTTTCCCGGAAGGAACTCGGCGTTTCTCGGGAAAATTCCACTGCAGAGGGTACTGGTGCTGCATTTTTTATTTCTGGAGACGGAGAAGTCAGCCGAGCATCGATCTTCGTCGAGGTTCGTCTTCCTCTTCCCGCATGCGCTCTCCGATTTCCTCGTTCTTTTTTGAGCTTTCGAAGAGGCACGAGTTCGGTCTGGAGCGCCCTACGTTATGTGTTTGAAGCGAATTCTCGAACTCGGAGGTCTCAGTACGTTAACCTCCAGTTCCAGTTGAGCTGAAATGTATAATTGTAGCCTCTGTAAGTTGATCTCCGGTTTTGTCCTCCGCTCTTTGGCTGTTGAAGAGCTGAACTTGCTCTTGGATTTCGTATCCGTGCTTTTCATTTCCGAAATTCCGGACGGGACAGAAGTCTGTGTTGAACTGATGATGGTGGTGGTGGTGATGATACGCGTTTTGAGGTTCAGGGACTTTCATGGAAGTTCGTCACTAGTTTATGATGAAGCAAAGTCCTCTTGCTGTTTTATTGTAATCTCTTTGCCGTGGAGATCTGAATTTTGCTAGTCTCCTTCGACAAATGAAGCTCAGAGTTGCTTGGAGTAGTCCAATTTGTGTTTCCTTAATGTTTGTCGTGAGACATACACTCCTTTGTGTTTAGTCTCTCCTTTCATGGTTGGCTTTTTTCCACTTCAGGTTAAGGAGGTGATTTAGCTCTTAGGCACCTTTCACTTTCTAAGCTTTTGAAGCATCTAGAGCTTGCATCGAACTGGGCTTTATTAATTGTAAATTGAATTGGTTCCATCAAATTTACTTATTGAATTATGTTCCAAGTAGTCAATGCTTTTCTTTGCCATTTTGCTCCAGCTCCTGTTAAAGTTGAACTGAGACAAATTATTTGGAACTTGTCCAACTTTGCACTATATCAATTTACTGGTCTTTACATAAGCATGACCTTTGAGAGAGAACGTCCAACATAGAGTTGACTGCTTATTTCATCTATTGAGATTGGACATATCTAGAACCTGATTACTTTAAGTGATGTGCTTGTTGAACTGAAGCTAAATCCAAGAGTGGAGATATAAAAGAATGACAGTTAATCATGCCATTCTTGTAGTTGTTTGAATGTTTTACCTATAACTAGTGTCTGAGCACATATGGGTGGAGGCTATTTTAAGGAGTTAGAGCTTCTGGCTTTTGCACTTATTAAATCATTTTCGTAATGGAAACTTTACCAGTCTATGAGGATTTATTGAGTCGATAATTGAAATTACTTGAGGATTGGTCTTTCTGTGTTACACATTTTTATTTCCCCCCTTGTGTTATTCTAGTATCAATAATTTCCATTGCTACCAAATGTAGGGAAAGCCAGATTCCTCACAGGCCCAAAACAACCTTTAGTTTACAACCTTAGAATGTTGAATTGCATTCTTTAAAGCTTTAAAGAGCTACTCTTTTCCAAAAAATGCGTTTATTGCTCTCTCATTCTTTGGAGGTCTGGATGTCATTTACCTTTTCTTGTTTTGACTGTCCATTGCAATCTATCAGCTCTCTGACAATCATGGGCATAAGATTTATGTTTCTGTAACTTGTCAACATGATCATTGCCAACAGGTATAGCGGCTGTTAAACATGTCTCGCCTTCAAAATGATCCACTTCTGCAAGTGGAAACAACATGTGGAACACTTCTATGTGAACTCCAGGTTTTTCCTTAGCAGAATAAGGATTTTTTTTTCATATATATTGTTCTGTTATAGTTGGAAAAGTTTTGTTTT
Organism: Angophora floribunda; assembly: GCA_014182895.1. Lineage (NCBI taxonomy): Eukaryota > Viridiplantae > Streptophyta > Magnoliopsida > Myrtales > Myrtaceae > Angophora > Angophora floribunda. The sequence goes on from CM024715.1 coordinate 571,162, forward strand.
TCTTTCTGATAGTAGATTTGTCAGCATAGATGCTTACAGACTATCTTTCATGATTTGGATTCTCTAGATAATCTGGGATGAAGTTGGGGAGTCAGATGTAGACAGGGATCAAATGCTTCTCGAACTTGAAAAGGAATGTCTCCAAGTATATATGAGAAAGGTGGATCAAGCAAACCGCTATAGAGCTCAGCTAAGGCAGAAGATAGCCGATTCCGAAGCAGAACTTGCAGCAATCTGCTCTGCCATGGGGGAGCGGCCAGTACACATAAGGCAGGTTAGGACCATCCTGACAAAGCTCTTTTAGGAGTTAAGTATTTTGAAATAATGTTCTTGCTTCCGTGCATTTATAGAACCTAAGAAGTAGTGAAGATTGCAAAACATGGAGACACCCTGAAATCCATCTCAGTTCTATAATTTGTCAAATCTCACTTGAAAGTGGCATGTAATCTTAGGGATTTTTCCCTCTTTTCGAATAAAATATAAGTGTGGCATCAATGTGTTGAAGTGATATCTAATAGAAGTATCCAAAACTAGTCTGCTAGAGCAAGTTCATAATTGAATTGAACATAAAGCAATAATGAGTTATTATGAACATATTGTCTTAAAGTAATTTGGGCGTAGTTAGGAACAATTGTCCAACATAAAAACTTGCTTCCAAAAGTATAATCAAGTTGAACATGTTATGGGTTCTTGAGTTGTTGAGTCTTTAAGCATATTTTTTCTGCATGATTGCATTAATTTTGATTTCAGTAATCGTAAAATGGAAATATCATCTTGCAATGACACAATCAGGAGCATACACGATGAATAATGGGATTCAAAAACAAGTCTTAAATAGCCCTTCCAAACCAAAAAGAGAAAATAAAATCCTTAGATTCCAATTCTAAAACCTAAATGCTACATAATCTTTGAAAGAAATATTTTATGGTTCAGAAAGTTACTGTCAGCCAACTAAGAGTTATACAGCATTTTGGGTAAAAGATTATGAAGTTCAAAACTAGCATATTGCTATTGAAGGTTCCATGCGAGCTCTTGGAAAATGTAGTGGTAAATCATGATGACAGACTCTCTGGGTTGGTAGGATGTCACTACTACTATGTTTTATAAATCTTTCCAGGACTTGAGAATCCTTCTTTTTATAGATCTTTTAAATTCGTTTTGATTTTCAGAATGTGCCAGAAACAGTTACGGTCTGGAATTCTATTGCAGTCTGATCAAAATGCAGGAAGCTTGAAAGAAGAGCTCAAGATAATTCTTCCTCAGCTGGAGGAGATGGGGAAGAGAAAATGTGAGAGAAGACAACAGTTTCTTGAAGTTCTAGAGCAAATACAGAATATTATAAATGAATTACATAGGTCGAAAGAACATACTTCTTCTAAAGTAGTTGTGGATGATAGTGATTTATCCTTGAGGAAGCTTGAAGAACTCCACAGACAGTTGCATGCACTTCAACAAGAGAAGGTCAAATTAGTTTGTTTTATTTACTTTTGCTACTTTCATCATCTTGTGTAGGCTGCTACTTTTTCATGAACTCACATATATTTCTTGCTCCAAATTCTTGTCCAGAGCAATCGCCTGAAGCAGATTCAGGATCACATGTGTACACTGAACTCACTCTGCTTGGTACTTGGACTTGACTTCAAGCACACAGTTTCTGAGGTTCATTTCAGTTTAGGTAATGCTGAAGGATCGAAAGATATAAGCAACAGCACAATTGAGCAGTTGGCTTCTATGATTCAAAATCTGCGAGAGATTAAACTGCAGAGAATGCAGAGGGTAAGTTTTATTCCTTTCACCTGTCGAGATTTACCTCACAACAGTAATCCTAGTAAGGACCAGGGTGTTGTAATTGTTTGGTTGTCCACAGCTTCAAGACCTCGCAACTAACTTGCTGGAACTATGGAATTTGATGGACACACCTCTCGAGGAGCAACAGATGTTTCAAAATGTTACTTGCAATGTAGCTGCTTCTGAACCTGAAATGAGCGAGCCCAACGCCCTTTCAGTGGCTTCTATAAATCACGTGAGATATACATAACATTGATTATCTACATATATCACAAGCATCATGTCCGGTTTTTTACACTACAGAGTTAGATGAAATTGTCAATGGATTTATGTATGAGCATTTTATATAGGTTGAAGCAGAAGTAGCTCGGTTGGAAGAATTGAAGTTGAGCAAAATGAAAGAGCTTGTTTTAAAGAAGAGGTCAGAGCTAGAGGAGATTTGTAGGAAGACGCATCTGATCCCTGAAGAAGACAGTACTATGAAATATATCATTGAAGCTACAGAGTCTGGTAGTTCCATTACCCTTGAGCACATTGGCAAGACCAACTCAGCAATGCTTGAACTCTCTTTGTTCACTCTTCTTGCAGGAGCCACAGATGCTGCTTTTGTACTTGAACAAATTGAAGTTCATATTGCGAAAGTCAAAGAGGAAGCATTTGGCCGGAAAGAATTGCTTGAAAAGGTCGAGAAATGGTTGGCTGCATGTGATGAGGAGTGCTGGCTTGAAGAGTACAACAGGGTTGAGTGTTCTTAATCATCCCTTGGGAGTTACAGATGGATGTTTATCCACTTTATATTGCTTAATTACTATGTTCTCCGTTTTCAGGATGAAAATAGATATAATGCTGGAAGAGGGGCCCATCTTATCCTTAAACGTGCAGAGAAAGCTCGATCACTGGTTAATAAATTACCAGGTACTTAGAAGAAATGTCGCGCTTGTTGTATATGTAAATCTCAGAGCATGAGCTCCTGTCTTAAATTCCTTCCTCATCTCTACCATTATAATCTAATGAATCTAATTTAATGCACTGCTACAATCTCATTGCAATAGCAATGGTTGAGGCCTTAGCTTCGAAAACTGTGTCATGGGAGAAGGAAAGAGGGATTGAGTTCACCTATGATGGCGTAAGTAATTAGATACTTCACACAGTAATTCTGATTGTTTTGATGCTGTATTTCTAAAACTGATGATCATTCTATGCAGACCCGACTACTCTCTATGCTTCAAGAGTATACCCTTCTACAGCAGGAGAAAGAACAACAACGTCGTAGGCTGCGGGTATGAAACCGTTGAAGGACATATATTTATCGATCTCAGATATTCTCATGAGAATTTTTTATTGCATGTTTTGTCAACACACCCACATATTTATTGATCTCAGATATTCTCATAAGAATTCTTTATTGTATATTTTGTCAACACACCCACACACACAGGTGCAAACAAAGTTTGAGACTGGAGATGTAGTTAAAGAATCCAAGTGCTGCTCTACTTAATTTTTCTTGTTCTAGGACCAAAAAAAGCTTCACGGACAGCTGATCGCAGAACAAGAAACATTATATGGCTCAAAACCTAGCCCCTCAAAAGTCCAAACTTTGAAAAAAGCTCCTAGAATATCAACTGGTGGGGCAAGCAGCAAAAGACTTTCTCTCGGAGGAGCAGTGCTTCAAACTCCTAAAGCTGATCCACTGCACTCTTTAAAAGCTACGCCTCATTCTCGTCCTATAAAGAAGAGTGATAGGGTTCAGAAAAATGACAGGTTTAATAATCAACCAGATGTTTCAGCTGGTAAGTTCCATCTGTAGCTAGATATATTTCATGCCATGTGCTAGTGATTTTTCTGTAGTGTCTGGGTTGGGACATTAATGTTGGATGCGATGCATTTAGGTCGGTCACTTATAAATAAAGTCTTGCTTTCAATATGACATTGACAATAATACCAACTTGCATGTGTCAGCTTTAAAATATGTTAGTGTTGGAAAATCTCTTACAGACTGTCAAACTGCTTGAACTTCTCATGTTATTTACGTAGTGATTGATTCATGGACATTTCCCACCTGATAGAATGTTGGAATAAATTGTATTCACCAAAGGAATAGAACAAGCTTAACATTCTCTTGGAAAAATCTTCTCTAGGGCCGATGGTAATATCTTGCTCTTCCCAAAATCATCTGCTAGGACCAATGGTCACATGCATTTCCTTAGCTCAGCTTCGTTATGCTATGTGATACAGGTAGGAGAGGGTTGGATGCGGCTGGCCCTGCTGCATATAACTCATTTGGTGCTGCAACTACTCATCAACTGGAGTCGCCCATGAGACGGAAACCCTTCTCACCCATCCCAGTGTTAACAAAGGCCCACAGGACAAATTCCTTGGACAATGCAAATGTAACGCATGGAGAGATGCTACAGAAAGCATTTCCAAGCAACAGCACATTTTCAACTCCCTTGAAGAAGACTCTTCTGACATCAGATGATGAAAATATGACTCCCAGGACAATGCCAATTCATGTTCCCACCACACCCTCCACAGTGTCAGTTCCTATGCACACTGCCATGACACCAGATCTTCTATCCTTGCCTTCTGGTGTGGTTACAATGACTGTCAAAGAAATTCCTGAGGAGATAGAGTACTCTTTTGAAGAACGAAGAGCTGGATTCATGCTTCCTAAAACGAATATCAAGTCAATCAGTCATGTTTGACGGTACGAGGAAACATTATCTGAATATGTTTCTGGATACTTGTCCACATTCACCCTTAGTTTTTCAAAATCATGATGGAGTAGTCAAGGCTTTACTGATTATATGTACATAGTTTACAAGTAGACAGAACAGTCAAATTCCTGCATGATTAGTGTCGCTACTTGGTAGCAACTACTTTATCCTGTTTTGCTTAAAAACAGGCCCTTCTGCAACATCCCGTGTACAGAATGTTTGGGAACCTTCTCGAGTCTACTAATTAAAATATCGTATTCTCTTGACGTTTGAAGCTGGAGATGTGGTTAAAGAATCAAGTGCTAGTCTGCTTAATTGTTCTTGTTCCAAGACCAGAAAAAGCTTCACGGACAGCTGATAGCATAACAAGAAGCATCATACGAGTCAAAACCTAGCCCCTCACAAGTTCAAACTTTGAAAAAAGCTTATAGAATATCAAATGGTGCGACGAGCCGTAACAGACTTTCTCTCTCTCAGAGGACCAGTGCTTCAAACTCCTAAAATCAGACAGACAATTTATATTTAATAAAGGAGCATCAGAAGAACGAAAACATGGCGATTACCCCGCTGATCGGAGGGTGTGTAGTACTGTCCATCTGATTTTGCCGCGACTCATGTTATGAGCGTATCATTGTTAAGAAGGAAGGGAGTGAATAGACTTTTGCCTTATTGAAAGGTAACCTCAGCAGTAGGTAAACATCGTCTTCTCTCGGTCCTCCTTCTATATTTTTGGTTATGAAGAGGTCCACCTTTTAGTTCGAACCAACCAAAAGGCAAAACAAAACAAAGTAAAAAAAAAAAATTGTTAGTAACCGGAAATTGGCCATGCTCTTGCTCGACCATTACCTTTTATTGTTTTTATATGAATAATTATCAGAAAAAGAAAACAAAATAGCTTCACTGAGCTTCAACTTTCGTCCAGCTCCTTTTTTCGTTTCTTTTTCCCGTAAATTTAAATTAAAAATCAATGAGCTTCTAGCAAATGGCAATTTTAAATTAAATTTATTTCCCCAATTTCAGCAGTTATTCAGTGCTATTAATTAATTTCAAAACCTCGATTTTTTAATTTCCATTATTAGATACCGAAGACGGACGCCAAGCCTTTCCTTAACCAGACTTTATACTTTGAATTACGCAGTTTAATATTCATAAAATTTATAATCCATAATATTTTATTATGACTTTGGGAAATTTGTGGCATTTTCCTACTTTATTTATTTCTTCATAATTTCATGCCGGAAACCCTAATTTCAACAAGATTGCATGTCCTTGCAGCGGAGCTGGTTTTTAGCTGCTGATTAGCTTCTCCTCTTTCTCTCCCTTTTTTATTTGAATTTTCAGTAATGAATCGTGATCGCTCCGGAAGTCCGAATCTTCAAAGGTAGGATCTGCTTTTTCGACATTTGGTATGATGTTTCCTTGTTAATTGATTGTGGGAACTAATTTTCTAGTTCTTGGCCAAGAAATCCAATTTTCTAACTCCATTATTTCGTCTTCCGTGAATCATGATTGAAGCCGATATACAGCGACTTTTCTCGTAATAGATCTCAATTTTCCCGAGCACTGAACCGCTTTCTTTTAATCACTCAGCAGTTAATTCAAGAACTTGATATCATTCTAGCTGAAGCTCATTATCCAGATTATAAGCTCATTCAGGGTTTTTGCTTTTTGGGGTTTTTCTTTCTGGGTTTGGGTTATTTAAGTAATGGAGGAGAGAGAGGAAACAAGTTCTGAATTTGAGGGAGAGGAAGGTGCAGAGTGCTTCAGAATTGAACCAAGAAGTCAGAATGCTAATCAAATTGATGGGCCGGCAATGGTGGTTGATATACCGGCTGTGGCTGTGCCACCCAGCGAGGCAGTGCCTGTCATGAAAGTCTCGAAAAAGAGAGGGAGGCCACGGAAGTCTGGTCATGATGGAACGGCATTGTCGCCAATGCCGATTTCGGCTTCAATTCCCTTGAATGGTGAATTTTCGGCATGGGATAAAGGTAAAGGGACATCAGGGGACACGGTGATGAAAAAGCATAAGGTTAAGTACGAAAGTCCAGGTACAAATTTTGAGCTTCAGTTTACACGTAGACATTTCGATTTGCAAAGTTTCTTAATCCTGTTATTGAAAAAAAACATTCGAACCTGTAAGCTGTTATTTTAGCCCATTTAACAAGAGAAATGCCTCACAAAATTTCAAAGTTCATAACTGGAACTTTTGGTTAGGTTAATATATTTGAAGTTAATTTTCTCTGAGGTACAGTATAAATTAGATTTAATTGATGGCTGCTTACCCTTGTGTCTCATGTCTGATGATCAGTTGCTGTTTTGTCTGTCTATTTGCAATTCCCAAGATATGTTTCTAATTTGCAGGAAAGAGAGTTGCATACTTTGTTGATGCCAATTTCACGCCTCATGTGCTCGTTGTCAACCCTGGTGAGGTATGTGGCATAATGTAAAGATGAAAGCTAATTCTCATCACATATATGGGTCTGCCATACATGTATCCAACAATGATTCATGTAGTAATGTATTCATTGACACATAGTGTGGTTGAACTGAGGTTCTGTATTCATTGACATTAACTCAGGCTTACCTGTCAAAGGAAAGGTTTCTGGTAGATTCTCTAGGTCTAATTGTTAAATGAAGTTAATTCAATGGTAAAGAAGCCATCATACATTCGATTTTACACAATTGGACAATTGCTAGACTTTCTACTGTCATCATAAATTATTTTAAGTGTGCATACATATTAAAGTTCATATAAGCTACTTGGTCTGTAGTCTCTGCTTGCCCAGTTTAAGATTATTAATCTGATCGAACTGTTCCTAGGACATATTTACTTGAACAGACCTTGCGATTAGCAATTTCTGTCAGTAACAGGTTCCTTTTTGTGAAACATATCAAGAGATTCATACACCTGGGAGATATTTTTTGCAGTAATGATGTTTTGTATGATTTGCTGTGCTGAATTAACTGACTGGAAAAATGGTGATATGCAATTGCAGTATATTATGTATGCGGTCCTGGTTTGAAAATTGTGGCACAAAATTAACTATTGTGGGTGTTCTGTATTGCTACCTTTCACCTGAATTTACAGGATGTCATGATGAAGGTTATGTCATTCTCTCGACAAGGATCTCGAGCTATTTGTATTCTCTCTGCAAGCGGTACAATTTCAAATGTATCACTTTGTCAGCCTACCTCTTGTGGGGGTACTTCGACATACGAGGTATTGTCACATATTTTGTTCTCTAGAAAATAACGTGATTAGTTATAGAATTTTTAGAAATAGAAATCAGATGCCACTCTCTATAAGGCTCAAGCCTGCTGAGCTTATTCACATGGCATTAGATGTTGTTTATGTCAAGATCAATTAAAACACACGAAAATTGAGAGAAATAGATGGAGAAAGAAAGATCAGTGACCTTACCGGGGAAAGACTGATGATGTTGTTGTACTAGAAGAGGGAAGTGGAAAGGGGGTACTTATTTTATGTCAGCCTTTGCTCCTGGAACACAATCAAATGGTAGCAATTGAGAATAGTAACCCTCCATCTATGCTTTTCAGTAGTGTAGATAGTCAATCGACTCTTATACTTTGACCCAGTATCAATGTTGGCAGTTTCTTAATATGGCTTCTCTTGAGATGGCATCACTCTCGACCTTGAAAAGATTCATTACGGGATGCGGTATTGCTGTGTAGATGATCATATTACTAGCATGAGTTGTTGGTTGTAAATTGGAGGTTGCTGTCATGGACATATGGTCTGCTTTTCATTCTGTCTTTGGAGTAACAAATTCAGCATATGAAAGTTTCTTGGTCAAGAGATGATCATTTTCTTGAAAAACTGCATGGAGAGATGTAGAAGTTGATTTGTCTGAGGGGCATGTTCTCAATTAAGAGGCTCAACCCTGATATATATGATTTCTTCTTGTTTGCCCTTCCTCTTGGACCACCAGCATGTGCATTTTGACTCTTCCCATTGTTCATATGCTTGTTAACTAGTCTCTGCTTTTTACCGTCATTTCTTTGTCACTGTTGTCCTGATTCTTACAAAAAGAGTTAGATCTAGCATGATATTTAGCCTGCCTCTCTCTCTCTCTCTCTCTCTCTCTCTCTAGGGTTGCTTTGAAATTCTTTCCCTGTCTGGATCATTTGCGCCTATCATCAATGGGGGAACAATCAGCAGATCTGGTGGGATGAGTGTCTCTTTGTCAGGCCCAGATGGTCGTGTTATTGGGGGAGGGCTAGCTGGTCTGTTGGTGGCTGCTGGCCCTGTGCAGGTAAGATCCCCGCCCATCAGAATTGAAGCCTTCATTCTATCTCTGCAATGCACTTTGAGCATTCAGATTGATGCCACCTTCCCTATTCTTTTCTCATTATGCCAAAGACAACGAAGCATAAGCTGACAACAAAGGGAAATTAACTTAAAGTTATTTACATTAACATCTTCCAGTGTGTTTAATCCTTATGCTTCGCCTTAACATTCTATTCTGCATTTCAGGTGATAGTCGGAAGCTTCTTATCAGGTCAACAGATGGAACAGAAGCCAAAGAGGCAAAAACTTGAGCCCGTGTCAAATGGACTTGTCACTGTTTCCCACGCCACCTGTGATGAAGAGCCATTGGGTGCATATTGTGGAGTTAAGACAATTGTTACATCATGGTCTTCCTTCAATGAAGAGAATATTAATCCTGTCAATAACTTGATGAGTTTCGCTGTTGACAATAAATTGTCTTTCTCTCAATGAAATGTCTTTTTCTACTGGAAAACCTACCGGCCTTAGTTAATCGGATTTGAGAGGCTTCTAATTAATCACATTGATGTGTTGTATCTGATATCTTTCATCCCTATGATAAAACTGCTTAGGATTTTTCTTTTCTGATCAGAAAACTGCATTAGATTTGCTCAACCTTAATTATGCTGACGCTGGTAGGGACGCACTGCCCATCCCTAATTGTGGATTTTCTTTTTGGTCAAATCCCTAATTGTGGTTCTCAGTGTTAGAAAGTAGCAGTTTTCCTTTTCCCCCAGAAGCTTTATTGTTATTTTCACACTGGACGTATCAATCTTTACCGGGAAAATGGAAAGAATCACCAGATTCCACCTCTGGCGGTGTCACCATTAATTCTCTGGTTCCCAAATCTCCCGTTGCATTTAGGTTTGTGGAGCTTCTGGTACATGTAAAGCAACCGATTGCTTATATTACATTTACACCAATTTATTGGAATCTCTCACAAACAATTGAGTATTTTTGAGAAGATCGGATGGCCTACTGATAAAAATCTCCGACAAACTATGTACATGACCGGTTAAACATTATTGGATGGGTAAAAAGAAGAAGACGACTCATACCCACGCACATTCTTAGAAAAACCGGAACACCAAAGCAACCGTTAATAGATAAAATGGCCTTTAAGCTATTACTATATGACATACCGTCCTTCCTTAAAAAAAAAATGGAAAATTTTAAAAACAAACGAGTGATTCAATCCTGTGACCTTCAAAGGCGGCACCAACAAGTTTGCCGATTAACACGTCTCACCCACGAAGGACAGTGATTCAACTAGTCTCCATCTTGGCACTAGCTGCTTCCATCATGCCATTGCGTATCTGGTCCCCAATGTCCCTAACGTGACCGGGGCCATGGGGGATAAAAACTGTGGTGTTGTTGGAAGAGTTGCCGAGATCTTTAATCGTGTCAAAGTATTGAGTGATCATGATAAGATCCATCACCTCTTTGGCGGAGGTGCCTTCGACTTTGTGAGAGAAATTTAAGATGTTCTCTCTCAAGCCATCAGTAATGGCCTGCCTCTGCCTGGCTACACCAATTCCACCCAGATACTTGGCTTCAGCCTCAGCTTCTGCTTTCTTCACCAGTAGCACCTTTTCAGCTTCACCCTTGTATACACTAGCAAGCTGAAGCCTCTGAGCTGCAAAGCCAAGCTTTATCTTATAAAACAGTATTTTCGTACGTACTGGAATTTCGAGCCAGTAAAAAGAGTAAAGAGAAGTAACAATTCGATGTATTGCTTGCCTAAAGGTATATTTCTATGCTGATGATGATATGTGTGAAAAATGATAAAATAGACAAATAGAATAAAAGGTAAATACCAGCATTAATCTCATTCATTGCTCTGCGCACAGAGGAGTCGGGTATGATATCAACCATGAGCATGTGCTCTATACTGTAACCATATGCTCCCATCACCTGAAACAAAGTTCCCCCAAAGTTATACATAGAAAAAAGGTGGTGACCTCAGTGTAGTAGAAGGCAAATGAGGCAGAGTAGTGTAGAAAGAGATTTTTTGAGAACACAAACATGATCAGTACTGAAGTGCCATCTGATGAAGCATGCATAAAATCCCAGATATTTCTTTAATTATGACAACCTAAATGGACCAGCAAACCCAGACAAATCTAAGCAAGGATAACTGCTTTTTTAGTACAATCCTTATCTATGATCTCATAAATAAAACATCCACTGGTCCACTACAAAACAAGAAAAACAGCACGACAATCTGATTAGACAGCAACCCCAAGACCAGTTGCAGAAAGATCACAAAGCTTACCACTCTTGGATATTTGCAATAAGCTGAGTATCTCGTTTGAAAAGAAACCGAGCTATCCCAAGCATCCCCTAAGGTGTTGTTATGAGTATTTCTCAAACTAATTGCATGCTGGGAGGCATATAATTGCAAGACTCCACAAAAAACCTTACACAATCATTTAGAACCAGAATACATAATTAGTCTGGTACAAAAATCAGCCAACTACCTTATCGAGTTCCTCCAAGACAGCTTTTGCAACCTCGCCCTTTTGTTCAAACAGCTCATCTAAGTTCATCCTCGGAACGATAGCTCGAACCACTGTACGAAATAGAAGGTGAATCAAAGGGAGAATAATAGCCATAACAAAAATTTTGTCGCATCTCAAGGATGGGTTGATCCCCTAGTCCATGAATATTACCATCAAAAACATAAGCCTGAATTTGCTCCTGAGGATTTTGCAGTTCATAAAATGCATCATCGGCGTTCATTTTGACCACTCGGTATTGGATTGAGCATATGAGTTGCACAAAGACATTATCCTGCAAACTCGGCATTAGCATGTTCCGAATAAAGCCAAAGAAAAACTTCCAGCATTCTACTAAGTATCTATAAATGCACGGATCGTGCAAATGATTAAATTAGCAGAGATTCAACGTCCACAGTTAAGCTCAAAGCCTCAAATCCGAATCTGAATTCAATTGTCAAAGCAAGTGTAAGAAGCCAAAGTTCAATACATATTTCGTTTACCTGTAAAGACATAAAATTGTCTATATCGGGCAAATAAGCTACATGACAAGAACCTGGCACAATTAAAATGGGCCATCGGTAAGCAGACAACAATATCTGCAACATAAGCAATCTCTTTTCTGCTGAAAGTAAACTAAGGGATGTGAAATGAATATTCATTTTTTCCGAGAGGGTCATCATATCAACATATTGCGTGCCTATGGTGTCCTGCATTTCTTATAGCAATGCAACAAATCATAGAGAAAAAATTGACATTGATGGCAACGCTCCACGACAAAAGGTGTCTCTTTGCTAAAACACCTCCGCGTCCGTTTTGCTTACGCAGAATGCAATGGTATCGGTCAGCCCTTCACCTAAAGCTCAGAAATTTACAGCCTGATCACCTATTCAACAACCTTCTCCGACTTATTTGCCACATCTTGCAGAGTTTACCATCTGATCATTTTCCTCGCCCTTCTCCTAAATCCGATTGCTTCAAATGCAAAATTACTTAAAATTCCGTTCATCATGTCCAATCAAAATTACACTGAAGCACGATCAGTCAATGTCATCCAGAGACGTCCAATCGAACGAGGATACATAATTCGCATAGCTACGGATTGAGGAGGATCGGGTGCAGGTAAACAGGAAGGGTGCAAGCTACATACCTTAGTTTTGGTCTCGATACGGACTTCGAGAGATTGGATCCGGGTGGAGAGGATGCCGGCGAGCACCTGGCCGGCCAGAGGATTGAAGAAGTGAAGGCCGGGCTGCGCCAGCTTCTCGAAGCGCCCCCATCTCTCCACCACGCCGATGCTCGCCTGGTCCACGCAGCCGCAAACCCCAAACCATGTGTTCCCCATATCTCTCTCTCTCTCTGATCTGTGTAATCTGGGATTTTGTCTTCTATCGTTATTTTTCTTTTAAAGGCGCGAGACTTATTAAAGTCGGGAACTCGCAACCGGGAGCGAGAGAGAGAGAGAGATAGAGCGTGTCCGGACGAAGACCCCTAAAACCGTCGAATTTTCTATACACGTCCCCTTTTCTTTTCTTTTATTCGTTTACCCGAAGAGAAGTCGTTTTTTTTTTTTTTCCTTTTTCTTGCCCACGAAGTATCTTTTCTTCTTCCGGTTTCATATAAAAAAAACCACAAAAAAAAAAATAGAAGAGAGAGAGAGAGTTATGAGATTCAGCTCGATCGACTCGTGGCCCCCACGGCGATGGCTCCTCGGATATTTTTGTTGTACGTCGCCAAATGCCAAATTTCTATTTATTTATTTTTATTGCTATCGCTTCTCAATTATCCATATTCTACTAAATAGGTATTTGTATTATCTATATTTAAGTCTTCAAAACAAAAAGTAGATAAGTTTTGCACATATCGAATCTAAAAAATCTTTTCTTTAACATGAAGAGATAAAAATAAATAAGTTATAACAATTTAAAATTTATTTACTATCCATATTAGAAAGTTATTAACTTAAGTTTGAATAAATTATATTTAAACTTTATCAATGCTATCATAGTATTATTAGTGTAATGATGCGAAATCGTTGTGTATGCAATAATCGAAGGTGTTAGTTTAATTTTGAATTCACACTTAAAGAAATTCTCATGCAAACTTGTTACGATTTTGATTCTACGTAATACCATTTTAAGTTAATATACGACCTTCTAGTCTCATCTTTTATGGGAAAAAATCAAGCTATTATGAATATTTAAAAATGTTATGCTTAAAGTTCTAAATGTGCGATTTGATCATTAATGTCCTCAGTTCATATTTAAATTTATTATTCAAAATCATTAACAAAACTCATCAATAAAACCAAGAAATATCTAGTCAAGATATCTACAATGGTTCAAATTTTGACAGCAATTATGGAAATTTATCAACAGGGGAGACCCAACATCTTATCCAAAATAATCGGAAAACGGCACTATTGCATCGTCATTGTCAATTAGACCTGATAAAATAGATTATAAGCTTACTCATATTTTGACTAATATTTATTAAAAATGGGTCAAATTCAAAGGCGAAATATGATTACGAGGAGTTTTGAAAGGAAAAACGCACAAAAGATGGGCTATGCAATAATCCCACTAAACTAAAATGGTAAAGAATCGTTTCTTTCCCGGTCAGGAGAGAGTGAGGGTCTTCGCTTCGCATCGCTTGAGGGGACCATCCCACCGCCGTTGGAGATAGCGGTGGCTTCGTCGCCACAGTCAACCTGCGTCGTCTCTTCTCTCTGTTCGGCTCCATCAATATCGACTCGTCTATCTCTGTCCCGGGTGAGCTCCTCCCTCATCCTTGATCCCAAACGACTGTGGGTAAAAAAATGATAATAATAATAATAATAAATAAAGTAAAGATGCTCAGACTTAGGTAGATCCAATTTACTTGAAGAGACACAACGCAACAGTCATCGTGTGGTGTTGTTTCGATTTCTTTGCCAATGATACCGTCCTGATGATGATTCTGTATTTTGTCTTTGTTGCGCCTGAAGTAGCGAAAAGGGTGTAATGCAATCAATGTGCTTCTTTTGGACCCCGACCTCTAACTGTTTGTGTTTATGCCTGAGGCGGCCAAACCAGAAATAATTTTTTTCGCAGACATTCTGAAAGGTAGGAGAAATAGACCATGGCTTTCTTCTTCTTCTTCTTCTTCTTCTTCTATAGCTTCTGCGTTTTCTTTTCTTTTTTCTGGTTTTGTGATGGGCCGGCGTGATTTCTGATTTGCGATTATGGTTGTGGGGGGTTTTTTCAGGTTCTTGCAGAGTTTTTTTAATCAAGATGGCTGTGTCTTTGCTCTGTTAAGGCTAGCGGTGGGGGAGAGGATTGTGCTCAACCGCGAGCTTCTCGTCGACTTCCTCAAACAACTCTCGATCCAAGCGATCACGGAGTCGCAGGCTTGAGGCTCGAAGCTGTCCAGGCAGCGGACGGCGGGAGAGATGGGAAACCATCCAAAAGAGTGAAATAAAGAAGCGGGGATTGTGGGACCCACCTTGGGCTGTTTTGTCATTTTCAAGTTTAAGTGCGTTGATAAGCAAATTGAGTCGTGGAAATAGCGGGCCCCCAAAACCTAAATATCCCCAAAAACCCTGATAAAACCCTCGACACACCAAACCGGTGGCCTCAATTTCACCGTATCAGAGTCGGTCGCCGGAAACAAAGAAGTGAGGATGGTTCTAGGGCTCAGACAATTCTCGCAGCGTTCCAGCGACGGCGCCGGAGGACCGATCCTCGACGCCGACAACGGCGAGGAGCTCATGCACGTTCAGTCCGGGGTCGCCATTGTTCTCGGCGGTCGCACTCCTGAAACTCACGGCACTCTCTACATCTCAACTCAGTAACTTATCTTACTCTCTCTGAATGATGAATTATTAGGTACGAGGGATCCAGCCAGACCGGTGAGAGTTTTTTGTGATTGTGCAGTCAAGTTATATGGTTGAGTGATGTGGACCGGAACAAGGGCTACGCTGTGGATTTCCTGTCCATCTCGCTTCACGCGGTTTCAAGGGACCCTGAAGCTTACCCTTCTCCTTGCATTTATGCTCAGGTTCTTCCCCCTCTTATTGTCCCGAGCAATCTGATCATATGTTAATTCATTATCCATTTACCGTTAGCTCTTGGTGATTGAACTTTGAGGATTGTATGCTCTAGTTGTTAATATTTTGGAGTTCATCCTAAGATTATTTAGTTTTTGTTACTCATTTGTTTCAAATAACTAATCATTCTAAGGAAGGGACTTACTATCGGAATCATACATGGTTGTAATACTTAAAAGAGGACTTGGAGACCATTGCAGAGCTAGGATAGAATTTTTGAGGGGGAGGTATACTTGGCATGTGCTCTCTCCCCTCACATGATTGTAGATTTTAAATGGGTGGTTTCCACATCACATCTAAGAGGGAGTATACTCTAAACGTACCCACTAATTACCTAGGAGGGTGCGGCAAGTTGTCTAATTATGGACATATGATTCACTATTGGAAGTCTACTTTCCTTTGGGATCCTGGCAACATCATGCAATGTGTAGGCTCTGTTAAGTTTTTCTCATCTCGTGTATGATGAGATTCTCGTCGCTAGCAAAATCTTACTACATCCTGTCAAGAATTATATTAATCTCATCTAAGATAACAGAAACAACTATGGATGATGCTGTTGGCCTTATTTGAGTTTGAACTATCACTCCAATATGTAAGAAGTCTATTATTTTCAAATGAGGTTGATTTTTTGAAATTTACCTGTGTCTTCCTGGGATCACTCTTTATTTTTTTCTTTTGCTCTTTCGTCTGCCTTTGGTTTCGGATCACTAGCCTAATGAATGTGGTCGCTCTGTTGCCCCTCTTTTCTGTACTATTTTTATTTTTGTTCTGGTCTGGCACTTGTTGCATGGCTTGCTGACTTATCATTGTCTGTTCATAGATTGAGACTGTAGATGATGAAGAGGGGTCTGATGGCTCAGATTCAGAACATGATGAAACTTTAGACTTATCAAAGGTTAAAGAGATGAGGCTTGTTCCTTCAGACCCGAACCAATGTATGTAACGAATGAATATACTTCCATCAATGCATCATACTTAACTGTAAACTTACTGTGATGAGCTCTAATAGTCCACATTTTCCTTTTTTTCTGGTAGTGGACACTCTGTTTGAGGTATTCTGTGAGTGTGCTGAGCTGAATCCTGAGCCCTCAGAAGGTGAGTGTAGTTCCTCATGACCAGAAGTTATTTCTGTTTACAACTTTAGTGCTTGTTCCCATATTCAGTAGTTTCCCTTTCAAAAGTTATGTGATATTCTTTCTTTTCCCCCAACAGAAGAAGGGGAAGTAGGAGGGCATGATTGGGTTTTTAGTGCTGACTTGATGGAGCATGAGGCTGGAGGTACGGAGGGGATTTTCCTCTTGTGCCTGCTTTATGGTATACTCAATTATATTTTGTAGTAATATATATTTGACATCATGTTTGGATTTTCAGAAGGAGAAGATTCTGATTGGCAATCCAATCCAACAACCTCAATTGGCTATTCTAATGGCGAGCACGAGCTTGCTCAAAATATGCTTGAGGTAAGCATGTTGAGCACTGCTTCCTGGATCTTTCGATATACAAACCCATTGATCTTGCCTTTGTTATAGTCTTTTCTAAGTTACTCTTAATCTTCATTGATTAATTAATGTAGGTAACACTAGCATACTGCAAAAAATGAGCAAAATGGAAGATGTGCAGATGTAACATTGGCAAGACATAACTATTTCACGTCTAATTGAACTTTTAATGTGGGGTGTAAGATTCTTCGATGTTCATTTGATCCTGATCCTGTTGGTTTGAGATATGAATTTTTTGAATTTGACCATTACCTATAGTCCAATTCTTAAAGCCTCTGCTTTTCTGTCTTTTCACATTGCATTTGATAGGAGGGACATTTATTTGTTAGAATGTAGGAAAACGCTGCCTTGCATAATCGTTTAGTTGAAGATGTGGGCACTTAGCATTTGTTACAGATTTTTCTAAGTATTTCTGCTGAATTTATGGCCTTAGGACAGAAGATCATGATGCATATATATATATTTCCCCCCAACAAGTAGGATTTCATTCCATGGCATGTGCCTGGCCAGCTTAAGCCTTTTAAATGTCCAGAAATTCGATGAGTTATGGTGGGAAGATCATACTGCTAAAAAGTCCTTTGGTGTTATTAATGTGTGTGTAAGAAGAATGACTAAGATAACAAAGAATACCTGTTCTTTTAAGGGAGGTTTGTGCTGTTTCCGTTCACAGTGTGGTTTAGGGTGCATTTGTTTCGCGGAAATCGTACTATTTTTGGAAAATGTTTTCTAGGAAATCATTTTCATGGTAGTAGTTTGCCGATATATGATTGAAAATGTTTTCAGGCATTTGGATGACATTTGGAAAATGATTGAATAACATTTGAATTAACAATTTACACTAGTAGTTTGCTTTTCTCTGGAAAAAGAAGAAGAGAGATTTGGAGAGTAAAAGAAAAGGACAGAGATGACCTAATAAAAAGGAAGTACCTAAAGACTTAATAAAGAGGGAAAGTGTTTTCCTCTTCCCACGCACATGAATTCATTTTCCTAAAATAAAACATAATATTTCTGTTGATCGGAAAGTATTTTCCATTGACCAAATTATTTTTGGAAAAACAAACAGCGGAAAGTCTGGAAAACACTTTCCAGAAAAATACTTTCATTGAAACAAACACACCCTTAGTCTTATAATTTTTCTCTGCTCAATATATAGAAAGTAACACATGCCCGTGCATTGACATTTTCTTGGTGGTATTGCAGCTTCAGATTCATGATCAACGTTTTGAGGATGCTGAGGAAATGGAACATCAAGAGAGCAATAGCGGACATCACTGACATCTGTCACATATTTTGCTCCAGAGTTAACCATTGTCCAGTGTATTGTTCTTGTGGATGCTTACGTAGATGTAACATAGGATTTATTTTTAATCATATTGCTGATTGACATCGTTAACCCTTTTGATTTGTTTACTTGGCTAGTCCATGTAACTTGAGTGCTGTTTTCTTTTATCTGGAAGCTAGTTGATTGTTTCAAGGATAGCGGACAACACCGACATTCATCACATATTGGGCTCTCGAGTTGACCCTTGTCCAGTATATGGTTTTCATGGAGTGTTTATGTAGACATAATAGAACATTTATTCTAAATCATATTGCTGATAGACAGTGTGTTAATATTTTGATTTTTTTTTTCCTTTTACTTGGCTTGAAAATTCCATGTATCTTGAAGTGAACTCGACTCTGAACTTTTTTTATCAGCTTTCTAATGATGAAATTTATGATTGAAGTTTCTAATATGCAGTTCATCGGATGTAGGCCTTGTTTTTTCTTGGGATAAAATCCCTACTACTTGCTGAACTTTTGTATGACTTACAATGTCATTTTTGAACTTTGAATTCATTTGGTTAGGCCTTTGGAAATTTATCAAATGTGCAATATCGTTTTTGAATTTTCATTTGGTTCAATTAGGTTCAGGAACTTTATTTCTGTGTAATATCATTCTTCTGTTGATTAGAGTTGATTTCTTGAGATGGGCACTAATTTTATTTGAGCCAACGTTTGTAGGAGAAAATCATACATGTGGCTTTCAATTGTATAACATAAACCTGAGACTGGAAAAAAAAAATACCATACCAAGTTCCTTTTAACATGTAGTATTCACTCTTGCAGCGGCGTAGGTTACTACCAAAATCCCAGGACTTGCAATGTCAATTATCTATATTTTTCCTGCGGCCATTTTGACTCGATTTAAAAGAAACGCGCTTGTAGTTAGCTTCAAACTTTTTGCTCGTGTTGGTGGCGCTAACTTGGCAGCCTGTGCGGTTCAGTGTTAGCTGCTGATCGGTTGAAGCTGTGTGCCACTATTGTCGTGCTGGCGAAGGTAATTTCTTATATATTTGTTAAATGACGGTCCATCAAATGCTTGGTATGGAAGAAAAGCCGGTGAGCCCTTATGTGCATTGATTGAAGGAGAGATGTTGTCAATGAAATCGGCGCAATCCTGTTTCAGATTGTAATTTGCTTGAGTATCGGCTAATTAGTAATCAGTAAGTACATAAGAAGACTGGATACAACAACTGTGAAGGATATGCGACACATGATATGTTGCTTATTGTGTGGTTATGGGGCGGGGACGGCTTGCAAGGGTAATGACAGTCACAGACATCGTTCGGGCCTTTTTCCGACTTACAAAATCCATAAGCCGAACTTCCCTAGGTGGTCCTGCAGTCTCTCAAACACCTCTCATTGGTGCATCCCCCCGGAGTGGTGTGATACTCCTTAACGCAGAAGCCCCGCCCCTGTGCCATCATGCTTCCATTACCTGCATGCGCTCAAATCTGTCCAACTTTTTCTCTATCTTTTAGCAGAGTATAGATCCAAGCCATGCTCTTCAGACACCTTTTTGCTTTTTCTTCTTTCGTTTGCTTGTAATCAGCCCGTTTACTTAGCCGTAGTGGCGGTCTAACAACATACGCGGAGATGAAAAATAGAGAATTGATATTTATGTATATTGATAAACATTAAAATAGGATAGATTGTTGTTTACCAGCAATCAGGAAGAGAACAAGCAGAAGCCCAGAACAAATGTAGATTCTCTGCATGTTTGTTTGTTTGTTTTCTGCTATTTCGTTGAAAGGCCAAGAAGGTGAAGGTGAAGGTGAAGGTGAAAAGAGCTGAGTGGGATTATCAGAATATACAGGAGTACGACAGGAAATGAACAAAAATTAAAGGAAACCAGAATTATAAAATAAAAATTGGAATAGTAATTGTTTCTAATTCGCTGTATATGGTAGCACTTTGATGTATGCTTTAAATTATTAATGTAAAAGTAAGCAAATTAATAGATTGACTAACATGTAAGATTTCCTTCTAAAATTCTAAAAGTAGAATAAATGCTGCTTATGAAATCACCATTAACCCTCATCCATTCCCAACTCCGTGCGTTGATGGAAAATGAGGTAATAAACACTGTTTCCTTTGAAGATTTGATGCTCATCCCTTCATTCTATGGTAACAAGCCCGAATAATAAAAGAAACGCAGCGGTTTCAATTCTCAAGGTTCATTTTTAGTGAATGAGTGTGTGGGACCAGAAAGGAAGCACGTAAAATTAAAAGGTGCTTTGCTCTGAGCTGATTTGCTTTTTCACGAAAGTTCGTGTATTTGTAGTTGTCTTGGATTATTTTGAGTAATGAAAATAATTTTCTTTTAATACTCTTTAAGGTAATCGAAAAAAAAATCTATTAAGGAAAGTTCTCTGTATGATTGTCATTCGTTGTGGGTGTTAATACATATCTAAAAAAGTTCTCCATATCCGTTGGTATTGTACAAATATCCCTTTTCAATCTACATATTATAAATAATATGCTCTCACCTTGTAGTTATCTTGTCAAGACTATGAAATGACTCATGTACTCATCGTTACAATATGCAAAATAGGCAATTCTTTTTCAGGAAAAAGTATTAGAAAAGTTATAGATCTATTGTATTAGTACCATTTTAGTTATAAATATTTTGATAAAGAGTCAATTTAGTCATTCCAATTAATTTTAGCTAAATATTGCTGACGTAAATGTTAATTGACCTACGTGGCATGATTAACGCTAATATGGATAACTTTTCATAATATTTTAATAATTGTTCGATTTTTTCTTTTTCTTTTTCTTTTTCTTTTTTTTTCACTTCCTCTAGTCGGTTGGCGACTTGGCGACCAGCCACGAGCCTAATGTGAGGCCGCCCTTGTGGCTTTTGGGGAGGGGGAACCTCGCCAATGGCCAACTAGGCTGGCTAGAGGTTCACCAGGTCCCTTGTCTCTGGCCAGTTGTCAAGGTTTGGCCATGTGAGCCAAAAGAGCATGTTCTTTATTAACATAAAAAATTCAAATGTATTAGTTTTAGAATTTAAAAGAATTACTTACGTTGTTCCATTATTTTGTATGTTCTTAAATTACTTACAGATAATTCATTTTTCATAATTAAGTTCATTTTAGTAAGTGGGCTTATCGATCGCAATTCTGACATTGAGCAACAATTGCGTACGCTTTTCTTTGGTTTATTTGGGTAGGAAAAGAGCACAGATCCGATTGTATTCCTTTGATCCACACGACACCCACCGTTATCACCACCATATCTCACATTCTACAGGGACGAACGAACAAACATCCTCCAAATTTTCTTTTCTGAAAGTCATCAGGAGCAATAGCAACAACTTTTGGACTCTTAGGATCTTGGACCCATGATGAAGGGCACTTTTCCACCGAAAAATGGAGTGGCGTTCGTTCACATCTAGTAGGAAATTTCATGCAATTTTGTATCTGTGCCTATGATGCAATCATGCATTTGCAAAAGCTAAAACGGGTCCCCACTTGGGCACTTGCTAAACGACAAGGAGGGACATCATAGAACTTCGACTCTCAAATTCCCATTAACTGACCAACGATGAATTATAAAACAAGAGGAGGACAAGCAAATGGGTCCCCTGCTCTGTACTGACCAGGTTGATTGTAGAGAAGATCATGACTCTTATCAATAGGAGATAATATCTTGTTTTAAGATCGAAGGACGATTGGCGAAACATTCAGTCATCCATCAGCGGCCTGCAAACCTGCAAGTGTTGAGGTAAAACTATCTGTTTGTATTCAACACACGGCCTCTGATCATCTTCCTTTTCAACATATTCAACAGTAACCACCATCACTAAATACGCAGCAAAAAGCAACAGCACATGAAACGGAATAAGACAGCCAAAAGACGATAAAAAGAGAAGGTGGTATTTTACAACGAAAGCTCACTGATCGAGCGCATTAGGACCAGTGCAATAACCGACCACGTGGTTCCACACCCACTGGACCAGGAACCTCCTCCTGTTTCCGTTCATGTTATACGTCTCCCCATGTGGGCCCTCCATCATCTGCCCCGTGTAGGACCCACCGCCCCCGGTTCCGTAAATGCCCTCGCACAGGTCCGCAATCTCCACGGGGAAGCTCGGGTCCTGACCCGCGTACCAGGCGTTCACCAGCGGGTTCGTCGCCAGCTCAGCGATCTCGTGGCCAATCACGCTCACCATTCCGTCCACGCCCACGTCGCCGTTCGGCGGCTTCAGCGGCTTCCACCCGGGCATGTACTCCGGCACCGCGAAAGGGTAGGCGCACACGCCCGGGCAGAGCTTTGCGCTGTTGCCCACCCACGCGTACGGGAGCGTGAACCCCACGATCGAAGGGAACGTAAAGTAGTGGAACCCACATACGTTGTCGCAGAAATCCTGGACGTACACGTCCTCCGCCGTCAGCACCAGGTAGACCCCACCCCTGGGGTTGGTCGCGAGTGGGCGCGTCCGGGCCGTCACCGCGCTCTTTATCACGGACTGAACGGAGAGCCTCGTCAGCGACTTGCCGTGGGAGTAGAACCGATCGGACTTCTCCTCCCCAAGCCGGACCGAGCGGGAGGTGTTCGCGCCTGTCTGGTCGGTGTACACCTGGACGGTCTTCCACCACCCGGCCACCGAGGGGCGCTTGGGACGGAGGGCCGAGATGGAGCAGATGAAGTCGCGGATGATCTTCTTCTGGGCCTTGCGCCACGTGCCGTACCAGATGGGATAGACGGTGATGTTGGCCGTGAGGATTGGGCCCATGTGGTACTTCAGGCGGACGAGCTCCGACGAGCCCTCGTATTTCTTGGAGCCGCCCAGGATGAGATCAGAGCGGCTACTTCTCTGGTGGGGCCAGGGACGCCATGCTGTAGCCGGGGTTGCCCGGAGGACTAGGAGAAGAGCGCCGCAGGCGAGCAGGCACCTCACGGTGGTGGCGCGGCGCATTTTAGAGTACTGGAATGGCATGCGACGGAGACGGTGAGTGTGGTATGGCAGCGAGAGAAACTGCCCCCGGTCATGTGGGGGGGCAGATGGCCTCTATATATAATGAAATATATGGAGATTCATTTAACATGTAGTCCAATTTAAAAGAATGTAAAGTGATGAGTTGAAAAATGCCCATCATTTTAAAGACTAATGCAAAGTATATGGTAAGTAATTTCACAGATCGTAAAATGTGCAATTAAAATGATTATACCAATTTAACACTCGATTTATTAATTTCCGGATCTATCAGACTTTATTTATGAATTTGGAGCGGGCTTTGTGGGGAGAAGGAGGGGGGCGCTTTCAAAAGTGAACAAATTGGGGGCGGAGGTGGGGCCAATCGAGTCGCGGATAATGATGGATTGTGGACGTGGGAATCTCGTGGATGATCTTTGGTCGCATCAATCGTTCGTTTGAGTGGAGCAACGTCGAAATCTTCCCAGATTTTTCTTTTTCTCCACAGAATAGATTCATTTAAGTGACATGCATAAAACAAGAGGAGGAGATCCATCTGGGCTATAGCTGGAGATGGCCAGGAGAGTGCAACGTCGAGAGGCTAGATGCATCTCAATCTCAATGTCAGCATATAGAATGGTGGAGGGACCAGGCATATATCCAAAATGTGGTCCAAACAACCATACCAGCAATAACGATATGATTGTGCATGCAACACCTAAGTATGAGAAACACATTATTGAGTCGTCGTACCTCTGACCGATGGACTAGCACTACTAACTTTTCGCTCACACAACGCAATTATTATAGTCTTATGTTCATCGATTGGTAAGTATAGTCTAAACGCATATTTATCTATATGAAGGAACTACGGGTTGTACATCTGGATGTGTTTTCAATGTCCTATGGTGTAACATCATGCATGATAAGGAATGGGTTGCATTCTCAATCATCTTCCTTTGTTATTTAACAATGCAATAGTAATTAAGTACCTCTTCTAGTAAATTAATCATTTTGCTCTGCTCGTTAATCGAAATCCTTGTTGTGTTGATACTGCAGTACATAGTTTACATAATTCTAGTTGGTTGATTTTCTCATAACTAAAGATATACTCCTCGACGGATAAAGAGTTTGCTCTGGTTATTCATAAAGAGCCAAGCGAGAAAATAGTCCAAGGTTGTGCCCTTTTGCTTCTAGCTAGTTGACAACTGTCAATTGATGTTGGATATCCCCACATCATATACGTAACAAGTAGTGAACATTTCATGTCACGAGTTTTCAAATGCATGATGATCTGGTAGTTATAACGTAGGAAGCCCTTACTAATCCTATTATACGATCGGATATTCAAAGATGAATTAACAAAAAAAAATGATTAAAAAAAACTTATGATGAATGCATGATCATTAACTATAACATAGTAAGCATTTCAAGGTAGATTTGACCAGTTTAATTTCATATTCTAGAAAGCCCTAATCTAGTTTCCAATTCTAATTGTTTAGGAATTTGTTATTCCCAATTTGGCTACTGGTTATTGGGAGAACTTGTAATTCCCGATTCCAAGTTCTATGTTTGTGGTATTTTATACAATACGAACTACTAATATAGTAAATATTAATATGGCTATCTTAGCTAGCATGATCGACATCCAAAATGGCTTTTACCATTTATCGAGACTCAAGCGTGCTACATACTTGTGCAGCTCATGAATAGCTAATCTTATTTTATGTACAATTGCAACAGCTCCTAAATTAGGCCCGTGTTGGACTATAAATTCTAGTTTCCAATTCTAATTGTTTAGGAACTTGTTATTCCCAGTTTGGCTACCGGTTATCAAGAGAACTTGTAATTCCCAATTCCAAGTTCTATGTCTGTGGTATTTTATACAATACGAACTATTAATATAGTAAATATTAATATGGCTGTCTTAGCTAGTATGATCGACATCCAAAATGGTTTTTACCAATTATCGAAACTCAAGCATGCTACGTATTTGTGCAACTCGTGAATAGATAATTTTATTTTATGTACAATTGCAACAGCTCCTAATTAGGCCTGTGTTGAATTGTAAATTCCTATCTTTAGCTAGACAAAAAACAAATGACCCACATATGCTGCCCGACAGTTGAAAGTCCGGCGTAGTCCATGTCGTCACATGGAAACGGACTCGTACATAACATGATGGCGTATAGAACGGTGGTTGCGATCTAAACAGTCAAGTGTTCCTATTTCTTCTTTGGTGAGCAAAAATTGATGTATTTGTCGATTATCCCAATGTGGCCTTCCTATATTATCTCAGATTCGTTTCGCTGGCTCAACCAAATCATCTGTTCCATTAATCAAAAAGTAATCCATCGTCGACGAATTGGAAAATTCACTATTACCTCGACCAGATCGCAGAGACAGGTGTCCTAATTTTTGTTGCTGGCCTCTAGCGCCCGAGCTAATAAAGGGGCAAATCTGTACTTCGGTTAGTAATCAAAAAGATATCGATCGTCAGTCAGAAAATTCACGTTTACCCCGACCAAATCTCCGAAACAAGTGTCCAAATTTTGTCTTGTCAACCCAGGCTTCTGCAACCCTCGCAGTCAGGGAAGGCTTGCTCTGCGTGGGGAGATTCAGGGTAGGCCATTCGGTACATCCAACGGTGGAATTATGCTGTGACAATTTGGCAGTGGTTAAGGGCATTCTGGGCCAGACTGACATCCAATAGGACTCCAGGCCCATTGCCACTGACTGCCGAAATCTGCTAGCCCAACAAGTGCGAACTCAGCTCCATTTTCTGCCACGAGAACACAACCGAGCTGCCGATTGATAGCGAAGGCCTCCTATTCAGGCATACTTCCGCCTAACTGGGTCACATGCCCACCTCACCCCCTATTGTCAATCCTGCATTTAGATCTCAACTCATGTCATCCAACCTCGGGTTTTGTTTAATGAAGGTTTATGCATTACGTCCAAAAAAAAAAAAAACCCAGGCTTCTGCGCCTGCATAAATCTGAAATTGCTAGCAATGGCCGATCAGCGAGACACGACATGCTAACCAATGGTACATTTTTCTTTTTCGCTTTTTCAGAAAAGAACCTTTTAGGTCGCAAAAGCCGCCCATTGCGCTATCTAATGATGGAGGCTGTTTATTTGCGTTAATGCGGGGAGAGAGAGAGAGACAGAGAGAGTCCAGAAGCAAGAACTTGGAAAAAGACGGCTCTTGCTTCTTTTTGCTCCAAGTTCGGACACAATCCTCATTTTATACATGCCCGCGCGAACCAAAGAAACGAGCTCCTTTTGCTGTTCTTAGGCAGTCACGTGTATGGGAAAAGTTTAAGATGCTCCGAGCATATTGCTTTCTGTGCATTTTCCGTCCTCGATGCATATGAGAATGAGATGTCTACCCATGATGGGTGACCCAAGGAAGTCCGGCGGTGGCCTTCAGTAGGGGTGATCGGGTTCAGGGTGGGTAGGGTCTAGACTTGGACCCTGTACCCGACCCTGTTATAACCTGCTCTTTTTTGGGACTGCCCCTACCCCGTTTTTATTGGGCCACGGGCCCAACCCCGTTTTTCCAAATCAGGAAAGGGTGCCAACCCTGTTTTCATTGGAACCTATTTTCAGAATCGTTCAATATTCTATACGGCTTCGAATTTTACATTAATTAGCAAAAAAACAACAACGTAATTCTCCTAACATTATAAAACAAAGCAAAAATCCTAAGAATACATAAGCATTAGCAACAAATATGGATTTAATATTAGTTTCATTCCCACAAATACTTCTAATATGACCTAATGTGCTTACTTATGTGCATGCAATATAGCTCTTATTAAGATGACATCTTTCTTAAGTTGGACTGAGAATTAGTGCTACAATAACTAGTAGCATTTGTCCTGCAATTATAGTAATAGTTGAAAGTGGGAACATTAAAAAAGAAAAATAATTCATGAGAACAATTCTTTCCTTTTTTAACATTTCTTCGAAGACAAAGAGACTCAAAAGTATTATACAGAGAGACGATTTTTTTTTTTTAACAGGGTAAAAATCGGTTCCAAAACCGGTCTGGTTCTGGGTGGGTCTTTGCTTGGACCCTGTTCCTGAACCGGTTTCAACCGGTTCTCGACCCTGTTTTTCGGGTGGTCCGGTCCGGGTTCCGGGTAAACCCAGTCCGGTTGCACACCCCTAGCCTTCAGGTATTTGATTTCATCGTCATTGATCACACACTATACTATATTCTTGGAAGATGTTAATGTTAAATCGAAATAGGCTGCCTGTTAAACTAAGATACTTTGTGAAATTATTTAGCTTGTAACTCAATTTAAAAATCTATGTTTAATGTACCTATCGACTATTTGAATGGATGAAATTTATGAGCCGGATAGAGATGGGGAGATACTACTTTACCCCCAATGAGCTTCGAACAAGTTGTGTTTGTGATAAATTGATATCCAAGAGAGAGTCATTTAACCAACCATTAAACTCGTCATAGGTAAATAGATAATTCGTTCAATGTGTGTAAGCTAAAAGGGCTATGAATCTTTATGAGATTAAGTCGAACCGATAAATCAAAAGCTATATTTATGTTTACTACATGAGTGAAATCATCTAGTTTTGGTCTAAAACACCACTTTTTAGTTGAAAATATGGGCATGCTTTATTTAGTCTTATAAAATGCTTCTCTTCTAGTAGGTCAAGAAGTTTGCTTTCGACCAGCACAATCTACTGCTTAATTAGGAAAGAAGAAAACAAATTACATCTTGACGGTCCATATCAAGCCCAAACTTACATCTTGTCAATGTCAATCATTTCATTTGATTTGGAACAAGTAATTTGTTTGAATTTCAATTGCCTAACATTCAAAGTAAATATATTAAATTTAGTAGGTTCCTTTAAAGTATTTGCATCCCAAATACACCTTAATTAGTTCCTTAAAGAGATGTACACCCTTACCATAATCGAAATTTTTTCTTATGAAAACTTTTCAAGTAGAAACCTTATTTAGCTGTCTATTTATGATGTTACCCTTGTCTATTACTCATTCTCACCTCCTTCATGTTAATGAAATTAAGGTAGTTGAACACGAGTAATTTTCCATATATACATAAAAATAATTTAATTTTAATTAATAATACAATCATCTTGGCCCTGTTTTACCTATGAAAATGCACCATAGGCACAAATTCAAAATCGCATGGAATTTCCTACTAAATATAAATTAACGCCACTCCATTTTTCGGTGGAAAAGTGTGTTTTCATCATGCATTGCTCGTCTCTACATAGTGCGAGATGTGCATTATTTATATCTTTCATGATTACCAAAGGTAGTATAATGATAGGTGTGGATCACAATAAAGAAGTACACTAAGATTTTATGCGAATTTGACGTGATCATTTCCTAAGAAAAGTAGAAGGAATTCTTTGACATTAGAAAAATTATCTAATTAATCCTAAATTTATTATACAATATTAATTCAATTTTAAATTTTTTAACTTTGTCAATTTAATTTTAAATAATTTTATAAAATTTAATTTAATCATTTTGATTAATTTGTTTCAAAACTATTGATGTGATGGGTCAATCATTGCTTGCTGTCTTAAATTGCGCACCATTACATCAATGATTTCTAATGCAAATAAGCTAGTAATACTACATTGAAATTTTGAATAAAATGTTATAATTAAATTGTCAAAATGGAAAAGTTAAGATATGAATTGACATCTGCGTAAATATTTGAGACTTGTTGAACAATTTCCTCAATAGACTCGAATAAGTTCACTCACACTCATGCCCTCTCTTGTCTTTAACTTATTAATAACAAAAGGGTTCTCCTAATCGGATGCGTTTCATGCTCATCTATCTATTTGACAAAACATATAATTTTTTTTGGATCCCCGTATACTGAACCAAAAGCCTATGAAATTCACGTTGACAAAATGACAGGAAGACTACAGAATCCACGTACACTAATTGTATGGCATAAATTGTGTAAGAAGCTAAAATGTGAAAAAATTATCAAAAACATCCTAAATTCATTATGCTTGTATTAATAGAGTTCTAAACTTTTTATTTTTGCTAATTCAATACTAATTTTTTTGAAAATTTATCAATAGAATTTAACCGATTAATTTTGGATGAAAATTTATTGACGGTGACGTAATCCACGTGCACTTACAATTTTGATAAATTTTTATTAGTTTTTTTTTCTGAATTTTTTCTATTTACGTATTTCTACTCTTTCTTCACCGGTCATAGGGTCTCGGCGACAGCGAGAAGGACTGACGCCAAAGTCACCCAGACTGGGATTTCTGAGGGGTGACCTCACCATCTCCGGTGAGGTTAGCTCTCGCCAGCCTCAAATTTCAAGAACCAATTTACTGTCTGATCACTCGCCTGACGCGAGATTAGCCGAATGCAAATTGGTAAAGAATTCCCAGGACTCAAGACAAGCAACTCCGTCGCCAAGCATTGTTTCCCTGCACTTCGTCTCCTCCACAGAATTCCTCTCTCTCTCTCCACCACAATCTCTCTCTCTCTCTCTCTAGAGCTTGCCCCCAGACCTAGATGGACGTTTTGTCCATTCCACGATTCTCTCTCTCCTCCTTCTATGGCTCTCTTCGTATCTCCGCCTTCTCTCTCCATTCGTCTTCTCTCGCGCGGCTCTGATCTCTCGCCTCGGAATCGAGGCCGCTTTCGCCTCTCCTCCTCGTCATCCGCGGCGGAGCGAGGCAAGAGAAATGGCGTGGCGATTCTCTGGTACAAGCACGATCTTCGCGTCGACGATCACCCTGGCATCGTGGCGGCGTCTCGGTACCAGAGTGTTGTTCCTCTCTACGTCTTCGATCACCGATTACTTTCTCGTAAGTTCGTGGCGCCTTTCGCTACTTTCTTATTGCGATTCCTGCCGCGGGAAAATATTTATACGTCCTTCTGCTAGGAGGATTGGTTTTGAATTTGCCGATGTTACGGAATTGTTCCACATTGTTTTGATTTCTAAAGTGCCTTGCCTGAAGTCGAGGTCTTAACCCTAGCCAGATGCCAGAGTTGTTTTTCTTCGCATCTTTGATTGTGGCGAACTGATTCCTGGTGTAGGTTTGCTGCTCCATTGATATGATTTGAGGTGCAGAAACTATTGCACAAAATGAAATGTCTTAACTGATTTTCATTGATGTCATATTTTTAGGGTGCCTTGACTGTCTTTGGCTGTCGAATCTTTTACTCTGGAATTGGTGGTAGTGTCCTTTTCTACTCTCTAATGTCTTCGATTTTTGCCTCTTTTCTGGTCGCTCAATTGGAGGTTTACCAATTCGTTTTTTGATTTGAGAAATAGAAAGTTTCACTCAGTCTGCTGAAGGAAAAGAGTTCTATTTGGAGTAGGTTGATTCTCACTTATAAATATTGTCAATTTGTTCCAAGTCCATGTAATTGGAAGAGTGAGTCACCTGTATGAAGCAGTCATATTTATTATTCTAGATTTAATACCATAATGTGGAAGCACTGGTTACTTTTCAGTGAGTTCAATTACAGGTTTAGCTATAGTATTGTTATTTTATAACTTGATATAGCAATATTTGTCAAATTGGCCTAAGAAAGGGAAATTAGTGAGACGTGGACTGAAGTAGGTTGATTTTCACTTATGAAAGTGGTCAGTTTGTTCAATGCTTATGTAACTGCTAGAGTGCCTCGCCTGTAGCGAGAAGTCAAATCTATCATTCAATTCTAATACTCTAGATTTAGTACCAAAATTCGATTATAGGCTTAGCTATGGATTTTTTAATTTAATAATTCCATGTAGAAATATTTGCCAAATTGGCCTAAGAAAGAGAAATTAGTAAGGAGCATACTGAATGCAAGACTGCTTTACATGCATCTTGCTGTGGTAAGTTTGTTTTCCATTAAGAACCACCTTTGCTTGACTGGTCATACATTCACACTTTGCAATTGATTGTACAGCATGAGGAGCTGGACTGCTTCTAAGTTTTCATAACAATCTCTTTTTCATGCATGATATTTTCCTCATTTATATCTCATGTTGCTATATTCATCTGAACTATCTAAAAGGACAGAGTTGGTTGCAACATATGCTGTAAGACTCTAATCTAGATTGACATATTGATTGGATAGCTTTGCTTCTCTCTGAACTAGATTTCTACTTTGCAACAATTATTTGTAGGTTTCTCCGATGAAATGCTAGAACTTCTACTACATGCTTTGAGTGACTTGAAAGATTCTCTGAGGGAGCACGGTTCTGATTTGCTGATCAGATATGGGAGTGCAGAGAAAGTCATTCAAGAGCTTGTTAAAGAGGTATTTGGTAGATTCTTTCATTCAAGTGTCATTTACAGCTCAGGCACTAGGAAGGCCTCTGGCACTCCATTAACATTTTTGAATTTCATCACCGAGGATTGGAATAGGTTAATGCTACCTGTTTGCTCACAGAAGAGGAGGTGGAATATGACATGATGAAGACAATAAATGCTGTCAGAGAGACCTTCACTAAAGTAACTTCTCATCTTGAGAGAAACCAGGATGTTGAATTGTGGTGGACTCCTTTTTATGACCTTGAGGTTGTTGCTCTTTTCATTGCTAAAATTCACATTGTTCTCAAAGTCTTCCAAGTGATTGTTGCATGCATCTTGATGTCTTAGAACCTTGAGGATTTGCCTCTATCTCACAAGGACTTCAAAAAGCGTGAAATTCCCCTAGTTTCTCCATTCTCGTGCCCAGCAGTTCCCACTGCTCAGATGAACTTGGATTGGGGTAAGTTCCCATGTTGCCTTAGATGTCTCGTGCTGATTTTGTAGATTATAAGTGTTATTAATATATGCCATGCATAATTTCTTGTCAACTTTCCAAAATAGCATATAATTTATAGGTAATGACTGAATCAGGTCATCTCCCGACGTATGACTATCTGAAGGAATTTATCAATGGAAACACACATAAACTAAAAAGGAGCTGGACTTCTCTGAAGGAGACATCAGCTGAGACTACACTACAGAAGGTCATTTTTGGGTCTGAGACTTCCACTAAGGGGGATTTGCAGTCAAACCATGCCTACAGGAAAAGAATGGAGAACTCTGTTTTTGTTACAGAAAGTGGAAAGATTGTTGGAGGTGGGACACTTGCTGTATTAAATGCATTGGCTGCGTACCTGAGATACTTGGAAGGAACAGCTCGAGGTGACTGGCAGGAGTAGGTCATGCATTCTGTCACCAATTATCTAAATGGCTTGATGCTGTCTAGCTTGTCAATTTCCTTATGTTGAGTAAGGTGAATGCTAGCATGAGCGTCACAGAGGATTTCAAATTTGTACAAAAGCAAATGAGAGTTAGTTTGTTTTGGTATTTATAGTATTATTATTATTTGGTCATGCAGTGGGAATTAATATTCTTTTAGCTTCACATTTTGGCAGGGTGCATGATAGGATACGTGAGGCTGAAAGTCGAGAGGGAGCATCCTTTTATGCTCTTTTTGGTCCTGCACTTAGTCTTGGCATCTTGTCGAGAAGAAGAGTCTATTATGAAGCTATTGAGTATGAAAAAGAAAGGAATGCCGGATTTTTATCTCCTTTTGGATATTCAGCGTCCACTGTTGCTGCAGCAGTTGATGCTGTGTGTTCAATGGAGGTACCATTTGAAATCTGCAAGTGGCTGATTTGCATCATGCCTTGCATATACAACTACGAATTTTCAACTTGTTCAGCCTAGGTTCTCAGTGGCGTTTCTTTCTTTATTGGGCAGTTTGAGGGATTACTGACATAATGGATTGGATTTTGATGCAGTGGTACTGGGTCATTGCATTGAGAAGTCAGAAGATCAATGAAGGCATGCATTCTATTAGGATATGGAGATGGAAGGGGCACTTGATTCAGGTAGCTGGCAACCTATATTAACTCTACTTTTGCCACTTATAAATCATAGTTTGGAGGTTCCTTCAGTTGCTGCTTTTTATAGAAAGCAAAATGTAATAACATCTGTTGCCAACAAACTTGACAATTGGCAGCAAAAGACTTGCTGACGGTAGAGAACTTGTTGCTGCTAATGATTTTTAGCAGCAACTTTGGAGCAGCTGCTAGCTTGTCACTGCCAACGATCTTTAGCAACAAAAAATGTCTTTTGTACAGTAAGGTGATTAAATTGCTTGACGGAGAAAGTGATCCATTCTGAATCGTCCATGGCTATACACAGAGGTCTCAGTGCCATATATAATATTTGATTGGAGCACGGAGTCATCTCCAAGTTGAAGTCATGGCATGGAGTAGGGACCATTTGGGAAAAGGATGATAGGGAGAGAGAGATTTAAAAGAAGGATAGAGTCAGGAGTTTGACAATTAAAAAGCAGGAAAATGTGGGAAGGATGTTTATCATTCAACTTTTAAACAGGCTACTATTATCTCTTTTGGGTAATAAAAAGTTTTTAAAAGATAATGCTGCATAGCAAAGGGAACAAACATTAAGGGACGATAAAAAAAAGGCACAGGGACAATCATCACTTGAAGAGAAAATAATCTAGAGAGAAATTTTGTCTTCATATTGAGTTACTAATTTTATAATTCTTCATATATCAAGGATAGATATAGTTTTCTTTTGTTGATTCACTCAAGCTTTGATTTTGTCAAATGTAAAAAGTGCCATGTCAGGCTAGAGATTTTTTTTTTTTCTATCAGTATTTTTGTGTGTGTGGATCATAATAGTTCATCATTTACATAATTTTTTGGATGATGAATCTTATTAGAAGTATAAGATTATGTCAGACTATGCATCTGATAACTATTGTGGTTTATTTGTTAGTTATAGATTTATATCATCTTGATAAGAAATTAAAATAATTTTTAGTTTTGAGATACATCTGATAATTATCAGGAAATCTAGATGATGAATTAATTGTAAAGATCTAATATGTGGTTTATGCAAAAATCAACGCTTACTTACAAGGGACTCTATTTATGAAAATTAAGATAACCTATATAATAAAAGCAAAAACAACAATTAAGCGTTATCTAACTAAATGGGGAAGAAAATTACAATTGTTCAGGTAATTTTAATGTACTTTTTTTTAATTATTTTCAAAACCCAACAGTTATTTTATTTTTGTGGAAGTCAAAAAACAAGTTTTAGTTTATAATAAGTTGAACTAAAGACATATAAGTAAATTGTGAGAGACTTCAGACTAGATTATTCACAAATGATGGATAGTTGCTATTAGAATGTTTTAGACTCGATGTATGCGCATCCACATTTGTGTTATCTTAACTTATAATTCTGTTTACAATAAAGTGGAGAAACGACGTCTAGAATTGTTTGCAGCCAACTTATGTTTGCTACTAACACAGGAATAAGCAGCGAATTTAGTAGTTATTATACTTATTGCTGCAAATGTTGGTTTTTTAGTAGCAAAAGTTCGTAATTGCCACTCATGTCCACTGCCCAATTGTCTAAAGACCAACGTGAATTTTTTTATGCTAAAGATGCAATCTTTAGCTGAAACTTATGAAAATTTCTGCAAGATCTCGCTTTTAATTTTTCTGCTGTAAACTGTTTCTCTTTCAGTACACCATCGTTGGTGATAGAGGACCTGCGGTCCTTTTGGTGCATGGTTTTGGTGCCTTTCTGGAGCACTTCCGTGACAACTTAGATGGTATATCTGATGGCAGCAACCGTGTATGGGCCATCACTCTCTTGGGATTTGGTAGATCAGAAAAGCCTAATATTGTTTATACAGAACTAATGTGGGCTGAATTGTTGAGAGATTTTGTCATTGAAGTCGTCGGTGAACCAATTCATCTGGTGGGAAACTCAATTGGTGGTATGTGTCCCATCGCATTCCGTCCTCCCAGCATCTTAAACCCTTTCTGATGTTGCCGTTTTAATCAACTTGATGTCTCTACTAAACTCAAGCTACTTTCTCCTGTTGGCTGTTATCTTCTGGTTTCTCTTACCCCTTACATGCTTTCTAGGCTATGTTGCTGCAATATTTGCCAGTGTTTGGCCTACTTTAGTGAAGTCTCTGGTTCTCATGAACAGTGCAGGCGATGTAGTTCCAGGATATTCTTCTATTCCATTGCCTAAAGTAAGATCATCTTGCACCTGTTAAATGCGTTCTACACTGAATTATGTTGAATTTATATATTGTATTATTGTTAAATATATCATTGAACAATCTGTTGGCATGAGGACTGCACTGACACCCAACATTTTTAAAATTATTTAGAAAAGACGGACTTCAGGAGCTACATGGTTGGGTGCTCGTCTCCTTCTGTTTTACCTGGGATCAAGTATTGGACAGATTGTGAGGAATTGCTACCCCGTGGTAATATGCACATTACTTTTACTTTTAGGAGTAAAGTTGTTGCTCTCTCTTTCATTTTTTTCTTTCATAAAGGGAAAATATTTAGAATCATTCCTGACTCCATCTTACCCTCACTTTGCATCAACTTCTTTTCAAAGAAATGTAGAATTTACACCTTGGGTTTGAAGTAAGGAAATAGAGGGTGCAAATCATGTGTTTTTATAAACCTCCAGATGCAGAGTCTATGTGAGGGAAAAGTTGATGATAGGTTTTAGGGAAAATTCCAAAAAAGGGCCCCAAGTCCTCTCAGTTTCTTAAATAAGGGCTCGAAGTTGACCTTGTCTCAAATGAGGGCCTGAAGTGGCCATAATTGTTTCAAATGAGGGCCTGATCTCGCCGGTCACCGGCCGGTTAAATTTTCGGACTGATCATGGGCATTTTTGTCATTTGCCACTTTTCTTTTCTTTTTTCTTTCCTTTTTTTTTCGGTTTCATCTTCTTCATCATCGCTGGTGGCCGGCCACCGGCGACGCCCACAGAGGGCTGGGCGAGGGTCGCCCTCGCCCGATCCGGCAAGGGCCACCCTCGCTGGCCACAGGCAGCCTGGTCCCTCGCCCTGAGGAGGCCACCTCGCCGGCCCCAGGCGAGGGACGGGCGAGGCCGACCGCGGACGAGGGCGACCTCGCCAGATCTGGCGAGGTCGGGCCCTCATCGGCCGCGGGCGAGGTCGGCCCTCGTTGGCCGCGGGCGAGGCCGACCTCATGGACAGCCTCCCCCAGGGCAAGGGTCGCTTCGCCCATGCGAGGCCGTCCCTCGCCGGCCACCGGCGGGCGAGGGTAGCCCTCGCCCAGCCCTGTGTGCACTTCACTGGTGGCCGGCTGGCCACCGGTGACGGAGAAGAAGATGATCAGAAAAAAGAAAAGAAAAAAAAAGAAAAAATAGTAAATGACGAAAATACCTTTAATCACTGGAAAGGTAGGCCCTTATTTGAAACAGATATAACCACTTTAGGCCCTTATTTGAAACAAGATTCACTTCAGGCCCTTATTTGAAACAAAATCGACTTCGGGCCCTTATTTGAGAAATTGAGGGGACTTGAGGCCCTTTTTTGAAATTTTCCCTAGGTTTTATAGTTTTTCCTTCATAGAAAAATTTGGTGCTTGATATTACTGAATGTGCTGCAGAAAACAGAGCGGGCTGACGAGTGGCTTATCGATGAGATGCTTAGATCAGTATCCTTTTGTGTGTGCGCTTATCATGGTTGCAGTAGTATTTGATTTTTGCAACCAACATGGAAATGTCAGCAATGTTGATTGCCTGTAGAAGTGAGATGTGAAAATTCAGTGGATTACCTTGACGCATCAAGTCATATGATCCTGGGGTGCTAGTTGTTCTGGAAAGCATCTTCAGTTTTAACCTTTCCATTCCTCTAAATTTTCTCTTGAAAGGATTTAATGGAAAGGTTTTAGTTGTCCAGGTATGTATTCCTTTTTGAAGAATTGTCTATATTCCTTTATGCCTGAATTGTTGACTGATTTTGCTATCTTCTTTAGCAAAAAAAGGACTGATATGGCTATCTTATGCTATAGGGGATGAAAGATCCGATCTCCAACTCCAATTCTAAGCTGGCTATGCTTAATGAACATTGTGCGGGAATCTTGACCAGGGAAATCGATGCTGGTGATGAGAATTCTGTGTTCATTCAACTTAATTTTGGAAACTTCCATCTACTAGTCTCTGATGTACACCTCCTTTTGCTTCTTATTTTGTTGATGATTCAGGCCATTGTCCCCATGATGAGGTTCCAGAACTAGTGAATTCCATTATTTGTGAATGGATAGTAGAGGTTGAAGATAAACTCCATCACGTCGAAAGCTGTCTGTAGTACGTTACCTTGCGGGTAAATATTAACATGCCCGCAAGTCAACTATTCCTGATAAATTGTTAAATTGGGTATGTTAGGCCTGTCGTTTGGTGGGGGGTACTTTGAAATTGTAATCTTGGTGTTAGATAAGACCCGACGTTGGGCCTTAGAATGGCTCGACCCCATTTGCAAAAGGTGTAGAATTCAGTATGAATCCTAACAGGGTTTAGGCATGAACTGATCGGCTTGGCTCAGGCTTGCGCATACAGTCGTCAGTCTATTACTGAAAAGGCGAAAAGTGATGCAGGGCCCAGGAGAGTTGATGGTGCCAAACCATCAATGAGCATTGAAATGATAAGCGTTAGATGTGGAATTTGCTCCTTGTTCAAAGAGGGATCGTATCCAGGAATACGCCGAGAAGCATGGTTTGACTCGCTCAGTGTCCTGAAGTTTTGATTCCGATGATGACTACATTAATCTACTCTGTGGTAGTGGTAAGCAATTCTTTCCTGATGAGGTCTGTCGTTAATGGCTGATGCGCTGATGGTTTCCCGGGAGTTTCTGCATCAACCAACCATTTATTGGATCACAAGTTTTGAAGATCACGACAGAGTGTGCAGCTTACTAATTGTCTATGAAAACGATGGTCCAGTACCTCTCTCTCTCTCTCTCTCTCCACAGCTACAACAGGTGGAAGGGATTTAATGGGTAAGAAACGATAGTTCTGGAACTGTACCTTTCCTCTTTGTTTCGTTATGAAGTAGGGGAGTGGGCCTGGACGCCTCTTAGACCTGATCGTTGAACTTATCGACCTAGGCGAACGATATACTAGACCGAGCAAGGGGTCGTGAATTCTGTTTGGATTTTGTGATTCAGCAGAAGGAAAATTCTGAAAATCGCATAAACGAACTGAATATAAACTCGAAAAAAATTAATGATCCTAAACTTGGGCATTGATGGGCCCTGGCCGGTCGAAACTTTTCCATAAGCCTCCCATGGCCGACTATGAGGACTGATTGTAGGCCTTGAATTGGGCCCTTCACATGAAATTATTGGGCCTTATCTAAGTGACGCCCATCTCATCATTGGGCATAGGCCCAATTTTGCACGATATGGAATCGGGCCACGATGGGTCCACTAATTTGGGCCTCTGGATCAGGTCCAGATCATTATTGGGCATTGGATTAGGCCCATCACTATTGCGGCCTCGGCTAGTCCCGGG
Source organism: Angophora floribunda (assembly GCA_014182895.1). NCBI lineage: Eukaryota > Viridiplantae > Streptophyta > Magnoliopsida > Myrtales > Myrtaceae > Angophora > Angophora floribunda. The sequence continues at coordinate 609,651 of CM024715.1, forward strand.
CAGGCCCAAGAGGGGGTTTTGATTGGGCCAATCAGGCCCACAAATTGAGCAGTATTAGGCAGGCCCACTTGCCGCTAGAGTTGGGCCTAGGCCCATTTCTAAAATGGACACGATGGGCCCACTGAGTGGGCCTTGGATCAGGCCGAACTCATCATTGGGGTCTGGTTCAGGCCCAGCTCATAATTGGGCCTCCAGTTGTTCTGGACAGGCCCACGAGGGACATTGATTAGGCCTATTAGGCCCAAAAATTGGGCTGGGATAGCAGGCCCACTTAGTGCCAGAATTGGGCCTAGGCCCATTTTCAGAAAATGGACTTGGGCCACGATGGCCCACTAAGTGAGCCTCTGGATCAGGGCCAACGCATCATTGGGCTCTGGTTCAGGCCCAACGCATTATAGAGGCCTTCGGTTAATCCTCGATGGACCCACTTAGTGGGCCTTTGGATCAGGCCCAATGACTCATCATTGGGCTCTGGTTCAGGCCCAGATAAATATTGGGCCTCGGTTGTTCTGGACAGGCCTACGAGGGACATGGATTGGGCCTATTAGGCCCACAAATTGGGCAGTGATAGCAGGCCCACTAAGTGCCAAAGTTGGGCCTAGGCCCATTTTCAGAAAATGGGCTTGGGCCACGATGGCCCCACTAAGTGGGCCTCTGGATCAGGCCCAACGCATCATTGGGCTCTGGTTCAGGCCCAACGCATTATAGAGGCCTTCGGTTAATCCTCGATGGGCCCACTAAGTGGGCCTTTGGATCAGGCCCATCTCATTATTGGGCCTCGGTTGTTCTGGACAGGCCCACGAGGGACTTTGATTGGGCCTATTAGGCCCACAAATTGGGCAGGGATAGCAGGCCCACTTAGTGCCAGATTTGGGCCTAGGCCCATTTTCAGAAATGGCTTGGGCCACGATGGCCCACTAAGTGGGCCTCTGGATCAGGCCCAACGCATCATTGGGCTCTGGTTCAGGCCCAAGGCATTATAGAGGCCTTCTTTTAATCCTCGATGGGCCCACTAAGTGGGCCTTGGATCAGGCCCAACTCATCATTGGGCCCTGATCCAAGCCCAGCTCATTGTTAGGCCTCCGGTTGTTCTGGACAGGCCCACGAGGGACTTTGATTGGGCCTATTAGGCCCACAAATTGGGCAGGGATATCAGGCCCACTTAGTGCCAGAATTGGGCCTAGGCCCATTTTCAGAAAATGGACTTGGGCCACTGGATCGGGCCCAACGCATTGTAGAGGCCTTCGTTTAATCCTCGATGGGCCCACTAGGGGGCTTTGATTGGGCCTCATAGGCCCACCACGGACCACAACAATTAGGGCTGGCTTAGGCGACGCAGATTTGGTGTTAAAGTAGGACCTTGACCCATCAATTATTGGGCCATAAATTCGGCGGATGGCTGGCCTGGACCGATTGCAACTGACACGGCCCATCATTGATATTGGCCAGTAAATTGGGTCCGCAGGCCCATAAATTGGTTATAAAAAAGCCACTTTGACCATTCTTACGCATCAGATGTGGCCTACCCATTTTAATATTGGCATTAAGCCCGGCCTGCACGTTATTGAACCCTAAGTTAGACCTTTTGGGCAGCTTAGACTTGCGTAAGCGTTATTTTCGTGGCCCATCGAATTAGTCCCACAAGTTGTGCCTGGCAAAGCGTAAAAGCACAAACACAGATATTAAATACAACCGAAAAGGAAAAACCCCATCGAATCGGGCTCTGTGATACCAAAAAGAACGAAAAAAGAAGCTGGACTTGGAAGTTAGACAAACTTCTCCGTCAACTTCGTGTTATAGTCGACCAAACCCATCTCATCGGCAAGACTTGCAGTATCCGGAACAATTCCCCCATTGCAGTTCTTCACAATCGCACTGCCCCCTACTAGATCGTTCAGCATTTCAGATGGGTCTTTGGCTCCCCCATGCTGTAGAAACTTTGTTCGCAAAGCAGTTCCCGTGGTTAATGACAGCGGATCATGCTGACACAGCTTTTGCCATATGGTTGCCGCAAAACATTTGGCATACAAGTAGCTATAATAACCTGTGAAAGTCATCTTTCATTAACTTGCTATAAATGATTTGCCCCAACGGCAAAAAAAAAAAAAACTATTCCAGAGCTAATTATCTTTGTCAACACGCTGCATCGAGCAAGGATTAAATTATTCCTCTAGTATCTCTGCCCACTAGCTTTTCACTAATATCTCCCAAAATGCAGGAAAAATTCCAAAAATTCATTTTAATGCTTCATCGAAGTTTAATGCTTAAATTGAGCTGCTGATGCTAAATAGGAAACCATATTTACCCCAGCACACATAACAAAACTCAAAAAATAGGAAGTTCATACCTGCACCATAATTTAGAAGGTGACTAAACCGAGCCTGCCAATTTGTACCTTCGACATGCCTCCAACTAGTATATTGACTTTTCAAATCAGCAACAACTGAGCTTGTATCTCTTTGTCCAGCTAATTGATTGCCAAAAATTGTCTGATCAATCAAAGCATAAAAGATCTGACAACAGGCAGATAAAAAAATAAAGGTGAGAATTTTTCTAACAAATTTCTCGTATCGTTAACTTTTCATGCACTTGAAGACCTGGCGCTGTAACTCGGTTGCTGCAAACATCTTTTTGGCACCTTGCATTGACTCAACCAACTTTTCTGGTATTGTTTCACCAGTGGAATAGTGCCTAGCAAATGTCTTCAAGACCCGGTAATCACATGCATAGTACCTAAGAATATTGCCAGTAAAGTACGCAGCAGATACATAAGCAGATAGGGAAAGGAAATATGCAGGGACTTTCTTTTACTGGTTTTTTTTATAATGCACGACTCGGTAAAGAGTTTAAGGAAAAAGCTTCGACTGACCACACAGGTTCATTTCCAAGATCTAGAATTGCAAAAGAGAGACGTTGTAAGTGGTGGCCCAAGGCAAAGAACTTCTATTTTCAAGAAATACAAAAAAGTCATTCCAAAGTTCATAGGAATTTCACATTTGTGAACTTGCCAAATCTTCCATTACAGGATTTTCTTTTTCTTTTTTTCCATGATCGAGAAATTGCAGCTTTCAACTCACTCGAAAAGGTTTGAAGGTGTTTCAGCCAAGTCAAGAGCCACCCTGGTACCGGAAAAGTGTTGGTACTCCTGAATGAAGAGAGAAAAAAAATAAAAATAAGCTGAACAAACTAGGCAACTATCTTTTTATTGAAGTCAAGAAAATATCAAAACAGTACCGTTCTTGACAGCAAAGAATGAAGAGCATGGCCAAATTCATGGAACAGAGTCTCTACTTCAAAATGATTAAGCCTTGCAAGAGAAGAATTACGTGAACCAGAAAAGTTACAAATCAGGGCCACAACCTGCAATGTCACCATTTTCCTATTTCAACTTCAAATTAACCAAATATGCAAGACAATGTATGAATCAATCCAAAAAAGTAATTTCATACAGAACACTTCATAGTTGCAATAACCAAATCTTGTTCATGTAACTGAGAATCAAATTGTTGTGGACATAAAAAATGTTAGCACCAAACAAGTTTCAGCACAAAAGCAACCAAATGGACTCATTTAAGAGTACAAGGCCCATGGGCCAAAAAGGACCATGGGCACACCAACAAAGGATGCACCAACAGTGACCTCTTTGCTAAAATAAATAACTTTGCTAACTAAGCACAGGAACTTTTAGTTGCTTTTATTATTGCCATTCCTATTTTAGTAATGGTGAGCATTACCCAATGTCATCAGCACAACAAAAATATACTAGTCTTCATTTCGTCAACTTCAATCTCACAATATATGTATAGTAGTCAATGGTGGCTTTGCAACTATGTTCATGAAGCTGCAGCTGAAGCTGCCTAGGCATCTATATAGCAGTCAACGGTGGCCACTTAGTTGGCACAGTGATGGAGATCCCCATCCACCTGATTCTCCAACAAAAAGCAATAGAAGTGACATATCACCTATGCAGAAAGTCACTTTGGCTTTCTTTATTCTAATTCTATTCACCAAATTAATCTAAAGCATGCTTAAAGCTTCAGAAAAAAGTGTTTCCTCCACAAATATTAAATGAGACTAATAAGGAAAGTAAAAGTCAAGTGCAAAATAGAAAATCATTAAAGAAATCTACAATTCATCAGACTTAATGAATGCGAGAGCTTTGAAATGCATAGAAATATACAGTACAGGAAGTTGGTACTCCGTGTTAGAAATGCAACGGCCTCCTCTGATTGCAAAATGAGCACAACCTGGATATTTGCCTTCCCTTGCGTACAAATCAAGGTACAGATAACCCAAATCCCCCTGAGACAAGAAGAATCCTTCAATTTGAATAGGAGATTGTGAAAATGTCAAGAACAAATTAAAACAACAATGAACTTAGCTATCTATACATGAATATACCTCTTCAGGGTGATGAAGAACCATCTTAAGTACATCTGAGTGCCAGGATTCACCTGGTGCCAGAGGAACGCTATGAAATGTAGCACCAAATAGTGACTGCACCAGGATCTTCAAACCCTCAATACACCTTGGTAAAGGGAAATATGATGCTGCAACCTGCTCAACATTGTATAGCATAAGATCCTTCCAACTTAACAGAACAATAAATATTATCTCAAAAAGTAAAAAAATGTTGATTTACTTAAAAGTGCAGTTGTTATAAAGAGAGACTGATCTGTATACATGCACCAAAAAATGGACAGAAGAGTGTCACTTACTGAGGAGTCCAGATCATACATTGAGGACTTCATCATAGCTGTATAGTAAGCCTCATCCCATGGCTCTAAATCTACGCATTGACCACTGTTCTGCCTTTTAAAATTTCTAATTGCATCAAACTCCTGCACTAAGAATAGTTGCATGTGAATTAAGGAAAAAGATATCAATTTCGAACAATCTATGGCTATGTTGATTGCACCAACGCTACCCATTACAAAATGTTATGAGAAATGAACACCTTATCAGCCTTGTCTCTGACCATCTCACTCATCTCAAGCAAAAAGGACATCACAACATCAGGTGAAGACGCCATGTTTTGCTTTAGTGCAAATTCTGCATAGGATGCGTACCCTGTTATCTGCTTTCACCAGAAAGTAGAAAAGAAAAATCACTACGAGAGAAAGATAAGCATAGACCTTCAACAGAAAACGGATTCAAGAAAGAAATAATTGGAGATGAAGGCAAAAATAAAATTTAATAAAAATACTCTAGTGCTTGCATTTCACTGTTTCAGAGAGAGGGTAACCTTATAAAAAAACATGCAGGAGTATGAATTTCCTTATAGGTTTTATATTGTTTCTTTCTTTACATTGTCTTCTCATGTTATTATGTCTTCAAACAAGTGGTCAAGTGACGGGCCTTGTGACTCATGAAGTTACAAGGCTGAGATTCAAAGTGCTTTATGTCTATTTTGAGTTGAGATGCAATACTAGTATAGATAGTCTCTAAGACATTTTGTAATCAGCCATCTTAATTCTTAATATAGGTGTTTAGTTTCTACAAACCCTAAATTATCAAGTCCCTGTTCCAGTATCAATTCTACTTAATTTAAACAATTTTTTAATGCTTTCTTTCTGTTTGTTAGCTCTCTACAGTGCCAGAGGGTGCCTTCAAAACAAGAAATCCCTGAATTCTTTCACTGACAGTATTAATACATTGATTAAATGAACAACATCAAGATCTAACAGCTTACTTCTATTACATATTTCTTTCTATGAATCATACAGGTAAAAGAATAGCCTAATAACAACCTTGATAAGATGCTTATCTGAATATCTCTCTGGAATGTACCTCTTCCTAAGATGCTATTGGTATTATATAAAGTATGGTCTCTCTTGCATAACAGTCTAAACTCCTTAATGCCTCATTCCAATGTGTTATTAAAGCACATCTTTGCACATGAGAGCTTGCACCAGAACATACGAGCTTGCACCAGAACATACAAAACTCTCCTTTGGATATGCGTTTGTGCTAGAAGATATTGGAAGAATGTGCAGATTCCATGACTGGCAAATTGTAGAGCATGAGACGAAAAAAATAAAATCACAAGAAAAGGAACTACCCCAGATATGAGCAATCCTCTACAAAACAAGATTCTTGAGGCATCATTGTATAACACCAAAACACAAGCACGATAATAAGCCTTGAATGAAAATCCTCTTGCATACCCAAGGTTTTTCCCCCCAACAAAAATTGTGATGGAATAGAATCTAAGATGAGGATGTAACTTAAGGCTTCATTCATAAGCCTTAAAATACATCAAGAAAAATTCAGGTTGAGCAAAAAACAAGTAAAGAGTTCCAGAAATTTGAGCACCCAATAAAAGCACAGGCATAAATTAAACTGCATTATAAGATCTGTCGCATATGGAATTAGCCCAACAAGGAAGCACAAGACAAAGTACAAGAAGACAATACCTGTGCTAGCTCATGGCGAGCAGCTATAAGCTTATCAAGGACTCCCAAGTTTGCAAGTGGGACAGAATTCCCTTCAATGTAAGCCATTTTCCTGACCTGAGAAAGTCAAGCCTTGCTGAGCATAGCTAAGAAAACTCAAGGATGAAGAAAATGGAGTCCTAAATATTCTCATTGTAAAGGCCAATCTTTGATCAGATCATCTAATATGAAGGTAAACTCAAAGATATGCTCAAATCATGACTAATTCAGAAATAGCAAAGTAATAGGATAGGCAAACCTCTTCATCTGCTACCCATTGAAGAACAGAAGAAAGAGTAGCTGGGTCTGAAATTATTCGAAATCCCTTTTCTTTCATGTCGCTCATTGACTTTGTCGATCCCATCAACATTCCCGATGTGGACCTATATATGGGCTTACAGAGCCTATGCAAATGTTTGGGAATGCGTGTAGCTGGAAATACATCCACAGAACCCATGTCGATGGTCATATTTTGGCCAAACCTGCGAGAACAAATTGAAGAACAAATTGAAAAATTAGAACCCGGTAACCAATTAAAAGAGATGAATTTTGCCTTCTCTAATAACAACTACAAAAATGTTGCGCTGAGAACCACACTTACTCCTGGCACAATTGAGAAATTTCTGTGTTTAGCTGATTGACTCTCTCTAGTTTCTCTGAAATAGAAAATCACAACTTTCACTTTCTGAAGAAAATGATTTACTGTGTTATAGGCTAGAATAGAATGTACCACTGCTAAGATGAATTCCGCCCTTTTCAAAGTCTAAGCGCAAATAGCTAGCAGCCCTTTGAGCTTCTTTTGTAAGCAGGTGACCCTCATCTTCAGCTTTTTTCACCGCATCATACAGACTATGGTTTGTATTAAGATACTACATGGTGGTGAAAACAGAATAGAAACGAGAGTGACCATTAATAGGCAGTTCTTGGCTTGATAAATTTCAGTCAACTGGTGACTGTTGATTATGCTAACTGAAAATTGAAAAAATGGTCACCTCACATGTAGATAATCGTTAATTCTCATTGATGCCTTGTTGGCCTCCTCAACAAACTCCCTGATAAGCAGGCCAATCATGTAGAATTGAACTCAGATAGATGCAGCTAGAGGGCAATGCAAATAATGATGGAGTAGTTATTTTGTCAAAAAATGTTGAAACAAAGAAAAGATGATATCACTTATATAAGGACCTGTCAGGATGAGTATTCCTACAAAGCTCTGCGGAATCCACAACTGAGCAAACCTAGCACATGAGACAAAGTTGGATCCACTAGAACAAGAGATAATACCATTAATTCGTGAAGAAAAGTGAAACCCTAAACCATGATCATACCTTGTCTGAAATCTCATCCATGGCTCGAATTATCTCAGCCGCCGAAGGCAACCCACATATATAAGTAACCAATTCTGTCGACCTGACAAAAGTACAAAACATTCATTAACCTAAAATGGCATAAAGTAACACAAACCAATGGGTTCTACTCAAGCAGTATCCAACACCTTTCACTATACCAAAACATCAATCCTGGAACAAACTTATATTGCCTTTTTTTTTTTTTTTTTTTTTGCATTACTTTGCTAATATAGCAGCAAAAGGAGCAGCATCACAGAACATTATCAATTCACCTCCATTTTCCTTGGAAAAATGCATGGCTTATATGAAGAGCGAATGCAATTCATTAAGCTTCAAAATGCTTGAATTTCAATAAAACATTATCACCAGGTGTAACATCAAGTTTCGCACTCAATCATCCATGTCAGGAAACTAAGATAGTAAGACTCATTAGGAATCCTTTTTCACCTCTACAATCTAAAATTTTATACAGGCAGATGGAGTTGAGTGATGCATGTACTTTGCAACTTTTTAAAGTTTCGCTCCAAAGTCACCTCTACAATAATTCTCATTATATATTATAGATATAACTACAGCATAGAATGTAATAAGAGTCCTGGTATCGCAAACAGTTAGGGCGAAAAAATCCTGAGCACAATCATCAGTATCAATAAGCTACAAAACAAATAACACTAAAAATTCTACAACTATCTCAATCAATGAACTTCTAAAATTCTATTTGCTTACAGAATATTATGCTCATTTAAATTTCTTTCGCCCCCTAAAATTTGAATACCATCTAAAATGAGACGGAAATGATTGAACCAGCTTCCTGATGATTCGGTTCCCCTAAAGCATTAATAATCGGCTAAAAGCAAAGTTCCGCGAGCAATCGTCCATGCCACACAGTTCAGTCAGACAACACTTACGAAACTCTCCTCAACTACAGAAACCGCAACAATGCGATCGAAACATATTAATACATTCATTGGACATGCCGATCAGCGCCTCACCTTTCGATAGCCTCGTCCACGAAGCGTTGAAAGCCTTTGGGACTCTTCAAATGTTGGAACCCGTAGAGGCCAGTCGGCGCTCCATTGTGCGAAGTCTCCCGAGAATAAGTTCGAATCCTAACAAGAACCGAACTGTGATTGCGTAACATCGGCGTGGCAAGTAGATCAGAGAGTGTTCGTCGGACTACGGCCGACATGGTTCAGCAATGGCGGGGCGGCGGCGGCGAACGACGCCGCAAGGCAGGAAGTAGGAATGCGGAGGGAGGACCCAGGGTAACCGGAGTCCGTCGAGTGGCTGATGATTGGCGGTCTGGTCACCGACCTAGGCGTACCGAGAGATTGGCATAGAGAGTACGGAAGGGAAGAGGATGGAGTCAGTTATGGCCATCGAGCGGGAGCTGCAAGCCCTAGGACAATTCCAAACATAAACTCTGGGCCAGGCTTGTTCTGTTCGGGCTTGATTTCAACCGTGTGATGTCCGTACCCGAATTTTTTTTGGGATGGGCTGATTTTTTAGTATAAGCCCGGCCCATCGTAGCCCATTTACAACCCTAATCACTTGCAAACATGAACTACTTGCATGTCATTCGGGTCTCTTTACCTCAAAACTTCAATTGGAAGACTCCCGTTGTGATAAACACTAAAAAAACCTATCCATGTAAGGAAAGATATAGTGATATCAAAACAAGTTCTAGACATATGAGATTTTTTTATGTCACAATAACCAGAACGATCTTCACGGTTGTAGATGCATTTTGATGAGAACATGTTGAATTGTCTTGTAATTAGGGAATAAGAAAATTTGGACACTAATTGAAAAGGGGGAAATGCAGAAAATTCAAAATTGTAAAGTTCTTATAATATGGAGTCTGATTTTCTTTTTTTTCTTTTCTTTTCATTTTTTTTTCAAGCTTCATTGTGTAGCCAGCCTAGCACTAACAGAAGTAGCATATTTAGGCAATTGGAGTGGCTAATATAACAAAATGAATACACTAAGGGTTTCACAGATTTAGGATGATCCCTCCATGAAGATCGCCTCCATTTGCCTCGATAGTATGGTTACAGGAGTCAACTGACCGGTTCATTCTGAATCTTGTAATATGATTAAAGCAAGTAGAGTGGGAAACTGTAGATATAGTTTTGTAAGCAGCTGGAGGACCATTGTTCATTTCATAATGCTGCCTTAGTCGGACCACATTTCTTTATTTATTAGCTTTTCCTCTTTAGGGGCTTGATAAGTGTTTGCTTTCAGGCTTTTAAAAAAAGTTACGTGACAGTGTCAATAGAGTCGCAAAACAAGAAATCTGAAAACAACTTCACACAGCGCGAAACGGGATTCTCGGATCAATTGAATGATCCATGAAAGTTCAATCAGAATTTAAGGGATTTCCCATTAGAGAATACAAAAGCTGGACCACATGCATCGTTTAAAAAGTACGAAAGGAATAATATAATTAATCATTTAGGGGGAAAACAAAGACATAGATGGACGCTTAAAAGAACAGCAAACGCAGATGGGGGAGTGCGGCAACTAGTGGAGTACAGACACTGTTTGGTCCCACATTTGGCTAATTGGGGGTTCAACGTGAACCCATTGATATCATCAGATAGAGGGAGGTTATTTTTCATAATATGTAACTTGGGATGATTAGTTTCGAAGTAAATCTGTTTTCATCTTGAAACTTGGAATTTATCCGGTCATTGTTAACTCTCAAATTGTGGAATCGGGAACCATTCATGTTGACTATAGGACTTCTCCAGGATCAATTGAGTGTTGTTTTTGGATTTCTTCTATTTGTAGGTTGGTTTAATTTATTGATTCTTGAATTATGGGGGAATGCTTGGTTCTTTGACCGCTTTCTTGCCCAACACATTGCCATTTGAATTAGTCTTCATGTATGCATTAAGCCCAAGAATGGCATTAAAGTTTGCAAATATCTATCGGTGTTGCACCGTTCTAACTCATATGAAAGCACATGATTTTCCACGTGAAGAATATAGTAGAAATGTTATGCAGACTATACATTTGCCTTTGTCTCTATACTGAATTCTAGATGATTCCATCAGTTTGATTCGGTCGGTCTAGTTCCGCACAAAGAATATAGAGACGGACTAGTTATTGTGGGACTAAGAACCACCTAAAACAGGCCGATTCGGTCTGGTTCCCAAAGAGAGTTGGGACTAGTGCTCCCCTTATTTATAACTAATTCATTTGACACAAATCGAGTTTTACTAGATATTTGATAAGATCCATTTATTTTAAGGTTCACTTGCCGTCGATCACATCATCAACTATTGAAGACTGATCTTAGCAGACCAAGCATTGGTAAAAATGTAGAAATATTATCATACTCTAGATAGTTATCTAAAAATTCAGATTAACTGTTTGCGAAAAGTTCTCCTTTTGGGTTGGTTCTCCCATTTATATTCTCATGACACTGCTCTATCAAAAAACAAATATGCATACTCCGATTTTATCAAGGCCAATTCATACAGCTGGTTAAAGAAAGTATGTCTTACGGTAAACCAATATCATATCACAGAGACCAACCCATGCAAGTTCAATGTATATTTGCCTATGCAGCTGGTTGCCTACTGGTCCTATCTAAAGGCATTATGCAAAGACAGATATAATAAACCCTAGCATATTACTATGTGCTAGTAGCAATAGGTTCAGGCTATTGCTATAAATTGTGCATGTGGGTAGTGTTATCGAACATGCGCACCTAAGCTTTTGGATTTTTTTTCTATATAATGCAATCGCGTCTTTATTCTTTTAGATCCTCAGTATATTTGCAACTTGATTGGGAGATGGTCCCTGGGCACTTTCCGGAGTATAAAGTAATATTTACATGTCACAAAAAGAACCCACAACCTAAAATGCTCCTTCCAAAGCACTTCAGTGTAAAATAGATACATAGACATGAACTAGTGTAATACACAATGAAACTATAAGAGCTCTCATTTGTATAATAAGAAAAAGAAAAAGGAAATTCAAAGATGTTTTATGTACGTCCTTTGTTAGAAACTCCGAAAAACTTAAGATAATTTATGAAAGAGAGCACACATTAATGTAGAGCCTATAAGCTCCATTATCAAGCTATGATATTTCAACACATGACGCATACACGAAAGAGGCTGAATTTGACTCTAATGGTGCATTTGTTTCACTGAAAATTTCAATGATAGAGGAAATATTTTGCATAGAAAGAAAATGGTTAATTTTTCATTGTTTTAGTGATTTAGAAAAAAACAGTAGTTTCCTTCTTATCAAAAGGGGAAGTCATTTTCTCCCAATCTAACATTGTTATTTTCAACTATTAAAAATATTTTATGTTAGATCAACTAGTTTTGCATCATCCAAACGTTGGGAAGTTGGAAAATGATTTTTCGAAAACAGTTTTCTTTCAATCAAACGGATCATAAAATCATGTTAGAAAGTGTAGCTAAAAAGCATTAATTAATAAGTGGAAGGAGATTACAGAAAATTTAAATTGTTAATCGGTGGCGGTGGATATTTCTGCACTCTTGGGGTGCTTGATCTCGAACCATTGACATCTTTCGAGTCCTTGCTTTGTTGAATAACAAGAAGCTGGTTTCTTAGTAGTGGTGCGCAGCTCACGTTCTCGTATTTGTCGTCACCCAAAAAAGTTTGCTTCGTTGTAAAGTACAAGCAAACCCTGCCCAACCAACACTTGGATTTAAGCAGTTTATATATCGAGATGTACCCCGCGTTTTGTCGTATTGAAGCGTATATTCCTGGAGAAGGATTAGCAAACTCTTTCGGCTTTGATGATATTTCGCTTAGTGCTTCTTTAGTTTAGTGTTGGAATCCAGCTACGTGCGCCTCAATGGGCCCGTTTCGTGTGGCCTTTGGATATTCAATCGGGACGCACGATGGAGTAGAATACTGTTGCTATTAGCAATTTTGAAACCAAGCCCGATCGAGTTGAACTTCACTTTAATTAAACATTTCGATTGATTGGGTTTCCATTTTCTTGCCTATTCTTGGGGTGAAAGACAAGTCACGTATCTCCACACGCTGAAGGAAAGATCCTTTTCAATTTTTGCCATCTTCTTGACCATACAATATCGTGATGTCAGTTCCTGGCAAAGCCCCTGCGGAAGAAACCGAACTTTCGATCAGCTGATAATTTGGATCCGTGATGCGTCGAGGAAACCGAAATTATGTAAACTAGTCTCGAGTGAATGAGAAAATCAGTGCAAAAACCAGCATTGATATAACAACTCTTTCGACATATTTTTTTCGCCGATTTATTGTTATATTCAACATCTGAAATTATTGTTACATGGGTGGAGAAATTTTGCATAGGTTCTCAGTTCTGCCGCTGCCTATTGCTGCAGTTATTAGTGACAGCTAGGTTCGATTATTTTTTTGTACAAACTTATATTGCGGAGATTTGGAATTAACTGTTATTGAATGGTCCTCGCATGAGAATGGGAGAGCCTAAAGCGCCCTTCTTCCGCCTAGGAGCGGATGTTAGTGCTCCTAGTGAATTCGCTCATGTCTATGTCGCCGAAGCTACTCCGGGCAAAACTTTCGACTCCAAAACTCTCGCCGTTGAACAACCAAGAAGGGTCGCCGCCTGCCGAGGGACACAACCCGAATTCGCCATAATTTTCTTGGCGATCTCCCTCGAACATGAAGTTCCACGACGACGGGTTCTCGAGGAACGTCTCCCACCGTATGTGATTCATCCAGGGTTCATCGAAGCTGCTAATATTCTGGTCGAAGGATGGGGACTTGCCTGTCGAGAAGTTCTCGATTATTGGAGAGCTAAAGTTATCGGAGCTTCCGACAGATGGGTAGACCGGCGTCTCGTGGTTGCTAGCTTCGAGCTTGGCTTGCTCATGGGCTTTAGAAGGGACCTGTTCGTTGTTAGCTTGTTCTTGAAGGGGCTTGTGAGTGACTGGATCAATGCCCATCCTGATGAGCTTCTTCTTGATGTGGGTGTTCCAGTGGTTTTTGATCTCGTTGTCTGTTCTCCCGGGAAGCCTAGCTGCTATTTTGGACCACCTGAGGCAGATGAAAATAGCTAATGAGTGACATGTTTAGGTAAAAAGGAGAATTTTTCTTTGGTATAATGAAAGCTTAGTCATAATTCATATATCTAAGGAAAACTCAGCACCACAATTCCCATGGAAAATATGAATTCTCATTGGCAATACTGCATATGCTGATTCTATCTCTATAATGTTTTAAGACAGGACACCGAAGGAGAAAGATGAGATAACTGACCAAAATGACTCTGCAATAAAAACTCATAAAATGACAAACAAAGAGGAGCAAAATCAGCTGGCACAATTTCTAACATCATAAGAAAACCATAATTTTGTTTGGGTTAAAAAAGGAAGAAGGAAATCGCAGCCATATGCATTCATGTTGTCGGATGAATAACTGGACTAACCATATGTTATTGTCTTTCGAGGCATGATGCATAAACAGTTGGTGGCACTAGTGCAAAGTAATTATTGAAATGGATACCGACCTGTTGCCAAGAGTGGCGTGGAGATCGATGACCAGGCGCTCCTCAGCTTCGTTGAGGAGGCCGCGCTTGAGGTCGGGGCGGAGATAGTTGGTCCAGCGGAGGCGGCAGCTCTTGCCGCAGCGGCGGAGCCCGGCGAGCTTCGGGACGGCCCGCCAGCAACATTGGCCATGGGTGAGTATGAAGTTGACCAGCTTCCGGTCCTCCTCCGCCGTCCACGGCCCTTTCTTCACCCCAAGCTTGTCGCAGCACGGCTGCCGGCCCATCGCTCTCCGCTGTCTCGGCTCCTTGCGGATGCTCAAAATTTGCACATACGATCCCACCAACTCGCTTTTAATGGAACTCCACCCCCGCCTCACCCACCTTTATATACTAAGTTCCTTTTCATCCCCACTTATAATTTTTATTTTTATTTTCCGACGGAATTATTTTATGAGTATTTGTGGTCTCACGCTTCTTTCGTGCGCGTGCATTTGACCGTCCGGGGACACAGCTCGAATCATGCACCTATTAGTAAATGTTGCCAAAGATTGTGATCAAGTAATGAGCCCACCACGCCTGCAATAATATATTCACCGTTCGTTTGGGAAGAGAACATGAGAATTCAGATATCCTGAATGACCCGCGCATAGCAATCCTCTCTATTAAGTACATCGACTCAATTCATATCCCATTTCATATTGCGACACATTTTCTTAAAATTTTTACTGAATGGCGATAAAATGATCTTTGATTAAGCAGCCTCGACTCATAATTTGCACGTTGACAAGTTATTTATCTATACATTATCGCCTTTAATTGGTATGTTGAGGTCTATTGCTAAGAGGGCTCCCAATCAAATATAATTTGATACTAGCATAGTGTTTCTACGATTTCCGACATGGGATGGAGCTTTTATTATTGTCATTTTTTGTGCTTAAAATGAGAGGATGTAGTTAATAAGCTAAGGAGATCCACATCCTCTCTATGGAACGTGCGTTATGGATCTGTAGCTTACCTATCTATCTAATTATCCTCGAGATAGAGTAGGAAAGGGAAAGAACAGAAAACATTGCTTTAATCAGTAATAATTACATTTTCCTAGAAAGGTGAAAAATTTCTAGCCCGTTTGGAGCGTTCACAAATTTCAACTAGCTCACCAACATAGACCATCGTCCACAATGCCGTCCCAACACAATCGTCAAACTACGCGATGCGGGCTCGTTGCGGGAGTAGTGAGGATAGCTTCTAATATGGAGCCTATGAACGTGTTAATAACATCTAATTGGCGCTTAACACAGAAACGATTAATAGAGAAAATTTGAAAATTTGAACTTTAGGGGCGTGCGTAATAGCATTCTTCTAGACATATCTATTTTTTAGTTTTTGAGGGCAGGTTTGGAACATAAATCCATTTGGTAACACGATTTCATTAATATATTTTTAGAATAAAATTTTAATTTAAAAATAGGTTTCAAATAGAAAGGAGAAATAAAAAAATTTTAAGTTTCTGTTTCTGAAATAAAAAGAGAAATAAAATCTCCTTTTATTGTTTGTCCTCCCCTCCCACCACCTCCTACCACTTGCCATCGGCTGCCACCCACCCACCCATGAATGAAAAAGAGCATAAGAGAGAAAAAAATTGTATTATTATCAAATGAATTTTTCTCCTGGGAAAAGAAAGTTTGTGCCGTTATCATAAGTGTAAATATAATGAGAAACTTGTCTAGGGAATAAAAATAAAAAAATCCATTTCTGGCCAAAAATCATCCTTGTCTTGTTTGCCAAGTGTTGCATCCTCTCTCTCCCTCTCTCCCTCCCTCCCTCCCTTCCTCCTTCCTTCCTTCTAGATGTTCTTATGGGATTATATGGAGAATCAAGTGTGTCTCTCTCGATACTTTTAGATGTTCTCATCAGATTATATTGAGAATCAAGTGCGCACCTTGAGCTATTTTAGTTTCCTTTATAGAATGACAATATAAAATATGGGATTAGTAAGGCGAACGGTGGCTTGGAGAACAATTTAAGGTTTAATTTATTCAATTGGGTTTCATTCGCTCTAGAACATCTTTCTTAGAATCAAACCCTAATATCGTTCTTCTTAAAATAGCCATCGATTGTAACTACTAGGAAAATGAGTTTAGATGCATACCTTTCTTAGAATCAAACCCATCCGTCAAGTCGGAATCAAGAGGATTTTTGTATCTTTGTTTACCTCGTGACACTTCACTTTGTCTCTTCGATTAGCAAGGGGAGACATGCATATTTCTTGCCATGTCACCCAATTTCGATCTCGATTTGTTATCTATGCTTATAATTTTTAATGATAATATATTTTTTCCTCAATGCATATGTGACCATGTTTATTAGGGAGAAATTCCAAAAAAAAGTCCGAAATGCCTTCATTTTCTCAAATAAAGGCCAAAAGTGAATATTGTTTCAAATAAGAAACCAAAGTGATCATGGTTGTTTTAAATAAAGGCCTAAAGTGGCCATGATTATTTTAAGTAAGAGCTTAGCTTCACTAGTTGCTGGCCGACTCAATTTTCCAACCGATCAAGAGCATTTTCTTCTAAATTTTCTTTTCTTTTTCTCTTTTCTTCTTTTTTCTTTTCCGGTGGCTGCCAACAAAGGCCAGCGAGGGCTTAGCAACCCTCATTGGCTGTTAGGAAGGGCCAGTGAGGGATTAGCAACCCTCGCTGGGCCTTACTAGTGGTTGGCAAGGGTTGACCTCGCGAATGGCCGCAAGGGGTGGCCTCCTTTATGGCCTACTAGGGTGGCCCTCGTCTAGCCCTCTATGCAATCGCTGGTAGCTAGCCGACCACTGGCGAAGAAGAAAAAGAACTAGAAAAAAGAAAAAGAAAATGACGAAAATGTCTTTGACCACCGGAAATTCAAGCATTTATTTGAAATAAATATAACTACTTCAAACCCATATTTAAAACAAGATTTACTTCAAACCCTTATTTAAGAAAGTTATGACATTTCAAGCTTTTATTTGAAATAAAATCCATTTTGGGCTCTTGTTTAAGAAAATTATGGTACTTCGGCCATTTTTTGGAATTTTTCCTATTTATTATAATGGAATTACTTTTTTTAAGTTGAGAAAGAGTTCAATGTGCTTTTTTTTAACCAAAAAAGAAATGTGATTTTTTATTTATAAATTTGTCAATATGAATCTTTAACATTGTTTTCAACATTTAAATTGTAAAAATTGGTAAATTTTGTATTTTTTAAAAAATTTTGAACAAATCAAAAATTAAAAAATATATTTTTTAGAATTTAATTTCAGAAGATAATAAAGAGAAAGCACATCTAGATTTCATCTCTTATCAGATTTAAGCCTAAAAAATTGGATAAATAATAGAAAGTGTCCTCAAATATACTATTAACTATACAACTTATTTCTAAAATAGTTTAAATATATTCTTCAACGACATAATTTTAACTTAATCGGTACACTTTCTTCTTCCAACAAAATCTGTTTTTACCAAAAAGAGAATGAAAAGAAATAAATAAAAAATCATAAAAAATAAATAACAAAAATTCATAACAAAGAACTAAACAAAATCAGAACAACTTAAAGGCAGTTGTTCTTAAAAAAAAAAGACTATTTTTAAATTTAAATTTTAACGTGTACTTAGTCAACCCACATGCTTGGTGTTCCCAAAAAAAAAAAAAAAAAAAAACCTAACATGCTTCATTACATCAAAGAGATTACAGTGAATGAAGAAGTTTATTTAAGTTAATATTAAAAAAAATATGAAAGAACAAAGTTCATGAGTTCTAATTTTTGTAACATAACTTTTGTCTAAAATTGATTTAATGCATCTAAAATGCTACGGGCGAACAAATTTATTTGCTTAGCATTTTTTCTAAAATGCTGTAAATACTACCGTAAAATGAATCTTATTTTTTTTTCCCTACATCACATCTCATATTACCGATTTCACGAAAAATTCCAAATATTGGAAATTTTGCACAGGCTAAGTAACTAGTTCCTGAATCCTAAGGAGGCGCGTGCATACAGGCATCTCAGCTAGGCTTTTGGGAAAGCTATCATAATCTTTTAGTGAAAGCTGCTGGCGAACTAATAAGGATTGTTTTTCCATATCGTGGAAGAGATTGTTTTTATTTGCTCCGGAGTGTTTGGCTGTACGCCTTGGCTGAGATCTTACAAATGGAGATATCATTGGGTGCGCCGAGTACGTGTGGTCCCAATGCATTTTAATCCTTAGATGGGGGGCTGCGCGTGGACTCATCATGATCAAAGGCTGAGATTAATTGAGCACATGTGGAGCTGGAGCATCCAAGAGCTTCTCCTGAATTTGAATGTGCCGCTGGTGAATGTGCCATCCAGTCGCACAACTCCACCTAAGCATCCAAATTTCAAGGTCCCTCAATTTCTACTCTTACTCAAGCATATCATCACCCTTCTCGTCAGCACTTAGCTATTTCGGTGCTTCTTCCTCCAAGGCAAAGCGACCAGCCCCGGTCAAGATTGACAACTCTTGGCGATGACAGAACTACTTTTTTTCTCTCGAGTAAGTCTTTTCTCGACTGTTCGGATGTTTTGTTTCTAGGTACGCCTGTAAAAATATTTTCATTATTAGTAACAATAAACTCTTGGACATTTTTATTGAGAAAATTATCGAAAAAGTTCCAAATTTATTGTACTTGTATTAATTCAATCCTACTAAACCTTTTGATAATTTGTCAATATAGTCATCTCGATCAATTTTGATAGGAAAATGCTGATGTAGCGGTCCAATCAGAGCCAGTTGTTCTATGTGATATGACTAAGTTATCATAGATAATTTTTTTTAAAAAATTCTGAATTCTTTTCCCTTTTTTCTTATTTTTCTTTTCCATTTCACCGATGGCCGGTAAGGGTTGCGGCTTGCAAGCCTTCACCCAATGGCCAATGAGGGTTGCCGAGCCCTCATCGGCAGCAATAAAGAGAAAAAAAATGAAAAGATAAAAAAGAAAGCACATTAGCGTAAACTCACCTTTCTGACAGCGCAAGGCATAAAAGGAAAGCAGATTGTGAATCAAGCTTGGGTGATTATATCTATAATCCCCGTCTTGACTCTTAACACTGGTACTCATGGAGGCAAAGGCATAAACTTACCTTTCTGACAGCGCAAGCACATCGGGAATCAAAGTTACAATGATCAGATTTTGGAATGAGCGACTCAAGCAAGTGGCTTGCTTCACTAAATCAAAGATAAAGAGAGTTGGGTTTTGATATTTGGGTTGAAGTGCAATGGGAGGAAAAGCTATTAGCCTTTTTTGACTTCGTTACCGAGGGGCTTGAATGATTCGACAATAAGATGTCCTTTAGCATCGTCTTATTGATTACAAATAGGACTAGCTCTCTTGATTCCTTATTCTTTTCATAAGATAAAATAAATAAATAAAAAAACAGACATCTATACCTAGACCACATGTGAATTTTTCTTATCTTTTTCATAAAAGGTTTAATCAACTATAGAAGCACGTATCGGGAACATAAATGCCGAGTGGCGATGTAATTTATTTTTTCGCAATATTTTACAACAATGAAATTAAATGAAAATGAATGGTGAAGATACCAGACTATTTTTCTTTCTCTAGTAAACTAGAATAACAGTTCTAGGAAATATGATGCTTATTTTATGCACTAGATGAGACACAAGTCATAGCTCGATTGGTGCTAGTGTTTGTACTTGGTCATGGAGAAAATCAACCATGTAATTCACACCATGGCCACACCTATGCGTTGTTTTTTTACCATAGGGTGAATTATGACAAGACAATCCATGAAAGAAAGATTTAAGAAGAAAGTGTGTTGTTATTGCACTTAGGATGGTCCTTATTTACGAGTTATATGATGGAATGGAGTTCCATCGCTGAGTGAAGTGATCTTGGAGTTCCCTCACCAAAGAAGTATTTAGATGTGACATTGACAGTGCTATTCTATGATACGGGCTAGATTTCCATCGTATGTGGTTCATAAGGCTATGTTATATTCCCCATAAATGTATATTTTCTGGATTTTCGATTTCAAATTAAATCATTAGATTTTCAAGTAAAGAAAAAAGTTACTTGGAGAAGGTTTACAGAAGTGAACTTCCATATCATTTGGGAGGGGAAGCATACCCACGAACTTAGATATAAAGCCAAGTTATAGAGGATGAACCAGTTGGAACATAAGTTTAGAACAAGCGTCAAGCAAAATTGGTGAACAAACCATACGTCTATCTCATTAGGTTTTCTATGTTATACAAGCTTTTCAGCTGAATCGAAGGGACAAGTTAAGTTGAAACTGGCCCAAGCAAAAGAACTGGCACCCAGAAAAGATCAAACAACGAACGAGTGAGATGGGGATTTTGGAAGCTGCTTGCCCAGAGCAGAAGAAAATCAGGGGACAGAATAGAACGGATGGGAACCGAGCCGGGTGCGAAGGGCTCTAACGCAACCAGGATTTGGCGACCAACCTTTCGGGACGGAGCGGGCTTTTTGCAGCGAAATTTCGAGTCTGTTGCGACGAAAATGATTCAGTGCAATAGCCCAGCTCTTTTGCAGTGATGTGACTCGCCAACCATTGGGCCTGCTTATTGCTTGTCGCTAATGGAGTCCGTCCACTAATGACACCATGGCATCGAGAACTTGCCACCCAATTCCATCACTCTTTTAACGTTTCGGGGATCTTCAATCGTGCATCACATGTATGACAGTCAGCGCTACCCTACATACTTACCATGTAGGATGGCCAGTGCTAACTAGACCATCGTATCAACTTTTTTTTACCAAAATTGGCTGAAAATATTTTTTTTTGGGTTAAATGTGTAGGGCGGTCGGTGCTACTTTGCATACTTGTCATTTAGGATGGCTAGCATTGATTAGATTGCCATGTTAGCTTTTTTCTGATGAAAATTGATAAAAAATACTAAATTTGACAAATCATTAAAATGTTTAAGATCAAATTGACAGATCATTAAAAGGTTTAAGACTAAATTGATATAATTGAAAGGTTTAAGGATATATTGGCAAATCATTAAAAGATTTATAATTAATTTGGCCAAATTAAAAAGTTTAAGACTGAATTTATATTCATATAATAAGTTTACCACTTTTTTTTTGTAAGCATCCCATCAATTTTTAGTTGACACAAGAAACCAGAGCTTTGATAAATAGACGCTGACTCATGCATGGACAAATCATACATTGCATGCGTCCGCATAATGCAGAAATCCCGTTTCAGTGGACCGAATGCGGTTTTGCTTTGATTATTGAGTTCTGTTTGTGCGTGTGTGATAACAACGGTACGAGAGCTAGAGTTCTCTTGACCTTGATGTTTTGTATTTTTGCTGTGGAAAGATTACAGCGAATTTGTTGGATTTGCTCACAACTAGATTCGCATGCGACGTGGAAACTTCAGGAATAGTCACTTTCGTAATTGCACTGATTTTGGACGAAGCATTGGCTCTGTCTAAGCCGACCTCGCCCGTCATGGTCATCATAATTGATTACTAATAATATATGAAGAGCATTCTCGTTCTCTGATTTTTTTTTTTGTACTTTGCATTTTTATGGGCATTCAAAAGATTCAATTTAGGCATAGATCTTGGAAGCGGCAATCTCACTCGATCAAAATTGCTGGCAACGGTGTCTGTCAACTTTCGGATGCAAAATCAATCGAATTCCTGATGTCAAGTACTACCTGTACTTCAAAAGGTATTGAACATGCCAAGCCAAGCGGACTTAAAGCTTGTAACCAAGTGCGGCATTAAAGTTACGGAACGTCAGTAGCGGATTAGGTCGGCGGCAACGGATGGACCAAGACCTTTAATCATCCATGCTGGCTTTGCATGTCCCTTCCTCTGTGTTAACAGGTCTCCCCCAACTAATGGTTGATTCAACGAAAAGGTATCGAACACGACTCATCTTGGTGTATTAGAACAGCATGCATGTACCCATCAAGAGTATCTAATAGGAATTTTATATCTGAAACGTGTTTAGTAAATATGTTTTTCTTATCTACATTAGGCCATATCGTTTGGGCCAACAAGAATATTATCCAAATCTCTACACGGACGGCATGGTAACAACACACTAGAGAACATGGAGACTAAATTCAACTATCGACTAGAGAGAGTGGCAATCGGACTATTGGAGTCTATTTATAAGAGCCAAGGCATTGCTAGTTAACTGAGCCACCCTCACCATGCTATTTTTAATTGGCCCTACAACTTTCTCATTGTTACTAACCCCACCCTCTTCAAATCCATCCACGCAAGTGTCCTCGTCGGTCAAGGCAGCACTCACCCATGTCTGTATGTCGCTCTTGCTGGACTTGAATCCAGGGCCATCGAGACCCTTCATCGCCACCAACGACTGCTGAATCGCATCGACCGAGTCGCTCATGATCTCGACGCAGTCAGTCATCGCCCCCGCTTCCCTCTTGCTCAGGCCACTGGCGTTCGACAACCCAGACACCATCTTAGAAGCGGATTGCACGCCATCGAGGGCCACCGATAGAGCCGAATTGGCCATCTCCTTAGGGCTCGTTTGGATGGTGCTCGCATAGGAGGAGAGCGTTTGGTAACACACGTCTGGATAGATGGTGCACCCACACGAGGTCTTGATGAACTCGGTGTTGGATGATGACAAGGGGTCAAGCCTCGATGAGGCCGAGCATGGTTGCACAATCGAGAATAGAACGAAGATGGTGGCGGTCGAAATTGCAAGTGCGAGCCTCGGGAAGGTGGAAGGAGAAGAAGAGGACTGGTTTTTACACGTGGTGGATGATTCCATGGACCCAACAACAGAAAATGCATGCATGTTTTTGGTCGGGGTCCAAATGGTAAGGGCCTAAAAGCCCTACTTATAGAGGGGGTGGGATGAAACTGAGGGAGCCCGGGACCATGTGAGGGGCCCTCTGGAGGCGCTCTTCGGGCCCTCAAAAATGATTTGAATGGTGATGAAGAAGAGCGGATGCCCTGCCGCAAGCGAGAAGATAAGGTGGGGTTCATCTACGTGCGTCGGAACATGGAGGGAGGACCAGGAATGTGAAAAGGACACAACCATTTTGCGAACATGGTGGAGCAAATAGCAGCTCGGGTGTCGGAAACCAAACCGAAATCCGAACCAAATCATGAACTGAACCGAATCGAAAATTATGAGTTTTTTTTATTCTAGTTTCGATTTGGCTCAAGTAACTTTTTTGCCGGTTCAATTCGATTTTGTCCGGTTACCCAAACCGAACCAAAATAACTTCGGTTTATAACAAGAGAGATAAACATGTTTCTTATGTGAGAGAGATCTAGAGTGATCCTGACACGCGGTCCCAGGACCAGCTTTTCGATACTTATCACTCCATTTATAGATCCCTAATTACAACACATTTGTGACACTTAACTTCATGGGACATCACAAATTTTGCCATCGTCATTAATAGATCAAAACCTGCTTTTAGCCGCGAGAATTGCAAAGTGTACTAAAACTTTAACTAGATTCTTTTTGCTAAACCATGTGACAACCTTGGATTAGACGTTTAGATAAATCAATCATTTTGTTTAGACACCCGATGAGTCATTTGAGAAACAGAACATAGTAACACAGGTCCAATACCTCCATTATATCTTTTCAGCGTTGAGGCAACAAAATCGTGCATGCAGCCTTTCATTCCAAATCCAATAAATCCGACTGTGTTCACCGTCCACGCCATCGAAAAGTTCATCCAATGCCACGAAGGAATAATCTCCTCATTTTAACAGTTTTGTCACACCAGAAACTATTAACTTCAATCTTTCTAATCATCGTTTTACGACTCTATTTTTTACTTTTAACTTTATTGTTCAAATATAATACTAAGAGTACTATATATTCCTCCAATAATCACGGCCTCGTCTAACATTATTGTTTGGGTCCCCTCTAGTTCCCCTCTTGTTCCCCACTCCATTCTTAAAGCCAAAAAACAGGAAAAAGAGAGCTCATGTAGGGGCCAAAAGGGCACAGAGAACACTTTCCTTTTTCTTTTCCTTTTATAATGCCTGAAAAATGGATAATAACATGAATGATAAATCCTAAACACGAGGTATGACCGTAACAAATAAGACAGTGCACACACACCAAGCATAATCACGAAAATATCTCAATTTTTCATTAATTCATCAATGAATAAGCTACCTTACCCAAAAAAACATAATGGGACATTTTTATGGAGAAAAATCTAATGAAGTTCTAGTTTTAAAATAGGAAATAGATAAATTAATAAGAAAGTTTATCCTACCAAATAACCTAAACGGATTATTAGTCAAAAATGAAAATCAAATAATCTAAGATATCAGATAATTCTAAAAATCATAAAATAAGTTAAACAAAGAAAGAAAACACCAATTAATAAAATCCTAATTCTATCAAATAACATATTATTAATAAATCCATGTAAGAGTTTTTACCCAAATTATCAAGCGATTGTCTTTTTATGTAGTATTAAAATAATCCAACGAAAAATTATGACATTAAAATGAGATTGAAAGTTATGACACTTGTCACCGTGTGCTCTTCCCGTATATCCACGTAATCATAAAAATTTTCTTGCAAATTGAGTGGAGGAAATGGAGAGAGATTTCTTCATGAATTATTTGTGTGACGGTCGGCCGTCGGCGCCGTGATGGTTGGGAGCGTTCACAAAAGTGGGCCCTATGCGGGGCCCACGCCCACGTGCATCGGAGGTAAAGCAAAATGCGCCTTCGCCTTCTCCTGCGTTTATTCGTCGCTCGCTAAAGGCTATGACAAAAGAAAAAAAAAAAGGCTTAAAGCCAATCGATAGATAGGTAGGTGTAGGGCCACATCAGCATTATGATTCCCAAGGAAAGATATTTTGACAGAATACCTCATACAGCTTCCCTCGCACGTTGTTATCTTTTTAAACAGTGCTTAAATCAAGGTCATAATCAATCAACTGTGGCAAAATTCCAAAAAAAATTTGGACCTATTACATTTATATTAATCAAATTCTAAGTTTTATTATAATCTTTTTAATAATTTATCAATTCAATCTTAAACTTTTTAATTATATTAATTTAGTATTAAACTTTAACGATTTGTCAATTTAGTCATAAATATTTCAATTGTACAAATTTATTTTTTTCTTCAATTTTAATCAAAAATCATTGACTAATTAGGTCAATTCATCCTATATGATACAATTAACATTGATGTAGATAATTTTTAGAAAATTTTCTTGAATATTCGGGCACTTGCACATCGTAAGATTTCAACCCTTGGTGTGCAAAATCATCAAGAATAGTCTGATCTTGGAATATGGCTTCATGCTCAAGCTCTCTATATAAGGGCATTGGTTTTCGGTTCTTGCATCTCCTTTCTTTTCTCCTTTGTCTCTTTTAACGTAGTTTATTATCGTAGCGCCTAATTATTATTTATTTTTTTGAACCAGAAAACGGCTTTCATTCATAACTGAGCAGTAGCTTGGTTACATTCCGGTTGGAATTCATGGCATAAAATAGAAACAAGAGAGGGCGGGGGGCGAGTAACCCAGTTTGATGGAAGGGACCCTGTTTGGTGGGCCTTGGCCACCCAGTCCGCGGCCCGGTTTGTGGATCGTGGCTCGTATATTATATGGACATTTCCTAGTTGGGCCAGCAGTGACTTACAGTCAGCAATTACCGATCTTGAGGCCCACGGAATGGTTTCCAGGCCCAGCACGTGGGAGACAGCAGCTTGGCAGTCAGAGGCTACGATCACTTTTGAAACTGCAGCAGGTACTTCGGGAGTTTGACTGCGGCATCCAGGTTTATCTTGAGGGTGCCCTGTTCTGGGGGCGTCCAACTCTCCATCTGTGGTTCTGGGTTTCGAAGTTTGCTGCCGGTGGTAGTGCTCCACTTAGAAAAAGTCAGGTGTGCGTGCTCTGCTTCGTTGATGACATTCTTTGGTTGGGGCTGCTGTCCTTTGAAAATCAGAGAGTTTCTTTGCTTCCAGATCGCCCATAGAGTTCCTGCAAACAAAGCTTTGTAGTGTGGAGAGACGTTAGAGGTAAGAATATCACAAACCACTCTATCCATTCTTGAAATCCTTTCTGGATGTGTGTTAATTTGTAGTTTCAGGTTTGTCCAGATCGAATTTGTCCAGCCACAGAGGAGAAAAAGGTGTTCGATTGTTTCTGGTGCGGCTTCGCAAAAAGGGCACTTCGGGTCAGGTAAAAGACTTCACCGATACAGATTTTCCTTTGTCGGGAGGGCATTGTTGCAAATTCCCCACATAAAGAATTTAATCTTGGGGAATGTTTGTAGATTCCAGATTTCGGTCCACAGGCGTTTTGGGTTTTGGTAGGAAGTTGTTGGTGGTTGCTCTGATGTGTGTACTTGTTTAGTTCGTAGTATGTTATAACCGCTTTTGACTTGATATGAACCTAAGCAATTTGCGGTCCACTGTAGTTTGTCCGGTTTTGGATGTAGGCTTAGGGGCGTAGCAAGGATCTCCTGAGCTATATGTTCTGGGAAAATTTCAACGATCAGGTGGGAGTCCCATTCCCCTGTTTCTTTATGAATGAGTTCGGCCACTAGCTCAGGTTCACCTCTGTTTGTCGGGCCCCCTATTTTCCCAGAACTGAGCCATCTGTCCTCCCTAATTTTGATGTCTTTTCCGTTACCCACAGCCCATTGAGTTTTAGGTTCGACTAGGTCCCGTCCCGTGATGATACTTTGCCATCCCCATGATGGTCTTTGGCCTCTTTTTGCTGTCCACAGACCCTCATTGTGGAAGTAAAGACCTTTAAACAGCTTACTCCATAGAGCTTCAGGTTGTTGACTCAGTCGCCAAGCTAGTTTTCCAAGTAGGGCTCTGTTGAAGTCCACCAGGTCTCTGAACCCTAGACCGCCTTGGTCTTTCCGTGTCTTCAGGAGGTTCCAGTTCTTCCAGTGAATCCCTTTTCTGGATGCATTTTGTTTCCACCAAAAATTTGAAATTTTCTTCTCAATTGCCCTGCAAATGGAGATGGGGATTCGAAAAAGTGACATGGCATATTGTGGGATTGCTTGTATGACGGTTTTGAGGAGTATTTCCTTGCCTACTTTAGTAATCAGTTGCTCTTTCCACCCTTCCAATTTCCTATCCACTTTTGCAAGCACCCACGAAAACATCTGTTTTTTTGTTTGGCCCCAGTCAGATGGCATCCCCAAGTATTTCCCTGTTTTCTCTAGGATAGGGACTCTTAATTCTGCTGCAATATTTGCCCGTAGAGTAGATGGACAGCTTTTGCCGAAGAAAATGCCTGATTTATTCAGGTTTATGGCTTGCCCCGTAACAAAGCAATACTGATTCAGCGTATTAGCAAGATTCTGAGCTTCTCTTTTAGTAGCCTCTAGGAAAAAAATAGCGTCGTCCGCAAACATTAGATGTGAGAGTGTAGCACAGTGGGGATTTAGTCTTATTCCTTTGATCATGCCGTCATTTATTGCCTTGGACATAAGATTTGAAAGAGCATTGGCCATTATAATGAAGAGATAGGGTGATAGGGGGTCACCCTGTCTGATACCTCTTGTTGGCTTGATGACTTCCGTGGGCTCTCCATTGACATTTATAGTGTAAGTGACCGACTCAATGCAGTAGCTGACTAGGGAGACCCATTTAGCACTAAAGCCCATTTGCAACATGTAGTTGCGTAGAAAATCCCATTCCACTCGGTCATATGCCTTATGCATATCCAGTTTCAAAACAGCCTGGAATTTCCTCTTTCTTTTCCTGATTCGAAGCTGATGTAATACCTCCTGAACAATTAGAATATTATCTTGAATTTGGCGGCCCTCCACAAAGGCACTTTGTTCCGGGGAGATGATGCTGGAGAGGCATGGTTTTAACCTGTTTGCCATGACTTTGGCTATGATTTTGTAGCTGTAATTACATAGGCTTATTGGCCTATATTGTGCTAGACTCTCCGGGTTAGCTACTTTGGGGATTAGGACGATTTGGGTGGAGTTTATGGCTGTGGGGAAGGTACCTTGATTAAAAAAGGAGGCCACTGTGTTAAAAACGTCTTCCTGTATGATGTGCCAGCTGTTTTGGTAGAAAAGACCACTTAGACCGTCTGGACCTGGTGCTTTTGTGGGTCCCATTTGGAACACCGCTGTCCGCACTTCTTCCATAGTAATTGACTTGACTAGTTCTTCATTCATAGCCCTTGTGACAACTTGGGGACAGGTCTCCAGTACTGGTTGGAAATGTCTAGGACCCACTGAGGTGAATAAATCCCTGTAAAACTCCGTTATGTGCTGTTTTAGGGCATTGGGTTCTCTGCACCAATGCCGGTCTGTAGTTTTCAGCATTGATATTTTATTCCTCTGTCTCCGCTGGATAGTAGTCGCATGGAAGTATTTCGTATTTCTGTCTCCCCATTTTATCCAGTTAATCCTCGATCGCATGTGCCAATACATTTCTTCCTATCTCCACAGCTCTTCAATTTTGTTTATAATCCGCTGGTATTCCTCCCTGTGTGTCTCTCGTGCCTCCTGGTTTGTTAATTCTGTAAGTCTGGCTATGAGCTGATCAATTTGTTTGGGTGCATGCTTGAAGTTCTTCCTGCTCCAACTCCTTAAGTCTCGGGTTACCCTCGTGATTTTTCCAGCAAAGTCAGTTGGATTCGTAGTGCTGCCCTTCCAAGCCTTCTGCGTCACATCTAGCTATTGAGGGTTGTCTAGCCAAAAGGCTTCAAATTTGAACTTACTTCTTCGTTGTCTATTGCCATCAGGGTTCGTATCTAAGATAATGGGGCTGTGATCTGATCCAATAGCTGGTAGGGCGAAAGCCTCAGCACCTGGGAAGGCAACTCTCCAGTCTAGGTTGCACATGGCTCGGTCAAGACGTTTTTTAACTTCTTGTTCCCCTGCTCTTTTATTTGACCATGTGTAGGCACATCCTTTACTTTCTATGTCCATTAAGGCACATGAGTCCACAAAATCTCTAAATGCTGCCATGCGGTGTCGATTGGCCTCACGTGCTCCTGATTTCTCCCAATGGTATAGTATGTCATTAAAATCCCCAATGCATAACCATGGGAAGTGATTGTGAAGGTTGCCATTCCGTAAGATACTCCACAGCTCCATTTTTCCACGAGAGGTTGTAGGTGCATGTAGGAAAGAGATTTTCATCAATGTGTCACTTTTCAGCTCCTGGCATTGGACTTCTATGAGTGTCTCAGAGCTGAACATTACATCAACTTGCACTTCTTCATCCTATAATAGGGCAAGGCCGCCCGCAATGCCCACCGGGTCAATTATTTCTGAGAACCGGAGCCTTAGTTGCTTTTGAAACCGTTGAACCACCTCTCTTCTATTTTTGGTTTCCATGAGGAAAACCAAGTTGGGCCTATCACGAGCCATTAAGGCTCGGAGTTGCTTGACTGTCAAGGGATTGCCCAGCCCTTGATAGTTCCAGCTCATGATTTTCATATCTGCCTGGGTGGCTTATTAGGGTTAGCCACCAAAGCCCGTGTATGTTCACCCTCCCATAGTTGGATGGGTGTATCCAGGAGCTGTTCTTCAGAGATGGGTCCTATAGACCCTTTAACTTCATATGGTGCGAATCGTTTCTGTTTTTTTGGAACAGGGGATTTCATAACTGCCTTCCCCTTTTTTGAGGAGTGAGTGTTTTTTTGTGTCATTGCTTGGACCTAAGTATTGTGTTGGGGTTGCTGTCCTCTTTTTCCTGAGCTTGGGTAGCTGTACTCAGGATTGCTTACCATGCTGTTTTCCTTGTTTGCAGCAGGGTTATAGAGGACAAGGGCCTTCTCATTCGGTTGTGCTCTCTCTGGATGCCTGGGTGCTGTTGTTGGAGGGGTCTCAGCCACCATTTCAATTTCATCAACCCTCGGGTCAATCTCCCCAAAGAAAGTTTTCCAGCAGGGGCTTAATTCTTTTACTTCGGCTTTCAACCATGAGCCATATCGTCCCGGTAGGTCCTGAGGTAGACCTGACTCTTCATAAGGGATTTTTGAGCAGTCATTTGCATAATGGCCAATATAACCACACGAGTAACAGTAATGTGGCAGCCGTTCATACTTGAAGTCAATCCACCAATTTCTTCCGCCTAGAGTTATAATGGTCCCTGTTTTAAGGGGTTTCAGTAAGTTGAGTTTTACTCTGGCTTTGCTAACTTTGCACATGCTATTTGTTTTGGCATCAGTTTTCACCTCCTCGACATTTCCCAGTTTTCCAGCAATTTGTCTAATAGCAGTTTCTGAAATTGCAGCACGTGGCAACCCTATGAGGTGGACCCAGAAAGCAGATTCATTAAAATCATAGCGGTGCTCCAGGATTGTTGGGTCACCCTCCTTTAGTACTAGGAGATTGCTAACAAACGACCAAGGCCCTGAGTCTAAAACGCGTCGTTTGTCTTCTATCGAATTAAAGGTAAATAGATAGAATCCCTGTTCGATAACTTCGCATTGAGCATTGTCTAACTTCCACACTCTCTTCATTGTACTCTAGAAAGCTTGGAAATTTACGTTTGGACGGGAAAACAACTTACCGTATAGTGTAGGTTGGCTCGCCTGTGAAAGCTGTTCTGGGATGGCTTCAGTTAGGTCAGTGATATTCGTCTCTGACCACATGTCGCCCATTTTCTTGCACAGGGTCAGCAATCGGAGGTGGGTCTCTTGGTGGTCATCCATTACTGCGTAGTTAGGGTTTTGGTGATTTGTGGAGTGAAGGGGGCTCTAGGGTTTTGGATGGTGGGTTGAGAAGAACGGGAGAGGATCTGTACAGGGTGGGTATTTGTTTTTTGTTTTTGAGGCAAGGAAGGTTTTGGTTTGGGTGGCTAGTCGGGGGGTTGATGGTTGATTGTGGACATGGGTCGGCGTGTCACAGAATCGGGAATGGGTCAAGAGTTCATCTGTTTTCCTTTTGGTTTGGGGAGTAACAGGAAAGCTGGCAGGATTATGGACACTAAAGAAAAACGCACTGGGTGGAGGAGGGAGCATAGCGCCTAATTACTTAAGCCAAAGAAAAGGGGCACAGAAGTCCCAATAATGCTCGATCCCTTAGCTCTCCTCCAGGCAACAACTCGATGTGTCAATCTTTAGGCCAAAAAGACGGAAAGAAATCTGACATAGGCAAAAGAATATCATAAAAGAGAGAGAGAAAAGTCCGAACCTGTTGGAGAGAAGATGTTTATTGTCGGGCAAATGGAACTGTCGAAGCCACGAGAGCGCAAGTTGATGTTGCCCAGCTGCCAGCTTGGTCGCATAAGGTGACCATCGAGAAGGCTGGTTGAAACCTATGGGACCCGGTCCGTGCAAGTTGTAGGTACCACCCCCTTCCATTTCGGCTATTAAGCCGAACGTGAAATGCGGCACCGTAATACGTCCCTTCGAGGGGTCTAAAAATATCAACGCTTAATAATGTACTCACGTGATATTATCAATCGAAAGATACTTATGATTATTAAACTCATATGTTCGGAAGCCCATTCCGCTCCAAGTCCCCATCTTTCTTCCAAAACCATTATCTTTGTGGGGACATTGACCGATATAAATTATAATTACCATCTTTCATTCATTTTTCTCATTCAGTTAATAACTTAGATTTTGGATCTGAACATGTCTTAAAAAGATTCAAAAGAGAAGAAATAGGAAGAAAATTCATTTTGGGGTGGGAGTTGTTACAATATCATCTTCCGTATTCCCACTCATTATAAAAAAAAAGTATTTTGTGAAAATTTAAAAAGATTCAAAGGTAAACACCACTTTAAAATTTTGATTTTGACTATTACCATATAGACAGATGTAATAATCTCCCGTATTTACGGTGAGAAGATGGGGAAAATCCCTGTGATTCACGTAACGTCTTATAATCAATTTGTCATCTACCTGTGTAAATCCTATTAGCCATCCTTGACCTTTTTCTCATCTAATAAATAACTTGGATTTGCATTCTTTCACTATAAATGGGAAACCTCCCTTTCCCACTTTCATCGCCCAGCTCAACTTTACTCACTCACTCAAAAACACACACGGACACGGGCACAAAGAGAGATGGAAAGATCGAATGCTCTAGCAAATTTAGCGACGATGCTTCTCTTATGCCTTGCCATGTTTTCCTACACCATCTCAATTAGCTCAGCCCAAAGAACGACCGACACCCGGTTCATAAGAACATCATGCAGTAAAACCATCTACCCCCGCCTGTGCTACACCTCCCTCTCCGGCCACGCCAGCCTCATCCAAACGAGCCCCAAGCTCCTCGCCGGTGCCGCCCTCAACGTGACTCTCGAGAAGGCGCGCGCGACCTCGACCATGATGGTGAGGCTGTCACGGGCCCTTGGGATGAAGCCGAGGGAGGTCGGGGCGATGCATGACTGCGTCGAGGAGCTGAGCAGCTCGGTGGACGAGCTGAGGCGGTCGATCGACGAGATGGGCCAGATGAAGAGGTCCTCCAACTTCGGTCTGATCATGAACGACGTGCAGACGTGGGTGAGCGCTGCCCTCACGGATGAGAACACGTGCTCCGACGGTTTCGCTGGGAGCATGATGAACGGCAATATGAAGACGGCTGTGAGGAACGCGATACTGACCATCGCGCATCTCACCAGCAATGCTTTGGCCTTGATCAATCGTTACGCCGAGTTTCATGGCTAATGCCGACTGCTACATAGCCACGACCGTAATTGTTACTTGTCAATCATACTTAGCCAGCTACATAGAGAATGTTTGGGATGTACATTGTATGATTTGTGAAACTCTAGGTGTCGTGTCGTTGGTCTATAAGATGTCGATGTGAGTCGCCAGATTAAAAGAATTGATGGTGGCGGTTAAGGTAGCGATGAGATGCATAGATGAGATTAATTTCGTTTCCCCTCGTGTGCTCTGCAATTAATTTGTGCATATATTTATTAGACTTGCGTCTGGTGATTGAATGATTCTAATGGACCTATTGTTTGCTGGAAAAGCCCTGAAATGGACCAGACTTTGTGGACCTCACTTACTCTGTGATGGAGGTCCTATGAATGGGCAGATTTTCCTCGATATACCGAGGAATCCTCGGTGCGGAAAGCGGTTTCTAAGGAGCAGAGGAATACTAGATTCTATCAAACTGGAATCCAGGGTTTACCCGTTCAGTTTTTGCCCCCAGACTTGATGAGGAAACGAGCTTGAAACGCGCTGCGATGGAGGTTTGTCGAAATGGAAACAGGAGTACGGAACTTAGGGCAGGAGGTTGAAGATGAAGAGAAAATAAAATAAAATCTCGCTGGTATTTATGGTGTACGAAGGGGTGGGACAATTCATAGCGGTAATGGTTCGAGGGACCGCCAAGCGTGGTGACGTGTCAAAACTTTATGGGTTGAGGACAAAAGTAATTGTCACCCCGTGAATTTTGAAACGTTACAAGGATTTATGCACATCCAATCGAACCGTAGATGCAATCATTGGTCCCTTTTTAATATTTAAAAGGATTAAAAACATTTAACTTTTTAAAAGGAGAATATAATTGATATGAGACCGAAAATAGATTAAGTCGGTGTTAAATTTGATTTGGTTATTGATAAATTATCGATAATCATGATACTATATAGATGATCGTGAAATACAGTTATTAATACACAATAATGAATATATCGATTGGACGATGAAATTGATACATGGCCAATGTTACAATGAATATGACCAAAGTGTTGGATGTACAGAAATAGAGGGTAGAGAAGAAGTAAATATGCTAATTGAAGACGATGATATCAATTGACAAGTGAACTCAATGACACTTGAGAAATTATAATTACTTATGGATATCACGAGACCTAAAATTATGAAGATATGGTTGTTATTATCATTAGAGTATTAACTATATTAACTATTAATTAGTGGTTATGTTTTGTAGTTTATAAAAGGTAATGCGTAATTGTTGTGAAATGATTTATGATCATCAACAATTTTTTTTTATGTATTTCCAATTTCAAATTATTTGCATTTTTTTCCTTTAAATTTATCGTTTTCATCCTTATTACACAAATTCAATTTCTATTGAATCGCTTTTGAAATCTTTTAGTAAAAAACCAAAAGTCTCGATTGCGCAAATATATTGCATTGAATATGATAGAAACTAATTTCTAGCAAAATTAGGGGTGAGTGATACATATTCCCACTTGAAACTTAGAATTTACCTTTTTGAAAGCTACTTATTATAGGTTTTAGGGTTGGTCCTAAGGTTTATTTAGGTTTCATTTATATTATTAATTAAACAATTATAGTAAATCATCACATTTGATGATCTCCACTTGCTGCTATAATCTACTGATCACAATTTATATTTAGACATATAAATGATATGAAACATTAACAAAGGAAAAGTTTTAGTCGTAAAATGAAAACTTAGATTAGTTGTTCCAGGTGATAAATTCATCAATAGATGTCATCTAATACTGCATGATATTGCAAGATATAAATTAAAAAAAAAAACACAAAAACTTGTTGTAGATTCCAGTTGTCTAAAACCTTAAACTTACCCATTTAAACAACTTATCCAATTTTTAAAGCTTAGAACTTATCTTGTATACTTTGGAATTTGGAATCAGATAAGTTACCACTAATCCAATTCTCTGATTTCAAGTTCTACCCTAAAACCATCATCACCTCTTAGCGAAGCAAGCCACTTCCCTTATATTCCCAAATCTACTAGTTGGGATGCAAGCTAAATTTGGATTAAGAACTCAAGTCTATTGATGTCATCCCAAAGTATTAAAATTCTGACAAAAAAAAATCGATTTACATCACACTTTAAAAAGATAGTTGGGAGCGTTCACAAAAGTGGGCTCTACCCGAGTCCCACGCCCACATGCATTGAAGGAAAAGCGCCTTCGCTTTTTTCTGCGTTTACCCTTTGTTTGTTAAAGTCTATCCATCAATCCGAACCTTTTTGACGTTTCCAAATAGGAATATTTTAGTGGCAATACATAGATAGGTCTTGTTTGCCGCATCAGCACTATGATTCGTGGAGGAGCGAGTTCGACAAGATAGAGCCATGGAAATTGGCGAAAATGGTCCCGTTCGCATGATAAGATTTTCAATCCTTGGCATGCAAAACCATCAAGAATGATCGGATCTTGGAATAGCTCAACGGCAATCAGGCAATATGGCTCAAGCTCTCTATACGGGTGTTAGTTTTCGGCTCTCGCACCTTCTTTTTTTCGTCCTTTTCTCTTTTTAAACGTAGTTTCTTATGTTAGTGGTTAATTACATAAGCCAAAGAAAGGGACACGAAAATCCCGGTGATGCTCGAACCCTTTGCTCTCCTCCAGATAGAACTTGACGTATCAATACTTAGCCCAAAATATTTCAAAAAACAAATATATCCTTAGCACAAAAAGACCAAAAGAAGTCTGACCTAGGCAAAAGAATGTCATACAAAAGGGAGAGAGAAGTCCGAACACGTTGGGGAGAAGACGTATATGGTCGGGCAAGGGGAACTGTCGAAGCCAAGGGCAAGTTGCTGTTGCGCAGCCGTAGGACGCTGCCGCGGGACCAGTCCATGCAAGTTGTAGGTACCACCTCCTTCCATTGCACCTGTCAAGTCCAACGTGGAATGCTACCTACTATTATGTCCCTTCTCGATCGTCCGAAATTCTAAATTTATTATACTTTGATTAATTAAATTTTAATACTTAAAATTTTACTAATTAAATCTTAATTATTTTTACATTTAGCTAATTGAGTCCATTTGACCACTTTTGACTAGAAATAAGTGATGTGGGCTTCGACTATCCTACGTGATGCAGCCATCGCTAACGTTGACAATTTCTAATAATATTTAATATTTTTCAATTTATTTATTTAATATTTTTTCTTTTTGTTCCTTTTGTTCCCCTTCTAGCCAATCGCTAGGTCACGACGACTAGCCAAAAACAAGGCTTGGCGAGGTCGACTTCACTTGCCCCCAACAGCTAATGGCAAGGTCAAGCCTCATCGCCATTGGGTGAGGTTGAGCCTTGCCAAATCCAATGAGGTCCAACCTCGCTCAATGACGGCAAAGTTGACCTCACTAGCCTTGTCTCCGGTTGGTTGTCGAGCATTGCCAAGACTTGATGACCGGCTAAAGGAGGGGATGGGGAGAAAAAAGGAAAAAAAAAGGAAAGAGAAAAGAATAAATAAATTCAAAAAAAATATCAAAATATTATTAAAAATTGTTCACATTAGTGCTGGCCACGGCACGTAGGGCAGCCAAAATCCAGTCAACGATTTTTTGCCCAAAATTGATCGAATGGACTAAATTGCCAAAATGTGAAAATGTTTGTGATTCAATTTGACAAAATTAAAAGGTTTAAAATTGAATTGGTAAAAATGCAATAAGTTTAAAATTTTTTAGATAATTTTCTCGATCCTTTTCAGGTGACAAAAAATATCAATGCTTATGTTAGAAAGGTAAATGACAATTCGTAGCTATAAAGTTCAATGCATTGACCAGAAATGTTATATATGTTTTGTGACATGAAAATGAATGAAAGGTAATTACACGATCATTGTGAATGTCTTGCATGTTCAGCCATAGCTGGTGACCGTCACATGTACGTAGCTTACGCGACATATGCTGGCACCGACTGATGGCGAGACGATTCGTCAAACTACTAAACTGGCTCAGCTCTACCAATTGATGGGTTTTATCCTTTGAGAATTTTGCTTTCATCTAATCTGCTTTATGCGATTAACAAGATATTTGGTAAGCCTAAAGTTTACGAATCGAAGGCTGACCTCCGCATCCTCATAAAAACGTGAAAGGTAGGACAGAAAAAAAAATGGGGAAACAAATTAATGGAACCCAACCAAAATAGGCTTGGCAAATGACCTGTGCAGTTAGATCACGGAAGATCATATGGGGCTCAACAGGAAGCAGCTGATGGAGTATGGTTAGTCATTCCAACGAGAAGGAAAGACTAAAAAGAGAGGAAAATTGTCTAAAAAATCTTAAACCTATTGCATTTTGATCAATTCAGTTATAAACTTTTCAATTGACTCAATTGAGTCTTAAATATTTTTACGTTTTGCTAATTGAGTTTATTCAGCTAATTTTGACAGGAAAATACTGATATATTTGTACAATCAACACTAGTCATCCTATGTGACATACCACTCTAATGTGGAAAACTTTTTGTAATTTTTCTGATTTTTGTCTCTCTTTTTTTTACTTTTTTCCTTGTTTTTTCCTTTTCTTTTTGCCAATGACCGATCTCAAGCAATGGCTAGAGAGGGCTGGTTGAGGTCACCCTCTTCAGCTATTGGCAAGGCTGGCTGTCGTCGGATCTAGGCAAGGGTTGCCTCTCCTCACCCCCTCGCCAACACTCGATAAAAAAAAACAACATAGAAAAGGAAATAAGAAAAGGAAAAAAAAATTATTATTAAAAATATCCATATCAACATTAGTCGTGCCACGCAAGACGATCGGCATTCATATCAGCAATTTCTTGCCAAAATTAATCGGATTGACTGGAATTTTAAAATGTTAAAAGGTTTATGACTAAATTAATTCAAAGTGCGATAGATTTATGATTTTTTGGATAATTTTTTTCCTTGGCAATTCAATGATCCAAGTGTGCTAGTTCCATTCAATGAACCCTTGGGCCCAATTGGCCCTTGCTTATGCAAAAGAAGGTCAATGGGCTTTTGGGAGTAGATCAACTGCTAAGCTAGAAGCCCTCTGAGCTCATCATCCGCATCTCCAGGCAAAAGCTCAGGGAGCATTGATCACCGAGTGATTCAGCACAACTTGTTGAGATGCCATTACGCGTAAAAAACTTGTTTAGAATCTGCCACACCCTCACGTTGATGTAGCAGTAACTTGACTGCTTCTCGATTGGTCCAACAAATGATAAAGAAAGGGGGATGCAGATGATGTTTCGATGTGAATTAATTCGGCATCACGCAGCAGATTAGTTTAATATTTATCACTAAAAGAAACATTGCTCAACTGGTGTCACAGCCACCGATTACTCAGAAAGAATGATGTTGCACGACGTCCTGATACATGTGTTTTCTATTACGGTGAGATCCAAACTAATTAATAGGATGAAGATCTCGAGGTAAGATGAAAATTTAAAGGAAAGTTGACCACTGATGGCATTGAAACCAACCAACTGTAGGAGTTGCATTGATCTGCATCTCACCTTAACCCCTATTGAATTCCAGATGTCCTATCTTGGGGTTAATGAAAAAGGACTTGCATCAAGAACATCATCCGTGAAAGGCTCTCTACGCAAACATTTATGAAGAAACACCAACATGTTTTTGAACTGTATTCAGAGGAAAACAGGTGAGTGAACGTGGTGTTGTGCTTTGTCTGTTGAGGAGGTTTCCTTGATTTCAGAAGTGTATCCAAGAAAAGTCTAATGAGAACAAAGATGATGTTGCTTGCATTACATATGTTGGGCGGTGATTTTGCGTGGTTGACCAATGAAAGAGCACATGGGCATCCCTAGTTTGTTGATGGATTTGGTCGTCGACTCTGGAGTAACATGAAAGTGGCTCAAACCCCTTCAAACAACTCTTGCTTCCAATTGCTTCCAATATACATATGAAGCAATATACAAATCTCGACAGTTGCCAAAAAGATATACAGGCATCTCATTTCTTTCCCTTAAACTAATCCCTTCTTCTGAGCAAACGATATTAAGTAAAACAGTAACGTGAGTAAGAAACATGTCGTGAATTAATGCACTGAAAGTCTGCATATATCTCAACCCGTTTTTGTTTTTGTTTTCCTAAATCGGATTGCACATGCACACGTGATCTTGAGATCTAATATAGTTGTCAAAACCACATCTTCCATTAATGCCTTCTAGAGAGAGCAGCCAGGAGCGCGTCTTCCTCTTGATCGGTATGAAATGAGATTTACCGCACAGATATTCCTTCTCTCTTTTTTGCCTTCTTTTCTTTAGGCATAAGCTAATGATCAATAATGATGTATTCCTTGCAACTTAAATATGTGGAATGACTTGCTTTTTAAACATTGCATTCTTTATGCATCGAGTTGGCAATTTCCATGCAGCAGATATTTTCCAAATGTTCCGCTCCGCATCCTCCTCAGCCTGCCTAAAAAGTCATCTCATAACCATTACTTTAAAATCTGGGATTGATTCATTAGTCACAAAGAAAGCCATTACCTGTACTGCTACTCAAAAGAGTTGTAAGTCAAATTTGTTCCCTCTCTAATATAAACACTCCCCTTTGTCGAGCAGTCTTCCCCATTTCCCCAATCTCATCATTGCAGCTTCGTTCTCCTAATTGAAGATATCTTCATATTGAAACGGTCATTACTCATTGACCACGACAACCACATACCAGAGCCCTACAATGCATATAATCATCAGAGTCTTCCTGGTATGCATACTGTTCTTCCCTTCTTCAGCAATCTCTAGGAAGAATAACAACGATGACACTAGCAGGTGGTGCAAGGACACGCCACACCCAGAGCCATGCAACTATTTCGTTGGTCATAGGCGCCACGACCACTCGCTGCCTCAGGACCAATTGGAGTTTCGCCAAATTATGGTTGAGGTGACCATGGACCGAGCCCTCGATGCGCAGAGGCATGTATTGCAATATGGCAACAATTGCACAACACAGAGGCAACGGCAGGTATGGTCCGATTGCACAAAGCTTTATTACAACACAGTTTGGCAGCTCAACCGAACCCTGGAAGGCCTGGGAGGGGCACACAAAAACTGCACCAATTTCGACGCTCAAACATGGCTCAGCACAGCTCTCACGAACATTCAAGCGTGCCAATTGGGATTTCAAGACCTGAATGTTTCCGACTTCATATCTCAGGCCCTGTCAACTAATCTATCGCAGC
The DNA here is from genome assembly GCA_014182895.1 of Angophora floribunda. Taxonomy (NCBI): domain Eukaryota; kingdom Viridiplantae; phylum Streptophyta; class Magnoliopsida; order Myrtales; family Myrtaceae; genus Angophora; species Angophora floribunda. Next base: position 649,747 of record CM024715.1, read on the forward strand.
TGATCAGCAATAGTTTGGCAGTCAACGGGGTTTTGCTACAGAATGAAAAACAAGAGAGTTATGAAGAAGGATTTCCTAGTTGGGTGTCTAGACATGATAGGAAACTACTGCAATCTTCCACAATAAAGGCTAATCTCGTGGTGGCCACAGATGGCTCGGGGAATTACCGAACTATCCAGGCAGCTCTAGATGCAGCTGCAAAAAGGCGCTCCACAACTGCAAGATTCATCATCCACGTGAAAAGAGGAGTCTACAGAGAATACATAGAGGTAGCCAATAACAATAACAATATCCTGATGATAGGTGATGGCATAAAGAACACCATTATCACAGGCGGTCGAAGTGTTGGAGCAGGTTACACTACGTATAGTTCCGCAACTGCCGGTAAATATTCGAATCCCAGAATACTTTCTTCTTAATCTTCAATGAGATTTGATTGATAGAAGTTGCTCTATTGTGGTTGCAGGTATTGATGGCGCTGGCTTTATAGCTCGTGACATTACGTTTACCAACACTGCAGGTCCGCAAAAGGGGCAAGCAGTTGCGCTGCGGTCCGCATCTGACCTCTCAGTGTTCTACCGCTGCACTTTCCTGGGATACCAAGATACTCTGTGGGTGCTTTCGCAGCGGCAATTTTACAAGTCCTGCTACATTTATGGCACCATAGACTTCATCTTTGGAAATGCAGCAGTCATCTTCCAAACTTGCTCGATCTATGTTAGGAAGCCATTGCATGGTCAAGCCAATGTAATAACGGCTCAAGGGCGCAACGACCCCTTTCAGAACACGGGAATTTCAATCCACAATTCGCGAGTCCTAGCCACATCCGACCTATTGAAGGCAACAGAAAGCTTCCAAACATACCTTGGACGGCCATGGATGCAATACGCAAGGACGGTATACATGAAAACTTATCTCAGCTCTTTAGTTAGTCCTGCAGGTTGGAGCACATGGGAAGGTAGTAATTCTGTTTGGAACACATTGTACTTTGGCGAGTATGGGAATTCTGGACCCGGAAGTTCGACCAAAAACAGAGTAACATGGCCAGGTTATCATGTAATTACAAGTGCCACCACTGCTTCGAGTTATACCGTGGCCAATTTCATAACCGGCGGATCATGGTTACCAGCGACTGGTGTGCCATTCACTTCCGGATTGTGACCATATCTTTGTGTTTATGATTGCAAGATCATTGGTTCTTGATTGTATATCGTGCTGTCTTTTAAAATTATTTAGCAAACTATTATCGATTTGTGGGTTCTGTTACATTGGTTAAAAAGCTCCCCGAGTTTGCCTCTTTCAAATTCCTGATATTTTTCAAAAGCAAAAGAAAGAAGAGACAGTCTCTTCTTTGCTCTGTTCCCTTGGCCTACATTTCGGATCCTTCACGTTGAAATGAAGGCACTACAGGTATAACGCACAATCATGCAATAAACCGCAAGTTTACTCCGTACTGACGCTTTTGCATCTTTGCATTAATGCTACTTTTTCGTCAATGGAACTTGATATGATTCGTAGGTGTATAGGCATTCCAACAGAAGATTACTCGGGGGAAAAAACAGAAAAGAAAAACCAGATACATATATGAAATGGAATCTTAATTGCAGTCTACCAAATGTGATACGAGGAACCATGGTCCATTTATCTATTTCTGTCCCCATATAACTCTAGTTGTAAAATTGCCTACAATTGGACTTCCAATATACACGGTTCTATTTTCCAACTATATAGAGTAGAAGTAGCATTGATTACATATATGGTTGCACATTTTGAGAGGCAATTCTGATGTTGTATTCTTCATTTTTCCTGTTAAAATCGGAGGATAATACTCAACGACAACAGATTACATCAAGCATGTTGAGCACCAAGATTGCAGAAAGAACATACACAATTTTGTATAAAATCACTAAGTAAAAAAAATACAAAATGAGTACGTGTGCACAGTGTATGCACGTGCAGGGGTGTGCATGCGTGCGTTTGTGCGTGAGAGAGAGAGAGAGAGAGAGAGAGAGAGAGAGAGCACGCCACCTAAAGAGCCACCTAAAGATTTGATTAAACTCCTTAACATGTGATTTGTCAATCCAAAAACAGTTACACAAAAAAATTGGACTCAGATTCTTCTTTCACCAGCATTTTATAATTCTCTATATTGGATGAAAGGTCAGCTGAGAGAGAAAATCGCAACATAAAGTGCCAGCATAAATGAAATCAGCAGTCGCAATTTTCCAGGTATGTTGGCGGTTGAAGACGAGTGATTTTGTTGCCTGAAAACAGCAAGAGTAAAAGGTCTCAACAAAAAAATACAAAATGAGTATGTGTGCACTGTGTATGCGTGTGCAGGGGTGTGCATGCGTGCGTGTGTTTGTGCGTGCGCGCGCGTGAGAGAGAGAGAGAGAGAGAGAGAGAGAGAGAGAGAGAGAGAGAGATTCTAAAAATATACTTCTGCTTGTACTGAAGTGCACCACAATATAGCACATTATCAGGTGGTCCAATCTCTGTGTCACCATTTTCTGCAGGGTTCACAATTTTCATGTAAGTTTCTTGACCAAGATACCATCTATCAAGATTTTCAGCTCTAATGTTCCAGACTCCGGGATTGTCAAGAGATATCTGGATTGCTGTCCAAGCACCAGGGAAAACCTTCATTTGATAAAAATGAAAATATCAACTTAGTTGAAGATGCATCTCATAGACAATTCAATCACGACGACAATCAACAAACCTAAATTTCCAGTTCTAAAACTCATCTAAGTCTGCATACTAATTACATTCTTGTACAAGCCTAAAGAAAATATTTCAAAATAAACTTTTAAGTAATTCGAATTCATAACCAACTCAGAACCCACACAGTAGCTTAGAGATGGAAGCAAAAAAAAAAAAAAATCCTTGAGCATTAAGTAATCACAATCACCTGATTCAAAACAGTGATTAAACCAATGACAAGGACCGCTTTCCACTAAGTTGACGGAACATAACTGGGAGCATCTTTTCATTAGGTTAATAAAAAAAACTACCATAGCCATAGAATTGTCTGACTCAGTCTTTGAGACATTGTTAATCTATGTTAATGAAATCTAGAGTCTGGACAAACCTGTGTTGTGGATCGGAAAATTGCATCCCAACGATTGTATTGGCCTCGGCTATTCTCCGTCCACTCACCATAATCCATACTGCAATCATATGATCAATACCCATTATGGATCGACTTAAATTCTCCATAGAAAAAGCACACATATGTCCATGAGAAATTAACTTGAACTGCACCTACATAAATTATGAAAGAACCCGAAGCAATTTAAAAACAGTTATCTTCACTAGTGGTCAAAATGCTACTGCCCCTTCACTTCATAACTTTTTGAAAAGCATACGAGAAATGGGCATTCACTAAAGTTCATGAAAATGTAAATCAAAGCTATCGTATTATTTCATTAGTCCTAGTCATAGTACATTCAGGAAAAAACATTAACAGATTTGATCTGTAGTTCAGCATACAAAAAAGAGTTATCGTATGTAAAAGGAATAGAGGAAAGCTTACCCAACCACAAAAAATGAATAACCATTCACATGGAAGCTGTGCATCACGGTGTCATTGTTCTGCAATATTATCTCTATATATCCTTTATAGGTGGCATTTAATAGAGATGTATCTATCTTGGGTGGTCGATCCAGGGGCTGACTTGGAAAATCAAGTTTATAATCTCCCTTCACATTATCCCTGTCAGCAAGCCTTACAGGTGTTCCAGGGTTGATAAATGAGATACCATTCAATGTGGCTCTAAGCTTCCCATCGATTGTTACTGGTGGAACACTCTCCAACTTGTATACATCAGTCACATTGATTGAACCGTAATGGTAAGACCCTTGTGGATTAGGGCGAGCTCCGCTTGCAGTAACATTCTGCCTGCTCAAAAAACAAGAACTTGAAATTCCTGCAAAGATTTTTATGCACCATGCACAAGAAGCCTGTCACATCTTAATGCATAGACATGACCAGAAGCCCGTCACATATTGTTTGTCTTCTCATTCAATGTTGAGTAAGCAGCAGATTTGCATAAATTTCAGTAATCAAAAAACTGAAACTGAACTTATCATGCTAATTGCCTCAACAACTCCATTAACGTAAGAAGAAGTTAAAACTGACTCAATGCAAAAGTTTCAGCATCACATGGAATCAAACTTGAATTTATCAAAGATGCACATTGTAGTTTCAATATATATATGGTATCACTAGAATAAGTCAATCCTAGATCAAAGAGAGATGAAAAAGTACCTGATTGATTTTGCCTGATTCATAGACCAGAACTTGTCATAGGTATCATCAGGTGGGCTGGGTAGAGGACCAGTTGCTGGTCCTTTTGAGTTAGTATAGTGCAAGATGGCCACACCTGTGACTCTCTGCCAGAGTGATTCATTGACAAATCTAGCACTTGCCACAATGTAGTAGTCAGTGCTGGCATTCTGATCCATGGTTACTAAGAAAGAGTAGGATTGCCCAACATGGATATCTAAGCTCGTAAAATTTTGCTGCACTGTGTAATAGCCTTCTGCCTCCACTAAAAGCAAATTATGATTCTGGATCCTAAAGTTCAAGCTAGTCGACGTCCCAACATTGTGCACTCGGATGCGATATGTTTTTCCTGAAAAATAAAAATATCAAGGCTAAGTTTTTTTGGCCAAATCATGTCAAGGATCATTAATGCTTCAATATCTCAGATTATCCAGCAGAAAAGAGATCAAAGACAACCTGTGACCAGCTTAACAAACCAGATACACAATTAGAAGATTCAAACCATAAAGTAACATATGATCCATCACAGTCCCCTATGCCGGTGTTCATTCAAGTCTTTTCTTTTGACATTTTCATGAATATGAACAATATTCCCTAAGTATATCTCAGTTCATTTCTTAAAAAAAAAGTAAATGGAAATGGAAGGCCAGTCTAGGCATATACAAGTACTGACAAAAGGTGAAATCTATACCTAAAGTGGCATGTTACTAGTTGACATTTCATCTCCAGTAAAATCGGTCTCAATGTCTTGCTGTCAGTATGTTTGGGCAAGATACACAATCATTATTGTAGAAGAACAACCGACACCAATTATTTCAAATTCAACTAGCAGAGGACCCTTGTAGGGAAAAGATGCCTGAGTTAAAAAGGTATTTTTCCCATAATGAAGGAGGGGACAAATGCTTTTGCTAAGAAGTTGGATATAATTTGGAACAGAGTGGGGAAAAGAAAACAAATGGCAAATTTGACGATATACCATACAGTAGGTACCAAGAGAAAATCACCTGGATCAACAGTAACAGTTTCGTATGCTATGCCATCAGGTACTAGTGTGCTATTGTATCTAAAGGGCCCCTTTCCATTTATAAGAACCCCATCTGGCATCCCGAGGTCTTTTCCAGCATCCAGGGCTGCCCTTAGTGCCTGAGAAACATCATCATTTCTAATTCTCAGTGGCCAGCTCTTAGCCAACAAATAAGGAAATGAACATATACTATGAAGTGCAAAAGTTCACACCCACATGCAACTTCAAAAGGAAGAACAAATGAAACTAACCGTATGATTTCGTGTATACCAATCACCAATCATCAATGTGATGTCCCCATCAGGTTGGGCAAAAGGAATAGGAATAATGTCCCTGTTGTTGATGATGATTGGACCAAAGCCACCTGATGCTCTTTGCAAATTAAGAGATGGGAAGTAAAAGTAGCTGCCAATCTGATCCTTCACTTGAAACTCATAAGTCCAGTTCCATGATTGAGGGATTGGACAGTTTGTCCCAAGGACACCATCTTGCCAAAAATCATTTCGCATTTGAATTCCAGGCCTGTCATATGATTGAGTCCAAACAGCCTCATATATCCTCCCTAAAGAAATGTTTTGGACCAGATGAAAACATAGAGAGAAAAGAACAGGTAAAAACCTACCATGTAACGAGAAGCCCTTCATCCAACTGGTTATGGACATTTACAACGACATTGTAATTAGTAGTAGCATTGATAAGAGGGCCAGGAAATTGGCCATTAACAGCTATAACCTGCAATCAACCATGATAAGATCTATAAAGTTGCTCAAATGTAGCAAAACTCAAAGCTGGTAGCAGAACTCCATATGTGACTAATTATTACATGACTCGAGAAAGCACATTAAAGATAAGATGATGATGGCAAAATTGTAACCCAACTCATATCCTGACTAGATATTCAAAATGCAAATCAAGTAGACAAGCATTGACCCATCCCGGCACATCAATGACAGAGAAGAGAATGTGTAGATAAAGAGAAAAGACACACGGTGTGCATTAGAGTCCCAAAAAACCATCAACATAGGTTAATAATAAAGGAACACAACAAACATGGAATTGTACAAAAGTAATTTCAGATTACAACAAAAGCAGCATATGTAAAAACAATTGGTGAGATTGCAAAGAGAAAAGGAAGAACAAACAAAGAAAAACTTTGGCTCCTTAGTTCGTAGACATACGGGTCAAGGTAAAGGATATTAATGAAGAACTATGGAGTTGTGAGAGTTCCTACGCGAATTATTATATCCAATTTCCTCCAATCCCTTCCGGTTTTCAGGAACGCGAACTTCACAATGGGAGAGAGAATCTCCCTCCCTCCCCTCTACTTTTTTTCTCCCTTCAAGATTCGACCATTTATCCTCTCGAGACTGATATTTTTTCACCGCATCCATCAGTCGAACTAAACATGCAGATAGTATTACTTGTGCCTTCCTTTGTGAAGCAAACAGGGAAAAACCAAAAAACCTGATTAACAAGGAATAGAGAAACAGAACCCCGTCGCTATTTCACGAGTTCCCCCTTTCCCTTTTTCCATTTTTTTCCACGTTTTTATGATTTATTACCTCATACGACCCCGTTTGACATACGCCGTAATCCTAGCTCGTCAGAAACCTCCGTGACGACCACAGAGAGAGAGAGAGAGAGAGAGAGAGAGAGAGAGAGAGAGTGTTTTGCAGACATGCATCGAAGAAATATCACCGCAGAAGCAGCATCAGGGCCACATTTCCTAAACGCTGTCACGTCATTCCCGCTCGGCAGAGATGGATTCATATTCGAGCACCGTTGGAGATGAGATTCCAACCGTTTCTCGAATCAAACGAAGGACGAATACAGAGCGGAGAGTGCGGATACACGGACTGACCTGTTGAGGGACGCCGAGAGGCGACGCGGTCTGGTAAGAGAGCTTCAAATCGTAGAAGACGTAAGGATCAGAGGCCAGACACACGCTGGAGAGCAGAGCAATGTGGAGCAGAGGGAGCAGGGAGAACCGAGGCAGAGCCATGGAGATTGTGCTTGCAATGTCGAAATCGATGAAGAAGCTGAACCGGGCACGATCTTACATGATCAAAACGAGACAGAAATCTTCTCAGAGAGAGAGGAGAGAGAGAGAGAGGCCGTAGGAATTTCTCACGCTTTTCTGCGTGCACTGAAGAAGGATAGTGGAAAACAGTTTCACGCGGTTGCCCTAAAACGGCTCCGTGTTGGAAATTTATGGACTCGTCAACCGGTTACCGGCTACACCCGTTTCGCTGTAGTAGAGACATTTTTATTTTTTATTTATAAATTCGTGGGTGAATAATGTTAATCATTGAACAATTATTTTGAAGCTCTTTATGAGAGTTAGTTTGACATTTGCTAATGACAAGGGCGGGATGTCTGGACAGCTTGGCCTCGTTTTAGAATAGAATCCTCAATTATTTGGACCAATGGCATTTGCTTAATTTGATTGATTGAACTTTGTTTTATAGAAGGGGGAATCATTAGTCACTTAGATATTCAATCATGCCATTGAAAGTCCACCTCCCCTCATGATTGTTGGACCAATTTCAAGGCATCATTCTTGAAAAAATACAAAGAGGTAAAAATTGGATTTTATTGTCTTGTAAATCTATAGAATTGGACTTGAGTGAATCCTTAAATTATTTTTTCCGAATTCTGGGACATAAAAACATGGGAGTATTCCCACCTTGTTGGAATATATATATTGGATTTTGTTGTTGTCTTGTAAATCAATAGACCACTACCTCTTCTTCAATTTCTTAGATACTTTCCCTTTATTGAATTTGCCATAATTTTTTCATATATACTTCCATTTATCAAATTGCCATATATATATATATAGCATAGTCAAGTAAACAAGAGAGGAAGACTTTTATGATGCATTTGTCAATTGGAATAAATTTTAAAATATAATTGTTTGGTGTTTGGTGAAGATAAGATAAAGTTTGATATAAAAGGGATATAGCTTGAACAAAATTATTTAATGGAGGAGTGGAATAAAGATGGATAAGAATTCTAATATCCATAATAGAAAATTTATTTTTCTCAAATAACATACTTGTTAAATTAATAAAATTAAAAATTATATTTCAGTGTACATAATATTTGAGTTCTAATATAAGAAATTTAAAATTAAAAACAATTTATTTTTTAAAATTTATATTATTTATATTTATATATTCGAATTTAGTTCTATATTATAATATAAATTCAATATATAAATATAAAATTATATTTATATGTATTACATATTTTAGTTATATTATCATAGTTTATTATTTAATAAAATTTTATTAGACAATGATGGTAGGGGAAAAAAAAAGAAAATAGTTAAAAAAAAAGAGGAACAAATAAAATAAAAATAAAGTAGGTAAGTATCGCGATAGATTTTTACTATCTCCATTTGTTCAATTTTAGGTTCATTTACATTAATAAGCTGTTTATACCAAACAATATACATGATATGATGTGAATATATCTGAATTTATTATTGCAATTCACCAAATAATAAATGAAACATAACAAAACAAGTAGATTATATATCATATCTTATCTAGTCCTATTCTGATTAGAAATCTAGATGATCAAATGTAACCTTAAAACACTTGCTTCTAATTGACAATTGCTAAAGATTGGCCTTTTATAGAATAAAATCTTCAAAAAAAAATTGACCAATTATTTTCCAACTTGCATTAAGTTAGTGCATTTGTACTGTAGGGTTTGAACTGCTTAGGCTAGGTTAGGCAATCTGTTAGGATAAAATTCAGAATAGGATAAAATTTATTTTATCCTACATTTGGTGCCTACTTAAGACAATATAAAGTCAGATATAAGAAGGTTATAAGATGGATTAAATTATTTAATGGGGGAGGTGAGATAAAGATGAATAAAATTTATAATATCCATAATAGAAAGTTATTTTCCTTAAATAACAAACTTCTTAAATTAACAAAGTAAAAATTATATTTCAATATAAATAATATTCAAATTCTAATATAAGAAATTCAAAATAAAAATAAAAATTTTAGTTTTTTTAATTTAATCTTTATATATATATATATATTCAAATTTAATTCAATCTTACATATTTTAGGTATTTTAGGTATATTAGTACAATTTACTATTTGATAAAATTTTATTAGAAAATGATGGAAGGGAAAAAAATAAATTAGGTAAGGGTGTCATGAGAGATTTTTGCCATATTCGTTTGTAAAGTTTTTAGTTTATTTATAGTAATTTGCTGTTTATTCAAGACAATGTACGTGATATGATATAATATATTCGATTTTATTATTTTAATCACCAAATAGTTGATAGGATATGATAAAATTCATTGATTTAATATTCTATCCTATACATTTTTATTTTTAATTAGAAATTCAAACAATTAGACGTAACCTTAGTGTTTACTTCTATTCTCTTTCTTGGAGATCGGTGGTCGGGCTTGGCGATTATTATAATCTTTCATAGTGATAAAGAAAAAAAAAGAAAGGGACAAGTACAATAGAAGTTTTAAAACTTATCACGACCATACGATAGAAAAAATTTCAAAATGTACAATCAACTTTTAAAACTTATCAAATCGATGCCATCAAATTCTTTTATGGAGTTCGTCAAACTTGACTAATTGAGAGAGAAAATAGTAAAAAGAAGTTACGTCGGTATTTTTCATAAGTTAAATTGAACAAGGTTAAAGACAGGAATTAGATTGCATTTTCTTAGAAGTTTTACGATTCAACCGCAGGCTAACAGTAAGCACTCATTGGACTATTCAAGTGCTGCTTTCGATTTTCCCCTTCCTTCCCTTGAGTTTCGGCCTTCTTATTAATTATTACTGGCTGTTCCCGGTCAGCTTCGGAAATGGACAAGGGAAGAGAGAGAGAGAGAGAGAGAGAGAGAGAGAGAGAGAGAGAGACGGGGTGATGGGGACAGCCAACAGTCAAGCCCACAAAACGAAACAAAGCCGCTCATGTTTCGCCGGCTCGCACTTTCTGGGTTTCCCAACGTTCAGATTTCCCGCAAGAGCGTCACATGCCACCCGGGTCCCACTAAGTCGCGAATGAGGCAGTCGTCCCCTGCGTCCCCGCGCACGGGACGGCACGATCACCAGCCGTCGATGCTCTAGACCCGCTCCCTATGGACGGTGGGGGATCGGGTCAACTATCTGCTGAGTTGGCAACGCTTTTCAAATTTTTTCCGTCTGCACAAGTTGAGGTGGCCCCCGCATTGAATCAAGTCTGAATAGACTTTGATTCCTCCGAGCAACCAAAATGGGGCCTAAAGGCCCGAAAAGGATAAAGAAATCCGACTCTTTAATGCCAGATTCTCTTCAATGCATGAAGGCATGGTACAGCTTTGATTAGATGACACGATTTCTCGTATGATATCTATCCTTTTTCGGCCTTATAAGGGGGTCGAGAATTTTGTACTGGCTTTGAAGCATTGTCTTGTAAAGTCCCATTTATCTCATTAAAGAAGATGCCCTCTTTAAAGTGCGTGAAAATGGGAAAATGTATTAGGAGATCATTAATTGCATGCATAGAAAGAAAACAAATTTGGTGAAATGACCTCAAAAAAAAGAAGGCCGAGTCACCTTTGAAATAATTTGAAATAGTTGATAGGTTTCGCTTAACTTGCTTTGTTGTATAATTATGATTGGACTTGGAAGCACAATGCTTTTGTTCTTTAATTGAGTTTTATGTAGATCTTGACATGTACATGTTTCGCATCCTCCATCTAAAAATGCAAGAATTTTTCAACTTTGTATTTCAACGTTAAGAATCCATTCCATCAATATTCCCAACATGAAAACTTGAGTTAATTCTTACTAAATGCATATGTAGTAACGGTTTGTAGCCTGGTAAAGGCACGGTTCAATGGTTTCCTCCTACAATAGTTTTAGGAAAAAAAAATTATCATGTGCGAATCATAATTTTTATAATTTATTGTTGGAATGAAATCTTCCGGCGATGCAGTAAGTTGTCCGTTCTCTTTTTATATTTTCGATGCATGAATTTACGGTGTGTGAACACGTTGCCCGCGAGGTAGGACTGCCTCCCTTTTGTCCCCAGCTAAGACGTACAAGATTTTGCAAATGTTAATTAAATAAATGTCGTAGACGTGCATTATCTTATGTTATATTACAACAAGAAACCAAAGTGTCTCGGATCCTAGCCTGAAAAGACAAGGAACAAATTGTCGGATGCTAATGGGATTGGAGGGTGCATGTGGAGCAGGTGACGATGGAATGTAGACAAACAGGAGCAAAATGCCAACGTATCATCTATCAAGTTAAACCCAAAAATAACCGCATCATAATGACATTATTGAACCAATCAGACCTTCCAGCATTTACGGTTTAATTTTTTTACTAGCTTAATTGTTAAAAAAAGAAAGAAGATGAAATAGGTACGAAGGAGTATCGAAATTCAATTCAAAACCCAACCGCGGCACAAAAACCTATTAGAATGGATCATAAACCTGTTTTATAATATATATTTGATGGATTGGATTGTTATATGGATTATTAATATTTAGTAAATGGATCATAGATCGATTAAGAATAATAAGGCCTAAAATGATATGAATGTTAAATGAGTTTACGTCTTATTAAAACCTAACTCACCTTTATGACTCTTTTCATTCTCTCTCGTTCTCATTCGATCTTGTATTTGCTAACTTGATGTTCTCATTTTAATTTGGGTATAAGTTTTCTTAGATTTAATTAAATATTGAAGCATGTTAGTAATAAGGATTTTGTTGGGTGTGATTAATAAATTTGTATCGTATGGCAAATGATTGAAACGGATTATATGTGCCAATTTGGGTTAGATATTTTTGTTTCGACTTAATCTTGATTCAACATACCTGTTTGTCCGTTCTACTGACACACGGGGAAGAAACTTTGCGAGGCTGATAATGATTTGTGGGAATTTTGCGGGTTGGACTGAGAGAATAATCAAGATTGCTGCGAATATGCTAACTCCATATTTGCTGACGTGCTCGCATTTTTTATCCTTCTATTTTCCAGCTCACCAGAGACCAATTCAAAAGATCAGGTCAATTAATCAGTTAATTCATTAATATTCACGGCTTGGTCTTCCGATAGTACATGATTGGATGCATGTGACAATTGGATGGAATGGCTTGTAAACTAAGCATAATCGGTCGGGAGTCATTTTGCTCCACAACCAAGGCGATAATTAATCAATTAAATGAACTCCTCAAGAGACGTTCGAGGATCATAATGCATGCGACAATGTTGTTAGGTGCAATGCGAATACATCTAGCAGTCCAAATGGTCCTCGGAAAATGGGCGGGCCGAAATTTAAAAATTTAACAATTTTCCTTTTTTAATTTCATGTGCGTGCCTTAGGGGAAGTAAAGAACGGTGCTTCCTTAATCAAGCAGCAATCGGCTGCATTAATCACGTCGAATTGATTCTTTTTCATATAATAAGTAGCAAGTCAACATGTGTGTTTTTCCATTAGATGAAACTGCCAATTCATGCGCGCCTAACGGTCCGATGGCAATGCTTAGTCATTGCCAGACAATACATGAGTCAGCATGGTTTAATTAATTCAGCCTCTTAACTTTGTGGTGAACTTGGGTCTTTTCAAAAAATTAGCAAATTTAATTTTTGTTTGTTTCACGGAAAAAATTACATTTATAAAAAAATATTTTCTAAATAGTCAATTTCTAGAAAAATTGCTAGACTTTCTAGTATTTGGTTGAGATTTGAAAAAGAATCTGAAAATATTTTCTATTGTTCAGAAAGGAAAACCCGATTTGGTTTTCCTATATATACATACAGGCAAAGGGATCCCGTTTCCAGCCTCAATTGACCTCAACCTTGACAATGGGGACTTGGGCAGGGCCACTTGTGTGTCGCGCAAGAGTGTAGGCACATCACGTGTCCACAAAAGCCAAAGTTGAGAATTCGATAACTCAAGTCTATAGAGGTTAGGATCGAGTCTCTAGTGTTCGTGTTCGGATTCTCGGCACATGGACCCAAGTCCACAAAGGTTGAGTGCAAGACCTGGGCCGCTTGGGCTTGAGTCCCACCGCTATAGCCTTGGTCCATCAAAGTTGGCCTTGGGATGCCGAAACTCGTGCCTAGGTCCTCAACAACCAAGCCCAAGTCCTTGACAACTAGACTTGGGTCCATTGAGGTTGGCCTCGGGTCCTCTAGTCGTTGGGAGTTGGGCCAACATCAATGACCATGGGCTTAGGCATTTGGGGCCCAAGCTCAAGTGTGGAAGATCTAAGCACTGACATCGGGGTCTCAAGCCCAAGGATATGGGCATAGGTCAGGGTTGGCCTCAATGGACTTGGGCTCGATCACAATTGATCAAGGCATGGGCACTAGAGTAATGGCCTCGACCTCATCAGACCCAAGATGAGCACTAGGGTCCGCAACCACAGTGAACTCGAACTTGGTTGCGAGGATTCGAGCACGGCCATGACGGCCTTCATCATAACATGCTTCAAAGTTCTAAAGTGTAGTTTGCGTCATTCCCTCATTACTAATTAAGTCTCTTCGAGTAAAGAGTTAAAAGAGAAAGTATTTCAATCCACTATCTTCCCATTTTGCTTTTCTTCATTTGTTCAAGTTAAACTATTGTTTCACTTACTAGAGCCTCAGCCTTATACTATCCAATAAAAAACTCGCAATTAGCACCGTCCCTTGATAAGCTTCTAAAGAAGAATCCGAGCATCTGTCGACCGGCCTGATCCAGAGGCGCGGAGCTATTCCACTTTGCCGGTCAAATTAGGGCCAAAAGTAAGAAGTCAAAGGCGCGAGAACTCATCAAATAGTTCTTTTACTTTGCCTGACATCAAAGGAGCTACCACTGGCATTAAGAAAATCTGCTTCGCTTCGGCACCGATCTCAAGACTTGCCCGAATCTCTTCGTCAGATTCTTTTCTACGGAGGGGGCGCACATCCCATGATCTCTAATTGCTCGTCTTATCTGAATACTAAATTAATTATCAAAAATTTACCCAAAAAAAATAAAAATCGAAAGCAATAAGGGCCCAACTAAGAAGCCCCAGACACGGCCTGGGTTGCTTCTCTTTTGGGCTCAACTCAAGCAGTCCCGAGGACGTTGAAGAAGAAAGCAGCAGCAGCTCCTGGCAAGTTTTTCAAAAGGAAATGACACATGAGGGACCTTTTTGTAGCCAGTATGACAATAGTTGTTGGACCAAAAAGAAGAATTTCTGAGCAAATTTTTCCCGATTGGATTCAATGTTGATAACGCGACACTACTTGGTGCAGCGCAATTGCTCCATGAGAAACTCTTCCGTCGGCACGTTTGATTTAGAACTGAAAAGGATCGGCATATACATGCGTATGTGTATAAGCATATGACGTTGCAATGAAGTCGTTAGTCATTGTTGATAGACTCAGTGATGTCAACTACATGCAAGCGAAATTTACAATGATAAACCTCTAAGCAATTCGTTCACACATGCACACGTCGATTTAGTATATGCTTACAATTTCTAAGTGGGGGTAACCACGAACGCGTCTCCATGATCGAGATGGCGAAGGACGAAGCCAGAGAACATCGCCATAACCGCCGCACCGATCACCACCATGCCGCCGACAATGTTAACCACCCTCCACAACTTCCCTCTCTCCCCTACTTTCTCTCTCCCCTCCTTTGCTCTCTCCTCACCCTCCAATCCCTTCGCCAGCCCATCGCCTTCCCCGGTGACCGGCAAATCGTTCCACTCGTCGACCGCCGAATCCTCCTTCGTATCTTCCCCTCCTTCACTGCCATCGTCGCGGAGGCATGATTCGGTGCACGAGCACACGGAGGCATCCTCAGCGGGGCCAGCCTCATCTTCATCGTTGTCCCAGGCCTGGAAAGTGGCCTCAAGGTCAGCGAGTCGCCGGGCGACATGGTGCAGGTGCTGAGGCTGCTTGGGGTTGGAGGCGAACTCGGCGGACAACAGGTTGTTGAGGAAGAGGAGACGCTGCCGGATGCACTCGGACAGGAACTGGTGGGACGGGGTTTCGGAGGCAGGGATGGTGAACACGGACTTGAGTTCGGATTCGATGTCCTCGAGCTTTCTCTGCAACATGAAGTATCGCTTCGTCATGTCTGCGTTGTCTCGGTCCGTTCGCGAGGCTCTGGAGCGCGACTGGACTGCACCTACGATTTTCGAAGTATTTTAGGCGGGAGACTGAAGGTTTACGTGGAGGCGGCGGTTAGGAATTCAGGATACGCGGCGGTTGATGGATAGGCGGGCCGGACCGTTGGGCCCGCTTTCTAAAAGCCTTTTGGGCCCGCATATGATTCAAACTCGGGCCAGTATCGTGACTTCGAGCCCGGCATGAGAAAATTTGTGATTTTTTAAGATTCTCGCGACACGACGGAGAGGGTGCGTGAATTGCTGCTCTTTGTTAAAGACTCTGGTCAAAAAGCTGTACGAAACTTCGGGGACATCTTTCTCGACACGGGTGCTTCTCGTGTCTTGTATCACTCCACTATTTTATGAAAAACGCGCATCGATTCTAAGTTATAGCCCCGTTTTCTCTCGTTGAGAAAATCCCGAAATGGCTTTATCGTTTTCTGTAATCAAAAGTACCTTAGATCGGCTATATAATAAGCTCTGTTGCTGTTGACTTGTGTAAATACATTACGCAAGGCCAACATTGATAATTAGAAGTTGTCGTGTTGGTGTCCTAATTAGAGTTTATGGATCACATCCTCTATCATCGTTCCTTTCTTTGTGCACATTGAATCTCTTGACGAAGGTGTTCATCCATTTCAAAGTCAATCATGTGGCTACAAATTATATCGAGACAATCGTACTCACAAGTATTGATTATACACTGTCGATTACTTCTTTTTGTAAAGAAAATCTTACACTACCTCTAATCTATCTAACATTTATCCTTGAATCTTTGGCATGACAGTGACGACAACCATACTTAGAACAAGGGTTTCCAATAAAAAGAAGTCGTGGGAAAAACTATGCTCATGCATCATTAAACAAGTAGTAATCAAAAGCCGCAAGCCACTTCTTGTGGCTTTCTCTCTCTCGAAGAGGCAACTCTACAGACAATGGGAGGAAACAAGGGACAAAAGACCTACCTAATAAGTATATTTTCAGATTAGTAAAGGTTAGCCTAGCTTCTAAACTACAGTGCAACTATGCTAGTGCGATTAGCGGAGCAAAAACCATCAACTAATCAATTGTGGGACGGAGGTCTCATCTTGGGTCGGGAATAATCGGAGAAGAGGCCAGGAGAAGTACTGAAACGGCGTCCCAATGTCGTCGGGATGGTGCTTGAAACCGTTCTCTTTCCATGCTTCACTTCCATGGCCATGCGGTTCAGGGCTTCTGTAGTGACGATGTCTTCAGCACTTAGTATCTTGTGATACTTCCCGTTTACTTTCGTTGCTCCTTTATGATATGTTTCGAAGTGCATCATCAGTTTAACCTTCTCTGCTACCTGCGTGATCGATTAACACAAGCATCAGCACTGCTCTTATAATGCATTGTACGTGCGTACAAACGAAAAATAGAAGCCAAGAAATGAGACGTTCTTGCTTGTACTAGCTTCTATTTTTCTGTTGTCTTTGTACTAGCTAACATTTGAAATTACACCTATAAATCATATACTTTACCTTGCTAAAAGAATGAGAGCTCGCTGTCCCACCGGCATCAGCTCCAAGAAGACGAGCATTAGATGCATGCATCCGAGGACATAAAAGAAGTATTAAGAGCAAACCAATGGCTGACATGATCAACTTCGCGTGCAAAGAAGCAATGAAAAGAGAGCAATCAACTAATGAAGGATATAAGTAGGAAGACAATGGGTTCGTTTGAAGCTTTCTGTAACTGCAAATTTCAGGCTTTGTAAGGAAGAGAAACTATAAATGTCTCTTTCCCCCTTCTAACCATCACTTAGATTCCTATATATACATGCGACAAATAACTTTCAAATGAGGGCACTTTCGTTTCGTGCGAGAAACAAGTTTTGTTGACTATAAAATAGTCCCCTCTACACATCAAATGCCCCTTAATTTAATCATAGGAAATAACAAGACAGAAAACTGTCCTGCCTTTTGGTTGTGTAGAGGCTCTTTTAATTAGAAAATATTGTGCAAAAGGCCGATGCTGACGATGGGAAGAGTGAAAGATTTTCTACCTTGCATGTGCGATTGGGAATAGCTAGGCTTGTTGTGAACCCATATTGTGTTGACTAATTAACCAACGTAATTAGTGGATAGTATTTTACGGAGTGAAGGCCGTCTTGAGGGATATGCCTAGGGAGAGGTTGGCCCGACATGTTCCTTATATACCTCTGTAAAAGGAGCAGGATAAAATAAGGAGGAGGGTGATAGAATTAATAGGTAAATTTTTATCATTTTAAAACCTCATTTGTTTCACAGAAAATGAATAATTTATAATATATATTTTAAAATAACCATCTGTATTGTTTATAAAAATGAAAGATTGGGAAATCTTTTCATTGTCTATAAAAACGTTTAGACATAAATTATTGTTGATGATATAAACTTTTTCCATTAACTAATTATTTTAAACGATACACACTATTATTTTCGAAAAAACATTTTTCAAATCATTTGTTTTTGTCAAACAAATGAAGTCTAATTAGGTGGTTATCATCTCCTGTTGGTTTATCCTTATCTTGAGGTAATTTCACCTTCAATGTCGCGATTATTAAAAAGCATTGCGAAATGCAAGACCAGGAAGACATATCGATATCCAGAAGGCGGAACGGTCTGGAAGCACATTGGGGAGCATTGCAGAGCACAAGAGAATGTCTAAAACGCTCTTGTGGGTCAATCGGACAAGGAAAAAAGAAAAAGAAAAAAACTTTGTTTATGTAAGAAGGTGGACAGGGAACCCATAGAAGTGGGAAGTCGTGTAAATAAGACAAACATTAAGACTCCAAAACCAACCCAACACTGTCTTGGTCCTTGTCCATAGCCTTCGGTGCCATGTCGTTTGATTTGAAGGTGGTGGCTCCCGGTTTGTCGCTACCGACCGCCCCAACAAGCAACCCCCCGCACTTCGAAGTAGAGAGAGAGAGAGAGAGAGAGAGAGAGAGAGAGAGAGAGACCTTGCTCGCAAAACATTATGGACCGGATAATTTGCTCAAATGACTTCCACTTGTATGAATGTCCTTCGACATCGAGATTAGTACACATACCAAATTTATTGAGATTTACAAAGATGCTGCATCAGGGAAACCGGGTTGCGCCCTCTGTGATGGAAAGGATACGGCATGCTTCATCGTTGTCAACTAGTACAATGCATGCTTGTAGCATTCCACTCTCAGACATACACAGAAAAAAGGGTACTTGAACTACTATACGGTGTGAAGCACAAGATCAAGCTCTCTATATACAAAGACTGAGGCTTATTAAACATTTGGAAGAGAACGAACTCTGAAATTTATCCTCGAACTTGGATGAATGCATGCCGCTGAAATCTCTGAATTTGTGTTTTGCTGAGCTGTAGCATTTTGATTATGATACAATGCATTTAGATCTGGAGAAGATTATTCACAGTGACAGTCACAGAATCTGTTCGCTGCAAATCCTGCATAATTGACATCAGACTATGTCACTATTCAAAAAATAACAAAACAAGGCCAAAATGGCATCCAAAACAAGAATATAGAATTACTAGTCAATCCAAACAATCTCATGCAAAAACACTGATGCCTGTCTTCTCACACAGAATGGTAGAATGTCCTGGTACCGGTAGAACTAAGTATTCACAATTTAGTTTTGAAATCGAACAGGAATACCACACAAAAGCCAAAAAGATTGTTATGTGATCAAAAAGAATCCCAAAATGAGTCCAATAGAGTTTAGATGCATTACATCCAAATTAGCAAAGCAAAAGAATCAGAGGAGGCCTCCACATTTAACTGCAAAACAATATAGTCACTCATCTGGCAACGACTCTGTAAACCTTACCAAGAACTATTAATCAAACAGTTAAATAAAAGCAGGAGGCATAATTCATTTCAAGCTACAGGTTAGCCACGCTGAACCACTTAATTTCAGGCAGTATAGGAAGTACCATACCTGAAAAATCATCTCTTCTGGAATATGGGGTAAAACCTCTCGAACTGTTTCAGCCATCGTTAATATGTTCGCAATGTCATCATTTGCAGAACGCGAGGCAGTCCTCAAATGTAAACTACCAGTGGTTCCACCAGTGGTTCTGGGATGTCTTCCAACAGTAGAAGCTCCAGAAGCAAGCGAACCAGAGGCACCAGCATGAGAAAGATTGGTAGGCCAAATACCCCAGCCAGCATCATCAACAGCAGACTGGCTGTACGTATCTCCAATGGAAGCAAGATGCCTCATCATCATCTGAACCCTACCCAGTCCGACTGATCTCATGGCAGAGGAGGAGGGGCCAGCACCATCAACACCATGACTTGGCCAAGTATTCAACCAACTTGAGTTCAGTCCGGCATTTCTGTGGACAAAATAATCTAATTCAGGTTTAGAAGGTACAAGAATGCATTGATAAAATTTAGTTGGCAGCCTAAAGATATTGCTGGATTTTTGGTGTTGTAGAACTCGCACTTAGACAAGAAGAGGCTTCTCCTTATTCATGCAGTATAGAAACAAAAGAAACGTGTCAAGAAGTCCAAAATGACCAATTTTGAACTGGATCAACAATGAATATTCAGATAAAGATGTTTGAAGAATGTAAATCCATGAACCCCCGTGCGTTGTTCTCTCTTTCTCCTTGGTTTGCCTTTTGTCTCTTTCCTATAGAAATATCTAGTATCTGAGGAAATCAGGATCCAGGGCATCATTTAGTCCACCTCAAGAGCAAGCTATACTCAAATATTTCCCCATTGTGAAAGATGCAAGAAATACAAGCGCTACATTGATCAAACAACAGCTGAAAATAAAGCTAGCCAATTCATCTCTTAAACAAATGAGCCAATCAAAAAGTTAAGAAAACTTTTTTCCCAAGAGTAACACTTAGCAGTGTTTTCAGCAATGGAAGTTGCAAAAAGGGAGTGTCCTGTTTCTTAAATTGTATTAAACCATTAAAAAGAAATTTCATAGATCTAACAATGATTTAACCTCCAAGTTCCTTCATCCATAGGATTCTGAGTCTGACTGGGAAACAGTCCAGGTGGCAGCCCATTTCCAGAAGGATTTTGTCCATCAAGACCTACACTTAACTGGCGAGCGAGCTGCTCATCGCTCAAAATTTCACTGCTTGGGTTTGCCTCATTCTCTGATCTGGAAACAAAAAGCGGCTTTCGACAAGTGGGGCACGAATAAGCGTCATTAAGACCTTGATCCAACCTAGCACCATATGCAACTTTCAAGCAAAGTTTCATTTCAATTGCAAATACAAATAAGAACGCACATCCTCATACCAAGATCTCAAGCAACCAAGATGAAAGAGATGCCGGCAGTGAAGCCTTTTAGCCTTGGCCATGGGTTCCTATCAACTCAGAATTTTATCATGTCATTAAATGCCGGCTGTAATTTGAAAATGAGAGAGAGAGAGAGAGAGAGAGAGAGAGAGAGAGAGAGAGAGAGAGAGTACCCTGCAGATAGCACATTCATCATCGTATGCTCGGAGCTCTTCAGATGTTGCATCAGGAAGGGCAGCATGAAGAGTACCCAATGCAGTTCTCAGTTTAATAAACCCCTTCACACGTTTGATGATCGCACTTAGCAAGGCCTGCAAATCATTTGATGTTGAACAATGAATAAACTGAAGATCAACCCTAATTTCAAGCCCATATTAGAAAGGTATTAAATCAGTTGGCCAGAGATTTACACGAATATTTAAGAACAGAACCACATCCACTATATGTAGTGGCATGCCACGAAGCAGCCAGATAAGCACATAATGCCCCACAGCAGTCAACAAAGTTGCCATGTCAAGGATAAAACCGAGATTTCTAATCAGAAAGCTCTTCCATTCCCATAATGAACCTGCATAATCCAAAAGAAACAACATGGTAATTAAATATGACAAAAAGCATGCTCAAAGCTATGCAGTTAGTGATCATTACAGATGTCAGAACCATTAGATCATACCAGATTAAAAGAATTAGACACTAACCAAAGCAAATAGAAGATTATAGAAACAAAGAGGGGAAAAATCAACCACGACAGATGGTCAATCTGCTATCTTCAATATATATAGATGAAATTGATACATGCATCATAACAGCAAAGAAACAAGATTCAAGGATGTCAATGCTTAGCATATTGACCAACGCAATTATTTATTCACTTCTATATTGTGACAAAATCATGAAAGGGCAAACCTACAATATCTACAGATGCTCAACATCCAGAAAAATTAAGAAAAACAGCACAATTTGAAGTCAAGATGGCCTACAAATGGCCCAAGATACCTGCCACAGACAAATGTACAAGAGATCAAGCAGTACCTGCTGCAGATGTATCTATAAACTTAAACATTCGGCAACCACTGCCGTTTCCTGCTGAGTGATTTACCCAGATGTCAAGAAGCTGGAATCCATGAACCACAATGGCCTAAAAGGAGAGTATTGTCAAAGGTAAGTAACTCAGTCAATCGCCGCCATTCGATCATAGTCATAAGAAATTATGTTACATAAAAAAGAATGAGAAGGTTGAAGGTAAGTGCTTCTTAAAATACCTGAAGTGTTTCAAAAATAACACAGAAGAGCTCAAAAAGTAGCAACAAGAACATTGAAGACCCCAATGTTTTGTGAATCATTAGAGAAAGTCTAATCCTGCAAGCAAACAGAAGGCAACATCTCATTGATATAGATGAACTTGACAAAAATAAGTACTCATAGCAATTAGAGAAAGTCTAATCCTGAAAGCTCGAAGCAGTAAACACCTACAAAACCACATCCTCCTTCATTCTTGTGACTACTGACAGTGAGATTGAGAGATCCTACTGATTTAAAAACATACTGAGGTACAACATACAAGTGTCCGTACTACTAACATGAGTGATAGGCATATATACATAGTCTGTCACACACATGATGCAGAATCATACCTATCGGCAATTTCAAATGGTTGGCTATGAATCCAATATGTTCAACCAGGTGACATGAGCATTACTAATCATTTTTAAGTATCTCTATTGAACTTTTATCTATCGCACCGGAACTAGGTAAAAAATTGAACTAAAAGAGACTCGATTCCGAACCACATTTCTCTTAAAATATTCTAACTGATTCATAAATCACAATAAAACTAAGAGAGACATGTGCAGGTCTTGTAAAACACACGTTATATGGGAAACCATTTATTAGTGCTATCTAGCTGCAATCAGCAATAACAATTACCAAAGAATAAGTATCTGTCCTACTTCTTATTATCCAATGTGATACCACTTGACTATTTGAGAAACTATATCCTGTAAAATGAAGTCAACTGGACATCCAGCACATCTGTATTAAACAGTACTTCTACTAAAAAAAGTAAGAAAGGAATATATATATACCAGAATACGTCCACAGTCAGAACCACCAATAACACTGAATACACACGAAAATATGCCCATGGTGTTGTAGAAGGAGACGCGTTCAATCTTTCCAGGCGATCTCTAGCCAAAGCTTGAAACATCTGTCCAAAGTTATCAACACGATCATATTTGATACTTACCAGTTACCATCAAAACATCAGCCAGAGAAAAAGAAAGAACATTTCAACTCCAATGTACCTTTAGAGAACACAGAACAGTCAACCAGGTTGACCATAGGCAAAAATGAAACAATGTTGGAGGAAGTACTAAAGGTAGAAATGTTCCCTGTCCAGCATCACCCAAATAAAAGTCAAAATAGGGTCAAGTAGACATGGAACCATCAGTATCACACATAAGACTCGTGATGAAATTCTTTCTATATCTAGCTGATTCTCAACTCTCCCGAGTGCAACTGCAAACAGTATAAGAAAAATAACAAGGACCCTACACAATATAATAACATATGATTTTAGAAAGCCAACACCCTATGACTACATAATCATGTGCCACAATCGAGCAATCATTTGGCCAATAAGTATAAATTCTGTACCATTTAAACCTAATGTACAATTGCTTGCTTACTAGATGGCGTCAGCAGGCACCCTCCAATACCAAAGCATCTTTCAAGCTTTAGTCAATGGAAGACCCGTCCCACACAGAGAAGAGAAGCTTTGCTAGATCATCAACAATCATTCAAAACAACGATGACCAAATAATGAAAAGCCAAACTGCTTTTCAGAAAGTTCATTCAAATTCCAATTTCCAATTTCCATTTATTAGTTTGTCTACCTAGTCACAGTATTTCATCAAAAAGCTCAACCACATACCCATATCAACACTAGTTTACCCAACAACTGTATCTCCTGCTTCTCTAAGCATCCATTTCATGACGCCATAACTAATTGAAGTTCACATATCCACAAAAGTCAGCGTGTTCTTGCACACAAGAACAAACAGAACCATATCAAGGAGTAACCAAGATGATTGGCCATGACCTCTCACCAAACTTGCAGAAATCTAGGCTATGGTGAAGAAGACTGTTTAAAACATAGTTCACCCTACCATTGATCCAAAGGAAAGCTACCTTAATGAAAGCTAAAGGAAATAAACAAACAATAGAGGCAAAATCAAGCTCAAATATGAGCTAAGACATGAATCTAGACTATCAATGCACTTTCATAATCAGTTGGCTCATCATATACATATACTTATGGTGAATGATACCTTGGGTTCCCTCATAAATTAAACTATATACAAGAAGTCCCAAGTAACTATCCTTGTAAAATTAAACCTGCATATGCTGCACACTTAAATTTCATCATTAATCTCTTTCCTGCCATATAATCACCACAAACTAGCAAAATATTCCAGAATAAGAGGGAAATTCAAGACTTCAACCATTCCAGTTTCATGTCATTAAGCATCCATGCCAATCGCCACCTCCTTCAATCAAAATTTTAGAGCAGATATGGAATTCTACCTTGTAAATAAGGTAGTTTCCCAATCGTTCCAACAGTTTTCGAGTTTCAGAGGATGACAGCTCTGAGAAGAATATAGACTGCACACAAGAAAACAAACTGAGAACATCAAATTTAAATCACTAAATAATGAACCATCTATACCATTTCTTGTTGAGAGGCAAAAGAAAATTCAGAACGTTTCAGTTGTATGTCCAAAAGCTGGGTAAAAGAGAAAATCCTAGCCCAACTCCTTGGAACTACATGGACTACTCAATTATTGTTAAGAGTGGACAATAGGCTATCAACGACTTAGTAGTTAATTCACGAGCCAAGCGTCCTTTACAAAAGGATCCTCCCTGTATTAGTTTAGTTCTTACAATGAAATTGAATTTATAGAACCAGGTGCCCTGATGGGTTCCTCTTCTTCTAAATAAGAAATTCACAATAGTGTGGGTTCAAATCCGTACAACAACTAGTTGAAATGATAATTTACCTTCAAGGACAAAACAAGTAGAGTGAATGCACTGAGAATAAAAGTTGCCAGCAGGGCAACAGTGGTCGAAGAACTCAATAAGAGGTCAAGCACGCGATTGGCATTATCTGATTCAACAATGCTCTCTCCAATCAGCCCATCCAATTTAAATTTCTCTATTAAACTCTGTGCCCACCATTGAAGGCCCAAAAAGCTTAGGACCGTGCAGATACCAGAGATGGATAAATATTGGACACCCATTAATGACGGTTACTGCAACTTCCTTCAGATGGAAGTCCCAGACTTTCATCAAAATTGCTGGTGCATAACTAGTCACACTAATTTCAGAAATCCAGAACCAACAAAATATTCCAGTGGATCCTCCAGCAAGTGATACAATGAAATAACGAGATTCTCAGACTGCCTGTCCTATGCAAAATTCTTCAACAATTGTTACCAAAACCTGTGGGAAGACACGGGGTCAAGTAATTAGCATATCTTGCATTAAAAGCACCAAGAAAAGGCATAGCTGATAAACAGGTAAATGCTTGACAAAACATCCAGATGTAAGATATCCGTATTGCTTCGCTAAAGCCCAGATTACACATGATTAATCTCCCGTAACAAATACTAATTCAATCACCTAAAACATTACCGAGGAAAGCATGCTATCATGCTCCATAGAGTTGACTCAAACTAAATGGAAAAACGACCACAAAAAAGCTGCGAGCTGCTTCAGAACCGTTAATTCCTACGGTTCCGACGACATTGCTCACCAATTTAAACAGATCAAAATTTGACACCGAATCGAAAGGAACCGTCGGATTTAAACCCTGGCCGATCGCCAAGAAATCAGCAGCTCATAAAACCCTACGCATCAAATTAGGTACGACGGCACGGTCAAGAAACAGACAAACGGAACAAAACCTCCTCCATTTTCGCTCATTTCCGAACAGGAACCGCAGAGAATTAAGAAAGGATTCGCATCGATGCAACCATCGCACGAAGGTTTGACGAGAGACGAAAGCGAGCGATGACGAAGATCGAGAACCTGATTGAATCGGAGAAGGCGAGGGCACGATCGCGCCGGCTGGATTTTTTCCTCCGGAGGAATCTGATTTCCGCAGAGCGACGGAATTACGAGCAAGGGATCGGGGGAGAAGAAAGGGAGATTTTGCGGGAAAGCGAATGGAAATGACCCCGAAGACATCAAAATTTCTCTATTTATATATTTCCGCCTAAGATTCGGCGAATGGTACTTGCAAATACGCGTGATGATTTTATTTTAGCCGACAAAATAACGTGATATATATTAGTATTTGCTCCGATGCTTCGCAAAAATTATGTAAAAAAGTGTCCAAAGTAAGAATTTTTTGAAAATAGTAATATTGTCTAGTTTTTATCTCTTTAGTATTACTGTAGGGGCAATTTATATGATGCATTAAGAGCGAGACAAAATCTACTTTTTGACTTAACATAATGGATATGTGATGATTCAAATCTAATTTTTCATGTTTTGGCAAAAAAAATCCTATTTTAGCTCTCACACAATTCATTCCGTGCCTAACTAAATGCCTACTTAGTCATTTCATTACCAAAACAATTCAAGGCCAATTTTGTAGATCATCTATGTAATATATACTACATTTAGGAAAATCTTTATTTAAAAATTAAGGTGACTATGTTGAAATAGCTCTTTTTCATTTTTATAGTCTATAATTAAACAGTTAGGAATTGTCCGGATACAATAAATAAACTTTTTAATTGGTAGGAATTGCAAAATTCAAGATCATTAAAGGCAATTCAAATATACAATTGTTTTACAATTGACCACAACTAAATGACATCACAATTTTGTTCAATTTAAAAAAAATCGAATTTAATGAGAAAATTCGCATATGAGTTTCTATTTTGTAAAGTGTAAATCACCAAGAAAATTATTATAGAAATTATCAATGCAATAAATCTTGAATTATTTTCAATCTTTCATGAATTTTATGAACTAAAAAAAATCTTACTCAAAATAATTGAAAATTTTCAAACTATTGATCCAAATATAGATCATGTAGTGAGACAAGTTGTCGGCTAGAAAGATAGAAAAAGAAATGCCATTTTCTCCAGACAAAAAAAAAGATCAAAAATATTTTTTTTTATTTTAAAACAATTGATTTCTTCTTTTTGGCAAAAAATAGACAAAATAATGTCTGGCAATAAATAGAAGAATAATGTATTCGAAGATAAAAGATGAAGAAGGTCCCAGAATGCCGCAGACCCGAACGCAGAAATGAATTATGTTCGGGTCTTCTTCTTCCTTCGAAGAGGAATTGACGGATGGGGATTATCAGAAGCAGCTTCTCCTTCATAGCGGGGACGGTGTGCGGGATTTATATAGCTCAGAACTACGACGTTCCCAACATCAAAGCCCTCGCCAACGACGCCGTTCGCAGGGTCAAGCAGATCGAAGAGAGATACCGCAAGCCCAGCTCCAACTCCAGAGACGATGGCGACCGCCATGTTTAGCTCCTTCGACATATTCTTTTTGGTAGATAGCTCGAGGGGAAGAGAAAGGATCAACAGGCTTATTGTGGGCAGTGAAATTTCTCGGAGGATGATCTCGTTTCTTGAATCTCTCCTTAAAGGAGGATTTTTTGGGGGCTTCTACATATTCTAAATGCAAGTTTGTACCTTGATATATTGGTTTTTCTTTGGCATTAGTAATGCAAAGGTGGAGACTTTCTTTTTTTCTTCTGTCTAATGTGTCCCTGAGTACGGGTGTAGTTCACTGGGTAGGTGTTGGACAGAGAGTTTCACTTTCTACTTAATTGGTCGTCGTTGTGTTCCCATCATCAAAAGTGTTCATGAAGTGAAACTTTTCAGTCTCAGATAATTCCACTGGGGCGATTGGTTTTAGGAATGAGCGATTCAGCTAGAAGTTGCTCTAGCTCTTTAGGAGCAATCGAGAGAGCTGGTCTCACTTTTACTGGCCTCTGTTTTTGGGCAAAGGAAGCAGTATCCAATGCGATAATGCAGCTCGATATGGAAGATCTTTCCCGTGTGTTGCGGAGTAGTTGCAGAACCTGAATGCATTTATCTTTAACCTTAGCTTGATCGATCAGTGAGCTTACAGACTGTTTCATTCCATGGTTTTTTGGCTACTCCTCCTAGCTGTGGAACTACACAATTACTTTTTGATATGTTGAATATGTAGACTTCCATTGTCAAGATTTTTTTCTTGCCATGCTTTGATGAGATCCTTCTCCGACCATCTGTATTTTATTAGCAGGAGATTGGTCATTCTAGATCATCCTTATGTCTTTCTAATTGCACCAATGTTATGCAATCGCTCATGATTAACTTGTCTCTACATCTGATTCTGATTCTGTTTCAACTGCAATTCACATGATCGTCTTGGATTGGCAAAGTGATTTATTCACTATTACTATTGTCGAGTTTCGATTGAAAGGTCTATGCTTTTATTTTTCCGTTGCTTAAGCAAAAGAGGCTATAGGACCTTTCGCAATCAGTTATGTTTGGCTGTGAAAGATCATCAAGGACAAGGTCTTGACACTGTATTGGCCTTGCATGTTTCAAAATTGCGTAGCTGCGGCCTGTACCTTCCGTTTCTATGTTTTATCACCCTGAGATATCTAGTACTATGTACTGCGACTGCTTTGTCTGCACTACATGGATTGGGTCCTGTTCTTTCGGACAAGGCATGTAGTATCGATCGGAACAATCATACTTGGTGTTTTAGGTGGCTTGAGGATGAACCCTGAAGCACAGAACAGCTCTCACATCATAAGAGCCATCGCATAGTGCCGTATCAACAAGTAGCTCTTTGTA
Source organism: Angophora floribunda (assembly GCA_014182895.1). NCBI lineage: Eukaryota > Viridiplantae > Streptophyta > Magnoliopsida > Myrtales > Myrtaceae > Angophora > Angophora floribunda. The sequence goes on from CM024715.1 coordinate 678,345, forward strand.
CACTGATTCCTCAATAATTTTTGTTCTTCACACATCATTTTCTTTTGACTGCTGCAATTTGATGAGTCCTAGTAACTCGCGGTTGAATTTCCTCTGGATCATGAAATGGAAAGATCGATACTTAAAATTCAAAAGTTGGCAATTCTGTAAGAACATGTTGTGTTCCTCAACTGTAATCGTGACAAATTCGGGCTATATGTTTCTTCCCTGTCCCCCAGATGGGTGGATAGGTAGACGCTACTTGTTAGAGAATTTTTCATTCTTGAGAAAACTCTCTCTGTGTAAATTAGCCGGACATGATGAGGGGAGAAAATATTAAAATGTAGCTTTTTGGATCCTCCCACGTTGTTGTAAAACCTTCATGGCCTAATTTTTCTTTTCTCTAATTACAGGAAATGCAGTTAGCTAGCCTCGTTAATAACAGCATTATGGACGGTAGGGGGGAAGACCCCTTACGATAGACCATGTTTATGGCCTTGAATGATGAGTTGGTGAGGCAACTATTGCTTGGAACGCCAGTTGACTGACCATTCGAGTTCCGGAAGATCAACATCCACGGGTGACATGCTTCCATGTCACGACAGTCAGAATGTCAAAAAGATCACCTCTCAGAAGTCACCAGTTACCAGATCATTGCTTAAAACCGAAAAGTTCCTCATGTAAAAATCCCGTTTTTCACTTTACATTTCTCATGATCTCGCTAAAAAGAAGGTAAAAGATCTTCAGCTTGTTGTATGTTTTTCCCCTCTGTATCATGTTTGACAGTACAAAATGTCATTTGCTTTTAACCAAGCAGTTGCAGTTGGTGCCCGCAAGACGATGGAGACCTCTTTCTGCCTTGAGTTTGGTCCTGAAAGGAAGTTGTACCCGTTGGTCCTCTCCAGGGAACTACCTTTGCTATGGCAAACTCCAATAGTCAAAGGATTTGGTCTTGGGTCTTAGTCAAAGAATTTGATCTTTGGTTTTGAGTATTTCCCGAATTTCGAATTTCCGCAAGAAATGAAAGTCTCTTTAGACAAGTCAAACCCAAAATGCGCCAAGTACTCATTGAGGATTAAAATTTAAATGCGATCAGGCTCATTCAATGTGAAATATCCACTTGGGAGCCCCCGTGCCTTCTAACAATCTTTTACAAATGTGTTCTCACGCTTAAACGAAATGGTTTTCTTCTATTTGTCAAATGGGGCTCATTCTTCCGTGTCCACCTTACAGACACTTGACAAACAAAACCGGAAATGGTCTTTTCTTGAAGTACTCCTTCATTCCCAAAGCTCAATCCCAAGGAACGTGATGCACCAGGAATGTACAGAACAGAAAGAAATACAAACAAGCAAAACAACCGCCAATCCTCTCCTCTCTACCCTGAGTCCGTTCTTGCCCTGTCTCTCCGCGCATATGCTCCTTCCTCTTCACGTTCGTGGATACAAAGGATGCCCTCCCCTCAAATCATTTGATATACAGAGGTGTCGATAACTACCCGCAATATGCTGGAAGAATCACCCCAAGAATTGCGGGTATATAAGATAAAATTAACATAATTACAGTAGATTTAGAGCTTTTTGGATAATATCTTCTTTTTCTTTTTTAAAGATGAGTCAACCCCAAAATGCCTCAAATACTCATTGAACATTAAATGTATGCAGGCTTATTCAATGCGTAATATCTAGACTCATTTCTTAGTTGAATCATTATATATATTAGTTATATTCAATAAATTAATTTAAAATGAGAAATCCCCAAAAATATGAATTTTAAATTAATTCACAGTTTATCTCAACTCAACCTAACTCTATAATTTCTCTTCATCCTTTATGATAATATAACAAACTCTGTGCACAGCTCCAAGTTAGTCTACAAGAGGGGTTTGACTAACTTTTTTTATTTTTTATATCAAGACGGCTTATGTTTATTCCCCACTATTCTTTATTTTTATTAATCTTGTAAGTTTCATTTGTTAGTATTTTGATAGTTATTGAAGCATATCTTTCCTTGATTGCATTTGGCATTTTATCCTAATCTTTTTCCTTGGTTGCATTTGGCATTATCATTTTTAGGTAATATTCTAATACTAGTTCTTGTCATTGCAATCATTGGTAAGCATAAATCATATTATACAATATTTTACTTCCATCTAATTAAAATAATAATAACCCATATTTTTTGTTGCAGTAATTTTATAAATTCACTACTAAGTATTAATTTTTTTCTTATTCTTTATTGTGAATCAATACAAAAATTGAAAAATTCTCAGCAATTCTTTAGTATCATAAGTTGAGTTAATTATACAGATACAGATTCTCATAGGTTAAAATAAAAATGAAAATATTTTAGTGATACTGATCGAACATGGATCGAGAAGTGTATAGTGCACTAAATTTGTACTGCATATGAATAAGTCAAAACAAATTAAATTGATCAATTTGAGTTGAATCATTTGCGACCCGACTCCACTCAACCTGACCCATGTCCGCCATTTAAAGGCCCTATAGATATCCACTGGAAAGCCCGTGCCTTCTAACATTATAAATGTGCTCTCATACTTTAAACCAAATAGTTTCCTTCTATTTGTCCAACGTACCTCATTTTTTGCATGTCCTCCTTACAAACGCTTAACAGACAAAATCGGAAATGATATTTTCTTGAAGTAAACTTTCCCAAGCTCAATACCGAGGAACTTGATACACCAGAAATGTACAGATAGAAATACAAACGAGAGCAGAACAGCCGCCAGTCCTCCCCAAACCCCGAGTCCGTTCTTTGCAAAATCCTGTCTCTCCGCGCATATGCTCTCCTTCCTCTTCATTTTCGTGGAGACAAAAGATGCCCTGCCCTCAAATCAATTCATAAACAGAGGATTCGACAACTACTTGCAATGCGCCAGAAGAATCAAACCCCAGGAATCATTTGGTAATGATATACATATCGAACTCCTTTTGCAATTACACTTCGATGGTGGGGACGGAACTCCTTCGCGCCCTCGACTCCTCAATCTTTGCAGCCACCTCGGCGACAATGAGCCTAGTGAGAAGCAGCCCTGCAATTAAAGCAGCCCCCATGAGCATCCAGAAAACTGCGCCCCAGCTCTCTGTAGAGATGTAACCCGTCAACAACGGCCCGAGGGCAGCCCCAATGGAGCCCGTTCCATCTATGATTGCCGTCACTGTGGCAAGTGCTCGCGAGTTCCCTTTCAGAGAACTGTGTGTCCCCAGGTCGGCCGAGACAGCAGTCGTTATCAGAGCATAAGGCCCATTTACGAAAATGCCAGTGATGAACATGAGTGTGATGTTTACAGGCAAGGAAACATATCCATAGCATCTGTACAAAAAGAGTGCCGGAATGGCACAGTACATGAAGCTTGCAGCTGTTATGGCCCTAGCATTCAGGCGATCGGATATGTGACCGGCCAGGATCCCCCCAATGACTCCTCCAACATCAAACAGTGTAGATAAGTCTCCTGCAGTTTCACTGGACAAGTATTCTCCATCTATAGCTGCAAAATGACGATAAGCATGTGAAAAACAGTATAACACAGTTTTTCTATGGTAAAATGAACAGAGTTGAATAACAATGCGAAACAAAGAGGTTTTAATGATATTTTGATGCATTTTAGACTAAAACAAATTCCATAAAGCACAATCCATGATGAAATTACACTCAAAAGTTGCCTCGCAAGCAGATTGAAACAATGCAATTGGAATTACCCGTGTGGCTGATGTAGTAAGGCAGCCAATATAGGAATGTATATGCAACCAATTTGGCAAAGAATAGGCAAAAAGCAAAAGGCGCAACCCCTGGAATCTTCCACGCTTCTATGAACCCCACGGCATGCTCTTTATCCTCCGAACCTGACCTTAACAAAGGTTCACACACTTCCTCTCCATTCTTCTTGGGAGAGTTCAGGTTATCGTCTTTATCAACTCCAACAGATTCAGGACTCACGGGAAGAAATAAGAAGACCACTAAACCCATAAATGCAATTATGAGACCGGGAACAACAAAGGACCAACCCCATCCATAGCTCAACATAGCAGAAGCAATCAAAGAACCCACAATGTTGCCAACAGATGTGTGAGCGTTCCATATACCCATGATAAGCCCTCTCTTACTCTTGCCAAACCAGTTACCGACCACAGCAACAACCGAAGGCCACCCGGTTGATTGGAACAAACCAGCAACCATTTGCATAATGAGAAAATAGTAGAAATTATGTATGTTTGCCCAGTAGGCAACACCAAAGAGTGAAGTAAACAAACCAGTTCCAATCATCCCTACCGTTAGGAGAATCCTCAAATTCGTTCTATCACCCAACTGGCCAGAGCAGTACATTCCCATGGCATACACAGAGAGGAAAGCGACATCGAGGTCAGCAAGCAATTCCGTGCCATCTGATCCATTAAATGGGGCCCAACCACTATCGCTACCCAGTAGTCCGGAAAAATTTCTGCCTTCAGGTGGACTAGGTAAATAGCCTCTCCTCCATGATTGAAACCTCAAGCCTACTTCGGATGATGTGGGATCGAGAGTGCTCTTAACAACACTCGTGGTTTTCCGATTAGCGTGATAGCATGTATAGGCAAGGAAAGTGACTATCAAGACAATACTTTGGTGTGTTCTGAAGGAAATGGGACTTTTCTTTATGTACTCGACAAACTGAATTCCTAGCGGCTTGTGGTAACTATCTGTCGCTGAAGTCTCCACTAATGAACCCATGTAGGAGCTGAGGATTGCTCTATTACTGGATACTGATGCTCAATCAGAACCCGAATGAGTATCCTAACTTGGGTAGCCTCACACGGGAAGCTGAAAAGAAAGAGAACGTCCCATTATAAACCAACCAAAAAATAGTGAAACTGATGCGGCAAGATTGAGCTGATTAATGCTAGACAAATGTTATGACAACATCAATCATGCATCTTTTACTGGTTAATTGCACACGGTAAGGCCATAAATTGCAATAGCTACACGAGCAAAGCCGATTACCAAAAGTGAAAAATTGAATATGCATCTTGGAAAAAATGCAGGACAGTTTCAATCTTTATTCAATAGCAGTACATAGTGTTTCCAAGTAGTTGCTGCGTTCTTATTCACGTCTATCTTGGAGGACAAGTCTAAAAAGCAGAACAGCAACGAGTTAATTATTACAATGGAGGAGATCCTAGATGATCCATCATCTACACAGAACCTCTCAACTTCGTTCTTACGCATGAATACCAGAATTCAGACAAACAAGAACCAAGAAATCTGATAGACACGATCGACCCTGAGGCACCAGCTCACTTGCGAACAGGAATAAAGAGTAGCCGGAAATTGAAATGCAGAAAGGAAACCGATCGTGCTGAATAAAAGCATCTAAAAATCAAAGAGCGTACGAGCAACGCAACTCCTTTAGACCGATATTTGACCTCAAGAAAAACCACCCGTGGCTCTAATCCAGGTCTTAGCGATGAGCCCCTCCCGCCAAGAAATCCACACCACCACTCAGAAAATGACCGAAAGATTCATCAGCAGGACATAACATTACGGTGGAGAAGCGGTCAACAACGGGTACACAAAAGTGAGTAAGAGGCATCTTCCGGTAGAGCAATCAATACCTCTTTGCTCGAACAATGTTTTCTTTTCTCCTCCTCCTCCTCCTGAACTTCTCTGTTTCTCCCTTGCGTCTTTCCTTCTATCTTTCCTCCTCAGTGGCGTAACGAAGGAGAAAGCACGCTTTGACTCCTCGATGGCGTAACGAAGAAGAAGAGAGCTCTCTTTCCTTCTCAGGGGGCGTCAAGAAGAAGAGAAGCTCTCAGCTTTTTCAGTTGCGATGGAAACCCGGGGGAGAGTTTGTCAAAGTGCGGGTGGCACTGCTGACAACAAATTAAAGAAAATTGCACCCCGACCCAAGACAGGACTATTTTAATGCATATCAAATCCCGACTCTGTCCTCCCTCTCTCTCGCTCTGCACAGCCGCAATAAAAACTCCATCTTTTAACCTCCTTTCTTCCTCTGTTTTCTCGCACTGTAGAAACCGACAACGAGCAAAACGTGAGGCAACTATCGTAAAAAGCCGCAGTTACAGGGGAGGACGGTCCCAGCCCGTACATATTTAATAAATGTTAAAATTCCAAGGTGCTATTTCATACGTCGACTTGCAAATCGCTCTTCACCCACCATTATTAGCATTATAGCCAAGGAGGACCCGTGGAGTAATAATGCTGGCGTGTGAATTAACAGCACGTGTCCCGACTAAAGGCAAAGAAAACAAAGGATCAATAGAACTTTTCTTTTTCATCGAGCGGTCCCCGACACCGATCCAATTAAAATTGCCTAATAAATAAATAAAACTTGAGAGGTGGTGAAGGCTTATCCTGTCAACTTCTCTTCGGTTTTCTTAATCCCGTCCCCCTCCGCACGTTCCCATCGTTCTCCCCCCTTTTCAATCGGTCCTCCCCCCCAATTAGCAGTTTGAATGAGACGGTGTTGGACGAAATCGAGAACGGAAGAAATCGACATGAGGGTATAAGCAAAAAAGAAAGGTTTGATTCTTCAATGTTGTCTATCATGTTCATCTCAATCGTTTGTTCGATAAGATGAAAATGGAAGAATATGATCCATTTGTTTGAAGAAAAATTGTTGTTGGGAAATCGTTTTCCGACTTCTTGATGTCCGAATGATGAAAAATTAATCGGTTTACATAAAATGTTCTTTATTGAGTAAAATCAACAAACTTAAATTGAATAATTTTTTTTTTATTTTCTTTCTAATCAGAAGAAAATTATTTTCCCTAAATTATCAAATAAATGAGCCAGCTACTTTTTTCGAAAATGATTTTGTTGATTTTTTAAAAATTTTAAGTTTTCTTTAAAACAAACATATGATAAAAAGTTTAATGATTGAAAATGATGGAGTTCTATCAACACGTATGATCATAATGCATCTCAACGCACGTTTCTAAGTGGTGCTGGACTAAGGTCGTTATTGTTCATCAAATGACAAGAAGACCTGTGTGACTTGGCGATGGTACAGGGAAAAATGATTCCGACTATTTTGATGTTCGGAAGGTGATTACCATATTTAACGCTTGGATCTGGTCTTCTTAATATTTTCCAAAGAAATCGTTGGGAAATTTGGAAAGCATAATCTTCAATTTAATCCTTGTATCAAACATCCTCCTCATATTTTAAAGTTTATACTTATCACCCTCACTTTTTATGGTGAATATCGAGTTGCACGTTGTCATTTTATTTCTGAAACTAGTCGATCCACAAAAACCCAACTCATATTCATACTCTCCTTCCATCCGAGGATCTTGCTCATCCCAATACGGGTGTGAATAGAGAGGAAGGGCAAGGGAAGCGATTCATGTCGCAACAATCATTTTCCAGACATCATAGCCTCGTGTCCTTATAGTGACATTTCGGTAGTTCAGGCAATATCCCGGTCATGGTCACAATCAAACATTAGTAAATGATAGAAAAATTCTCTTAGGGTTGGAACATTAGGAGATTTTCATTCGGTACCTAAATGTTATTTGCTTGAATTTCATCAACTGCATACAAATTGCCCTGGATCAAAGACACATACATAGACCAAAGGCCTTTAAGCAATCGGGTCTCCAAGTTTCCTTTTGGCCAAGTTGAAGATGAATATGACCATTCCTCGCCTTGGGAAATCATGTGTCTTTCCGATATCCCCGTTGGGCGACAAATACAGACTTTATGAGAACGTGTGATATTATCCTTTCATGTTCATGAAACTATATAAAATGCCATCATCTTGGATTTTCTTTTTGTAGGGTTATTTCATGTGAGCATTGCTCAGTGCAAACATGACATGGAATAAATGATAGGATCCTAAATTATTCTTGCCCCTCTGGGATATTTTTTAGAGTTTTTTTTTTTTTTAATTTAGTAGGCTCAGAGTAGAACTCGTTAGAAGTGACCTGATGTAATCCTTGTCACACGTGGCAAGTCATTATTGGCCCATATCTCTTGACAAGCGGTAGTGTGACCACAATTTTCAAGCGGCATTATCTTCTCCGTGAATTATCTTTATAACCTCATTATAGATACAAATAAAGTCATTTGCCTTTTGAGCATTGGTTGTTGGCCTACGTTTTTCTTTTTCGGTCAATAGTGTTTGGCCCTTCAATACTTCTAAATATTAGGAATTCAGTACTTCTGTTGACCTTAGCATTTTGAGATTTAATGACTTTTGCAGCGGACCATTGAGAAACTCTCATAATAAATGAACAACGACATAACTTTCATCTCTTGCCATCTGACATTCAAGTCTAATAGAATTGTCAATTCCTCCTCTTTCACCCTCTCTATTGGTATTACCGATGCGCGACACCAACCCTTCCTCAAAGACCAGTGGACCTCGCGACAAAACCTTTCTTAACAACTTCCACAAAAGAAAATGGCCATTTCTCATCCCTTACAAACACGGTGTAATTAACAGAGCTTCAAAATATGGCGTTATTTTAGGTGATGCGAATTCAGCTCAATGTAGGTGGATCTCATGCACGGTTCATTTAATCTACTTTTTTAGCTTGCTCAAATCAGATTTGTATAGAATAAATATCTACAGGATCGTATTGTTTCTTTCCGTAATCGCTTCAAAAAGGTAAACTTCCTGTTGCAAATAAAACGGTTGAATGTGAATATATCAAAAATAGGGAAGTGAGATGCCGAGCCCAGTAAAGTGAGTTTGTACTCAAGTGGGTTATTAAAGCGATGGAATGTCGTTGATGGATCGGATTGATAGATGGGTTAAAGTTTCTTTAATCCATGCTTACTTCGTCCCTTCCTTGAAAAGAAAAGATAATCCAATCGCTAGCAAAATTATAAAAAAAAAGAGCGCGGGAAGTGGGACACTCTCTTGAGGACCGGGACATCCTTTCACTGTCCTTCTCGATATGCACCTTCATGCTGTCTGGACAAAGCGTCCCTGAAGAAAAGTCTTGCTTCATTCAATTCTAGACGGAACTCCTTTCGGGAATGTGAAGCAATAATTGGGGCCCTTATATTCAGAGGAACGCCCAATTTCACCCGCTAAGTCTGTTGAATTGGGCTGAACCGATCGTTTTTAGAAAAAAGAATTGAAATGATGTGACAACACGCATTGTATAATAGTCCACTTCTTTTAAGACCCTTTACCTAAAATCCAGAATTCATCGACAGCCATAAATAATCACGAAAGGGTCACCATAACTTAACCTAAATTCTAATATGAGTCGCATGACGGTGACAACTTCCAATTCATGCTATACTTGGAAATAAATGATGATATTAAAGTGTGAAGTGGAAACGACAAAGTTCGCGATCCTCCCCACATGTCTATCTTCTGATTTTCTTAAGAAGAAAATGAATCGATCAATTTGAATGTGAACCGCAACATCAATTTAGCAAAGAAAAGGAGTACGTGAGTAACAGTATATTTACAGTATCCACCCGCCGTAGAGTTCAAAAGAAAATCCCAAAGGAGGAATTTCTTAATTCCCAAAGGGCAATTCGAGGACAAGCCTTCCATTGTCAAAAGGCATCGTGCTTCCAGGATCTTTCCTCGTCGAATCGAGAAGATTTTTCCAGGTTAGGATCCGTCAAACGGTGAGACCAAGTACATTTCAATCAAACCGTGAAAGATAATAGAAAATGAGGTGCCTCCTAAGGACCATAGAATTCCCCGAGACTTCCGGTTGTTCCTTCTGTCTTGTCGGCAAAAAGGGCAGTTTCGAATTGTGCCGAATGGAGAGAGAGAGGGAGAGATTTCACCGCGGCAAAAAAGTGGAGGGGGGATAGGATCGTAATTGCGGGGGTTGGGTCCAACTCGATAATCATGGGGGAGCGAAGTACGTGGGGGCGCGGCCAAATGGTTCGATAGCATCTTGGGATCTCCGCAAAGTATATTCCTGACGTGTAGCTGCCGATAACTTCGCTTAAATAATTGAGCGACCTTTTATTCACTAACCTCACCTAAATAATCCCACGACCAAAAAACATAGTCATTTCAATGCCGATTTATTGATTTTCAAAATATTAAATGCGAACGGTGAAAAAAATAATTTATTCTAATGAAAATCGTAATTTTGTCTCGATTTGCGTTTTTTTGGGTTCAAATTCATTTGGTAATTAAAAAAGTTTTCTTTTTCTTTTCACCAGAACCGTTTAGCGAAACCTTTAAAAAAGATGAAAGAGGGTCCCCACGAATCGTGGACAGGCTGAAAGGGACGTACGGAGGCATGATGACGTGGACGAATCAGCGCGTTTCGTTAGGCGGGATACGATGACGCGAGCAAGGGCACGTGGAGGCACGAGCTCGTTGGGCTCGTCCGGGTCGTCGCGGAAAGAACCAGAAAGCCGAAGCGGGATATGTCACTTCGTCAGTGAGAGGAAAGAGCGTAGGAAATTTCGTGAATTGGCCTTTTGCCTCAAGCGATTCGCATTGAGGAGATCGTAGAATTATTGCAGTTGTGGTTATGGCAGGGGGGAACGCCTCTGCCTTTCGGACATGATCCTAATTCAAGGCTGTCATGATCCGATCAATGGACCCCGATGAAATGAGACAAGATTATGGATTATGCAGAGCGCTCGGAAGCAATCCGGTCACAACAGAAGGGGCCAAATGAAGGAGAGCACAGGATCATGAGTCCGATCGTCGCTTGTTAAGTGTCGTGAAATTGGTCTGTCTCATTTCGAAACAATATTGGATGCACTAGTCGTGCGGCTATTTCTAGTCAAATGGGAAAGGAACGTTTAAAATCTTCATCTCTGTCTTTGTCATTTAAGATAAAGAATCATCGTTGCCCGAGGCGCCTAAAAAGTCTTTTGTGTCGGGAGACGCTATCGGGCCGAGAATTGGGCGGACCTATGCTATGTCCATGAGAAAGCCCAACAACTGAAGGAACCCAAGCCCAAGCCCAAGCCCAAGCCCAAGCACCCACCATTCCTTGCGAAACTAAATCTATTATTGCAGAGAAATTGTTTATTACACAAACAAAAACAACTTGGTCAGACAATGACGGAGACTTTTTTTTCTTTTTCCTAACAGTCCAGGTCATTAAATAACATGAATCGGCTAGGACAGCCTTTGACTTGCACATGTGGCTCTTAGTTTCTCGATTAGAAAATTTTCCACAATCCAACAACTGCGCCAACTCCGGGGATAAAACACAGACATTTCTATTGCCGTCGGTTGGGTCCACATTCCATTTCAATGTCGACTAACAGAAAAAATAAATTATGCTCTATTTCCTTCCGCCGTCACCGATCCAAGTTCCGTCTGTCCCAAAATAACAAACACCAATCGAGTCTCAAGTAGTTTCCCTTTTCTTATTCACCTCAATCAATATATATACACAAACTCCTGTCAATCACAAACTGCTTCAAGATCAATGAAAAATCACAGAATTAGCTGAAGATTAATGTACGTGCTTATTGTTATAATATGTGCATGCAACTGCAAAAGTCTTAACGAATCGAACACCCCGAAGCATCCCATGTTCTCGTGCTCCTCAAATGCAAGGCACGAATCAATGAAGCTTACACATGTTAAAAGGCTGTTGAATGTCGCAGTGTCTCGGTACCACGTGTCATGCATGGCGGAATGACGAGTTGATTTACAGAAAACAGTCACATTACCACAATGCAGAGCAAGCATTTAAGGAATCGCAGATGGGTGTGCGATATTGACCATTATGACGAGATTCAATGCGAACAATGTACTCGAGAAGCTAAGACAATAACTCTACATGACCGGTGTAGGACTTCGTGAAGATGAGAACTTAGGTGAGCTCAAGCAAATTTGAATAAAAGAAAAGGTATAAAAGAGAAAAGTAGTTTAACCACTTTTGAGCAGTCCAACCATATTTTGATATTTAAGATGTACTATGATCATGTGTGTGGTCAGATAAATTTGGTTTTCTTTTTCTAGGTGTATGGTACATTCGACTGCCTATAAAACTACTCTTGTAAAGTGCCCAACCCATCAAGTTCCAAACAGTAAAAGTGTATTTCTGCTCGCTGCTCCACCACCTCAAGTAATAACATATCTAAGCTTTGGAAAGATATTTATCAATACGCTTCTCGGGCCAAAGATATTTACAGCTTTGGAAATTATATTTTAGAAAATAGATATGCAGCTCGGTACTTCGTGCTAAAAGCGCACAGTAAGCTATCATTTCAAGAAGCCTACCTAGGTACCGCCCGCATCAACTGCACACTCTTTTCCACATATGGAGTATAGATGACCAACACGTAAATGAACCACATCTAAGTTCAGCATTTACAAATCGTTTCAAGAGTCAGATACTTCACATGGAGGGAGCTAAGATGTTAACTTGACAAAAAGACCAGGAAAAGATTGCCGTATGCCAACAGAACTTGTTTAGCAAAAGGATAAACCTCATCCTCAAAATATCAGTTCCGAATTCAGCCCAAGGAGCATTGAAATCTCAGGTGGAATGATGGGAAGACCAGAAAACGGGAAAGGAGCAAAATAATCGGATAATTCCACCAATAATCCCCTTCTCAGGGTAAAATTTCTTTTCAAGTATTTGCACAGCCAATCCTGCTGATATGATAAACTAGTCCTTTATTTCACATATTTCTCAATACACATTTTGACAGGAGTAATCGAATAATGTTCCTCTGCATGGAACCCACCGTTATTGACACGAAAACCCTACTGACACAGTGAGAATCACGTACCCTGAATTGAGATGGACAACTGATAACCTGGCTTTCCTGCAGACTACAATTAAACATGCTATTTTGGCTGTTATGATAATGAGTTACCTCTGGTCTAGCACTACGTAGTTAGCAAATTCTGTGGCCCAGCGATCGGCTTCCATCCATAACAAACATCACTTGCCTAAGAAAGTTGCATAACGGGCAAGACCACAAAGAAGCTACAAAATCACTCTGTAAAAGTTCGAGGTGAAATTGACCAGATCCCAGAGATTGTAACTATTTGTACAAAGGTTACCTTCCGTACAACGTGGCATTGCTATACGAAGGCCCACATGTGTACATCTGTCTGCCATTTGAACTCCCCCATACAGAAGCTTAAGGCAGTTAAAGGCAATGGGAGAATTACGAGTAAAATATACCTGCCTTTATTTGAAATGATCAGAGGGTGATGAAACCTAAATCAAAATCATCTTCAAGAAGCTCACATCAACCTCAAATAAATCAAAAGGATATATAAGTTAAGCAAATGGCTGAATCACATGATGAATAATGTAGAGAAAGGAAAAAAGAAAACAGTCGAGCTATACACAAGGGAATACACCAAATGCTACACTGGTGAGAAAAGAGCTTAAGGTTACCTTAACATCAAGGGAATAATCAAAATCCCTTGCCGCATTTGCATTCATACATTTTCGGAGCCTGTCCTCATAAATACTTGGGAAAAAGAGTACCCCCAACCAGTCAATTGCTTTAATTATAAGGAAAGGGCAGGGACTCTGAATCAACCTTTCAGAGGTAATCAGAAGAAAGAAATCTGGTTCAAACAAAAGTCTAAACACAAAATAATGGGAGTTACAACAACAAAACGCTACCTACCTCAACCCTGTTCTCCTTTAACTACATTGATCAGAGGGAGATCGTAATACTCTCAACAAAGCTGTGAGATAGGAAAAAGGAGTTTTACACACCGCAAGAAATCACTGGAGGGTTAAGCAAGGGTGATATACTCTCTGAGATAAAAATCTACCTCAATAAGTTTAGAGCTTCATTCAGCTACATATTCCAAATTTCAGTGATCAGGACTTCTAGATGAACCCTGGTAACCATGCCTGACAGGGGAGCGAGACCTGCTTCTGTCTTGGTACCGATCCCTGGCACCATCTCTACCTCTCCTGGATCTCCAATCCATTCCTCTACCTCCATCATAACTACCTCTACCATTCCTCTCTCGTGACCTGTCACGATCTCGACCACGTTCCCGGTAACGATCCCGTTCCCTCTCTCTGTCTCTGCCCCGATCCCTGTCCCGCTCCTGATCACGATATCTATCACTGTCTCTCGATCCACTTCTTCTACTCTCCTGCTCCTTTTCCCTTTGCTTCTTCCTCTCGTCAGCTTCTTTCTCCCTAGCTAGCCTTTCCTCTTCCCTTTTCTTCTCCTTAGCAGTCTGGAGAGAGCAACAAACTTTGATTAATCAGTGAAAGAAAGCTCTGCTTGCATCAGAAGCCTTCTTAATAGCCATCATACCTTATACTCTGTGATGAAATCCCGAACCATCCCATAACCCACATGCTGTTTCCCTGTGACATGAGATTGAATCCTTTCAGCTGCGTCATTTGCCACTAGGAAAGAACCACATATCTCACATAGAGCCATCTTTTTCTCCTGTGTAAGCATCAATAGCTTCTCATTCTGAGGTTGCTGCGTCAAGGATGTCTTTTCAGCATTAAGCAGCTCCACCTGTGAAAGGGTTTTACCAATTCTTTCAGTTAATACTGTGAATCCAGATGATATTTACACCAAATGTTATCTTTCTATGAAGAGCTATTGCTGAGATAGGGTGTCCAGTGTTTGAAATGTCTTTGTTGGAAAATTAACATTAGTTCCACACAGACAAAAGGACCATTTCTTGGCATACACCAGAAATTTCATGCAATAATAGAAACACGGTATGACCAGATACCTTTCTCATGAGTGCTTCAGCTTCATCAACTTTTCCAGCTTCACCAAGGGATTCTACTTGTTCAAGCAGGTTCTTAATTTTCTCCTCCAGCACAGATAATTGTTCAGATTTTTCAGCCGACAGCGCAGCAGCAGGGGTAGGTTCAACTTCCTGAGCAAGGCGTTCCCTCCCACGTCTAACTCTTCTATCTAAATCAGAAACCTGCATAAGAATAATTATACATAGGTATTACAGATTTGAGAAGGCTTAATTGAGAAAAACAGGTGACTTACCAATTTCTCACAGAATTGGCAAAGCTCTGCTTCAAACTTGGCAACAAAGGTGTCGTGTCTAGGAGACTTCTCAAAGCTGAGGCTCAAACAAAATATGATTACAATAAAGCACGACAGTAGATCACAAGCGGTAGCTATATAAGAGAGAATCACTAAATTGGTCAGATTACAATAGCATATGCAGAAGTTCAGGATGTATCTCTCTATATCCTTGATATGTCCTTGCTTAAATTTCAAGCACAAGCCACTTAAGGGTAGGGATACACGTTTGAACTTGTTATTCTATCCTAAAGTTTGTTTGTGAGGTATAAAGTGCAACCACCAAAGCGAGGGAGTACACTCTATACTTAACCAAAAAGATATGGGTTAAGTTTGACAGAATTTAGCACTCCAAGTCCAGGTGTAAGTAACGCCTTTCAAATTTGTAAGTAATACTGATTGAATGCAATCATGCCTTACTTTTCCCAAAGCATGGACTTCAAGAGGGAACTTAGCATGGCTTATGCCTCTATCATAAAAGAAGTTTTAGACCATGCTTCCGTTGCCAAACAATAACTTAAGTAAATGAGTCCACATTTAGAAACTTTCATGACCCTCAACAATTACACATCCATCTATTGGATGTGAATCAATAACCCCAGCACTGAGGATCTTTGGATATAAGAAATCACATGAGAAATAAAAGCATAGCCTCTGAACAATCTCAACAAATGCAATCACTAGCAATTCCTCTTTTCTCGTGGCATTTGCTGCAATGTCATTAATTAAATCTGTGGAAAGTAAATCGGAAGAATTTGTTACGACTCAAACCCGCACCTCTCTTTCAACTTCAAATCATGAATTCTCGGGCATGGTCCTGAAGGAGATAAAAATGGAGGTCATGAGTGAGCGAAATAATGGCACTGAACACACATATCAACCATGATTTGTCGCTGAAACAGATTGTAGCATAAGAAATCACTCATTTGCAATTTCATCAATCACCACCTGAAGCTGAGAATCACAAAACAAGCACCAAAAGGATAAACATATCTGAAACTAAGATGTGCATTGTCTCCAGAAACCACACTACACAATGGCACACCCATTATTTTGGATATGAATTTCCCCGCTACTCATGCCATTTAGACCTCTGAAGTACATGCGGAAGTCACACCAATTTTGAGTGCAATGACTCCAACAATGATCATGTTCCCATAAAATTCTCCTGCCAAACTTTGTATACTGCTTATTCTAAACAAACAGTCAATGACTCATGCAGGAACAGGGCTTATATAACAACAAAAGCACAGATCCTTCAAAACTGAAAACAGCAAGAAAGTTAACAAGTCTTCCAGAGTCAGTCAAAGAGAACTTTAGAGAAACAAATGAATCACGAATTAGCATCTAAGATATTGAGTAACCATGACAACTGACGAGCTAGCATCTAAGACAGGGAAAGACCCAAAAAACAAAGCAAATTCAGGTAGTAACACACCGAGGTCGCTTCGAGTGTTGACGAAGAGATCATGTGGGCAGAACCGCACCATGTAATAAGCACACACCTCCTTATCGTCCCACTTAATCTCCCGGTAACCCCTCCTCTCTTCCTCAGTCAAATTCCGAGCTGAAAAATCCACCGAATAAAGATTTTAGAGCTTAATCAACAATTCCAATGACAAATACACACATACAAACGCCTAATCGACCAGTTCCCATACAGCATGCCAGGGAAAACAATAAAGGGATGGCAGGGAACTAAACGATAAACCTAAATCGAAAACAAAATTCACAGCCAACAAATCTCGGAGTTCAATCATCCCACCGATGGCCAATCCGAAACTGACTCTCGAGACAACTTGACACGATGACAAACCAGGCAATCAAAACGAAATATCAGATTCTAGAGCCCGATCAGCAATGGCGACGATGGTTTCGCCACCCTACTCGACCCGACCCGACCGGAACTACCATATCGGAAGCGGGGAGAGAGAGAGAGAGAGTACCTGAGCCCATGAGCTCGTCCAGCAAAGCTCGCTGAGCGTCCATCGTTGGGGAATTGCGACGGACCGGAAGAAGAGAAGCTTTGAGCCGCAACGGTGTGGCTATGGAGTATACTTGTCCTTCTCCGAGAGAGAGAGAGAGAGAGAGAGAGAGAGAAGGGGGATGATTCGTATGGAAGTAAAAATATGCACTAACGAGAATAAAAAGGAAAATCCCTAGTAACGTGGGGGAAGAGCGAGTGGGGTCGGATTCGGATTGGGCTTGCAATGATGGGCCAAGCCCGACCTCGAATCCGGGACCAAAGAGTCTTGTATGGGCTAGACCATGACATGAGAAATTACTAGCGAGATTGTCGAGTTTGGGACAGGTTGGGCCTGTGGGAAGCCAGGCCCATGAAACTGTCCGACAACCACAATCGCTGTCCCCACAAGATTTTAGTCACGCGTAGGGAACGAGAAAATAACACAAACGCTATTTAAACTTTTGGTTTAATATACCATATATTTAATTTATTCAATCTAACCCATGAACTTTAACCAAATATGCAATGTGATTCCTAAACTTTTAATATGTTCAATATTGTTTCTAAATTTTTTGACACATGTTCAATTTACTTCTTGAATTATATAAAAATGTTGAATGTTGTCATCGTTATTGAATTAATGAAAAGACTATATAGTCTAATGATTATATTGAACATGCACTAAAAGTCTAATAACCATGTTGAACAAATTAAAAGTTTAGCAACCATATTAAACATTAGGCTAAATTTCAATAATCATATTAAACAAATTAAAAATTTCGAGACCACATACGACGTCGTGGCAAAGTTGAAGAATTATTTACGTAATTTTGGGAAAATTTGCCTCCAGTGAAGCCTGACATTTGAGAAAAAGTTGGAAATAAAATATAAAACATAAACATCCAGAAAAAGGAGTTATTGGCTCTAAGGTGCAAAACAATCAGGTCCAACCAGAACGGCACCTCGTTCTGGAAAATGTTATCCGGAAAAGGACCAAAACCTGTGGCTCTCCCTTTGCTTTTATATTTCCCCCCCCAACTCGCGTGACCAGCATCGTGCAAGCAAGCACACGTAATGTAAACTCCCGCAGTCCCAACTTCGACATCGCCTCACCCTCCACATCCACAGCCATCTCAAGCCGCCCGCACCATGAACGACTCGGTGGACAAGCTGGTCATCTTCCTCGCCAAGCGCGACGGCATCGACAAGCTCGTCAAGACCTTCCAGTACGTCTCCAAGCTCGTCCACTGGCATGCCGAGTCCACCCACCCCGACGTCGCCCGGCGCGCCAAGAACTGGGAGGTCGCCTCCGGCCTGAGCCGCAAGGCCTTCCGCACAGGCCGCTTCCTCACGGGCTTCAATGCCCTCCGCCGGTCCCCCGGCGCCACCCCGGCGTTCCGGTTCCTAGGGGTGCTGGCCAACGCGGGGGAGATGATCTATTTCTTCTTCGACCACTTCCTGTGGCTGTCGAGGATCGGGACGCTGGACCCGGCGCTCGCGGGGCGGATGAGCTTCGTGTCGGCGTTTGGGGAGTCGTTCGGGTACATATTTTTCATCGCGATGGACTTCATTATGCTGAAGGAAGGGTGGAAGGTGGAGAGGGAGCTGAGGAGGGAGAGAGAGAAGGGAGCGAAAGACGACGACGACGACAACGGCAAAGCGAAAGAGAGGGTGGCGAAGATAAGGGCGGACAGAGTGATGCGGCTGATGGCGGTGGCGGCGAACGTGGCGGATCTGGTGATTGCGGTGGCGGATATTGAGCCCAACCCGTTCTGCAACCACACGGTCACGCTTGGCATCAGTGGACTCGTGTCTGCATGGGCCGGTTGGTATCGCAACTGGCCCTCGTGAATGCAAAGGATTGTTGGGATTTACCATTGCACAAAGCTATTAAAAAAAAGAAGAGTTTTATGGGAAATGAAAAATGACTTTCTTTTGCATTTGCCACTTACTTATTGGTTTTGTTCATGGAAATATTGCGCTTGAGGTGGATGAATTTTTGTAGGGCCGTAAAAAAAAAAAAAAAAAAAACCCACGCCTGCCCGATCCGACCCTAAAATTAAAGTATTTTGGGGTCAGGTTTTTAGGTGTTCGTATTGTATGAATTAGGGTTGGGTTAGTTGGCATGCTTTTTCTCTTTCTCCATGTGCGCAACAAAGACGAAATCATAGATCTACGCCCAATTAATTGGTGCCGGTCCGATTTGACCCGATCCATTCTCTTAGGTTATATGATTTTTGAGTATCAAATCAGGTTGAGTGCCATGAAAACCCAACCCAACCCAACCCATCGACACCCTTAATCCTTTGTGGTGTCTGCAAATTATTTCTGCTATCGTAGGTTAGGATTTTATCCAAAAAGCCATTCGCTTGATTCGAATGATGGCTGATTTTGTAAAACATTCAATGAGTTTTTTTTTCCCAATTAATCATTGTTTGTCTTTCGACAAAAAAAAGAGAAACATTGTCTGTAAAGGAAAAAGTACTCCGTACCAAGTTATCCATGGTTGATTCAAACCATGATTGTTTTGCAATATACTAGCAAAGAGAACACACGAGTTCGGGAAAAAGTCCTATGTGTGCGGGAAAATAGATAAATGTTTAAAAAAGTAAATTAGTTTAACAAAGCCAGAATTCTATGATTTTACATATCCAATTGACAATATAATGGCGGAAAGTAATGTATGTACGGGACATTTATCTAAATCACCATAATATATCTCAATAAAAGACAGGGCCATTTAACGGATATTTTCATAAAAGTTTGGGGTTGAAATGTATCTTATTAGCTTTGTTTCCTATTCAGTGTAGATAAAGATAGAGATAATACAGAGAGACGATCCACCAGGATCATGTCATGTGTATGAAGATCATCTCTTTGACGTTATCTATTCAGATGCGAAATCCTCAATGTCGAAGCAAATTCGAATTAGCAATTGGAGGTGTAGCCGGATTAGAATTGCCGCATCACAAAACGTCGTACGCATCAACCTTTTTACGCACCGAAGTCGAAGGAATCGAACATGGCCGATCCTGCCTTTTCCCTCATCCCCCGTGCCTTCTTCTCAGCTCTTTTCGACCTCGCCTCTTCCGCCGATTCTCCGCTCATCCGGTCCATCCTCGAAGGCCTCCTGTATTACGCAATACCCGTCGTCTTCTTCACGCTGTTCATGTACGTAGTTTGCTACGTATGTCTCTACGACGTCATCAATGACTTCGGGCCTCGGTTCGACGACCTGGAGGCCGGGACATTGCCGCTCCTCGGGAGGGGCCATGGGGGAGGACCGGCACGGCTCTGCCGCGATCCTCTGTCAAAGAGTGGAGCGCTGATGAGGATCGATGTGTACAGGAGCGACGGAGGCGGAGCAAAGCACACCGACTGCGTGGTTTGCCTTGAGGACTTTGAGGACGGAGAAGCGTGCCTTAGGCTGACATGTTGCGAGCACGCATACCACAGGGCTTGTGTGAACCGCTGGCTCTTGTATCATAATCAGTGCCCGATTTGTCGCACGACGGTTCAGGTCACATCAACAATCTAATCCAATTTGTGACTTAAAGATTCGAGCTTATATCTATAATGGTGATATTCTTTTATTTTAGTTAGGAGTTTAGTTTTGTGGCTGATCGCTTGTATCGGATTGGATAAATGTCTCTTCTTCCCAACTCATACTCCATCGGACCAATTGTGTACATTGTCGTTTTAATGTTCTTGCACAGGCACGATGAAATACTAGCAAGATCTGCAACTCCCATCCTTCGCTTTTGAGAATGATTCTTGCACTTTATTGAGTTAGGAAACTATGGAAAATATGGATTCTTTTCTTTTTATTTTTTTCCTTTTTTGTGAAACATCACGATTGGGTAGCGAAGACTTTCAAATTAGAGAGAGTGGTTTAGGAGTGTCAATGATTCCATTCGGTTCGATTTTTCAGAGATCAAATCCAAACCGTATCAAATATGAACCAAACCGGATTGAAAATGCATAAAATTTTGATTTGATTTTGACGTTGTTGGTTAATATCTCATCGTATTATAAAGTAAACTCAAATTCAGTTCAACCTCAAAATTTAATTTCAAAAGAGAATCATATAATGAGATAAGCACATGAATAATCACATCATCCCTCAGATTCCCCATAAATCCTAAATTTAATTTGAATTTTCCCCGTTAATGACTTTTTTGAATTCTTTTCCTAGATAATTCGAATTTTTACTTTCAATTCCTCGTCAGTTTTCTCTTTGGCCTTTTTACTAGTGCGGTCTACATGAACAGGCTGTAGCCCCCGCCGCATAAACCCCAAGCCCATCCTCAGCCGTCTTCCCGTCGTCGTTCATCTCCACCCAAGTCAACGCTGTCTGCGGCTCAAAAGTCAAACCAGTGATCAACTGTTCCCACTGAGTTGACTCTCGAAATCGAAATCGAAATCGATCTGTTTCTGGTGCAATTTTACCGGTTTCAGATCATCCTCCATAATGTTTTATCATTCAACTGTAGTTGCCACGCCATTTTGACAAGTGAAAATTTTCATTTTTTATTTGATTTTCTCTTTGAAATTTTGGTTAAAGGTCGGGACAACAAAAAGTTTCAGTTTTCCAATTTCCATTGGCTTGGGGACGTGAAAAAAAAAAAAGATCGAATGCTGGTAAGATCTAGGGCTCACATCCTTCACTTTTGAGAGAGAAAATCATGCAATTTATTGAGTAAAGGAACTACAGAAAATATGGGTTGCAAAGTGCAAGTTTTATTTTTGTGAAACCTTGCGATTGGGTAGTAAGAACTTTGAATTAGAGGAATTGGTTAATGTATCAAACTCAAATCGAGTTAAATCTCAAAATTTAATAAAAAAATCCCAAAAAAAAATCTGATAATGTCCAAATCGAAATGAGATGAATGATAACCATATTGTTACACTAGTAATCTCTGAGTTATAACTGAATAATCACGCGTATCCCTCACATGTCTCATAAATCCTGTATTTAAATTTAAACATCTCCCGTCCATAAGAATTCAATTTATTTTCCTACATTATCAAACCTTACTTTCTCTTGGGAATTAGCTTTTTCCCCCATTTTCGCACGTGGGTCTGCTTGCACTTGGAACATGCTATGGCCCAAAGACCAGGCCCAGGCCCAGTCCAGGGCCGTCTTGAGCAGTCTCTCTTTCTTCAAAGAGCTCCATTGACTCTCGCAAACAAAACCGAGCTGGTTTGGTGCAACGTAACTGCCAAGGTTTTCGGGTTTCTCAAAGTCGTCGAAGGTCAGAGATCTTCCTCTCGGAAGTAGCTGCAGATCGTTCCGACAAGTGAATTTCTCGCTTTCCGTTTGGTCTTGCTTGTCCGGTCGCCGAGGAATCGCAGGCGAACGGAGCGAATTTCGCAGGTTCTCGCTCAAGGGGATCGAATTCTTAAGTTTTCAGTTCATTTTCGTATGGTTTTGATTTCCGAAGCTTGGGTTTAGGTTCTTTGTTCTAAGATTTCTTTAGTCGAAATGAGGATCTGAGCTCTTTGCGGGATGCCGATTCGTAATTCATGTGAATACGGTCAAACGCGCATCGTCTGTGCCACTCCACTGGTGTGGAGCACATCGCTTGTTTGATTCGTTTCGTTTCCTCACCGCATCGTGTGATTCCTGCCTGATGTTACCAGCTTCTAGATCTCATGAGCCCCCCCCGCGGTTTGTCTGAAGGGATTGTTTGCGTTTTGTGAAGGCAATGGCGGAGGGATCGAGGCAGTCGCGTTACGTGAAGCTAACGAAGGACCAGGTGCCTTTGGAGGATATAAAGCCTGGAGAGCTTAACCTGCCTATTGAGGTTCCGCAGGTTTGTGCTCTTCGGTCTTTGAGTGTCTATGTTATGCCTTTCTTTGTTCCCCCAGAATATTGTGGAAATGGTATTTCTGAAGGATGTGGATTAAGTAACCAGGCTGTGGAATAGAGAGTTGCTGTGAATGAGGTTCGGTTGGTGATATATCAATTTTACTAAAATTTTCAGTAATTCCTCTTAGTTATCAACTTTTTCCATCTGTTTTCAAAATGAGCATTTTTTTTTTAATGGAATCCCTTTGGACGTCTTATGTAAGGATATGAACCAACAAAAAAGTATCCTTTTAGGTGGTCTATGAGGTCGTGCTCAACGGATTAGTTATGAAATACCATTAATCTTTGTGTGCTATCGATCTATCTACGTGTGATTCGTCAAAACAGAATGTCCATATTCCTTCTTCTTAGAAATAGATATATGCTTTCTTCATTCATCATTCAGTAAATTGTATATATGGGTATGAACTTTTGGGCGTTCTAGGGATGGAAAAGAACTGCTTCGATTGTGTTTGAATTGGTTGCATTTTTGCAGTTAAACATTTGCATAAATTGTTTGACCATGCTGACTCTAAGCGATTTCTGGATTTTTGGGATGACTGATTGATTAGTTTCATGGCTAAATAAGTATGTGCTTAATAGATAATGATTCATGTACTGAGTGACTTTGACATCCATAAACATTTGCAGCTCATGTGATCATACTAAAGTATGTGAATGTACATTATACCGTGCATTTAGGTCAATTGTTTGATTCTCATTAGTTGGAGCTCTCCAACCATTATATAACGGATTTTCAGATTGAATCGTTCATCTCTGTTCCTTCAGAACATCTGGAGGTCTTTATCTGCCTATCCTCCTGTTTTCCATTGTTTGTGACTATTTTCTCTACTCTGTCTTCTTCTCTGGGATCGTATGCGATAATTTGACTGTATCGATTAGATTTAAGGGTAACATCTCTAGAAAACTAGAGTCTGGTGATAGGTAATTGGTTGCTCATCTTCTGTGAAACTATTCTTGGGTTGTAAACTAAGGACATTGAACCTAATTTATGTTGCGGAGATGTAAAACTCTTCCTGAAGCAATTATCTGTCCATGCTTCATTTTCTGCTCGTCTCAGCGATGAGGTAAAATTGATCACGCCTTCTCTAGAGAACTTTCTATAATTCTGACTAGATAATTTTGGGAAAAAGCTTCTGACCTTGGCAGTTGTCTGAACTGCAGTCAGAGGGACTTGCTATTAGCAGACTCAAATAAATTTAAAGATCTTTTTGAGGATAAGAATCAATGACTTCTGGACACTTTTGTGTCGCGCATGTTTTGAGTGGATATTGAAATGATATTTGAGTTCTTGATTTATATTGAGCCATTGAATTTCAATGGTTGAGCTTTCCTGTCTGTCAAGTTGCCTTCTTTTTTCAGGAATGTCTAAAATATTAAAATGCGGGGAGGTGAATCTCGTCGTGGGACTAAGTAGTTGTCTAGGAATTTTAAAAATATTAAATTTCTTGTCTTGAGCATAGAGGTTCATTTTTATTATTATTCTGGCATTTATGGATGCTTATATGATGCTGATGTTGGCAATCTTTCCTCAAGCCTTAGATAGGTCAAGGAATAAATGGCTAGGTACACATACGCTAAACTTGTCGTACTGGTGCAGTTGGAAGTTCGCAAATGCCATGAGTGTGGACAACCTCTTCCTGAAAGCTTTGAGCCTCCTGCAGATGAAAATTGGACAACTGGAATTTTTGGTTGTACTGAAGACAGCCAAAGTTGTAAGTTTCAGGACAACTGAACTTTTGCATATGTTGTCTAGTGGGTGGATAATGGAGAATCTTCTTATCTCTCTTTCCAAACATGCTAGCCATCTGTAGATTTGAGGGTAAGATCTAAAACAATTCGTTAGCAGGAATAGATGGTGTTCACATAGTCTAAGTAACAAAATTGCCCTTTCCCTTTGCTGTATATGTTTTATGAATATCCGACAATGGCCCAAAATGCATGAGCCCATTATTTAAGCACTTGAATTACTTTTGGAACTGAGCTGGTATCATTAATGGGATTCCCTTTCGGCTTGGTGAACAAATTGAGGAAATGTGGGAAAAGGTTGTCGAATTTCAATAAAGGTCCACCGGAAATTGGTTTGTGTTTGAACAGTTGAGTTTAATGAGCGGCAGAGTAAGCCTATGAACTGCGAAGTAAGCATTAATGTTGGATAGTTTACGGTCAGATAGGTCACAACATGCTACCGAGCTGCTCTGGCTTTTCGCTGTACCTTGCTTATTCATTTGTGCCTTGCCTTTAGATTATTCTTCACATATCACATTTTCGGGCTGGTTAAGGAAAAGCTTATTGTATGAGTTCCAATGCAGGCTGGACTGGGCTATTTTGCCCTTGTGTCCTGTTTGGTCGCAATGTTGAGAGCTTGAGAGAGGACACTCCTTGGACTACTCCATGCATCTGTCATGCCATTTTCGTGGAAGGTGGCATTGCACTAGCAGCAGCTACAGCAGCCTTCAATGGCATTGACCCTCATACGTCATTTCTCATTGGTGAGGGCTTAATATTTGCTTGGTGGATGTGTGGCATTTACACTGGGCTTGTTCGCCAATCACTGCAGAAGAAATATCATTTAAAGGTACTTCAAGCTTTTTCCATGTGCTGCTATCTCGCTTTATTAGGTGAACGACATGGACTCATAAACCATCTGCGAGTAAACATATAATTGCATACTGGCAAATATTCGCAGCCATGACTGGAGTTGTTTCACTGTGCACCGATCACAAATACCTGTTGGCATATATATTCTGTAGCACATAATTGCTGTTTACTCTCTGGAGGAAAATCTCACTGTCCTGGGGATGCAGAATCTTGTTGTACTGTGAATGACAAATATGTAATGCAAGAGGTGTGTGATGTCTTATGCAATGACCATGCCAAAGAAAGTTGCTGATTTATTTACTTTTAGAATGGGTTTGTGGGAGTCTCCAAAAGATATGCTATTAAATAGTTTGATTGTTAAGCAAGGTTTCTTTCTTGAATGATGCCAAGAGCCTTATCATCACGCAATTTCTCTTGCAGGCTAAACAAGCTTGACTAGTGAAGTATTTGACCATAATGCTTAGTACATGTGGATTTTTTTAGCACTTTTTTACTTGAGTGGCAAGTTCTTGTCCTCTTGTCTGACACTTTCCATTTCCTCCTTGGTACTAACGACTGCAGAATTCCCCTTGTGATCCATGCTTGGTGCATTGCTGCATGCACTGGTGCGCTCTGTGTCAGGAGCACAGGGAGATGAAAGGTCGACTCTCAGAAAATGTTGTCATGCCAATGACTATTGTAAATCCTCCCCCTGTTCAAGAGATGAATGCTGCGAGTGAAGCCCAGGATTCTGCACCACCTTCTGCAGACAACGGTGAGCACACAAAGTTGGAAATGCAGGCTCTATAGCAACTTAAATCTCTACATATGGAGAGAATGTGTATAATCACCGGCAGCCATTTGATGGCGATCTTCTTTGTGCTTGTTTAAGATTTTTGATGACTTTGATTTAGGATTCTATGTGACCCTATGGTGCAAATGGGACTATTTATACATCTATACACAGATTAAAACATTTTGAAACTACGTTGCACATCTAGATTCATATAAGCGGAGTCTCTGCTTGATCAATCGGTCTGAGGCAGAACCTAGGGCTTACATATACAGATATCGTAGTGTCTCCTTAAGTACCAGGAAAGAAATAGAATCTCGATAACTTGGGATTCGGCAACTAAGTCTGCTAAAAAATTGTATCAATTTGAGAAAGCTTCTTCTGCTAATGCTCACAAGTATGACAACACTCGGCACCCTGCTCTCTCCATTCCGTTCATGTGTGAGTCGACGGGTGGATTGTTCTCTTGTACTTGGAAAGCTCAACAAATACCTGACATCCCATGAACCTATCAAAATTTATTGAGCAAGCGGCTCTAATATGCGATCGGTATCAAAAGGTTTGACGAAATGTATAATCACAGTGTAGATGATATACTCCGCGCCACCAGCTAGTCTTCTGTTTAATCTCGTCGAACCTCAAAAAGTAACTAAAAAGGTTTCAACAACTGCAGTATCTTCGTACGCTTTTCATCGGTCTCTTTTTCAATAGGAAGCTATTAAAAAGCTGTATTGTTACGTAAATGGCTTAAGCCGTCTTATGCTTTATGCCTAGCATGTTCTCACTCTTAGCAAACACCCCTTTCGAAGCTTATACAATCAAATTCAGAGCTGAAGCATATCCAATCGAATTTGGAGCCGCGACATAAGGTTTTGGTTTAGTGCTTATCTATTCCTTTCTAGGATTTCTATATCTCTATTCTACGTGAACTAGCAAAAGGAAAGGAAAAATTAAAGAGAGAGATTATCCAAAGAAAAGGAGGATTTAAAATGCAACTAATTGTTCAACAGTATATTTTCACTAGATAGCTGACACATCCATATACATAACTGACCTAAAGTTTGAAAGAAAACAAGTCCAAGCTTCACCCTGAATGTTTCGTTTATTGTTCACCATTCTCAAACCTCACCGCCATTGATATACTCAGTCCAACATAGCGAAAATACTTTCTCCTTTCAATTGTAGCACAAGGGAAGGGGCAGAGCAATGTGAAAGCAGCGGACACATTAGTTCGTCATCGCGGAGGTTGCCCTCTCCGCACAAACACTCGACGAGTGCTACGACGAGTGCTACTCATCGCACTGCGTCTCGTGATGTTAGGGATATATTCTACGGGAGCGACGATGGTTTGCGACATGTAACATACAATGACGATGTAGCGGCGGCCATGAAGAGGGAGTCCTTAATGTCCTTGAAGAAGAAGAATGACAGAAAGAGGAGTGCGTTCAGTTTCAACCGGGGTTGCTTTGATTTTCTCAAAATCTTTTGTGGTGTGAGAATAACCTGACATTTTCGCTCTGTAATTTCCAGTAGTTTTTCTTTTATCTTTCATTTTCTTCGTTTCTTCTAGTAGAATAGTGGTGGCTCCGGAGAGCAATTTTCTTGAAATTGTTAGAATTTTTGGAGATTTGATACCAAAAGTGGGTTTGATTGCGAAAGCAGCCTTGTTTGATTTCATGGATGGTTTCCAATTTGAATATGTGTAAGTGTATATATGTGTGATATATTTGATAGAGATGAATGAGAGCTATAATTTAACTCGTAGAAATGATTTTACAATAGATAGAGGAGAGGAGGAGGATATGTGGTGGAAGAGTATTTTGATGTGGAGTATATGAGTTGCTATGAATAACCATATCTATAGAGGACTTCTCAACCAACTTAGTGCATATATTTTTCTGCAAGTTCTAGTGCTCTTATGCACTTCCCCTGCCAAGGGTGTTAATGGTTCCTTCGGTTTGGATTTTGAAGAAATCCGAATCGAACTAAATCAAGCAACTAAACTAAACCAAATTGCAACCTGAACCAAATATGAATAGAACTGAAGGTTCGTTTCAGTTTGGTTTTCCTTGTTTTGCCTTGTTTACTAGAACTGAATTTGAGAAAGAAAAACAAATTTAAGTTGGGCATTCAGGAGAATTTCACTTCAGGTCGGTTAATTAAACCGAACCAACATAACCCGAACAAAAATAATAATAAAAACGGTTGGTTTTTCATTATCTGAACCCAATCAAAACAAAAATGCATGAATTTTAGATTTAGTTCGGTTTGAATTTTGTATTCAGTTTTGACACCCCTGATGTTGGTACATGTGGTAGATGGACTTGATTAGCCAGACAAAATCCCCAGACCCAACATGACCAGATTATTGCGTGGTACTGAAAAGACTTCCAGCGCTCTTCGCGCTTGCAACAGTCAAAGTTGGTCGAAAGCAACATGCACGTGAAAAAGAAGAAGTCCACCGCACAAGCCTTTCTCAAAACCCACCCTCTCTTTCCCGCTTTGGATCCGAGGGGGGCATTACTGGTATTTTCAAGGACACCATCCACGTGTCGCTCCCTCATTGCGCCACGTCCATGGCAGTTACCACTTTTCTTTCTTTTTTCGAAATTCCGATTGCCGCGAGCGGTTGCATCCCAAACTACACTTATACGAAGAGTCATTCTCACTTCCTCAATCGGCATTTCAAGGCTTGAAACACATCGGAGTTACTCATCTTTGATGGTCGAACCTCTGTCGCAATTAGACAAGAGACTGATTCAACTCCTTGGAACTTTCGCAAGTCGGGTTGTCGATCGATCAATCCATGAGAGGAATGGCGCCGAGTGCACTTGCGACACGCTTCAGAGAATCGGTCACCCCAAACGCTTTCAGATCTTATCTCGCCGAGTTCATCTCTACTTTCTTTTACGTTCTAGCCGTCGTCGGATCCGCTATGTCTTCCCGTGAGTCTCTAACTCCATATCGTCGAATGTGACATACGCAATCTATTTCTATGTAAACGCACGAATTTAAGCATGATTATGATTACGATGATCATCTTTCCTCCTGGATAACTCAACGATTCGATACGTACACCGTGAGAAGAAGTTCTGAAGTTTTTCTGAAGGCATCTATTGTAATAAGTTGGTAAATAGTGAAGATGGCGATGCAGGAGTTTAGTTAAAAGTGGTGTGCAAAGTAACTGGACAGATTGGTGAATACTGAATACTCGTTGACTCTTTCGAGGCTGTTCTTCTGCACTAGTTAGACGAATTGTGCATGGTGATAGTGACCCAAAAAGGGTAATAAACTTACGTTCACAGGGAAGATGTTGCCGGATGCGGTGACTGAACCGTCGAGCCTGGTGGTGGTGGCGATGTGCAACGCGCTGGCGTTGGCAACGGCAGTGTACATATCAGCAAGCATATCAGGGGGGCATGTGAATCCGGCGGTGACGTTTGGGAAGGCGGTGGGAGGCCACATCAGCATGCCGACGGCCCTCTTTTACTGGATCGCCCAGATGCTGGCTGCTGTCATGGCCTCTGTCCTCTTGAAAGCCGCCACGGCCGGTCAGGTAATGAAATGTGGCTACATCTTACCATTTTCAAGACATCGAACAGGATGTCGAATTACGGAAATATACGATGAAGATTTTGTTAGTTGATGTTTAATAGTATCAAGAATTTGGTATTAGCAGGCAGTGCCGACGTTCAGAATCGCAGTAGAAATGACAGGATTTGGAGCATCAGTGCTTGAAGCGTTCCTGACATTTGCTCTGGTGTACACCATTTATGCTGCCGGAGACCCAAGGCAGGGTCAGTTAGGAGCAATCGGACCCATCATGATCGGCTTCGCTGCAGGAGCCGGGGTCTTAGCCTCAGGCCCGTTCTCAGGCGGCTCCATGAACCCGGCATGCTCGTTCGGGTCTGCTCTCGTGGGGGGCACCTTCAAGAACCAGGCGGTGTACTGGGTCGGGCCTTTGATTGGAGCTGCAGTGGCGGGTCTCCTCTACGACCATCTAGTGTTTGCTTCTCCGGCAACCGCGGCAGCGGATCCAAACAGCAGGGGGACGTCGGCTGGATTTGGGGTCTAAGGACGTGTCGCAGTAGTAAGAAGTGTATCGTGCTCTAATTTGTGTGCGTGTTTGTTTAGTGTTTTCCCTTTTTTAGACCGAGATTTGACAAATCACTGTTCATGACTTTCCTGGTTGTTGCTTATGCAAATTGTAGTGGATCCTGAGCTTAAGTTGGACGTAAATGGTAGGGCTGAACGGTTTCTGATCCGATCTGATTTTCGATTTCAAAAAGGGAATTGAGGATCTGATCAAGTCCAATGAAATTGATCACTTTCTTCTTTTCTTTTTCCTTTGTTGCATTATTCGATGCTATATGTTATGAAGAAATTTTTTTTTAAAAAAGTTAGTTACTTTTATCTTTTTTAAAATAAATAATAAGAAAAATGTATGTGCAATCAGTTCGGTCGCGTTCCCTCTTGGAATCAAGAACCGAACCGATTGGACCATTTCGACCCCAATTTTACTTTTAGGAACTAGAAACTGGATCAACACATTCGTGAACCAGACCTAATTAGTCGATTTAGTCCGATCTGGGTGATTTTTAATTTAGGTAATCTGTTTTGCACGTAACTATTGAATGGTTTTTGGAATTTGGGTAGGGGCTTAGGAGGTTTTTTAAGTCAGGTCTCTCTGCAACGACACAATGGTCATTGCTACGTGACCACCCTTCGTATGCTGCAGCACCTGTTTGAACGTACGGACTATGGACAGCATGCATAACGTTAATGTGACATTCCAGAATGTCACATGCAATGTGTGTCCCTTCTTGATACTTATTGTTCATTTATTTTTCATAATATTTCCTTTCCAAGGTGCTAAAACAGAACAAGTCTGTAGGCATCCCACGCGAGCAATCCTAACCAGTTTAGTTAATATGCATATGCATATTCTTTTGCATTAATATCAACCGTCCTTATACTGATACAAACAGCAAGAGGGAGATATGATAGATTATATAAGTCCTCAGAACAAATCGGATTACCTAGCATCACTATCTACGTACTGATCTAAAGCTTGCCTATACATTATTCAAACCACCGTCCCATGGTTTGTAACTTTGGGCATCATCACATCACTGCCATCATCGAAATCATTAAGACCATTAAAAACCCGAAAAAAATGGGAGTTTGTGGGTCAGTTAGGGCACAAATGATAACAATTCCGACCAAAAATTGATTTCCGAAACAAAATTTTATGTTCTCAGAATAAAAAT